>CM064523.1:13700079-13852632 GCA_032716605.1 Paralithodes platypus
TTTATTGGTAATTAGGTATATAAGAAACTATGCGAACAATCTTGGGAGGCAAACATTTTTCTATTTTATTTTTTGCCAGACGACGTAATTCCCGAGAATTACGCCATGAACTTTATGTCATGAACTTTATGTCATGAACTTTATGTCATGAACTTTATGTCATGAACTTTATGTCATGAACTTTATGTCATGAACTTTATGTCATGAACTTTATGTCATGAACTTTAGGCATTTGTCACGAACCACTAGGTCAAGTTGCCCGGGTTTGACATCCACCAATAACGTTTAGACAGTGCAGGCTCGATCCGCCGACCATTTGATCAGCAGCCGATGCTCTACTGACTATGTATGCCAAGGCATGGTCTTCCTCTTTAGCTACTCTCCTATTTCTTTGCCAATCCCAATTTCGTGTTTTTCCTGCCTCCCCTTTCTCTTAATTCTGAATATTTTTGCATAATATGGAACCGGAATAATTGGGAAGCTTTGAGCCCTCGGCCTCACCTTCGAGTGGCTCCCGCTATTGGTAAACTAAAACTCTATTAAAACTTTCTAAAGGATCACGATTTATAAAACAAAATAATAGGGTCTTGCAAACACCAGACGATTTAATTTAGTTTATGAAATACCTCTACTAATGAATGGAGTAAAATCTATCTTAAGAAGGGCCTATGTTATTCACAGGATTTTAAGATCGTATTTACCCTTTTGTGTCCTAAAGAAAGAATAACAAACTAAATATAGAATCGTCTAATTATAACCAGCATGTTTTCAAAATGACGTCATCGTGCTAAAGGGGTTAATTATCCATTCAGTTCCCACAGATCCTTTCTAAGCTTAATACACTCGTCCTAATGATAACCCAAATAAATCAAAGAGTGCGCCATAGTAAACAAAAACTCCATTAATAAATAAAAGAGTGCGCCATAGTAAACAAAAACTCCATTAATAAATAAGAGTGCGCCATAGTAAACAAAAACTCCATTAATAAATAAGAGTGCGCCATAGTAAACAAAAACTCCATTAATAAATAAAAGAGTGCGTCATAGTAAACAAAAACTCCATTAATAAATAAAAGAGTGCGCCATAGTAAACAAAAACTCCATTAATAAATAAAAGAGTGCGCCATAGTAAACAAAAACTCCATTAATAAATAAAAGAGTGCGCCATAGTAAACAAAAACTCCATTAATAAATAAAAAAGTGCGTCATAGTAAACAAAAACTCCATTAATAAATAAAAGAGTGCGCCATAGTAAACAAAAACTCCATTAATAAATAAAAAAGTGCATCATAGTAAACAAAAACTCCATTAATAAATCAAAGAGTGCGCCATAGTAAACAAAAACTCCATTAATAAATCAAAGAGTGCGTCATAGTAAACAAAAACTCCATTAATAAATAAAAAAGTGCGTCATAGTAAACAAAAACTCCATTAATAAATCAAAGAGTGCGCCATAGTAAACAAAAACTCCATTAATAAATCAAAGAGTGCGCCATAGTAAACAAAAACTCCATTAAGGGGGGTGACCTGCTTTTTTTTTATTTCTGTCCTTTTCTCTCTTTCTCTGGCTTGTATCCATTCGGCCCCATTCAGCCAACTATTTTAAGACGTTTATCCCCATCTAGGTGTCGATTTCTTCCTGGCAAGCGATAGCGAGCCAGCATTATATGAAGAAATCCGGCTTTGCCGGAGAAATTTTTCTATCGAAAAATTTACAAATTTAGCCTGCTGTCAAACAAAAATAAAAAATATGCTGGCTCGCTACCGCTCACCAGTAAAAACATGACACCTGGATGGGGATAAACGTCTTATAACAGTAGCTTGAATGGGACCAAATGGATACAAGCCAGAGAAAGATAGAAAAGGACAGAACAAAAACAGGTCACCCCCCTTAAATCTCTTGGGGCAGGGTTACCCCTTTGATTGTGGCGCGGAGAAATGTTGAGGGAAAAAGCTCTAGTGTGATACCGGCTTAAGGGGTAGTGCTTGTTTTTTTGTCTATATATTTATATATTTTATTCATTTTTTAGTTTAATCGCTAGACCTCCAACAAGCTTAGAAAAAAAAACCCTAGATCCACTTTCAAGATAAACTGTGTACATTTTTCGGTAGAAAAATTAGAGGCTCGCTATCGCTCGCCATGAAAACATCGACACCTAAATGGCACGAAAGGTCTTAATATTGACAATAAAATGAGGCGAAAGATCTCAAAATCACCAAACTAACGTAGTTGCCCCGGGCGTTGGCTAAGCACATACCGTCCTGGCCTCTTAACTTTGTCGCGAGCCACTAACTTCCTCGCCAATATTATCAAGTTGGCAGCTGCCCTAACTTTGTAAGATCGTGGAGTTTAAAGAGTAGATTATTGTCTTTATTCACGAGACTGATCTTACCTTCATGCCTTGAGCCTGATGAATACCAAATTTAATATAAAAAAATATAAAGGAATCTCTCTTTCCCCCCCCCCCCCTCCCCCACCACACACACACATACATATAGAGGGTGTCTCAAAATAGGTGCACCACACTTCAGGATATGATTGTATAGATGATTCTAAGCTTAAGCTGTTCTATAACAAAAATTATGAATCTCTATATTAACCCATGATGTCCCAGCGTCGGCCCTAATCCGTCAGTACAATAAGTTAACACCAGTACTAGCGACTGATGTCACCCGTCACTAAAACTTGACTCTTGTTCTAGCTAATATCGAGCGGGAGCCGCTAACATGACTTGAAGGCAATACTGCTAGGTGTTGGCAACACTGTCCATGTCTCCTTCTATACTCTATTTTTTTCCAGCTGAGGGTAAATTGTCATGTTACTATCTTGGTTACTCGGCTATAAGGTAGATTTTGTAGCAATAATATGTTGTTAATTATGAAAATTTAGCATTAATACGACACACAGCCATAGTAGTTTCATATATTTCCAGTAAGTATCGAGAAATCAGCTACTAAGGGATTCAATTTACCAACAGCTGGAAAAACAATAGACTATAGCAACCAGCGGCCACCTACAGTCAGTTACCCCTCAGCTTTCGTGGTGGGAGGATGTTGTCTCACCGCGGATGCTACATTACAAAATGCTCTGGTATAGTAAGGGTTAAAGAGATCTAGAAGGTGTGATAGTGTCTTCCCCCACACAACTGTAATGGACTCATCCATGATAAAAGGTGAATAACATGTCCAAAATGAGCTAGAATGTCTCTAATAATTTTGTAATATGTACAGTACAATTATAATATATTGTTTATTATGATATAGAAAAATACAAACATTTAGGTGATGATGGGATAGGTTTTTTGACAGTTGGGCAAGCATTATGGGGAAATACATGGTAAAGGATAATTTTAAGCATGCAATATTTCAGTCAATGTTGAGATTTGGACTCTGCCTTATAGAACATTTCAAGCTTAGAATTTATTTATTTAGTACCTGACCCCAAAGTTTGGCAAACCCAATTTGGAGACACATATATACAGTATATATATATATATATATATATATATATATATATATATACTGTATGTAACCAGAACACAATCCCCCCTCCCTGCAATGTTGCTGTATATATAATATACATAATGCAAGAAACATGGTAATCTTTTATAAGGCAACAGGCAGGAACGAAAACAATTAAAGCCTAACATGATGGCAATTGAGTGGCACAGGATCGACAGCAGTTTAACCATTAGTATTTCAGTTCCCTAAGAGCTGGATGTTGTTTTATCTGTCCAAACCACTTGTCCCATTATTGCGTCCATGCATATTGTACGCACTGTCAAATGTCATGCGTGCAAAATAGACCACACACAAATGTCAACACAACTGGTAGGCGCAAAAGCTCTTGTAAGGGGAGATGGGTCGTTTTTCTGGTCCCCCTTCTCCGTCATGTTTAGCCCCTTTAGTTTTCAGATTTTAAGACGTTCGGCCCATTAGTATGGCGATTTTAAGACCTTTCGCCCCTTTTCTTTGTCAATATTAATAGTATTCGTGTCATTTAGGTGTCGCATTGCTCCTGGTGAGAGATAGCCAGCCTGTAATTTAGGAGGAGGACGAGATATTTTTCTACCGAAAAATTTAAACATTTATCTTGAAGGGGGATCCCGGGGTTGTTTTATTAAGTTTGATGGAGGTCTAGGGAGGAAACTAAAAATATAGTAAATATATGAACAAAGCGGCCAACAAAATGAGACCTCTCCCCTTAACCCCTTCAGCACGATGACGCCTTTTGCCCTTTGTTCTGGCTAAATTCAGACGATTTTATGCATCTTAAGGGTTCACTTTTTGGGCGATTTTTGCATGCATTCATTATTTTTTCTAGTTTCCTCCCTAGACCTCCATCAAATTTAAAAACACAATCATTAGATCCCCCTTCTAGTTTAATTTGTACATTTTTCGGTAGGAAAATGTCCCGGCCAAAGGCCGGTTTTTCCAACATAACAGGCTCACTATCGTTCGCCAGAGAAACAATCGACACCTAAATAGCACGAAAGGTCTAAATATTGACGAAGAAATGGGGCGAAAGGTCTTAAAATCGCCAAACTAATGGGCCGAACGTCTTAAAATCTGAAAACTAATGGGGCTAAACACGAGGGAGAATGTGGTCCCGAAAACCGGCCCACCAACCCCATCTTAAGAAAGGCCTACGCTATTCAGAGAGTTTGTAGAGATCGTATTTACCCATGCGAGTCCTAGAGGTACATAATAAACTGTAGAAAATCGTCTAGTGGTAACCAAAATATGATGAACATTACATCGTGACTTTGCCCACCCCTATGGTATGGCTATCATTAGACGACTTTATGCAGCTTAGGAAGGAACTGTGGGAAATATAGGGGTAAAGACTATCTTAATCAACCCTCTGACTTCCACATACCCCCATATCCTTATCTGAATAAAACTGTCTAATCATAGCCAGAATACAGACAAGAAATGCGTAATTGTATCTTCCAAGGGTTACAGACGTTCTGAAATAAATACCAAATTATTGAAGCCATTTAAAACGCATTCGAATTAACTCTTTCAGGATACCATAACAAAAAAAGTTATAAAAAACAAAAATCAAATAATAATAATGACTGCGTCGCTGTTGGTTGACATTACCATATATTTGTTAATGTTATGATGGAAAAGCGTAATTCATATTTGGAGAGAGAGAGAGAGAGAGAGAGAGAGAGAGAGAGAGAGAGAGAGAGAGAGAGAGAGAGTGAGAGAGAGAGGTACAGACAGAGAGAGTTATTTCACCCATATCACATGAAAACAAAGCAAGTTATAGTAAAGGTCACAAACACAAAATGCTATGATAAAAAAAAAAAAAAAAAAATGCTTAACTAAATATTACTATAAGTTAAGTATAGACATATTCTCATTTTCACAGACACACATAATTTGCCTGAAAATTATATACTGTATACGTTTTGAAAGCTCCCCTCCCTAAAGAGATTCTAGCAGTTACTAACTTCATTTCATTACTCTTTTCCCATAGAGCACACACACACATACATTCACACATACATAACACACACACACACATAGTAAAACACATTATACATAGCGCTTATACAAACACCACACTCACACACTTGCTTATGGTAGTCCATCGTAGTCCGATGAAAAGAGAAAACCTGCGCATAGAAGAGTTTAGAATGCCGAGGGAGGTGCGCAGTTCCAACTTCACTATCTTGGTACTGAACAGGGGTTGCTGATGGCAAGGGGATTACCCAAGACGACCAGCTCCTGCTCAATACTGCAGGGGACTGCCGGGATTCCAGTTTGTCGGAAACCGCCAGGACGTGACCCCAACGTCTGCTTTTCTCTCAGGGTGTGCTCCCCTAGCCTTTGTCTTATTAGACTGAACCACAAGGCAGTGGGTGTGTGCGGTTGTTGGTAGATGACAAGGATGCACATCATACCTCTGGGGGCCACCGCATGCCCCGAGATCCCCTATTGATTTAGCCTGGGGTCGCAAGACACCCAGTTACCGTGTGTGGCCCCGGGGAGGCACAATAGGAGTCTTGGTGATGGAGAGGCTATGTACTGGCAGAGGGAGACTTACGCACTCGGCTCCCCTTTTTACCACAATGGTTAGCCAGCGGCAGCAGCTGAAAGCGAGAATTGCATGCAAGCAAGCAGCACTACACCAACATGCTACTGCACTAGTCGCATCACATCGACCCTGTGTGATAACACCTTCCCTACCTCCCCGTCCTCATTCAGACTCCCCTCCTGCCCTCGCCACTGCCCGCTAACCTTTCCTACCTCCCTGTCCTCATTCAGACTCCCCTCCCGCCCTCGCCACTGCCCGCTAACCTTTCCTACCTCCCCGTCCTCATTCAGACTCCCCTCACGCCCTCGCCACTGCCCGCTAAAGCTCGGTTCACACATGAATGAATTAAAGTCACGTCCGTCCCCGACCAAGAAAATAGGCAGGACGGCATCAATCTGGAGGCCACGATGGCCACTAGGGCCGTTCCAATTTTTTTTTGCCGGGACACCCACGGAAGCAGTCGTCATCTAGACGCCGCCCAGGCTGCGTCTAGACGACGACTGCTTCCGTGTGTCCGTGTGTGTCCCGGGGGTGTCCCCGACATAACACGTTTTCTGGCAGTGTCCCCGACCCACACGGACTATTTTATGCTGCACAAAAAAGACGCCGCCTAGGCACGGCGAATTAAGGGGTCGGGAACGGACGGGACGTTAATTCGTGCATGTGTGAACCGAGCATAACCTTTCCTACCTCCCCGTCCTCATTCAGACTCCCCTCCTGCCCTCGCCACTGCCCGCTAACCTTTCCTACCTCCCCGTCCTCATTCAGACTCCCCTCCTGCCCTCGCCACTTCCCGCTAACCTTTCCTACCTCCCCGTCCTGAGTCTGAATGAGGACGGGGAGGTAGTTAGCGGGCAGTGGCGAGGGCGGGAGGGGAGTCTGAATGAGGACTCACACACACACACACACACACACACACACACACATACAAACCCACACACAACGTAAATCAACACTAGGCACACACTACCACATTGTACATACCAAACACACACACATATACACACACCCACACCCACAAACACACAGCAGTTAATCCCCCAGTATAATCCCTCTGTGGCTCTATACCTAAATCCCACACACAGGATTAACACACAGCTCACTCATATATAATATTATACACATTATTTATATACCACCCAGGATTTTTAAAGGGATTGACCTACTTTTTTTCTCTGGGTTGTATCCATTCGGCCTCATTCAGCTAACTGTTTTAAGACGTTTACCCCCATCCAGGTGTCGAGTTTTTCCTGGCGAGCGGTAGCGAGCCATCATATTTTAAGAACATTTTTTGACAGCAGGCAAAATTTGTACATTTTTCGATAGAAAAATCTCCAGCGAAGCCGGATTTCTCCATACAATGCTGGCTCGCTATCGCTCGCCAGGAAGAAATAGACACCTGGACGAGGATAAATGTTTTAAAACAGTAGGGTGAATGGGGCCGAATGGATACAAGCCAGAGAAAGAGAGGAAAGAAGAGAACAGAAGCAGTTCACTCCCCTTAACACACAGCTCACTCATATATATTATTATACACATTCTTTACATACCAACCTGGATTCTTTAAGGGGAGATGGGCCGTGTTTCTGGTGCCCCTTCTCCCGCATGTTTAGCCCCATTATTTTTCAGATTTTATGATGTTTGCCCCATTAGTTTGTCGATTTTAAGACCTTTCGTCCTATTTCTTTGTCAATTTTAAGATGTTTCGTGCTATCTAGGTGTCAATTTTTTCCTGGCGAACGATAGTGAGCCTGTAATTTTGGAAGAACCGGCCTTTGGCCGGGATATTTTTCTACCGAAAAATGTACAAATTAATCTAGAAGGAAAATCTAATGGATGTATTTTTAACTTTGATGGAGGTATAGGGAGGAAACTAATAAAAAGATAGTTATGTTAATAAATAGACCCAAATTTACCCACTGCCCATCAACACACAACTCACCCATATAATTGTATACGCATTTATAGCCAATTATGATTCTTAAAGTAGTTATAGCCTATATCCCATCTATGTTCCGAGGATGCTTTGTTATTGAAAGTGATGTATAGAAATGTTTAACCCTTTCAAGCTCCAATACGCGTTTCTGTTCTGTTTTCTGGCTACTACTAGATGATTTTATTCAGATTAGTAACGGTATATGGAAGTCAAAGGGTTGATTGAGATAGTATTTACCCTTTTAATACCCACAGATCCTTCCTAAGCTGCATAAAATCGTCTAATGATAGCCAAAACAAACTGCTAAAACGCGCCAGAGCTTCAAAGGGTTAAGTTGTTATGTGGTAAGGAGATTGTGTTATTAATTTGTTTATTTATTGATTTATTATTATATTTATATAGACATTTGTATTATTATCATTACTATTATTATAATTATTATATTTATCTATTTTGTTATTATTTTAGTTTTTGTTTTGTTTTAATTTATAATTATTATTATTATAATTATTATGATTATTTATGTTATAATTTTTGTGTTTGTTGTGTTTTAATTCATAATAATTATTATTTTCACTAATTATTTTTAAGTTTCCTCCCTAGACCACTATCAAGCTTAAAAATATATATAATGAAGACAAATAATAATGCAAAAATAACAAGACCTCGCTTCAAGATAAATTTGCGCATTTTTTCGGTATAAAAATGACTCCTACATTGCAGGATCGCTTTAAACTGATTTAGAACAGAAATGCAACACTAATTTAACCCATCCTATACCGGTGGCGTCACGATTTCATCATACACCGGTAATTATTTGACGATGTTATTCAACTTAGGAAGGATTTCTATCAATTATTAGGCTATCTATCTATCTATCTATCTATATGCTCAGGCCCAATCCCCATTTTTTTTTTTTTTTTTTTTTTTTTTGTATCTCAATTAATCCTTTTAGTTAACATATATCTTTCCTAAACTTCATAAAAGTGTCTAAATGTAGCTGAAATCAATTAAAAGAGACGTCGCTGGTACTGAAAGGGTTAAATTTCATGAAAATACTAGTAATATAATGCTCGTGTAATCTAGCTTTAATTTTGTAACCTGTACGCATTTTCTGAGCGAGTTTGTTAGGGAACTTATTTTTGCATTTTGACTGCACATTTAAGGGTAAGTATGTCCGTTTTGCTACACCCCCTTCTCCCTCATGCTTAGCCCCATTAGTTTTGAGATTTGAAGAGGTTCGCCCCATTAGTTTGTCGATTTCATGACCGTTTACCCCATTTCTTTGTCAATATTTAGAGCCAACGTGCCATTTAGGTGTTGAATATTTTCCTGGCGAGAGCGATAGCGAGCCTGTAACTTTGGGGAAACCGGCCTTCGTCCTGAACATTTTTCTACCGAAAAATTACAAAATATTCTCGACGGGGGGTCTTAATTAAGGATGTTGTTTTTCTAAGCTTGATGGAGACCTAGGGAGGAAACTAAAAATAATTATAAATATATAAATAAATACAAATAAATAAGTACAAGTAAATAAATAAACAACTAAAATACAACTCCCCCCCCCCCCTCTTAGCGTCAGCACACAATAGGTCCGCGAAACTTTCCGAGCGACTTTACCGACCTCTCCACTCGACCCCCACCCACGGCAAAAATGAGGCGATATTGCTTCCTGCTGAGAGAGAGAGAGGTTGGCCTGAAATGTTTTGCCTGGGATCGAGAATAAAACCATGGGGGGGGGGGGGATTTCGGGATGAACCACTTGGATACGGCGGCCGCGACGATTCAACGGAGGATGGTTCACTTTTTGGTCGATTTTGTTAATATATTTATAATTTCTCTAGTTTCCTCCCTAGACCTCCATCAAACTTTATAAAAAACCATCCATTACATCCCCCTTCTAGATTAATTTGTACATTTTTCGGTATAGCACTAAAGATCTTAATATTGACAAAGAAATAGGTCGAAAGGTCTTAAAATCGCCAAACTAATGGACCGAACGTCATAAAATCTGAAAACTAATGGGGCTAAACATAAGGGAGAAGGTTCATGTAATCAATTTGAGGAGCCGAAAAGAGTCGTAGTTTATATACTAGAGTGTACAACATATACATATAGATAGATAGATAGATAGATAGATAGATACCGGTAGATAGATAGATACAAAGGAGTACAAAGGAAATCAAGCAACAACAGATCTAGTGACCCTTCTAGGTTGCTTATCCTCCAAAACACTGAGGATCAAGTGTCCAAACAGTGGTTTAGAGTGGGTAAGGGAACATTGGAAAGGGAAATACTGCCCTGGAACTAATGTCCGTGGCAGGATTAGGAAGTTAGTAGGGGACAGATGGGTTAGTAACTGAGGGGGGGATAAAATAAAGTTATTCATTTACAAACGCAGTCAGTCGCGGGTTTGATGCGAGATATTTGTCTAGGCGGAGTTTAAATGAATCAACGGTGATGCAGTCTATAACGTTTCGGGGAAGCCCATTCCACAAGTTGACAACTCGATTGAAGAAGAAATTCTTAGATTCGTGTGAGTTAAAAGATTTACCAATAATTTTGCAACCGTTTCCACGCGTGTAATTAGATTGGTCGATAGTGAAGTACTTACTACAGTTCATATTGTCGATGCCTTTGATGATTTTGAACACTTGAATTAAGTCACCTCTTAATCTGCGCTACCGGTAGATAGATAGATAGATAAAGTAACAAGTAGGCAGATGGATACATTGATAAATAGTCAGATAGATAGATTGATAGACAGAAAACATCCTAGATCGTATATGTTAGAATATATAATATTATATGAAGACTGTATAATAATGTTTAAATAGAGGATGTGGCCTGAGGCAGAATGTTAAAGGAGAGGTAACCTAAGATTGCTGCTACAATATTATATAGGACAGGTTATCAGACCATCGAACCACGGTGGGAGAGATAGATTGATAGATATAGCGATAGATAGATAGGTAGCTACACACATTAAAACACCTATTATTATGTTCCTTCCAACAACCAACCATACTCCTAAAATCGATTAATGACATTTACAAACACATGTGGCAGTCCGTGGACTCGAACCCAGGATGCTCACACCGAAAATCAACACCTTATACATCGCACCACGAAGACAGTTAAAGATTAGTGGACACTGCCTACGATTTATTATGCAACTTCGAATCCTGCATATCAATCTAAGCATGTACACACATCCCAACTGCAACTCACGTAGGCTATAAATGAATGAATATTATGTATACACTTAATTTAGATAATTATATATTTATATTATTATATATACCGGTATATATATATATATATATATATATATATATATATATATATATATATATATATATATATACAGTATAAATATTATATATATACATATACTGTATATATATATATATATATACAGTATATAAAGTGTGTGCAAAATGGAATCTGAAGGTAACAAGGTTATGGTCTTTGTAAGGGGTGCAGCCACAGAGTGGGAGGTGAGGTTGAACGGTTAGGATATGGTGAATGTCAGCTCATTTAAATATCTGGGCAGTGTGCCGAGTAAAGAAGTGTGGGAGAGGGTGCAACAGGGGAAGAGGGTTGTAGGAATGCTGAATGCAGTAACAAGAAATAGGGTGGTCAGTATGTAATTAAAAAAGTCCTTGCATGACAGTGTGGTAATCCCGACATTAACTTACGGAAGCGAAGCATGGACATTGGTGGAGAGACTCAGACCAAGCCTTAGAGTGGGAGGGGTGGAAATGAGTTACTTGAGAAGTGCATGCGTAGTTACATGGAGGGATAGACAGACGAATGAGGAAGTAAGAGAGAGGTGTGATGTGGATGTAGATGTGCTGGAAAGTGTGAAAAGAACACCTTGAGGTGATTCGGCCATATGGAACGTATGGGAAGCGATAGAATGGCTAAGAGGGTGTACGAGAGCGAGATGGAAGGACAGAGAGAGAGAGATGTAAACCGAGAGAGAGGTGGAAGGATGGAGTGAAGAAGTATATGAGTGAAGGCAGTGTTGGATGGGAGGAGGGGCATCGACTGACTGGGGACAGAGGTGCATGGGGGCGTTTCGTTCGTGGCCACCCATTCGGGGATCACGGCGTCCAGCAATAGATAGATAGATAGATATCTCACATGAACACGTGAACTACTAAAGATTTTTAATCTCAGCCGGGACTCGAACCACCGACAGTCAGAACGGGAGTCCCTGCTTTGGTTAACTCTACCACGGCATGATAAAGAATATTCAACATTTTCCTATATATTAAGGAGAAGGAAAATCTTACTTGGAGAAAGTATTCCATGTCATACACAAGTCGTAGGATCCATAGTCCAGAGTACCACACAGGGATTTTTTTTTACAAAAAAAGGCTATTCCCACGCAACTCGTGTTGAATTGTTTTAATTTAATTCCCCCCAAGCCATGCATGAGAGTTATTAGTATTAAGTATATCTCACATATACACTAGAGCTACGAAATGTTATTACTCTCAGCCAGGACTCGAACCACGGCAAGTCCATGCTCTAATCAACTCTACCGTGGCGTGATAAAACAAATCTAATCTTTTCTTATTTGCTGTATATTAAGGAGAAGGGAAATCCTACTTGTCGAAAATATCCCATTTCAAACACAAGTAGTAGGATCAATGTTTCAGAGTATCACACCGGGATTTTTACAAATATTCTTTCGCAAATCGTGTTGAATGGATTTGATTGAATTCTCACTCAGCCAAGCACAAGAGTTATTAATATTAAGGGACCCCACCTCGCTTTTTTCTCTTTATTTCCCTCTCTCTTTGGCTTGTATCCATTCGGCCCCATTCAGCCTACTGTTTTAAGACGTTTACCCGCATCCAGGTGTCAATATTTTCCTGGCGAGCGGTAGTGAGCCAGCATATACATATATATTTTTTGACAGCAGGCTAAATTTGTACATTTTTTCGATAGAAAAATGTCTCCGGCCAAGCCATACAATGCTGGCTCGCTATCGCTCGCCAGGACAAAATCGACACCTGGATGGGGATAAACGTCTCAAAACAGTTGGCTGAATGGGGCCGAATGGATACAAGCCAGGGAAAGAGAGAAAAGGAGAGAAAGATAAACAAAAGTCGGTGACCCCCCCCTTAAGCATATCCCGTGCTTGGCTGGGTGAGAATTAAATGAAATCCATTCAACCCGAGTTGTGTGGGAATATTTGTAAAAAAAAAAAAAAATCCCTGTGTGTTACTCGGGAATATGGATCCTACGACTAAGGGCGCATTTAATATGGATCCTACGACTAAGGGCGCATTTAATATGGATCCTACGACTAAGGGCGCATTTAATATGGATCCTACGACTAAGGGCGCATTTAATATGGATCCTACGACTAAGGGCGCATTTAATATGGATCCTACGACTAAGGGCGCATTTAATATGGATCCTACGACTAAGGGCGCATTTAATATGGATCCTACGACTAAGGGCGCATTTAATATGGATCCTACGACTAAGGGCACATTTAATATGGATCCTACGACTAAGGGCGCATTTAATATGAATCCTACGACTAAGGGCGCATTTAATAAGGATCCTACGACTAAGGGCGCATTTAATATGGATCCTACGACTAAGGGCGCATTTAATATGGATCCTACGACTAAGGGCGCATTTAATATGGATCCTACGACTAAGGGCGCATTTAATATGGATCCTACGACTAAGGGCGCATTTAATATGGATCCTACGACTAAGGGCGCATTTAATATGGATCCTACAACTAAGGGCGCATTTAATATGGATCCTACGACTAAGGGTGCATTTAATCCATTTATAGTCTAGCTACCCTTAGACGATTTTCCTCAATTTCGGAAGGCTGTCTGGGAATCATAGGGGTATTAACTATCACGATTAACCTCTTGATTAACTAAGTACCTCCCTAAGCTTTACAATACTGTCTAAATGTAGCGCCCTCCCCCTCCTCCCCCACAACAAATGTAGCGCCCTCCCCCCCTCCCCCACAAAAAAATGTAGCGCTCTCTCCCCCCCTCCCCCATAAAAAATTTAGCGCCTTCCCCCCCCCCCAAAAAATAAAATAAAAATAAAAAATAAAATAAAATAAGTATAAATCTTCCCTTAAGAGCATTAGGCTTATTCCAATCCAGTAGTAAACATAGGGACTGCAATTACCCTGAATTAAGGGGGGTAACCTGTTTTTTTCTCTCCTTTTTCCTCATTGTCTGGCTTGTATCCATTCGGTCCCATTCAGCTTACTGTTTTAAGACATTTATCCCCATCCAGGTGTCGATTTCATCATGGCGAGCGATAGCGAGCCAGCATTGTATGGAGAAATCTTGCTTCGCTGGGTACATTTTTCTATCGAAAAATGTACAAATATAGCCAGCTGTCAATTTTTTTTTTTTTAAATACGCTGGCTCGCCAGGAAGAAATCGACACCTGGATGGGGATAAACGTCTTAACACAGTAGGCTGAATGGGGCTGAATGGATACAAACCAGAGAGAGAGGGAGAAAGAGAAACAAATCGAGGTGGGCCCCCTTAAGAAGATTACAAGATACGTCTTTAAAATACATACCTAATCAGGGGATATTCTTATATATTTGTCTGTATATATATATATTTATTACTCTTTATAGTATGCACCCTAGACTTCAATCAAGCTTTAAACAGAAAACACCCCCAAGACTCCCTTCGAGATATATATGTAAATATTTTGGTAGACAAATTCCTCCCAAATAACAGACTCGTTATCGCTCGTCAGGAAACAAATCGACACCTAAATGGCACAGGTCTTAAAATCACCAAACTAATGGGGGCGAATGTATTAAAATTTCAAAACTTTTAGGGGTACATCACACAGTCGGGAGTGCGAGCTAGAGTCACTAGGAGTAGGGGACAATTCGGACTCGCGGGCCTATTCGCGGTGAAAATCGATGACTCCTAGTGACTCAAGCGACTCCTAGCGACTTCTGTTAGACTCCCACTCACTCGCAGCGAAAATCGATGACTCCTAGTGATTCTAGCGACTCCTAGTGATTCTAGCGACTCCTAGTGACTCCTGTTAGACTCGCACTAGCTCGCACTCCTGACTGTGTGATGTACCCTTAATGGGGCTAAGCATTAGGGAGAAGGGGTCCATATCCCCCCGCCCTACCCTCAAAGAGCATTAGGCTTATTAAAATGCAGCAGTAAAAATAGTTACTTTAATTTACCCTGAAATAAGAGGATTATCCGGTGCGTCTATAAAATGCATATACTGTATATTAAGGGGGATAGTTCAGTTTTTGGTCGATTTTGTAATGTATTTATTATTTGACTAGTTTCCTCCCTAGACCTCCATCAAACTTAAAAAAACAACAACCCCAGAATCCGCTTTCAAGATATATTTGTACATTTTTCGGTAGAAAAATGTCCCACGGTTCCTTCTAAATTCCAGGCTCGCTATTGCTTGCCAGGAAAAAATCAACACCTAAATGACACGAAAAGTCTTAATATTGACAAAGAACAGGGATATTTCTTAAAACCGCCAGACTAATGGGCTGAACGTCTTAAAATCTGAGAAATAATGGGGCTAAGCATGAGGAAGAAGTGAGACCAGAAAACCAGCCCATCTTCCCTTAAAGCTCTCGGTGTTCCTAGAAAATATAAGTATACAGTATTTTTACGGGTGGAGGTTGTAGTTATTGATCGATTTATATAATTGCTTGTCTATTGTTTATATAATTGCTTGTCTATTGTTTATATAATTGCTTGTCTATTGTTTATATAATTGCTTGTCTATTGTTTATATAATTGCTTGTCTATTGTTTATATAATTGCTTGTCTATTGTTTATATAATTGCTTGTCTATTGTTTATATAATTGCTTGTCTATTGTTTATATAATTGCTTGTCTATTGTTTATATAATTGCTTGTCTATTGTTTATATAATTGCTTGTCTATTGTTTATATAATTGCTTGTCTATTGTTTATATAATTGCTTGTCTATTGTTTATATAATTGCTTGTCTATTGTTTATATAATTGCTTGTCTATTGTTTATATAATTGCTTGTCTATTGTTTATATAATTGCTTGTCTATTGTTTTGATTTGTTAGTGTCATGTCAACAAGGGTGACTGATACAAATGGAGGCACCACAGAAAGCACAGCAAATTACATAGCCTATCATTTATTACCAGTCGAGAAGTCCTAATCCCGACTCCCACATAACGAAATTATACAGCCTTTTGTTTATGCAGAATCGAGAAATCCCGATCCCCAATCCCACATAACTCCAAAATAAATTAAGCAATCAAGCTGAGAGATCTACCACCTGGGACGACTTAAGGGGGCCCACTTCGTTTTTTTTTTCAGCCCCATTCAGCATACGATTTTAAGACGTTTATCCCCATCCAGGTATCGATTGTGTCCTGGCGAGCGGTAGCATACTATATACAACATTTTTAACAGCAGGCTAAATTTGTACCTTTTTTTATAGAGAAAAATTTCCGGCGAAGCCGGATTTCTCCATACAATGCTGGCTCACTATCGCTCGCCAGGAAGAAATCGACACCTGGATGGGGATAAACGTATTATAACAGTAGGCTGAATGGGGCCGAATGAATACAAGCCAGAGAAAGAGAGAAAACAAGAGAACAAAACAGGTCACCCCCCTCAACCGGTATAAAGGTGTTGATATTAAAGGCTTAGTTAGGTCATTTTAGCTTAGCTTGGGAGGGTTTGGTTAAGTTACGGAAATATAGCCTGACTCCCTCTCTCATTCCACTCACTCACTCACTCTCTCTCTCTTGTCACACACACACACTCACTAACTCTCTCTTTATTTCTTTCTCTACACACAAACAGACACAGACACACACACAAACACGCACTCTCTCTCACCTTCTCTCTCTTACTCTCACCCCCCTCCCCTCTCTCTCTCTCTCTCTTTCTCTCTCTCACACACACACACACACACAAACAATGACATTAACAGAAGGCGTAATGACTCTACCCATTTACACCAAGCTAATTACATACAGGTAATCTCCTTTGCTAGCCACACACACACACACACACACACACCGCGCACACACACACACACACACACCGCGCACGCACACACACACACACACACACAACAGTCAAGGGCAAAAACAGAGGTATATATCATCATTGGGTGTATTGATAGTGATTTACCTGTCTCTCATTATAATGAATGGGTTTAGGGTATATCATTATGGACAGTTATATTTCCCTTTCATTCATTGGGTATATTGATAGTGATTTACCTATATCTGTGATTTTAATAGATGGGTTTAGGGGATATCATTACAGAGACTTTAATTTCCCCTTCATTCATTGGGTATATTGATGGTGATTTACCTCTCTGTCATTATAATACAGGAGTTATGGGGTTATAATTCTAGATACTGTAATTTCCCTGTCATTCATTGGGTATATTGATGGTGATTTACCTCTCTGTCATTATAATACAGGAGTTATGGGGTTATAATTATAGATACTGTAATTTCCCTGTCATTCATTGGGTATATTGATGGTGATTTACCTCTCTGTCATTATAATAATGTACGTATAATGTTCGTTTATTATGGACACTTTAAGGGGGATGGGCCATTTGTCTGGACCCCCTTCTCCCTAATGTTTAGCCCCACTAGTTTTGAGATTAAAAGACATTCGGCCCATTAGTTTGGCGATTTTAACACCTTTCGCCCCATTTCGTTGTCAATTTTAAGACCTTTCGTGCCATTTAGGTGTCGATCTTTTCCTGGCGAGCGAAAGCGAGCCTGTAATTTTAAGAAGAACCGGCCTTCGGCCGGGCCATTTTTCTACCGAAAAATGTACAAATTTATCTTGAAGGGGGTCTAGGTTTTTTTTCTTCTATGCTTGATGGAGGTATAGGGAGGAAACTAAAAAAAAATATATGAATAAATGAATTACCAGACCAAACAAACGGTCTGCCTCCCCTTAAGTTAAGGGGAGGTATTTATTTTTCTCCCTATACTTCCATCAAGCTTAATGAAGTACCCAAAAGATCTCCCTTCAATATAGATATATTTGTACCTTTTTCGATAGAAGAATGTTTTGGCCAAAGGCCAATTCTTTCTATGATGCCAGCTCGCTTTCGCTCGCCAGAAAAGACAATCGACACGTTAATAGAACGAAAGGCCTTGAGATTGATAAATAAATGGGGCGAAGGGTCTTAAAATCACTAAACTAACGAGACGAACGTCAAAAAATATAAACAAATGTAATAGGGTTAAACATGAGGAAGAAGGGGGTCAAGCAAAAATCACCTCCTTAAGGGGAGATTTCCACTTGAGGGATTTTTTTCTTGACTCCTTTCTCCCTCATGTTTAGCCTCATTGTTTTTCTAATTGTAAGACGTTTGCTCTATTATTTTGACGATTTTAAGAACTTTCAACCCATTTCTGTCAATTTTAAGACCTTTCGTGCCATTTAGGTGTCGATTTTATCCTGGCGAGCGATAGCGAACCTGTAATTTAAGAGGAACCGGCTCTCAGCCGGGACATTTTTCTACCGAAAAATTTACAAATTTATCTTGAAAGGGGCTCCAGGGGGTGTAATCTTAAACTTGAAGGATATCTAGGGACCAAACTAAAAACCTCCCCTTCTTAAGTGACAATCTCCCTTTATTTATAATTTCATACCATTTACAAACCCTTCAAGGAATCGAGCGAGTATAAATAATCTAATAAATAACCTTATAATTAACGAAGATTCTTTATAAGCAAAATACAAATAAAACATAAATAAATAATAATAATAATAATAATAATAATAATAATAATAATAATAATATATCTAATGTTGATACGTTTGGGTCTATTTGCAAGTTTTTGTCAAAGTTTGGTTAACATCCATTCACTCACTATACACACACACACACATACATAAATCACACACAAAAACACATAGCCTACACACACACACACACACATACATACATAATTATACACATCCACAACAAACAAACATAACACTCACAAAAACACAAACACATACAACACACAAAAACACATAGCCTACACACACACACACACATACATACATATATGTGTATCCACAAAGTCTCCTGCCCACGTCCTACTCCCTTGGGAGTATGTAGGCGCTCTCGTTAGCTGCCAGGATCAGTCTGTTGATCCATTAGAATAAGATCTAGGTTAAGTCTGTGTATTTTCAGCCCCATTGGCTGCCGGCTTGAAATAAACCGATTATTATTATTATTATTATTATTATTATTATACACACCCACATAAAACACACAAAAACAGAAACACATACCACACACAAAAACACATGCAATAGAACACACACACACACACACTTACACCCCCCCCCCCCCCCACCCCCTATAGTACCCCAGGATAAACCAAGTTCCCATATATAGTATTTATCGCACATGAAGCCCTAGACTAATGTGTCCGCCAGCCCAAGGAGAGACCCCCTATGTTACCCGTCACCTTATGGGGGGGGGGGGGTATTTATTCGATTATTGGATTTTTTGTTATATATCTAAATACTCCTTTTTCTAGTTTCCTCCCTAGACCTCCATCAAGCTTAAACAAAAAATACCCCCAAGATCCCCCTTCAAGATAAATTTGTACATTTTTCGATAGAAAAATGGTCCGGCCAAAGGCCGGTTCCTCTTAAATTAGAGGCTCGTTATCGCTCGCCAGAAAAAAATCGACACCAAAATTGCTTGAAAGGTCTAGTTATTGACAACACAAATGGGGCGAAAGATCTTAAAATCGTCAAACTAACGTCTTAAAATCTCAGAACAAATGGGTCTAAACATGAGGGAGAAGGGAGTCCAGAATCAACCAACCCTTCCCCCCTTAAGAGAGGTTATATAGTGCAATCAAGGTAGGTAGGTAGGTAGGTAGGTAGGTAGGTAGGTAGGTAGGTAGGTAGGTAGGTAGGTAGGTAGGTAGGTAGGTAGGTAGGTAGGTAGGTAGGTAGGTAGGTAGGTAGGTAGGTAGGTAGGTAGGTAGGTAGGATGGTAGGTAGGTAAGTAGGTAGGTATGTAAATAGGTAGTTAAGGAAATAGGTAGGTACGAAGGTAGTAGGTAGGTAGGTAACAAGGTAGGTAGGTAGGTAGGTAGGTAGGTAGGTAGGTAGGTAGGTAGGTAGGTAGGTAGGTAGGTAGGTAGGTACTAGGTAGGTAGGTAGGTAGGTAGGTAGGTAGGTAGGTAGGTAGGTAGGTAGGTAGGTAGGTAGGTAGGTAGGTAGGTAGGTAGGTAGGTAGGTAGGTAGGTAGGTAGGTAGGTAGGTAGGTAGGTAGGTAGGTAGGTAGGTAGGTAGGTAGGTAGGTAGGTAGGTAGGTAGGTAGGTAGGTAGGTAGGTAGGTAGGTAGGTAGGTAGGTAGGTAGGTAGGTAGTAGTAGGTAGGTTAGTAGGTAGGTAGTAGGTAGGTATTAGGTAGGTAGGGTAGGTAGGTAGGTAGGTAGGTAGGTAGGTAGGTAGGTAGGTAGGTAGGTAGGTAGGTAGGTAGGTAGGTAGGTAGGTAGGTAGGTAGGTAGGTAGGTAGGTAGGTAGGTAGGTAGGTAGGTAGGTAGGTAGGTAGGTAGGTAGGTAGGTAGGTAGGTAGGTAGGTAGGTAGGTAGGTAGGTAGGTAGGTAGGTAGGTAGGTAGGTAGGTAGGTAGGTAGGTAGGTAGTAGGTAGTAGGTAGGTAGGTAAATAGGTAGGTAGGTAGGTAGGTAGGTGTAGGTAGGTAGGTAAGTAGGTAGGTGTAGGTAGGTAGGTAGGTAGGTAGGTAGGTAGGTAGGTAGGTAGGAAGGTAGGTAGGAAGGAAGGAAGGAAGGTAGGAAGGTAGGTAGGAAGGAAGGAAGGTAGGAAGGAAGGAAGGAAGGAAGGAAGGAAGGAAGGAAGGTAGGTAGGAAGGAAGGAAGGAAGGTAGGTAGGAAGGAAGGTAGGTAGGTAGGTAGGTAGGTAGGTAGGTAGGTAGGAGTAGGAAGGAAGGAAGGAAGGAAGGAAGGAAGGAAGGAAGGAAGGAAGGAAGGTAGGTAGGTAGGTAGGTAGGTAGGTAGGTAGGTAGGTAGGTAGGTAGGTAGGTAGGTAGGTAGGTAGGTAGGAAGGAAGGAAGGAAGGAAGGAAGGTAGGTAGGTAGGTAGGTAGGTAGGTAGGTAGGTAGGTAGGAAGGAAGGAAGGAAGGAAGGAAGGAAGGAAGGAAGGAAGGAAGGAAGGAAGGAAGGAAGGAAGGAAGGTAGGTAGGTAGGTAGGTAGGTAGGTAGGTAGGTAGGTAGGTAGGTAGGAAGGAAAGGAAGGAAAGGAAGGAAGGAAGAAGGAAAGGAAGGAAGGAAGGAAGGAAGGAAGGTAGGAAGGAAGGAAGGAAGGAAGGAAGGAAGGAAGGTAGGTAGGTAGTAGAGTGGTTGGGGTGATAAGGGTATGGGTAGATGAGCGCTATCTACTTATTGACAGCTGGTAGAGAGAGAGAGAGAGAGAGAGAGAGAGAGAGAGAGAGAGAGAGAGAGAGAGAGAGAGAGAGAGAGAGAGAGAGAGAGAGAGAGAGAGAGAGAGAGAGAGAGAGAGAGTAGGTACTTGGTGTGTGTGTGTGTGTGTGTGTGTGTGTGTGTGTGTGTGTGTGTGTGTGTGTGTCTCATGCTAAATATGTTTCAATACTTTTTGACGTAGTTAATGGATTTCTTCTTCGATATCCGACAACAAAATGTGACTTCCCCAATTTAAAATAACTGAATTTGTCTACTCTACTTCTGATTACAAAATTGACTTCCCAAATTTATCAACCTCCTGATTTTGACTATTTCATTAGTACTATACTACTTTTTCTTTTAGGGCAAACACTCTACACCAGGTATTATAGAGATAGCCGGTTTGCCACAGTTATAACAGAAAACCGATTACGGCGGATGGCTGTGGCCTGATGAAGTCCATCCGCCTCCCTATTTTGCCTTGGGGTGGGTGTTTGACTGTTTCTCTATATTTTTCATATATCTATATTAATTTAAACTCTGTTCACATGTGTGTGAAGAGGGAGAATAAATAAGTCCCCGTTTTCGTCAGTCTGTAGAGAAACCCAAACCATAAGTAAACATGTATAAGAAGATACAGTATATAAGACAAGCTTATGTATGTATTATGTATGTATTATGTATGTATTATGTATGAATGTATGTATGTATGTATGTATGTATTATGTATGTATTATGTATGTATTATGTATGTATTATGTATTATGTATGTATGTGTGTATTATGTATGTATTATGTATGTATGCTTATGTATGTATTATGTATGTATTATGTATGTATGCTTATGTATGTATTATGTATGTATTATGTATGTATTATGTATGTATGTATGTATTATGTATGTATTATGTATGTATGCTTATGTATGTATTATGTATGTATGTTTATGTATGTATTATGTATGTATGCTTATGTATGTATTATGTATGTATGTATTATGTATGTATTATGTATGTATGTATGTATTATGTATGTATTATGTATGTATGTATGTATTATGTATGTATTATGTATTATGTATTATGTATTATGAATGTATTATGTATGTATTATGTTGAATGTATGTATTATGTATGTATGCTTATATATGTATACAATATAGGTAGGGGTAAACATAGAGTGATCAGATTCATAAGTATTTGGGAGATGAGGTGTTTCTTCTATTTGGAGGCCGGTATACAGTACATAAGGGAGAGTATTTGGTTAAGGGGAGGTTTTTAGTTTGTTCCCTAGATATCCTTCAAGCTTAAAATTACACCCCGTTGAGTCCCTTTCAAGATAAATTTGTAAATTTTTCGGTAGAAAAATGTCCCGGCCAAAGGCCGGTTCCTCTTAAATTACAGGCTCGCTATCGCTCGCCAGGATAAAATCGACACCTGAATGGCACGAAAGGTCTTAATATGGGGTGAAAGTTCTTAAAATCGCTAAACTAATGGGGCAAACGTCTTAAAATCTCAAAAGCAATGGGGCTAAACATGAGGGAGAAAGGGGTCAAGAAAAAAATCCCTCAAGTGGAGATCTCCCCTTAACCCTTTGAAGCTCTGACGCGTTTTAGCAGATTATTTTGGCTATCATTAGACGATTTCATGCAGCTTAGGAAGTATCTGTGGGTATTAAAAGCGTAAATACTATCTCAATCAACGCTTTGACTTCCATGTACCGTTACTAATCTGAATAAAATCGTCTAATAGTAGCCAGAAACAGAACAGAAACGCGTATTGGAGCTTCAAAGGGTTAATTTGTGTTCGTTAAGGAGCTATAGTCTATTCGCTGTTAGTAGGCGATAAATCATTCCCCCTAACTTCTGTAACTCAAAAACGACTAGAGTAATCGAGCTAATGTTTCTACCATTTGGGAAGAGTCAGTCAAGGAATAAATGTGGAAATGTACAGCCAATTTGCTCTAGCCCTTTTTGAGTTACAGAGGATAGAGGTCATGATGTATCGCCTACTTACAGCGAAGAATACACTATAGTGGCTGTTTATTTGGTCTATGTATTCAATTATTTAATTTTTCCTCGCTAGACTTCCATTAAGCTTAAAATTACACCCCTAGACCCCCTTTCAAGATAATTTTGTACATTTTTCGGTAGAAAAATGTCCCGACCGAAGGCCAGTTCCACTTAAAATTACAGGCTCGCTATCGCTCGCCAGGAAAAAATCGACACCTAAGTGGCACGAAAGGTCTTAAAATTGACAAAAAATGGGGCGAAAGGTGTTAAAATCGCCAACTAACGGGCCGAACGTCTTAAAATTTCAAAACTAATATGCTAAACATGAGGTAGGGGGTCCAGGATAAGCAACTACCTCCCCCTAACCTGTAGAAAAGCCAATACATAAAATAAAAACGTGTAATATATACAGTATATATATATATATATATATATATATATATATATATATATATACACACACTGTACTTTGCCCCAGCCAGCCAGCTCTTCCCCCTTCTGCCTCGTCTCTCACTTCTGACATTTATACTTGACATATCCAACCCAGATATTGAAATACCATTCTCCCAGATCTAGCAGCAGATCTTCTTTTGAGGGGAGCTTTTATTTTCTGGAACCCCTTCTCCCTTCATGCTTAGCCCCATTATGTTTTAGATTTTAAGACGTGCATCCTATTAGTTTGGCAATTTTCAGATTTTTCGCCCAATTTCTTTGCCAATCGTAAGACCTTTCGTGCCATTTAGTGTTGACTATTTCCAACGAGCCTGCAATTACGGAGGAACAGGCAAAAACTTAAAGGATTTGACAAAGTGCACTGTTCACGATTAATAACAATGCTGCAACTCGGTGTAATGGAATTACATTAATTAGAAAGAAGGCATGCCTAGATGTGACACAACATTTCTTCACATACAGTGTGGTTAAAGAGTGGAATAGTTTACCAAGGGAGGTGGTCGACAGTTATTCAATTGATACGTTTAAGAAAAGACTGGACGGTCATCTGATGGAGATTGGATTAATATGAATTAATCAGTAGGTAAGTGTAATTTCCCTTTCAAACTAATTTCTCTCTATAATATACTCCATAAAAGGTTTCCATGTGAGTATTTCCTGACCCATAAGGTTACACTTCATCCTATTTTCCGGTACGACATTTTAGCCGTAGGGGTGGGGCCTTATAATATGCTGTCCTATTCTTCCACTATAAACTGTCCCTGTCTAGTAGTATTAAGGCCGGACCACCTAGTTGGGACCGCAAGATCTGTGTGGTCTGAGTATCTGTGTAACTCTGTGTCTGTGTAAACTCTCTCTCTATTTGTTTAACATTATGATACAAGTGAAGCTGATACGTTATACAATATCACTATCAAGACCAATAGATCTCTATAGCTCTCTCTCTCTCCTCTCTTCCTCTCGCTCTCATCTCTCTCTCTCTCTCTCTCTCTCTCTCTCTCTCTCTCTCTCTCTCTCTCTCAGTATACCCACCTACCACCACCACCATCACACACGTAATCCTTCGCCCAGAAAAATCAATTAGTAATACAAAGCGTGTCGAATCCAGACCTGATATATATATTATTTTTCCGCCGATAGACCGGAATGTTCGGGACAGCTTTATCAGAGGTTGGGTCCAAATATATAAAAAGTAGACGTTATCGCAAACGCTGACAGTATTAACTCATTGTGCGTTTGACAGGCTTTCCACGAAATTAAGCATTTGTGAATTAGTTTCTGAATATGTTGTATCTTTAAGGGGGGTGACCTGTTTATTTTTCTCTCTCAGGGCTGTATCCATTCGGCCCCATTCAGCCTACTGTTTTAAGACGTTTATCCTCATCCAGGTGTCGATTTATTCCTAGCGAGCGAAAGCGAGCCGCCATATTTTGGATAATGAGTTAGACAACTGGCTAAATTTGTAAATTTTTCGATAGAAAAATGTCTCCGGCGAAGCTGGATTTCTCCATAAAATCGACACATGGATGGGGATAAATGTCTTAAAACAGTAGGCTGAATGGGGCCGAATGGATACAACCAAAAATAAGAAAACAAATTGTGTCTTTATTTACTCATTGTGCTGTTCGCGATATTTTATTTTTAGTTTATTAGTTGCTGTATATTTTGTATCGATTAATACAATTATAAAATGTGATAAAATTAACTGTTTGAGTGTATGACAGGCTGTTCGCGATATCAGGTATTTATGAATTCTTGCATATTGTATTTAGTTTCCGAGTATTGTCTTTTCTTTTTAAGGAGGGGATGTTTTTTTTTACCCCCCCTTTCTCCCTCATGTTTAGCCCCATTAATTTTGAGATTTTAAGACATATTAGTTTGGCGATTTTAAGACCTTTCACTCCCTTTCTTTGTCAATAGTAAGACCTTTTCAACAATTTAGGTGTCGATGTTTGTCCTGGCGAGCGATAGCCAGCCTGCAATATAGTAGTACAAACAATAAATACAAAAACAAAAAGTGAATAAATAAATACGCAATAAATACGCCCATCTCCCCTTTTTATAACAAACATTGATATTATTAACTGCGTGTGTGTTTGACATTTAAGGGGAGTTTTTAGTATGTTCGCTAGACCTCCAGCAAGCTTAAAATTACACCCCTTGACCCCCTTTCAAGATAAATGTGTACATTTTTCGGTAGAAAAATGTCCCAGCCGAAGGCTGCTTACCCTTAATTACAGGCTCGCTATCGCTCGCCAGGAAAATATCGACACCTAAATGGTACGAAAGGTCTTAACATTGACAGAAATGGGGCGAAAGTTCTAAAAATGGACAAACTAATGAGGCGAACGTTTTAAAACCTCAAAACCAATGGGGCTGAGCATAAAGGAGAAAAAAATCCCTCAAGTGGAAATCTCCCCTTAATTTATACCTTTTATTATGTTCCTTCCAACAACCAACAATACTCCTAAAATCGATTAATGAAATTTTACAAACACATGTGGCAGTCCGTGGACTCGAACCCAGGATGCTCACACCGAAAATCAACACCTTATACATCGCACCACGAAGACAGATATTAAGCATTTATGTATTCTTGTATATTGTATTATTTATGTATTCTTGTATATTGTATTATTTATGTATTCTTGTATATTGTATTAGTTATGTATTCTTGTATATTGTATTATTTATGTATTCTTGTATATTGTATTATTTATGTATTCTTGTATATTGTATTATTTATGTATTCTTGTATATTGTATTATTTATGTATTCTTGTATATTGTATTAGTTATGTATTCTTGTATATTGTATTAGTTATGTATTCTTGTATATTGTATTATTTATGTATTCTTGTATATTGTATTAGTTATGTATTCTTGTATATTGTATTATTTATGTATTCTGTATATTGTATTATTTATGTATTCTTGTATTGTATTATTTATGTATTCTGTATATTGTATTAGTTATGTATTCTTGTATATTGTATTAGTTATGTATTCTTGTATATTGTATTATTTATGTATTCTTGTATATTGTATTATTTATGTATTCTTGTATATTGTATTATTTATGTATTCTTGTATATTGTATTAGTTATGTATTCTTGTATATTGTATTAGTTATGTATTCTTGTATATTGTATTAGTTATGTATTCTTGTATATTGTATTATTTATGTATTCTTTTATATTGTATTATTGATGTATTCTTGTATATTGTATTATTTATGTATTCTTGTATATTGTATTATTTATGTATTCTTGTATATTGTATTATTTTATGTATTCTTGTATATTGTATTAGTTATGTATTCTTGTATATTGTATTATATGTATTCTTGTATATTGTATTAGTTATGTATTCTTGTATATTGTATATTTATGTATTCTTGTATATTGTATTTATTATGTATTCTTGTATATTGTATTATATGTATTCTTGTATATTGTATTATTTATGTATTCTTGTATATTGTATTATTTATGTATTCTTGTATATTGTATTATTTATGTATTCTTGTATATTGTATTATTTATGTATTCTTGTATATTGTATTAGTTATGTATTCTTGTATATTGTATTATTTATGTATTCTTGTATATTGTATTATTTATGTATTCTTGTATATTGTATTAGTTATGTATTCTTGTATATTGTATTATTTATGTATTCTTGTATATTGTATTAGTTATGTATTCTTGTATATTGTATTATTTATGTATTCTTGTATATTGTATTATTTATGTATTCTTGTATATTGTATTAGTTATGTATTCTTGTATATTGTATTAGTTATGTATTCTTGTATATTGTATTATTTATGTATTCTTGTATATTGTATTATTTATGTATTCTTGTATATTGTATTATTTATGTATTCTTGTATATTGTATTAGTTATGTAGCCTTGTATATTGTATTATTTATGTATCTTGTATATTGTATTATTTATGTATTCTTGTATATTGTATTAGTTATGTATTCTTGTATATTGTATTATTTATGTATTCTTGTATATTGTATTATTTATGTATTCTTGTATATTGTATTATTTATGTATTCTTGTATGTAATTGTATTAGTTATGTATTCTTGTATATTGTATTATTTATGTATTCTTGTATATTGTATTATTTATGTATTCTTGTATATTGTATTATTTATGTATTCTTGTATATTGTATTATTTATGTATTCTTGTATATTGTATTAGTTATGTATTCTTGTATATTGTATTAGTTTCTGATACTAATTATGTATATCTGACGTTATTACACACACTTTGATGTTCTTAACCCCTTTTGTACCGGCGACGACTATTTAATTACATTCAAGCTGTAATTAGAGGATTTGCTGTGGTTTAAGTAGGATCTGTGGTCGTAAAAAGTGTTAAGGGGGGTGACCTGCTTTTTGTTATTTCTGGCCTTTTCTCTCTTTCTCTGGCTTGTATCCATTCGGCCCCATTCAGCCAACTGTTTTAAGACGTTTATCCCCATCTAGGTGTCGATTTCTTCCTGGCGAGCGATAGCGAGCCAGCATTATATGAAGAAATCCGGCTTCGCTGGAGACATTTTTCTATCGAAAAATGTACAAATTTAGCCTGCTGTCTAACAAAAATAAAAAATATGCAGGCTCGCTACCGCTCACCAGTAAGAAATTGACACCTGGATGGGGATAAACGTCTTAAAACAGTAGGCTGAATGGGGCCAAATGGATACAAGCCAGAGAAAGATAGAAAAGGACAGAACAAAAACAGGTCACCCCCCTTAAGTGAGATAGGTTGTAGCCTGTTAATTGCTAGAGGCTCTTTTTAAGCTGAATAAAATCGTCTAATAGTAGCCAGCATAAAAGGACGTCGGTGGTACGGTTGGCCAAATAAGTCGTGTCGCCGCTGTCATTACGTTTTGCTCGCTGTGTGCTGTATTAATGTCTGTCAGATGTTGAATAGGGTGTGTAAAGACAGGAACATAGTTGTATCTCTCACTCGAAACGATGATGCTGAGCTGGTATGGACATGTTGAGTGGATGGAAGATGAAAGGCTTACAAAGAGAATATGTGAGTCAGATACAAGGAGAGGTAGAGGAGTAGGAAAACCTCCATTGAGATAGAGAAACGTTGTAGGACAAGCGTTGGAAGATAGATGAATATGACTATAGATCAGGCAAGAGAAGTGATAATTTAAAGGTATGAATGGAGAATGCTAGTAAATAGATGAGTATAAACGCGGTCGTTTGAGAGAGGGGGGCAGGCGCCAGTTGGACTAGATAATAGTCCGTCAGGCGCCTGGCCCAGGGAGCCGGTATATATGAAGGGTACGCCTGGATGCATGGTGGGCGGGAATTGTGGTGTGCTCTGCTGCATGTCTGCCTGCGGAGACCGGAGCTTCTCCGGAAGATCTGGGACCTGGGAATCTTATGCTGGGGACCCCAAATGGGCCTGGATCTCTTTTTCTGTACAAAAATGGCCCGGCCACAAAGGCCAGTTTCTCCTAAATTACAGTTAATGCAAAGTGGTTGACCTGAAAGACTTGCACGGCAAATTATATATATATATATATATATATATATATATATATATATATATATATATACATACTGTATATATATATATATATATACATATATATATATATATATATATATATATATATATATATATATATATATATATATATATATACAAATGTTCACTACGCCTCACTACGCACCACAACCTCCTCCAGATGAACAAGCACACCACCAGCAACAACAACTGTATATGCACCATAATCGTAAGTCAGTCTCCACGCACCATTAGGCCATTATTCCCCCCACAGGCACACCACCACCAACACAACAGGTTATACGACATTTTTGTCTCGGTTTGCTCTGAGTTACTTAAGGGGGTAGTGCTTGGCTTTTAGTCTATGTATTTTATTAATTTATTTAATTTTTAGTTTCCTCCCTAAACCTCCATCAAGCTTAAAATAACACATCCTAGACCCCCTCTCAAGATAAATGTTTACATTTTTCGGTAGAAAAATTTCCCGGCCGGAGGCCGGTTCCTTCTAAAATTACAGGCTCGCTGTCACTCGCCAGGAAAAAATCGACACCTAAATAACACGATAGGTCACATTGACGAAGAAATCGGGCGAAAGGTCTTAAATCGACAAACTAACAGCACGAACATCCTAAAACCTCAAAACTAATATGCTAAACATGAGGGAGAAGGGGGTCCATCATAAGCGAGTACTACCCCCCTAAGGGGAGGATGGGCATATGTATTTGCTTATTATTCTATTTTCTTATCTTAGTTTTCTCCCAAGACTTCTAACAAGCTTAAAAAACACCCCCAAGATCCCCTTCAAAAAACACCCCCAAGATCCCCTTCAAAACCCCCCCCCAAGATCCCCTTCAAAAAACACCCCCAAGATCCCCTTCAAAAAACACCCCCAAGATCCCCTTCAAGAAACACCCCCAAGATCCCCTTAAAAAAACACCCCCAAGATGCCCTTCAAGAAACACCCCCAAGATCCCCTTCAAAAAACACCCCAAGATCCCCTTCAAAATAACACCCCCGCAAGATCCCCTTCAAAATAACACCCCCGCAAGATCCCCTTCAAAATAACACCCCCGCAAGATCCCCTTCAAAAACACACCCAAGATCCCCCATCAAAAACACACCCAAGATCCCCCATCAAAAACACACCCAAGATCCCCCATCAAAAACACCCCCAAGATCCCCCATCAAAAAACACCCCCAAGATCCCCCAAAAAACACCCCCAAGATCCCCTTCAAAAAACACCCCAAAAGATCCCCTTCAAAAAACACCCCCAAGATCCCCTTCAAAAAACACCTCCAAGACCTCCTTCAAAAAACACCCCCAAGATCCCCTTCAAAAAACGCCCCCAAGATCCCCTTCAAGAAACACCCCCAAGATCCCCTTCAAAAAACACCCCCAAGATCCCCTTCAAAAAACACCCCCAAGATCCCCTTCAAAAAACACCCCCAAGATCCCACTTCAAGAACACCCCCAAGATCCCACTTCAAGAACACCCCCAAGATCCCACTTCAAGAACACCCCCAAGATCCCACTTCAAAAAACACCCCCAAGATCCCCTTCAAAAAACACCCCCAAGATCCCCTTCAAAAAACACCCCCAAGATCCCCTTCAAAAAACACCCCAAAAGATCCCCTTCAAAAAACACCCCCAAGATCCCCTTCAAAAAACACCCCCAAGATCCCCTTCAAAAAACACCCCCCCAGATCCCCTTCAAAAACACCCCCAAGATCCCCTTCAAAAAACACCCCCCAAGATCCCCTTCAAAAAACACCCCCAAGATCCCCTTCAAAAAACACCCCCAAGATCCCCTTCAAAAAACACCCCCAAGATCCCCTTAAAAAAAAAAAACCCAAGATCCCCTTCAAAAAACACCCCCAAGATGCCCTTCAAGAAACACCCCCAAGATCCCCTTCAAAAAACACCTCCAAGATCCCCCATCAAAAACACACCCAAGATCCCCTTCAAGAAACACCCCCAAGATCCCCTTCAAAAAACACCCCCAAGATCCCCTTCAAAAAACACCCCCAAGATGCCCTTCAAGAAACACCCCCAAGATCCCCTTCAAGAAACACCCCCAAGATCCCCTTCAAAAAACACCCCCAAGATCCCCTTCAAAAAACACCCCCCAGATCCCCTTCAAAAAACACCCCCAAGATCCCCTTCAAAAAACACCCCCAAAGATCCCCTTCAAGAAACACCCCAAAAGATCCCCTTCAAAAAACACCCCCAAGATCCCCTTCAAAAACACACCCAAGATCCCCCATCAAAAAACACCCCCAAGATCCCCCATCAAAAACACCCCCAAGATTCCCTTCAAATAACACCCCCCAGATCCCCTTCAAAAGACACCCCCAAGATCTCCTTCAAGATAAATTAGTAGATTTTTCGGAAGGAAAATTACCTGGTCGAAGACCGGTTCCTCTTAAATTACAGGCTCGCTATCGCTCGTCAGGAAAAATCAACACCTAAAGGGGACGAGAGGTCATGATATTCACGAAGAAATGGGACGAAAGCTCTTAATATTGACAAACTAATGGGGAGAACATCTTAAAATGTCAAAACTAACGGGGCTAAACATAAGGGAAAAGGGGGTCCAGAAAAACGACATACCTCCCAATAAACTGCATTTTTGTCTCGGTTTGCTCTGAGGTACTTAAGGGGAGGTTTTTAGTTGATTCCCTAGACTTCCATCAAGCTTAAAATTCCTCCCCCTAGACCCCCTTTCAAGATAAATTTGTACATTTTTCGGTAGAAAAATGTTCCGGCCGAAGGCCGGTTCCCCTTAAATTACAGGCTCGCTATCGCTCGCCAGGAAAAAAATCGACACCTAAATGTCACGAATGGTCTTAAAATTGACAGAAATGGGGCGAGGGTTCTTAAAATCGCCAAACTAATGGGGCGAACGTCTTAAAATCTAAAACAAATGGGGCTAAACATGAGGGAGAAAGGGGTCCAGAAAAAAATCCTCCAGGTGGAAATCTCCCCTTAACAACATTATATTATATGGATTTGACGACGCATCTTTACAGTTATTCGGGTTACTATCAATAATAATAATAACAATAATAATAATAATAATAATAATAATAATAATACAAATATTAACAATATACTGTATATTTTTTATATATATATATATAGTTTTAAATCAAAATAGCTGGTTCTTCCAATATAGGAATCCAGCAGCGCTTGCCATACACATGTTACCATCCATCCACAATGAGTGTATTCTGGAGTTCAATATCATATAGCTTCTTGCAATAAAGAGGGATCTCAAACTCTCTTTTAAGGGGAGGTGTTTAGTGTATTCCCTAGACCTCCATCAAGCTTTAAATTACACCCCCCTAGACCCCCTTTCAAGATAAATTTGTACATTTTTCGGTAGAAAAATGTCCCGGCCAAAGGCCGGTTCCTCTTAAATTTCTGGCTCGCTATCGCTCGCCAGGATAAAATTGACACCTGAATGGCACGAAAGGTCTTAATATGGGGTGAAAGTTCTTAAAATCGCTAAACTAATGGGGCAAACGTTTTATAATATCAAAAGCAATGGGGCTAAACATGAGGGAGAAAGGGGTCAAGAAAAAAATCCCTCGAGTGGAGATCTCCCCTTAACCCCTTCTGTACCGGTGATGTCTTGTTTACGTTATTCTGGCTACTATTAGACGATTATATTCAGATTAAAAAGGGCCTCCAGCAATTAACAGGCTACGAATGATCTCACTTAACCCTTTTTACTACCACAGACCCTTCTTAAACTGCACAACATCGTCTAAATATAGCTGGAATAAACTGGAAAAAGACGTCGCCGGAACAGAAGGGTACCATACTTTTTGACATCGCACCCTTTCTTTCCCAAATCATCCTCTCTTTGAATTCCCGAGTTCCCTGTACCCCATATTTTATACATTCCTTCCTCGCTCTGCTGTTCCATACATTCATGACTCTCGATAACTTCATACGGATATTCAATCGCCTTTGGCCGTTATTGGTAAACGGATTCATATAGAACTCCGGCGTGTTCGGTTAGATCATCCGTGCTTGTGTTCATTCTCTCTCTCTCTCACTTTCACTTTCTCACTAACTTACTCTCACTCACTCACTCTCTCTCTCTCTCTCTCATGCACCCACACACGCACACGTCATACCCGCCCCCCACATCCTAGCCCCCCCCCCCCCCCCCCCCCCACACACACACTCACACATAGCCCCCTCCCCACACACACACATACCCACACCGACACACACTCCCATACCCACCCTCCCTCCCACATACCTACCCACACCCACACATACACCCACCCATACCCACCCGCCCTCCCACATACCCACACCCACACCCACACATAGCTACCCCCTCCACCCCCACCCACACCCACACACCTCCTGTTGTGTTTTGCCCTTTCCCTTCTAATTACAACTTCATCGGGATCAATTTGGGCATAATTAGCTGAGAGAGAGAGAGAGAGAGAGAGAGAGAGAGAGAGAGAGAGAGAGAGAGAGAGTGAGAGAGAGAGAGAGAGAGAGAGAGAGAGAGAGAGTGAGAGTGAGAGAGACAGAGACAGAGACAGAGAGAGAGAGAGACAGAGAGAGAGAGAGACAGAGAGAGAGAGAGAGAGAGAGAGAGAGAGAGTTTACTATATCTAACAATTCACTTTGGATCCCACCACCACCACCACCACCACACCAGTCCTGACCTGATCTTTAAGGGGAGAGGGATCGTTTTTCTGGTACCCCTTCATCCTCATGTTTAGACCCATTAGTTTTCTGATTGTATGACGTTCGGCTCATTAGTTTGGCGATTTTAAAACCTTTTGCCCCATTTATTTGTCAATATTAAGATTCTTCGTGTCATTCAGGTGTCGGTTTTTTCTTGGCGAGCGACAGCGAGCCTGTTATCTAAGAGGAACAGGGACATTTTGCTATTGACAAATGTTGAAGTTTATCTTGAACCTCTTGGGATTTTTTTTTTTTTTTAAAGATTGATGCAAGTCTAGGATGAAAACTAAAAACTAAATATAAAAACATATATAAATGAGCAAATAAATACATCCATCCCCCTTAACTAAACTAGAATCCAAATCAGCAAATTGTATGTCAACTTCCACACTTCTTCCCTGGTTGACTCTTCCCAAATGGTAGAAATAATAGCTAGATTACTCTTGTAAGTTTTGAGTTACAGAGGTTAGTAGTGAAGATTTCTGGCCTACTTCTAATGCTGGGATAATAGTCCTGCCAGCTAAGGTCAGTTATCTTACCGGGATTCGAACCTAGGTTACCACATGCAGATCTTGAACACTCTGACCATTACACCATCAAGACAGTTGCAGGTTAAGTACATGACTACAATGTAATATCCATTTATCGAATACTGGATATTAACCTAATCATGCACTCAAACCCAACTGCACACTGAATAGCCTAATGCTTAAGGGGAGGTTTTTAGTTAGTTCCCTAGACCTCCATCAAGCTTAAAATTACACCCTCTAGGCCCCCTTTCAAGATAAATGTGTAAATTTTTCGGTAGAAAAATGTCCCGGCCAAAGCTCGCTTCCTCTTAAATTACAAGCTCGCTATCGCTCGCCAGGAAAAAAATGACACCTAAATTGCATTAAAGGTCTTAAAATTGACAGAAATGGGGCGAAATTCTTAATTATGGGGCGAACGTCTTAAAATATCAAAAGCAATTGGGCTAAACATGAGGGAGAAAGGGGTCAAGAAAAAAATCCCTCTAGTGGAGATCTCCCCTTAAGTGAAAGGAAAGAACATTATAGTTAAAACAGGACTTAAACCTCTTCACCATCATGACGTCATTGACATCCTATTCTGGTTACCATTAGACGATTTTCCATAGTTTATAATCTAAATGGTATGACAAGTCTTAAAGTCGCCACACTAATTGGCCGAACGTCTTAAAACCTGAACACTAATGGAGCTCAACATGAGGGAGAAGGGGGTCTAGACAGGGGACCCGTCTCCCCTTATAACTCTCCACTGGTTGAAATGGTCTAATGTAGTGTTGAAAATTACCCCTACTGGTTGAAATAATCTATTGGTTGAATTAATCTACTGGTTTAAATGGTCTATTGGTTGAGATGATCTACTGGTTGAAGTAATCTACTGGTTGAAGTAATCTACTGGTTGAAGTAATCTACTGGTTGAAGTAATCTACTGGTTGAAGTAATCTACTGGTTGAAGTAATCTACTGGTTGAAGTAATCTACTGGTTGAAGTAATCTACTGGTTGAAGTAATCTACTGGTTGAAGTAATCTACTGGTTGAAGTAATCTACTGGTTGAAGTAATCTACTGGTTGAAGTAATCTACTGCTTGAAGTAATCTACTGCTTGAAGTAATCTACTGCTTGAAGTAATCTACTGCTTGAAGTAATCTACTGGTTGAAGTAATCTACTGGTTGAAGTAATCTACTGGTTGAAGTAATCTACTGGTTGAAGTAATCTACTGCTTGAAGTAATCTACTGCTTGAAGTAATCTACTGCTTGAAGTAATCTACTGGTTGAAGTAATCTACTGGTTGAAGTAATCGACTGGTTGAAGTAATCTACTGGTTGAAGTAATCTATACTGGTTGAAGTAATCTACTGGTTGAAGTAATCTACTGGTTGAAGTAATCTACTGGTTGAAGTAATCTACTGGTTGAAGTAATCTACTGGTTGAAGTAATCTACTGGTTGAAGTAATCTACTGGTTGAAGTAATCTACTGGTTTGAAGTAATCTACTGGTTGAAGTAATCTACTGGTTGAAGTAATCTACTGGTTGAAGTAATCTACTGGTTGAAGTAATCTACTGGTTGAAGTAATCTACTGGTTGAAGTAATCTACTGTTGAAGTAATCTACTGGTTGAAGTAATCTACTGGTTGAAGTAATCTATGTTGAAGTAATCTACTGGTTGAAGTAATCTACTGGTTGAAGTTAATCTACTGGGTGAAGTAATCTACTGGTTGAAGTAATCTACTGGTTGAAGTAATCTACTGGTTTGAAGGTAATCTACTGGTTGAAGTAATCTACTGGTTGAAGTAATCTACTGGTTTGAAGTAATCTACTGGTTGAAGTAATCTATGGTTTAAGTAATCTACTGGTTTGAAGTAATCTACTGGTTGAAGTAATTACTGGTTGAAGTAATCTACCGGTTGAAGTAATCTACTGGTTGAAGTAATCTACTGGTTGAAGTAATCTACTGGTTGAAGTAATCTACGGTTGAAGTAATCTACCTGGTTGAAGTATCTACTGGTTGAAGTAATCTACTGGTTGAAGTAATCTACTGGTTGAAGTAATCTACTGGTTGAAGGTAATCTACTGGTTGAAGTAATCTACTGGTTGAAGTAATCTACTGGTTGAAGTAATCTACTGGTTGAAGTAATCTACTGGTTGAGTAATCTACTGGTTGAAGTAATCTACTGGTTGAAGTAATCTACTGGTTGAAGTAATCTACTGGTTGAAGTAATCTACTGGTTGAAGTAATCTACTGGTTGAAGTAATCTACTGGTTGAAGTAATCTTCTGATTGAAATAATATACTAGTTGAAATAATCTATTGGTTGAAATGATCTACTGGTTGAAATAATATACTGGTTGAACAAATCTATTGGTTGAAATGATCTACTGGTTGAAATGATCTACTGGTTGAAATGATCTACTGGTTGAAATGATCTACTGGTTGAAATGATCTACTGGTTGAAATGATCTACTGGTTGAAGTAGTGTACTTGTTGAAATAGTCATCTGATTAAAATGGTCTTCCATATGAATTATTCTACTGGTTGAAATAGTCTACTGGTTGAAAATAATAGTCTACTGGTTGAAAATAATAGTCTACTGGTTGAATTAGTCCACTGGTTGAGTTGGTCTTATAGTTGAATATTCTACTGGTTGAAATGGTCTCCTGGTTGAAATGATCAACTGGTTTAAATAGTATGCTGGTCAAATTAGTCTACTGGTTGAAATAGTCTACTGGTTGAAATAGTCTACTGGTTGAAATTATCTACTGGTTAAGATGGTCTATTGGTTAAATAGTCTACTGGTTGACAAGGAACCAAAGAAAAAACTCCAACTAAACCTGAGCTGCTCCAACAACCAGTCACCATTCACGAACCCGACTAACCAGTGTGCCTCTGGCTATCTTGGGGGGAGGGTGTGTGCACAAATTCGCTCCTACTCTGTCGCTCCACACGTTCTAGCCTATTTTAGAGGATTTTGGTGTTTTCGCCGACGGAAAGAACATTTATATTTTCTTGAACACATTACAGAAATATTCAAGCTACTTATCTAATACATATAAAGTATCGGGTATAATATTGAAAGCTGTTTTACATAATATAATGAAGTCATACATATATTATAATACATATACACTGTTTAGTGTACGGTTCTTATCTTTTGTATATAGTTACTAATAAAGCCTACCAAACTTAACCCCTTCTGTACCGGCGACGTCTTATATATTTTATTCTAGGTGTATTTAGACGATTTTGTGCAGCTTAAGAAGGATCCGTGGTAGTAAAAAGAGGTAAATATTAAGAGAGTTCGAAGCCTTTTGATGGCTACACGCCCTTCCTAAGCTGAATACAATAGTCCAAATAGCATCCAGCATATTATGGAAAGATCGTCACCGGTATGGATCACGGGAGAAGAAAGAAACATATGTGGACTATTCCATGTTCGATAAGTGACATTATGAGAGCCCACCTCGCCTTTTTTTTCTCTTTCTTGCCCTCTCTCTTTGGCTTGTATCCATTCGGCCCCATTCAGCCTACTGTTTTAAGACGTTTGCCCCCATCCAGGTGTCAATATTTTCCTGGCGAACGGTAGCGAGCCAGCATATATTTTGTTTTGGACAGCAAGCTAAATTTGTAAATTTTTCGATAGAAAAATTTCTCCGGCGAAGCCGGATTTCTCCATACAATGCTGGCTTGCTATCGCTCGCCAGGAAGAAATCAACACCTGGATGGGGATAAACGTCTTAAAACAGTTGGCTGAATGGGGCCGAATGGATACAAGCCAGGGAAAGAGAAAAAAAGGAGAGAAAGATAAAAAAAAAATGTCGGTGACCCCTCCTTAAAAGTTGAGGCAATGACAAAGAAAGAAAGAAAGAAAAACATAAAATGGAAGCTAAGACTGTACAGTGGAAGACAATAGAAGTGCAATGATTGTTTAAAGACCATTATATACCTTAATTATATAATTTAAGGGGAAGGCGGTGGCTTTTTCTGGACCCCCTTCTCCCTCATGTTTACCACAGTTTTGAGATTTTAAGACGTTCGTTTCGTTAGTTTGGCGATTTTGAGACCTTTCGCCTCATTTCTGTTGTCAATATTAAGATATTTAGGGACATTTAGGTCGCGATATTTTTCTGGCGAGTGATAGCGAGCATGCAAATTTAAAAGGAACAGGCCTTCGGCCGGGACATTTTTCTACCGAAAAATGTACAAATTTATCTTGAAAGGGCTACTAGCGGTTTTTTTTTAAACCTTGTCTGCGATTTAGGAGGGACTGGCTTTTGGCCGGAGTCTTTTTTCACAGAAAAATGCACTTCTTTTTATCTCGAAGGAGGGTCTTGGGGGTATTTTTAAAAACTTGAAGGTATATGGAGGAAACAAATAAACTGAAATATATAAACAAAGAAATACATACGAATCTTCCCTTGATAAATAATGAGATCAATGGGAACGCATGTTTTTAGGGGAGATTTCCACTTGAGGGCTATTTTTCATGACTCCTTTCTCCTTCATGTTTAGCCCCATTGATTTTGAAATTTTAAGATATACGCTACATTAGTTTGGCGATTTTAATAACTTTCGCCCCATTTCTGTCAATGTTAAGACCTTTCGTGCCATTTATGGGTCGATTTTTTTCCTGGCGAGCGACAGCGAGCCTGTAATTTAAGAGGACCCGGCCTTTGGCCGGGAAATTTTTCTACCGAAAAATATACAAATTTATCTTGAAAGGGGGTCTAGAGGGTGTAATTTTAAGCTTGGTGGAGGTCTAGGGAACAAACTAGAAACCTCCCCTTCATATTACCTACATTATATATACTCCTATAGTAGAGGCCCTCACACCAGAACGATGGGATCCTACTTATATGAAGGGAAGGTTCTAGTATGCTTAGTCATAATTATTATTTATGAAATTTGTAGACGTTCACTCCATTACTTTGGCGATATTAAGACCTGTAGCCAAAACAAAAGGAAGAAACGTACTCGATAACTGAAGTTGTTTTTCTGGCTACTAGTAAACAATCTGGTTTAATTCTAGTTTCGCTTTCACAGCATACTCATAAATTTCTATGGCTACTTTAGAGTTGTCATATACCATACTTAATTCCTATATATGTCCAAAGCGGCGGAAATGCATTATAAGGAATTATACCTACTGTAAAAAAATATATATTTTCTCCCCATATGCGGCACCATAGCTATTACATAATACTAGGTTAGGTTAGGTTAGGTTAGGTAAGGTTGTTAGGTTAGGCTAATGTCGTTAATGTAGTTTATTATCATTATATTACGTCTTTTACCCAGCAATTTCCCTGATCTTCATAGTTGGTCGGGAAGCTATGCCTTTACAACGGCGCCTCCCTTTTGTCGCTGTGTACGTGAAACTAGAATTTTACCAGCAATTTTATTCAGCTTAGGAATAACCTCTAAAATAAACTGATACAATTAATACGATTACCTTTTTTTGTACCCCTATATTTCTTTCCTAAAATCGTCTAATGATAACCAAGAGCAAATCAATTCCGCTCCCGTACTCAAAGGGTTAATGAATAACAATGTGTATAAATTATTCGAGTAATTAAAATTTAATTAACCAGACAAATATATCTTCGGTTAGCAATAAATTAGGAAGGTAATGAGAGAGAGAGAGAGAGAGAGAGAGAGAGAGAGAGAGAGAGAGAGAGAGAGAGAGAGAGAGAGAGAGAGAGAGAGAGAGAGAACGTTATGCTGTTAGACAAAAGTGTATGAATATGCAACCAATAGCACGACCAAAATAAAATTACTGCAATATTGATAAAAATAACAAAATAATGAAATAACAATGATGAAGAATAAAATAAAAATATATACTAGTAATACAAATAATAAAATAAATAAATATCATGAATTACTAAACACTGAGCACTAGAGAAGTGGGAAGATAGACAGTCAAGCTAAACAAAAGTGGAAAGATGGACAGTCAAGCTAAAATAAGTGGAAAGATACAGTCAAGTTAAACAAAGTGGGAAGATACAGTTAAGCTAAAAAAGTGGGAAGATACAGTTAAGCTAAAAAAGTGGGAAGATACAGTTAAGCTAAAAAAGTGGGAAGATACAGTTAAGCTAAAAAAGTGGGAAGATAGACAGTCAAGCTAAAAACGTGGGAAGATAGACAGTCAAGCTAAAAAGTAGGAAGATACACAGTCAAGCTAAACAAACAAAAGTGAAATATAGTCAGTCAAGCTAAAAATTAAAGTGGGAAGATAGCCAGTCAAGCTAAAACAAATGGATCAATCAAGCTAAAAAGGAAAGTGGGAAGAATGACAAAATTAAAAATGGGAGATGATTGACAGTCAAGCTAAAAATAGAAAGAAAGAAAAAACGAAACAAGAACAACTTGCCAATAATTCAAGTTAGAGGCAAATGCAGAACAATTCTGTCATCTGAAAAAAAAAATATATATATATATAAGAAATACATAAAAAAAAAAAAACGGTAACGAAAAACCGATAAATAAACAATATGTAGTTAAATCGGAATACTTAGAATTACTGAGGATTGACTCAATTACAGAAATAGCTTCCGAAATGTGACTGAAATATATATATATATATATATATATATATATATATATATATATATATATATATATATATATATTAGAGAGAGAGAGAGAGAGAGAGAGAGAGAGAGAGAGAGAGAGAGAGAGAGAGAGAGAGAGAGAGAGAGAGAGAGAGAGAGAGAGAGAGAGAGAGAGAGAGAGAGAGAGAGAGAGAGAGAGAGCAATATAGGCAGTGTGTGAGATCTTTGTGGACTACAGTATAATATAAGCTATAAACCGTATTAAATCTTTCACGCTTTTATGACGCAGAGGTTGCCAGATTAGCAATAAGAAATAGAGTTCTCTCACTCTTATAATTACCTCTCCAAAATTAGTTTTCTGCCCACAGCTAATTCAAAGACAACTGCAGAGGTTGAAGTAACTAAACTAAAGGTTTCTAAATACCCCTGATGGTAACAAAAACTTTAAAGTATCCCTAATAGGCTCAAAATTGCGTCATAAGCGTGAAAGGGTTAAGGGTGGTAGTGCTTGTATTTGGGTCCATATGTATTTATTAACTAATCTATTTCTGAGTTTCCTCGCTAGACCTCTATCAAGCTTAAGATATCACCCCCTAGACCCCCTTTCAAGATATATTTGTAATTTTTTCGGTAGAATAATGTCTAGGCCGAAGGCCGGTTCCTTCTGAAATTACAGGCTCGCTATAGCTCGCCAGGAAAAAATCGATGCCTAAATGGCACAAAAATTCTTAATATTCACAAAGCAAAGAAGTGGGGATAAAAGTCTCAAAATCACCAAACTAATGGAACGAAGGTCTTAAAATTACAAAACGAATATGCCAAACATGAGGGAGAAGGGAGTCCAGATATAGCGACTACCTCCCCCTTAACTAAGGTGAACAGAATCGTCTTTTGTTAACCAGAATACTAAAAGCAAGTCCCAGCATTATAGATTATAGGTTAGTTAAGGGGGGATGACCGTATTTATTAGCTCATTTATAGAGTTTTATATATATATATTTTTTTTTTAAATTTTCCTCCCTAGACCTCCATCAAGCTTACTCTCCCCCACTCCCCCCAACACCCTCCTTCAAGATAAATTTGTAAATTTTTCGATAGACAAATTTCCCAGCCGAAGGCCGGTTGCCCTTAGATAGCAGGCTTGCGATCGCTCGCCAAGAAAAAATAGACACCTACATGACACGAAATGTCTTTATATTGACACAAAAGTGGGGCCTTAAAAAGGTCTTAAAATCGCCAAACTAAAGAGCCAAACGTCATAAAATCCGAAATCATTAAAGAAATGAAACGTAACTTGAACAACTGAAGTCAGACTCAATAAACTGAAGCACAATTTAATCAAATGAAGCAAATAGTTATCAATTGAAACCAAACTCAATCAAATGAAGCAAAACTCAAACAAATAAAGCAAAACTAAAGGAACTGAAACAAAGATTCCAGGAACAATTAAACTAAAAATCCTAAAACAAAACTTAAGCAACACAAGCAAACAAGCCACAAAAACAAAACTCAAGCAAATAAAGCAAAACAAAAGAAACGGAAGCAAGATTCAAGCAACAGAATAAAAACTAGAAAACGTAAAACAAAGCTGAACTAGAACTGAAACAAAACTAAAACAAAACTTGAGCAACAGAAGTGAAACCCAAGCCACTGACGCAATATTCAAGCCATTGGAGGAAAAGTCAAGACACCTAAATAAAAACTCACATATTCGATCCAATCCGCACCAAAAAATCCTTCATTTTATTGGGTCTGTGAATATTGGTTACTGGCTGTACGCTCTCGGACATCAATCGTGGTCATATGTTTTCGAAGCAATGCCGAACTGAATCGAACCTTCTCATCAATTCTTTACCTTATATTTACATTTCGGTGGTTCATTTTGTTGTTCGAGGGTAGCACCCGTCTTGCAACACAATCCCACACCTACTCTGCACAACTCTCCAACCCAAGAGTGAAACGTTATGCTCAATCTTTCTTCTATTCAACAGCTGAGCTCTGTAACTCTCCCATAATCAGTCTTTCCCTCTTCCTATGACTTAAATATAACTCCGTGTGCCCAGGCATTTTGCCTCGAACGTCTCTTGATTTAGGGCCTGTCGCTCTTTCAACTCTGGGGGAGGCACTTGCCACAGGCAGTTCTGCCTTTTGTATCACTCACTCACATAGAAAAAACAAATCGGCCAGGATTTATGTCTTAGAGTGTACGGTAGTGGACCCAAAGATGATTCGTTCTTCACCTTCCATAGATTCACCTGTTCAGTATTATACCATGGATTTATGATGTCAACAATGAAGTCTCCGGGAAAGGTGAGTAAATATGTATTATTTCCATAATTGATATTACAAATTGTACATTTAATGATATCAAAATTATTCTTATTAGTATTACCGGTATTATTATTATTATTATTATTATTATTATTATTATTATTTATAAAATTAGTATTATTATATTATAATAATAGTAATAATAATAATAATTATGGTTATGGTAATAAGAAAGATGATTATGAAGGTGATGATGATGATGACTATGATGATGGTGACTGTTATGTCCTATTCAGCTATACGAGAGGCCCCAACATACCACGCAGTCATCACCCACCACCAACGTATCGGAAAAACAATGCATTACCGCCCCCCCCCCCCCCCCTTCGTCTCTAGCTTTTAGAGACGCTTCCTGAGTAAAGTCAAACTTATACACTACACACATAAGAAAACATAAGAACACGGGATTCTGCAGAGAGCTGATTGGCCCACACACGGCAGATCCCTTTTCCTTACTCCCATTTGCTCTAATATAGGTATAATCTAATTCTCATGACCGACTCTGTTGACATGAATATTGGTTTGAATATAATATGGTTAAAGTAGAAGTCTCCGTACAACACATGCTACCTGCACACAACACTTAACTATACTCTGTTTCTTTTCAACTGACGGTCAATTGAAAAGTTCCATCAAGATTATTCAGTTATTTTGAAGATTGTGTAGTAAAATATGGTGCTAATTATATAAACTTGGTCTCATTAGGATGCACATACATAGTAGTTTCATAGTTTTCCATCAAGTATCGAGAAACTAGCTGCAAAGGGATTTAATTTATCGTCAGGTGGAAAGAAATAGAGTATAGTTTCCCTCGCTTTATCCCCACGCCATATTATTTTATTGTATTTCACAGGTTCTACTTATTTATTGTATTGTACATATATTATATATTACTTGTGCCATTATTAGTAATATTGTTCGTCACTTGCTGTTATTTCATGTACCAGTATGCTATTTAATCAATGTAATAATAATAATAATAATAATCGTCTGGTTACTTATATAGCTCCCGTATCTCCTCCTTCGAGGATTCACAAGCGCTTGGCTTTCTTTAGTCTACCAGAGACCATTACCCATTCCCCTTGCTCATGGGGAGATGGTAACCGCCGGCTACATCCCAGAAAAACTTTTCAATCTGAACGCGAGACCTGCAAGATGGGAATCAGGCACGCTATTAACTGAGCAAGCCGGACGGTTGTACCCATCGTCACTCTAATAGTAACTTAATTAATAAAACCATATATGCCATATTCGTGTACTCTGTTCTAGTCTTAGCTCTCCCCATTAATTAAAGACCATTCACTCATTAAGGGGTACAGGCTGCACCTCTATGTGTACCTATTAATTATAGAGGTACCGGCATCTTAGTGATGATAATATTAAATATAAACAATCGTTGTAAAGCACCAAAGGCCTCCATCCAACGCTGTCAATCAGCCAGCCGTTTCAAACCCTTCTTATTCCAAGTCTCTCTCCTCTCTGACAACTATTTCGACTGATCAAGTCCAACAAGCAGGAGAAGAAGAACAACAGCAAGAGGGAGACGTGTGGTAGTAAACCTCTTGTCGGTTTCAAACGTAGGAAAAATAAGAATGAATTGATGATGATGATGACGATGCTTATCATCAAACCATTATCGACAAAATTAATATTTTCTTTTTTCTATTCAATAAATATTTTTCTATCGTTAATTTTTGTACATCATTATTATCATTAGAATTGTCATAATTAATATCACGAGGCGATTGTATTCAAATTAGGAAAGGTGAGGGTTGATTGGGCTAGTGACTAGTCTTCACCCTTTTAACTCCCACAGATCCTTCCAAGTTGTATAAAATTGTCTACTGATGGCAAGAATGATCTGTCAAAGTGCGTCATAATCTTCAAAGGGTTAATTAAGGCAATTTAATTTATCTATCTATTGCCTGATATCGTGATCCCTCAAGGTCTGGCCACGAACGAAACGCCCCCATGCACCTCTGTCCCCAGTTAGTCGACACCCCCCCTCCCAACCAGCACCGCCTTCACTCATATATTTCTTCACTCCATCCTTCCACCTCTCTTTCGGTTTAATCTCCCTCTCTGTCGTTCCACCTTGCTCTCGTACACCCTCTTAGTCATTCTTTCGGTTCCTATACGTTCCATATGGCCGAACCATCTCAAGGTGTTCCTTTTCACACTTTCCAGCACAACTACCTCCACACCACAGCTCCCTCTTACTTCCTCATTCGTCTGTCTATCCCTCCATGTAACTCCACATACACTTCTCAAGTAACTCATTTTCACCCCTCTCACTCTTGGTCAGAGTCTCTCCACCAACGTCCATGCTTCACTCCCGTAAGTCAATGTCGGGATTACCACATTGTCATGCAATTACTTCTTCACTTCCATGCTGACCACCCTATTTCTTGTTACTGCTTTCAGCGTTCCTACAGCCCTCTGCCACTGTTGTTCCCTCTACCTCAATTCTTCATCCATACTCCCATCTTTACTCAGCACAATGCCCAGATATTTAAATGAGCTGACACTCTCCATAGCCTGACCGTTCAACCTCACCTCACACTCTGTGGCTTCATCTATCTAACTATCTATTGCCGGACGCCTTACTCCCCTTAATGAGGGTGGCCATACACAGAATTCCCCCAAGCGGACCTATTCCCTGTAAGAGGGACAACCCGAGCCATACAGTATGGTAAAAAGAGAATGATATATATATATATATTTTAAATTCTACTCGTCGAGACAGAGAAAGGGGCGAGGGAAAGTGAAAGTGGTCCCGGACCCTGAGAATAGGAACTCTAAATGTTAATTCTGTTTGGTTTCTGTCTCGTGTCGGCCACCCGCAGCAATTGGGTATGTGCCTGAGTATAGACATACATACATACCGGTACATACATACATACATACATACATACTGTACATACTAAAAAGACAAAGCAGCAGGAGGTAATGGTGATGATGTTTATTATTATTATTATTATTATTATTTGTATGTATTAATTTATTTGTAAGCCTACCTATGATTAAAAATACAAAGCCTCGTGAGATTTAGCGGTTAATCCATCGTAAGCTTTAAATAATTTCCGCCCGAGTTATTATATCTAGAAAACAAAGGATTTCTAAAATTCCGTAAAACATAATATACTCCGAGGTTTGTTTGGCTGTTTCATGGAATAGACTAATATTTAATCTTGTTGAATAAATGTTTATAGTGACCTCATTAACCTGTAGAAGCTATATAGCTTATCTGCGGAACATCTATATAATAATTTCGATTGTCTGTCTGTCTGTCTGTTCTTTATAGGCGGCCGCAGTTTTTAAGCTAGAGCGTTCATACTTGGTATGCATAGTAAGGGGGTCCCTAGGCAGGTTTTAGTGAAAAAATAGAATTCCCCAGGGTGAAAGGAACGGAGAAAATGGGCGCGAAATCGGAAAAAGGGCCGTTTGGGGCAGAAGGAGGCCTCCGATCGAAAAGGTGTATGGAACGAAAGTTGTTCGCAGCCCCCCAAAATGGGAGTACGGATGAGGTCAGATCCAAAATCGGAGGTCATTTAGTGGCCGAAATCGAGGTCGCCGTTTAATGAGGCACAGGGAGGTCGAGGCCGGTGTGGTAGTAGTGATTGATGATGGTGATTATGGTAGTAGTAGTGGTGGTAGTAGTGATGGTGATTATGGTGATTACCCTGGCAACGCCGGGTACCCCTGCTAGTTGGCAATAAAGTGCTCCTCCTCATATGGTGTTTATTTTCATACAGTTACAGTTGATGAACCAATACATTTCTTATTTTTGTATATATCAAAACATTCTAGTGTGCTCTTTAAATCTCCATCATGCTAAAATAAACAAAAAATAAAAAATAAAATAAACAAAACAAATGAGAAAACATATATAAGTAAATATACAAAAAGACCCTCCTTCGACATAATTTTGTTCATTATTCGGTAGAAAAATGTTCCAGTCGAAGGTCACTTTCTCATGAATTACAGGCTTGCTACTGGTCGCCAGGAAATTAATCGACACCTAAAGGGCACGAAAGGTCTTACTATTGACAGAGACATGGGGTGAAAGGTTTCACAATTGCTAAACTAGTGGAGCGAACGTCTTACCCCGTACTGTACCAGCGACGTATGTTATATTTGATTTCAGCTACATTTAGACGATGTCATGAAGCTTAGGAAGGATATATGGTAGCTAAAAGGATTAATTAAGATAGTTTATAACATTTTAATGGGTAGAAGTCCTGCATACACTGAATATAAATTGTGTAATAGTTGCCAGAATATAATGAAAAGGACGTCACCGGTACTGAATGGGTTAAACTCTCAATACTAATATGGGTAAACATGAAGGAGAATGGGTCCAGAAAAAGCAAAAGCCTCCTCTTAAAACGATCCTCAATTTGTTTTATATTTATTAACTTATTGAATATACAGGAGAGAGAGAGAGAGAGTGAGTGAGAGTGAGAGAGAGCATGGAGAGACTAACGCGTATGTGTGGGGTTTATGTGTGTGTGTGTGAGAGAGAGAGAGAGAGAGAGACGACATACATACATACATTTAGGTAAACACAGTCATGGCTAATTATGAACCCTCACTTACACACATACACACACATGGAAGCACACTGACTCATCCACTTACATGTATGAGTGCACATACATGGATACAGACACGCTCATTGCAACCCAAGCACATTTAAACATACGTCTACACACACACACACACACACTCACTCTCTCTCTATCTATCTAATTATCTGTCTATATCTTCTCTCTCTCTCTCTCTCTCTCTCTCCATACCAATCAGATTAAACATATTTCTTTACCTATGATATATAACCCAAACAAAGCACAGAGAGAGAGAGAGAGAGAGAGAGAGAGAGAGAGAGAGAGAGAGAGAGAGAGAGAGAGAGAGAGAGAGAGAGAGAGAGAGAGAGATACAGAGAGCGAGAGCGAGACCAAGAGCGAGAGAGAGAGAACCATTAGAACAGACCAAACCATTAGTACTAGAGGGGGTACAAAAAACTCCTCCCTGATCTCCTGTCTTTGATGCGATTCTCCAAATGGTGTATACTATGTAAAAGCTCTCTCAGTGCCTTGTTGGGTTATATATCATAGGTAAAGGAATAATATATAATCCGATTTGTATGTTTATGGATAAGTTGTGGTAGGTGAGTGGTTATTGTTCGGGAATTGAAACTACGAATGCCGGTGTACGAATGCCGCGGTATTGAGGGGAGGTATAATTGGAATGTATTTTGTATTGTTTATGTTGCAATATGCTATCACACACACACACACACACTCACATACAAACCATACACATAAAACACCCGTAGACACACACATTAAAACCCACCCACCCATTCACATCCCACCCATCCACCCGCCCACACAAACCATTGATGTTCTAAGGGGTACAAAAAATCCTTCCTGATCTCCTCTCTTTGATCCGATCCTCCAAATGGTGGATATAAAACTCTCTAAGTGCTTTGTTTGAGTTATAGATCATAGGTAAAGGAATATGTTTAATCTGATTGGTTTGAGAGAGAGAGAGAGAGAGAGAGAGAGAGAGAGAGAGAGAGAGAGAGAGAGAGAGAGAGAGAGAGAGAGAGAGAGAGAGAGAGAGAGAGAGAGAGAGAGAGAACCACTAACACAGACCAAACCATTAGTACTAGACTGGGGGTACACAAAATATATCCTCCCTGATCTCCTGCCTTTGATACGATCCCCTTAACAGTGTATATAAACTCTCTTTGTTCGGGATACATCATAGGCTACACAATAAATAATATGAAGGCACTCTGAACGTACAAAGGGAACACACCCCTTATAAAGATACTGGATACTGTATAGGTGATGTTTGGTATTTGGTGTGTAGAGGTTTATTTATATTTCGAGTTGGTTTATCATATTTCTCTGGCTTTTGGTGAATTCAGTGTGTGTGTGCGTGTGTGTGTGTGACTATAAGAGAGAGAGAGAGAGAGAGCGAGAGAGAGAGAGAGAGAGAGAGAGAGAGAGAGCGAGAGAGAGAGCGCGAGAGAGAGAGAAAAAAAGAGAGAGGCTTCAACTTCTCTTTCATAATTTCTTGTGCTTCGTGTAAACCGGTCAACTGACTGAGTTTGTCTGCCTGCCTTCGCAAAACACTTCGTGATCTATTAAATGGATTTTGACGATACTTGGACTGTACTTATATTTTGCACATTACCCTATTTGACCAGGGCGGGGGTTGTCTTTTTGGAGTTTCCCTGTTTAGATCCATTACATTGGAGATAATAATACGTTTTTGATAGGCTAGGAAACTAACTAAAATACAGCGCTCGAAAATGGCCAAAACAAACAAAATCCCCAATAAATAAGTCATACCAGATAGTGTTCATAGATCCCATGATATTTAGTTAACATTGAAGGATGATGGCTACGTACGGTCCATTTTCGAATTTATGACATTATATATTCATATATTTGTGTTCACCAACCCACCAATTAACTTACAAATAAACCTAATTAATGAAATCAACGAAAGTATTGAATACATGTGGTACTCCAAGAACTCGAACCTAGAATATTCACAACGAAATTCCGCACACCCAGCAATATACATTCTTGTAAACGTTTTTGATCAATATTATCCCTGTAAACGCTTATTATCTATAGTATCCCTGTAAACATTTGTGATCAATAGTATCCCTGTAAACGTTTGTGATCAATAGTATCACTGTAAACGTGTATTATCTATAGTACCTAGTGACTGTCAGCATGCTCGTGACTGTGTGTGTATGTCTGCATGACTACTAGCAAACTTTCGCCAAAACTTTAAAAACGGGATTAAGCGAATCTAGGCCAGTATTGAGGCGATTAACTATGCCAAGCCATTTTATTCGTCCGGGGTTCGTTATTCGGAGCCGCTCTTGATTCTCGGGGAGCCTGTCCAGGTTGTGATCGAGTTACATAGAGTTGCAAAGATACGCAGACCACACAGATACCGAGGTCCTTACTAAGCAGTCCGGCCTTAAAAACTATTTTTATTATATTTTTGTATATATTTTGTATTATTATTACATTATTATAATTATTACATTATTATTCTTTTTATTCTTTTTATTTTTTTCATATCACCCCAGCCTCCTGTAGATAAGAGGTCTAGCATTACCTTAACCCCTTATGTACCGGCGACGTCTTATTAACTATATTCTGGGTACTATTAGACGATTTTAGTCAGCTTAAAAAATGGCCTCCAGCAATTAACAGGCTTCGAAATATTTCACTTAACTTTTGATACTACTACAGATCCTTCTTAAGCCACACACAATCGTCTAAATATAGCTATATTAAAATTAAAAAGACGTCTTCGGTACAGAAAGGGATAAAAGCGTTAATTGTGTCTCTCTCCACCACTCTCTCTGGCAGTATGTTCCACTCCATCACTGGAGTGGTGATGACACTCTTGATGACATATAGGTTTGCCTTCTTGGTATTTAATTGCATTCCTTTTTTGCGAGTTTGATAATTATTGTTAACTGTGAATAGTGTATCTCTATCGACTATCAAAGCCTTTCAGTACCGTATCTTGAATGACTTAGTTGAGAGAGAGAGAGAGAGAGAGAGAGAGAGAGAGAAGAGAGAGAGTGAAGGGAGTAAAAAAGAAAGACTGGTGCAAAAATTGTCCACAAATAAGCAAGGGGAGAGAGAGGAAATCAATCTCTGGCAGAGGTAAGATAGAAAAAGTGTGTGTGTGTGTGTGCTTATGGTAGTCCATCGTAGTCCGATGATGACGTTCCCTTCCTGCAAAGCAGGAAGAGAAAACCTGCGCATAGAAGAGTTTAGAGTGCCGAGGGGGAAAAAAACAAAAAAAAAGGAAAAGTGGGGATTTGGGCCTGAATATATAGATAGATAGAATAGATGTATGTATGTATGTATGTGTGCCTGAGCATATAGATGGGAGGGGAGTCTGAATGAGGACGGGGAGGTAGGAAAGGTTAGCAGACAGTGGCGAGGGCGGGAGGGGAGTCTGAATGAGGACGGGGAGGTAGGAAAGGTTAAGGTGCGGTCACACTATGAAGACTTAAGGTAATTACTGCGGCAACTCAAGGAGTGCCGATTGTCTTTGCCGATCATTCGTAACTTGACCAAGAGTAAATGTCTGCCTGAGGCAGGCTGGACGGCATCACGGATCACGGCATCATGGATGGGGCTACACGGAGACCTAGCATAGCAGACCGCCGGCGTCATGCGGCGCAACGAGGCAACAGGACGGCAAAAGGAAGGCAACTTGACGGCCTTCGTGTTACGCAGGTCCCCTACTCGCGCTGGTGCGCGAGCCCCGCCACGTGGCGCGTGTCGGGGTCCAACACTTTGGCGACGCATGGCGCCACATGGTGCTGACCGGTCGGCTACCGATCCCCCTCACGCGCATACCGGTGGGCGCGTGACGGCGCTTGCCTCACGACCGCGGCTAGCTCGGCGACCAATTTTCCATGCCTCTTGCATGTTCAAAGCAAATCGAAACCAGCCACGACCATCCTGGCCACCCATCGTACCATACTGTACCGTGGGGATGCGCGGGGACCACCCACGACGCGCGGTGACTTAGATGAAGTCCTCCTTAAGACCTCTAAGTCGCCGCGGTAATTCCCTTAAGTCTTCATAGTGTGACTGACGCTTTAGCGGGCAGTGGCGAGGGCGGGAGGGGAGTCTGAATGAAGACGGGGAGGTAGGAAAGGTTAGCGGGCAGTGGCGAGGACGGGAGGGGAGTCTGAATGAGGACGTGGAGGTAGGAAAGGTTAGCGGGCAGTGGCGAGGGCGGGAGGGGAGTCTGAATGAGGACGGGGAGGTAGGAAAGGTTAGCGGGCAGTGGCGAGGGCGGGAGGGGAGTCTGAATGAGGACGGGGAGGTAGGAAAGGTTAGCGGGCAGTGGCGAGGGCGGGAGGGGAGTCTGAATGAGGACGGGGAGGTAGGAAAGGTTAGCGGGCAGTGGCGAGGGCGGGAGGGGAGTCTGAATGAGGACGGGGAGGTAGGAAAGGTTAGCGGGCAGTGGCGAGGGCGGGAGGCGGGAGGGGAGTCTGAATGAGGACGGGGAGGTAGGAAAGGTTAGCGGGCAGTGGCGAGGGCGGGAGGGGAGTCTGAATGAGGACGGGGAGGTAGGAAAGGTGTTATCACACAGGGTGATGTGATGCGACTAGTGCAGTAGCATGGTTGTGTAGTGCTGCTTGCTTGCATGCAATTCTCGCTTTCAGCTGCTGCTGCTGGCTAACCCTTGTGGTGAAAAGGGGAGCCGAGTGCGTAAGTCTCCCTCTGCCAGTACATAGCCTCTCCATCACCAAGACTCCTATTGTGCCTCCCCGGGGCCACACACGGTAACTGGGTGTCTTGCGACCCCAGGCTAAATCAATAGGGGATCTCGGGGCATGCGGTGGCCCCCAGAGGTATGATGTGCATCCTTGTTATCTACCAACAACTGCACACACTCACTGCCTTGTGGTTTACTCTAGTATGACAAAGGCTAGGGGAGCTCACCCTGAGAGAAAAGCAGGCGTTGGGGTCACGTCCTGGCTGTTTCCGACAAACTGGAATCCCGGCAGTCCCCTGCAGTATTGAGCAGGAGCTGGTCGTCTTGGGTCACCCCCTTGCCATCAGCAACCCCTGTTCAGTACCAAGATAGTGAAGTTGGAACTGCGCACCTCCCTCAGCACTCTAAACTCTTCTATGCGCAGGTTTTCTCTTCCTGCTTTGCAGGAAGGGAACGTCATCATCGGACTACGATGGACTACCATAAGCAAGTAAGTGTGTGTGTGTCCCTGTGCGTGTGTGTATGTGAGAGAGAGATGTATTTATTGCTATCATGTGTTATTATAATTATTTTTTGTATTTAATAATTAATAAATTAAGTAATCAAATCTCTCTCTCTCTCGCTGTATATATATATATATATATATATATATATATATATATATGTGTATTTTTTCTTTTTTCTATATGGGTGAGGGAGACAAAAGGACAAAAGGCAGAACTGTCTGCAGCGAGTGCCTCCCCCATAGTTGAAAGAGTGACAGGGCCAAAATCAAGGGACATTCGAGCCAAAATTTGATGGACACGGAATTTGAAGCAATTTAAGTCATAGGAGTAGGGAAAGACTGATTCTGGGAGCGAGTTCCAGAGCTCAGCTGTTGAATAAAAGAAATATTGAGAGTAACATTTCACCCTTGGGTTGGAGAATTGCACAGAGTAGGGGTGGGATTGTGTTGCAAAACAGGTACCATGTACCCTACGTAGAGGAGGCGTTATACACTGGGAGAGCTCGGAGGAGCACTGATTATTGTAGTAGCGATAAAATAGCGAGAGAGATGCGACATTGCGACGAAGAGAAAGAGATTGCAAAGAGTTGGTGAGTGGACGGGAATTAATGATACGAAAGGCCTTCCTTGTTACTTTGTCTAGGAGTGCGGTGTGTAAGGATCCTCCCCACACATGTGAACAATCTCAATACAAGGACGCACTGTGCCCCTGTACATATCAAGAAGCTGTGCAGGGGTAAAGAACCCCTTAAGGCGGTTGATCACACCCAGCTTCTGGGAGGCTGCCATAGCAAGACTGGTAATATGGTCCTTCCAAGTGAGAGCAGAAGAAAAAGAGACACCAAGAATATTGAGAGAAGATGAAGGATTGATTTTTGTATTGTTGAAGAATAAGGGATAGTCCTCTGGGAGTTCCGGACGTGTAGTACGATGGAGAAGTTAGGTTTTGGAAGCATTAAAGGCGACAAGGATTTCTCTGCTCCAATTGGAAATAATAGATAAGAAGATAAGTGTTGTATGGCTTCATTATGTTTGTTTTTGAGGGATTGCTGGCTGGAGCGTTCTGGAAAACTAATTGAGTACATGTAAGGTAGAGTCGTCTGCGTATGAATGGATGAGACTGGAGTTACAGTTGAGAAGATCATTTATGAAAATTAGAGAGAGAATAGGACATAGGACAAAACCCTGAGGAACACCGGAGTTAATAGGATGAGGAAGTGAGCGATGGCCATCCACAACCGCAGCTATGGAACGGCCGGAAAGGAAATTAGAGACAAAGGCACAGATGGAGGGATAGAAACCGAAGGATTGTCGTTTAGAAATTAAAGATTTGTGCCAGACTCTATCGAAGGCCTTCGATATGTCTAGTGCAATAGAAAAGGTCTCACCGAAGTCCTGAAAGGAGGATGACCAAGAGTTAGTGACATATGAAAGATTAAGATCACCAGTAGAGCGACCCTTAACCCTTTGTGTACCCACGACGTGAGTTATGTTTTATTCTAGCTATATTTAGACGACATTATGCAGCTTAGGAAGGATCTGTGTTAGTTAAAAGGGTTGATTGAGATCATTTGAAGCCTTGTTATTGCTAGAGGTCTTCCCTAAGCTGTATAAAATCGTCCAATAGCTGCCAGAATATGATGCAAAGGACGTCCCTGGTACTCAATGGGTTAAGGAAGCCATATTGAAATGCTTAAGAAATTTGGAAGCAAAAATAGTTTTAAAAACTTTAGAGAAACAAGAGATGAGAGCAATTGGACGATAGTTGGAGCGTTGAGAGTGGTCACCCTTCTTTGGGAGAGGTTGAATGAGAGCAAACTTCCAGCAAGAAGGGAAGTCGTTAGAGGAGAGACAGAGACGAAAGAGTTTGCCTAGGTCAGCACGGAAGCACAGTTTTTGAGTACAAAAGGAGGAATACCGTCCCGACCATACGCCTTCTTAGTATTAAGCCTAGAGGGTGGAAAGTACATAGGGTTAATTAAGATAGTCCTAAGCCTTTTGATTCCCACAAGTTCTTCTATAACTACACACACTGGTCTAATCATCGCCAACACAGAAAAGGTAAAAACGGTAACATTGAGTGTGGTTCCGGCTACAGGAGAGTTCGGGTCTATATACGCTTTGCATATGCAGATAGCGAGTTAGGCGCGGAGTGACATATGAACAGCCAATGAAACTAACGGGTTGGAAACTTGACGATATTAACACCTTTCGCCCCATTTCGCTGTCCATTTGAAGACCTTGCGTGCCATTTAGGTGTGGATATTTTCCTGGCGAGCGATAGCGAGCCTGTAATTTAAGAGGAACCGGCCTTCGACCGGGACATTTGTCTACCGAAAAATGTACACATTTATCTTGGAAGGGAGTCTAGTGGGTGTAATGATGCGCTTGATGGAGGTCTAGCGAGGAAACTAAAAAAATAAATGAATGAATCAATATGTAGATAAATAATAGCCGCTACCCCCTTAAGGGGGGGTGACCTGTTTTTGTTCTGTCCTTTTCTATCTTTCTCTGTCTTGTATACATTTGGCCCCATTCAGCCTATTAAGACGTTTATCCCCATCCAAGTGTCAATTTTTTACTGGTGAGCGCTAGCGAGCCAGCATATTTTTTAGTTTTGTTTGACAGCAGGCTAAATTTGTACATTTTTCGATAGAAAAATGTCTCCGGCGAAGCCGGATTTCTTCATAAAATTCTGGCTCGCTATCGCTCGCCAGGAAGAAATCGACACCTAGATGGGGATAAACGTCTTAAAATAGTTGGCTGAATGGGGCCAAATAGATACAAGCCAGAGAAAGAGAGAAAAGGACAGAAATAACAAAAAGCAGGTCACCCCCCTTAACCAGAGTGACATAATATGAACGGACGAATGAAACGAGCGGGGTGGAAACTACTGTAGGCGTATATAGTTAGTTACCAGCCCAGATTATTACGTGTGTCCAGCCGAACCCTTGTATTAACCCTTTCACGCATTTATGACGCAGAGGTTGCCAGATTAGCAATAAGAAATAGAGTTCTCTCACTCTTATATTTACCTCTCCAAAATTAGTTTTCTGCCCACAGCTAACTCAAAGACAACTGCAGAGGTTGAAGTAACTAAACTAAAGGTTTCTAAATACCCCTGATGGTAACAAAGGCTTTATAGTATCCCCAATAGGCTCAACATCGCGTCATATGTCGGAGAGGGTTAACTGTCTTGATGGTGTAATGGTTCGAGTGTTTAAGATCTGTATGTGGTGACCCAGGTTCGAATCCCGGGTGGATCATATGCTTTCATTTAATTTTATTGGGAGGTGTTTGGTGTATGGGAGCGAAATAAATCAATTATAATACTACATTTGCGGGAACGGGATCGAGAGGTTGAAGGGGACAAGGTGAACTCTCTAGGATATACTGTAATGTTTAGCCTTAAGGGGAGACTGGCCGTTTGTTTGGTCTATTCATTCATTTATTCATATATTTTTTTAGTTTCCTCCCTAGACCTCCATCAAAATTAGAAAAAACACTCCCTAGACCACCCTTCAAGAAAAATCTGTACATTTTTCGAGAGAAAAATTTCCCGGCCGAAGACCGGTTCCTCTTAAAATTGCAGGCTCGCTATCGCACGCTAGGAAAAAATCGACACCTAAATGGCACGAAAGGTCTTAAAATTGACAACGAAATGGGGAGACAGGTGTTAAAATCGCCAAACTAATGGGCCGAACGTCTTAGAATCTCAAAACTAGTGGGGCTAAACATGAGGGAGAAGGGAGTCCAGAAACACGGTCTGCCTCCCCTTAACTTAACCCGAGGAGAGACATATGAACGCCCGAATGAAACGAGCGGGGTGGAAGCTAGGAGCGTAGGGTATCTAGTTAGTTAGTTAGTTACCGGCCCAGATAATATTAGAAGTGTGTGTCCAGCCAAACCCTTGTATTACATTTACATTCATTGTTTATCCCCATCAGTTTTCAGATGTTAAGACGGTCGGCTCATTAGTTTAGCTTTTTTAACACCTTTCGTCACATTGCGTTATCCGCTTGAAGACCTTTCGTGTAATTTAGGTGTCGACATTTTCCTGGCGAGCGATAGCGAACCTGTAATTTAAGCGGAACCGGCCTCCGGCCGGGCCATTTTCTACCTAAAAAAATACACATTTACCTCTAGGGGGTGTTTTTCTAAAGCTTGAGGGAGGTCTAGCGAGGAAACTAAAACAATGAATCAATCAATTAATATATAGACCAAAAAACTAGCCACTACTCCCTTAACCAGAGGAGTGACACTAATGGGGTGGAAGCTAGGCGTTTATATATATAGTTAGTTACCAGCCCAGATAATATTATAAGTGTCCAATCAAACCCTTTTATTACATTTACAGAAACAGGGATCGAGAGTTGGAATTAAGGGGTTTAAGGTGACCACTCTAGGGTATGATTTTTAGCCTTAATTAAGAGGGGATGGGCGTCTTTATTGGCTCATTTATGTATCTCTTTATATATATATATTTGTTTTAGTTTCCTCCCTAGACCTCCATCAAGCTTTAAAGAACACACACACACACACACACACACACACACACACACACACACACACACACACACACACACACACTTTTTCTATCTTACCTCTGCCAGAGATTGATTTCCTCTCTCCCCTTACTTATTTATGGACAATTTTTGCACCAGCCTTTCTTTTATTCTCTCTCTCTCTCTCACACACACACACAAACACACCCACCCAGTATCTTTTGTCTTTCTCTGTGGGCTACACGAACTCACTCTTACTCTCTCTCTCTCTCACACACATAAACACAAACACACACACACACACACACACACAGTATCTCTCTCTCTCTCTCTCTTTCTCTGTACACACGCTCTCTCTCTCTCATTTACTCACTCGCTCTCTCTACTACTAAAGCACCATAATCCAACACCCCTTATATAAAGCGTATAATATATCCCGTAACCCCGAGAGCATAACCCCAGCTTAACTCACACCAGCTTACGTCTCGGTTTAAAAGGGGCGATGGGTCGTTTTCTGGTCCCCTTTCTCCCTCGTGTTTAGCCCCATTAGTTTTATGATTTTAACCCTCTCCGACATATGACGCGATTTTGAGCCTATTTTGTTACCATCAGGGTTACTTAAAAACCTTTAGTTTAGTTACTTCAACCTCTGCAATTGTCTTTGAGTTAGCTGTGGGCAGAAAACTAATTTTGGAGAGGTAATTATAAGAGTGAGAGAACTCTATTTCTTATTGCTAATCTGGCAACCTCTGCGTCATATGTGCGTGAAAGGGTTAAGATAAATGTATACATGTATCGGTAGAAAAATGTCCCGGCCGAATGTCCGGGCCCACAAGTTTGGCGATTTTAACACCTTTTGCCCCATTTTGTTGTCAATTTTAAGACCTTTCGTGCCATTTAGGTGTCGATTTTTTCCTGGCGAGCGAAAGCGAGCCTATAATTTTAAAAGGAACCGGGCGACTACCGAAAACTGTACATATTTATCTTGAAGGGGGGGTCTAGGGGGCGTTTTCTCATCTTGATGGAGGTCTAGCGAGGCAACTAAAAAAATAAATAATTGATAAATGATTAAATAGAAAAGAAAAAAACCACTAGCCCCTTAAATTCGGCTTTTGCAAGATTTCTGATAAATGCGTCTTCCCCTGATACTGATTATAGACCGTATTTATTTATTTATTTAGTAATTTATTGTCTATTTATTTTGATTATTTATCCAATGTTACCAATATTATTCGAGTATTGCATGTGTGAGTTATCTGTTCTTCAGTTGAGTCTAGATGAACAATGATCTATCCCAAACAATAACAACATTTATCTTCTTCTTCTTCCTCTCTCTCTCTTTGTAATAATTACACCATCTCTCTGTCTCGCTAATTACTCTCACACTAATTACTCCATTTATCTCTCAATTAATTATACTTCTCTCTTTCTCTTAGTAATTAGTCCATCTCTCTCTTAAGCTAAGTACTCCACCTTTCATGCTAATTATTTCTCTAGCTCTCTCTCTTTCTCTCTCTCTCTCATTGTAATTACACCATCTCTCTCTTTAACTAATTACCGGTACTCCACCTCTCACGGTAATTACATCTCTCGCTCTCTCTCCTCTCTCTCATTTTAGGTATACCATCTCTCTAGCTAATTACTCCACTTCTCATGGTAATTACTACTACTTTGTTTTTCTCTCTCTCTCTCTCTCATTGTAATTACACCATCTCATTCTTTTGCTAATTACTCCACCTTTCATGCTAATAGTAATTATTCCATCTCTCTCTTGAGCTAAGTACTACACCTCTCATGGTAATTACCTCTCTCTCTCTCTCTCTCCCTACCCCACTAATTACCCCAAGACACTACAGCTTCCTCCTCCCTCCCTCCACCATCACCACCAATCACAAGGAGCCTTACACACATCAAGGAACCCGGGGGTTAGTTATGAATATGGCTGCCAGAGGAGCCACTACAAACCCCCTCCCCACCACCACCAGTCACAAGGAGTCTTACACAAGGAGGGCATACATACATCAAGGAGCCCGGGGGTTAGTTATGAATATGGCTGCCAGAGGAGCCACTACAAACCCCCTCCCCACCACCACCAATCACAAGGAGTCTTACACAAGGAGGGCATACATACATCAAGGAGCCCGGGGGTTAGTTATGAATATGGCCACCAGAGGAGCCACTACAAAACCCCTCCCCACCACCACCACCACCAATCACAAGGTGTCTTACACAAGGAGGGCATACATACATCAAGGAACCCGGGGGTTAGTTATGAATATGGCCACCAGAGGAGCCACTACAAACCCCCTCCCCACCACCACCACCAGTCACAAGGAGTCTTACACAAGGAGGGCATACATACATCAAGGAGCCCCGGCATTAGTTATGATTATGGCCGCAAGAGGAGCCACTACAAACACCAATCACAAGGAGTCTTACACAAGGAGGATATACATCAAGGAGCCCCGGCGATAGTTATGAATATGGCCGCAAGAGGAGCCATTACAAACTACTACTGCTCTACGGCTTATTTCCGGAGACATTAACGCAATTTATCGCTAACTTATCTCACGCCCATGTAACCCTTTCACTCAGAGAAGAGGTTAGTTCGTGTACAGTATTTTCTTTCATATTACATCATACTGTACATAATCGCTGACACAGTATTTTAAGGAAGAGGTAGTTGCTTTTTCTTCATGGTTAGTCCCATTAGCATTGATGTATCAAGACGTTCATTCCATTAGTTTGGAGATTATAATTAAGACCTCTCACCACAATTCCTTGTCAATATAAAGACCTTCTGTGCCATTTATGTGTCGATTTTTTTCTACTTCCTTCTTCCTTCCTATACTCTATTCTTCATTCTACCACTCTCTCGCTCGCTCTCACTCTCTCTCTGTCTCTCTCTCTATCATAGTAATTACTCCATCACTCTTTTTACCTTTCATGCTAATTAGTTCTCTCTCTCTCTCTCTCTCTCTCTCTCTCTCCCTGTCTCTGTCTCTCTCTCTCTCTCTCTGTCTGTCTGTCTGTCTGTCTCTCTCTCTCTCTCTCTCTCTCTCACCACCATGATGCCTTGTTATCTTTGATTCTGGCTAAGATTAGATGATGTTCTGCAGTTTAAGAAGGACCTACTGTATGTTAATAAGAGGGTTTATTAAGATCATCTTTACCCCTTTCAGTCGTATAGGTAGATTACAAACTAAAGTAAACCGTCTAATGGTGACCAGAATATGATGAAAATTACGTAGGCCTAATGGTGGTGAAGGTATTATGACTTCGCTTTCTCATCTGTCTATCCTTGACATGACAGTAATATAGGAAGGATGAGACAAGCAATAATGTTGATAACTTTAGTGCCTCGAAGCAAGGAAGGGGGCAGAGGAAGTAGTGAGGGGTTAGAAAGGGAACTAGCGGAAGAAATGAAGGCGTCGGGGCTTAACCCAACATACTGTACGTGGGTTGGATCTTTTGAGAATCTCTATCAACTCCTATCTACCTATTATAAGTAAATTAAAATGTAAAACTTGCAAACAAAGCAAACCAAAACTGGGACAAAGACAAATACACAGTTATTTGTAAACACCACAAGTGTAAATCATGCAAACAAACTATAGATCATTATCTATATATATATATATCCTGAAATCGTGACCCTTAACCTCTGTAAATCAAATGAGGCTAGAGCAAATGGGTTGTACATTTCTACATATATTCCCTGGTTGACTATTCCCTAATGGTAGCAGTGTTAGCTCGATTACTCTAGTATTTTCGGAGATACGGAGGTTAATAGTAAAGTTTTTTTACCTAATAAAAACGAACAGACAATTAACATACCTGCAAAGCATATACACGAAAGGACGAATAGCACGAAGATCGAGAATTCAATATATAATCGTCGCCTCCCACCACCAATGATAAACTTGCACAACACACACAGATATCGGGGTTTTTGTTCATTGATATTCTGATTGAGGGCTTGTAGTGTTCCCAGCGGAGAGAGAGAGAGAGGGAGATGGGCTAAGTGAATTGTGTGTGTGTGTGTGAGAGAGAGAGAGAGACTAATTGATTTGTCCCCTATGTTGCTTCGCATAAGGCTGGAGGGGGAAGGGGAGAGATTATGTGTATTTACATAGAAAAGAGAGAGAGAGAGAGAGACTAATTGATTTGTCCCCTATGTTGCTTCGCATAAGGCTGGAGGGGGAAGGGGAGAGATTATGTGTATTTACATAGAAACAAGAGAGAGAGAGAGATTATGTGTATTTACATAGAAAAAAGAGAGAGAGAGAATGATGTATCTGCATATTCTCTATCTAAACATATGCATTAATTTTCTTCTCTCCCTGTATCTCCCCCCCCCCCGCCCTCTCTCTCTCTCTCTCATGTAAATACACACATAATCTCTCCCCTTCCCCCTCCAGCCATATACGAAGCAACATAGGGGACTAAGGCAAATCAATTAGTCTCTCTCTCTCTCTCTCTTTCTCTCACACACACACTTACTCTTTCTCTCTCTCTCCCATAATAAAACCCGGGTCACCATGACAATTAATTCTTCAACTCTCCCCAGGATCAGGTGTGTGTGTGTGTGTGCTTGTGTGAGGTGAGTGTGTGTGTGTGTGTGTGTATGTGTGAGGTGTGTGTGTGTGTGTGTGTGTGGGTGTGTGTGCTTGTGCTTGTGTGAGGTGAGTGTGTGTGTGTGTGTATGTGTGAGGTGTGTGTGTGTGTGTGTTTTGTTTGCCTGGAGCTTAATTACATAAAACATATCTTTCAAGGTGGATATCTATTTGTTTTGTTCTATGCGTATGAAGGAGACAAAAGGAAAAACTGTCTGTAATAAGTGTCTCCCCCAATTTTAAAGTGATTAACATTTATTTATTTATTTGTTTCATTTATTTATTTATTTATTTATTGTGTTTTTATAATTTTGTTTGTTTTGTTTTGTGTATTGGAAAACAGAAGGATGGCCTTTTTATGTATTTGATTAAGGCTGTGTCACACGAGCGTATTTTCCGTATTTTTTTTCGGGTAAATTAATTTACCCTACCAATATAATGACACAAGTGGCCGCTACAGCAAATTGGCGCTGTGTGTGAGAGAGCGGGGAGGTAGGAAAGGTTAGCAGGCAGTGGCGAGGGCGGGAGGGGAGTCTGAATGAGGACGGGGAGGTAGGAAAGGTTAGCGGGCAGTGGCGAGGGCGGGAGGGGAGTCTGAATGAGGACGGGGAGGTAGGAAAGGTTAGCGGGCAGTGGCGAGGGCAGGAGGGGAGTCTGAATGAGGACTGGGAGGTAGGGAAGGTGGTATCACACAGGGTGATGTGATGCGACTAGTGCAGTAGCATGTTGGTGTAGTGCTGCTTGCTTGCATGCAATTCTCGCTTTCAGCTGCTGCCGCTGGCTAACCCTTGTGGTGAAAAAGTGGAGCCGAGTGCGTAAGTCTCCCTCTGCCAGTACATAGCCTCTCCATCACTAAGACTCCTATTGTGCCTCCCAGGGGCCACACACGGTAACTGGGTGTCTTGCGACCCCAGGCTAAATCAATAGGGGATCTCGGGGCATGCGGTGGCCCCCAGAGGTATGATGTGCATCCTTGTCATCTACCAACAACCGCACACACCCACTGCCTTGTGGTTTAGTCTAGTAAGACAAAAGGCTAGGGGAGCACACCCTGAGAGAAAAGCAGACGTTGGGGTCACGTCCTGGCGGTTTCCGAAAAACTGGAATCCCGGCAGTCCCCTGCAGTATTGAGCAGGAGCTGGTCGTCTTGGGTCACCCCCTTGCCATCAGCAACCCCTGTTCAGTACCAAGATAGTGAAGTTGGAACTGCGTACCTCCCTCGGCACTCTAAACTCTTCTATGCGCAGGTTTTCTCTTCCTGCTTTGCAGGAAGGGAACGTCATCATCAGACTACGATGGACTACCATAAGTAAGTGTGTGTGTGTATGTGTGTGTGGTTAAGGGGATATGGGCCGGTTTTCTGGACCACTTTCTCCCTCATGTTTAGTCCCATTAGTTTTCAAATTTTAAGATGCTTGCCCCACTAGTTAGTCGATTTTAACACCTTTCGCCCCATTTCTTCATCAATATTTAGACCTTTTGTGCTATTTAGGTGTCGATTTTTCCCCTGGCGAACGATAGTGAGCCTGTAATGTTGGAAGAACCGGCCTTCGGCCGGGAAATTTAAAAATTAATCTAGAAGGGGGATCTAATGGATTTTTTTTTTTTATTTGATGGAAGTCTAGGGAGGAAACTAGAAAAATAATGAATACATGCAAAAATGGCCCAAAAAGTGAACCATCCCTCCTTAACTTAATAAGTAAAACAAGAAATACATAAGAGATACGGAAACATGAAAAAAAAAAAAAAAATACTTGACCACTAAGTTTACACAGGCCATTAAAAGTTGTCAAGAGTTTGGGACCAAGTAAGATAAGTTTAAGTTCTCCCCCGCTAACTATAGAGGGGTCGGAAGAAATACAGGAGGAGCTGCGGAGATAATACAATACAAAATATACGTGTTATTATTGTTAGTAGTAGTAGTAGCAGTAGTAGTAGTATCAGTAGTTTCTATCTTTATTAATGCATACATGAACACATCTATGAATTTGTTATTAAAATATAATCCTATTTCAGTGTACAATGAAGAGCGCACTCCTGTTCATTATAAAAACTGCTAATATTTCTCGGAACGACAACCAACAATATTACTAATACCAAGTATGTATGTATGTATGTATGTATATATATATGTATGTATATATGTATGTATGTATATATGTATGTATGTATATATATATGTATGTATATATGTATGTATGTATATATGTATGTATGTACCGGGTATGTATGTATGTACCGGGTATGTATGTTTTTTCCCCCACTATTGTTTCTTACTTTCAATAATGCCAAACGTTACAAGCCACAATGAGACAATTATCGTACACCAATACTAATACCAAATACTACCACTAATACCCTTACTAATACCTAATATGACAATAACAAAGATAATAATATTGATGATAGAACAACATGAATACATACATACAACCATTTAGTTTTGTCCTCTTGCACTACAATGTGATATATAATTATTTTAAAATTACACTGGTTAAGGGGAGATTTCCACTTGAGGGATTTTTTTCTTGACTCCTTTCTCCCTCATGTTTAGCCCCATTGTTTTTCTAATTTTAAGATGTTTGCCCCATTATTTTGACGATTTTAAGAACTTTCAACCCATTTCTGTCAATTTTAAGACCTTTCGTGCCATTTAGGTGTCGATTTTATCCTGGCGAGCGATAGCGAGCCTGTAATTTAAGAGGAACCGGCTTTCAGCCGGGACATTTTTCTACCGAAAAATGTACAAATTTATCTTGAAAGGGGCTCAAGAGAGTGTAATCTTAAGCTTGAAGGATATCTAGGGACCAAACTAAAAACCTCCCCTTAAAATGATCTACTGGTTGACAGCTACGGGTACTAGTAGAAATGGTCAGTTGGTTGAGGGATTTTTATGCAGTTTAAAAAAGACCTACCGTATGTTATTAACTTCCTTTCTTTTATTCAACCAAGTCAGACCGTAGACACTTTTTGACCTCTTATTCTGTCTAAATTAAGGGGGGTGACCTGCTTTTTGTTATTTCTGTCCTTTTCTCTCTTTCTCTGGCTTGTATCCATTTGGCCCCATTCAGCCTACTGTTTTAAGACGTTTATCCCCATCCAGGTGTCAATTTCTTACTGGTGAGCGGTAGCGAGCCAGCATATTTTTTATTTTTGTTAGACAGCAGGCTAAATTTGTACATTTTTCGATAGAAAAATGTCTCCGGCGAAGCCGGATTTCTTCATATAATGCTGGCTCGCTATCGCTCGCCAGGAAGAAATCGACACCTAGATGGGGATAAACGTCTTAAAATAGTTGGCTGAATGGGGCCGAATGGATACAAGCCAGAGAAAGAGAGAAAAGGACAGAAATAACAAACAGCAGGTCACCCCCCTTAAGCAGGTATCACACGAGAGCCTATATAGTCAACAGTCGATGGTCAACATTTCTGAAATATTTTGCACTGGTATCAGAGACTAGAATGATGATAGATGAATTTAGGTAACCGAAATATTGAAAATGTTGACCTCATAAGTTGCCAGACCAGGGTTGAGGATAAATGTTGAGGGAAAAAGCGCTCATGTGATACCGCCTTTAGACGACTTTACTTAAGATTAAACGAGTTGTCCCGTCCCAGGTTGCATTAAACATACGGCTGGGGACAACATTAGGCTAATGTAATGCCAAGGGAATTAGGCAAGTGTAAACCGGCATGTGTGGTCACGGAAGTTCATGTATTTACAAGGGTTATAATGGGGAACTAAATTGGTCCATTGATTGTTATATTAAGGGAGGGTATTTCTCCCTCATTTTTAGCTCATTTAGTTTTGAGATTTTAAGACATCGCCTCCATTATGTTGGTAATTTTAAGATTTTTCCTGTTATTTCAATGTCGATTTTTTTTTGTTTTTTTTGTTTTTTTTTGCTGGCGAGTGATAGGGAACCTGCGGTTTAAGAGGAATCGGCCTTTGCCCGAGGCATTAATATAGGAGGAAACAACCTTCGGTCGAGTCCTTTTCTACAGAAAAATGCACAAATTTATCTCGAATGGGGATCTTGGGTGTATTGTTTCAAGCTTGATGAAGGTCTACGGTGGAAACTCGAAGAATAACAAATAAACTGATGTATAAATATATAAACAAATAAAAAGAACGTGTAATTCTGAAAGAGCTAGGTAATTCAATGCAAAAGAAATTAAACAAGTTGAAACTGGGCCATGTGTGGTGGCGGCAGCTAATTAATTTACAAGTATAATGGCTAACTAACTTAAGCGATCATCCCTTTCATTACGAGGACCCATTTTGTATTACCGTATTTTGTATTACCGTATTTTGTATTACCGTATTTTCTATTGCCGTATTTCGTATTACCGTATTTTGTATTACCGTATTTTGTATTACCGTATTTTGTATTACCATAGTTTTTATTACCGTATTTTGTATAATTTTGTATTACCGTACCATATTTTCTATTGCCGTATTTCGTATTACCGTATTATTTATTATTTTGTATTACCGTATTATTTATTATTTTGTATTACCGTATTATTTATTACCGTATTTTGTATAATTTTGTATTACGGTATCGTATTTTGTATTACCGTATTTTGTATTATGTATTACTGTATTTTGTATTACCGTCTTTTGTATTGCCGTATTTTTATTACCGTATTTTATTTCCGTATTTTGTATTGGTGTATTTTGCATTATCGTATTTTCTATTACCGTATTTTTTGACTAACTTCAGCTTATTCGGGTTAGGAAGGACCTGTGGGATTTAGAGGTTGACTTGAGATTATTCTTACCCTTTTGATTCCTGGGGGTCCTTTTAGGCTAAATAAAATCGTCTAATATTAGCCAGATTAGAGTAAATACGAACGTCATAATGCTGATAGGGTTAAGATAATATGCTGCAAAGGAAATTAAGCAAATGCAAACTGAATCATGTGTGGTGGTAGCAGTTAATTAATTTATAACTATAATGGCTACCTAACTTTGGCTATCATCACTTTCGTTATAAGGACGCCATTTGTGCATTGTATTCTGACTAACCGTAGACGTTTTTATTCGGTTTAGGAAGGGCCTGTGGGAGTTTAATGTGTATGTATACAGAAATAAAAATAAATAAACATACAAATCTCCCCTTGCAAACTTAAAAGGTACGGTATATTATAATGGCCACTGTAATTTCCCTTTACATACCTTGATCACAGCCCTATTAATATCGGTGTATATATATAATTCCAATGATTGACTTATTCTGTTAATGAAGGTAACTATATAGGCGGAAGGGTAATAACACTACACTTAATATCTAGGTCACCGATAACGAAGGCTGTAATAAATATACCTGTATGTCATCATTAGAAGTGCTCTCTCTCTCTCTCTCTCTCTCTCTCTCTCTCTCTCTCTCTCTCTCTCTAGTTAGGGGTATTACTATCTGATAAAAAAAATAATATACCAGTTAGCAGTGACTCTCTCTCTCTCTCTCTCTCTCAATATAGTTAAGAGTATTACTAACTGATAATAAAACAAAATAATATACCAGTTATTAGTGACTCACAGTCTCTCTCTCTCTCTCTCACACACATACACACTCACCTACTCTCTCTCTCCCTCCCGCACGCACACACTTTCTCTTTCTCGCTCGCTCTCTCTCTCTCTCTCTCTCCCTCCCTCCCGCACACACACACACACACACTTTCTCTTTCTCGCTCGCTCGCTCTCTCTCTCTCTCTCTCTCTCTCTCTCTCTCTACCCATCACGATAAAAATACGCTGAATGCTCCCTTTGTGGATTGAAATAAACGCCCCCCCCCCCCCCCGGTCTTTTAACCCACGCACATAAGACGACCGAGACGAGGAGACAGACGCTAAAAATACGATGTCCAGGAAGCGGAAAATAGTGAGAATGGTTTGGGATAAATCAGATGCCATAGAGTGAGGGAGATCGGCCAATACCTCCGCCATATTGGTACCAGTGAAGTCATTATAGTCTTTATTAGTCATTCGGATTTTGTTAATACGCGTCAGATTATTCATATTTTCCTTTTGCTTTAAATTTTACCTATGCTATTATTTCAGAATATAATCCATACAATCATAAACATCCACTGTAATATATATATATATATATATATATATATATATATATATATATATATATATATATATATATATATATATATATATTCTGTTGAAGCTACGATTCCTCAAGAATTTTCCTGTTTCTTATATATATATATATATATATATATATATATATATATATATATATATATATATATATATATAAACTATAACTAAGGTATCTAAACTTATTGAGTATATTGATAGTGATGAAGGGTTGCGCTAATTAGTCATGTCTCAGGTATCATTACGCTTGGCTCGCTCTGTGCTATATTGATGTCTGCCAGATGTTGAATAGGGTGGGTAGCCTAAGATAAGTAAACAAAATTGTGCATCTCTCTCGAAATGAAGAACATACATTTCCGGTAGTGAAAGGGTTAAGGGGTTTCTTTTCCTGAACCCCCTTCTCTCTCATGTTTAGCCCCATTAGTTTTGACATTTCAAACATTCACCCGATTAATTTGGCGATTTTAAGACATTTCGTCCAATTTAAGTAAATTATGAAACCTCTCATGAAATGTATGTGTCTATTTTTTCCTGGCGAGCAATAATGAACATTCAATATTTTTATAGGAGGAACCGTCCTTCGGCCTGGGCATCCTGGTGGTATTATTTGTTAAGCTTGATGGAGGTCTAGGGAGGAAACTAAAAAAAACAAAAAAACAATAGTAATGATAACACTGAATAACTGAATGAATTAATAACTGAATGAACTAATGAATAACTGAAGGAACGAACGAACGAATGAATTAACTAATGAATAACTGAACCAACGAACGAATGAATGAATGGATGGAATTAATTAACTAATGAATAACTGAACGAAAGAACGAATGAATGAATGAACGAACGAATATAAAAATAATATACAAATAAATACGTCTCCCCTTAAGGCCCCAAAATGTGGACCGTTTTCTTTGGCTACAGGATCTCCGGGATAAATGTTTTAGCAACGTCAAGAAATGGAAGGGAAAGGGAGAGAAAATATTGAGAGAAAAGTCGGAGGGGAGAGAGTTATGTGGATGAGAGAGAGAAAGAATGAGAGAGAGAGTGATAATGAGAGAGAGAGAGAGAGAGAGAGAGAGAGAGAGAGAGAGAGAGAGAGAGAGAGAGAGAGAGAGAGAGAGAGAGAGAGAGAGAGAGAGAGAGAGAGAGAGAGAGAGAGAGAGAGAGAGTTATGAAGAGAAGGAATTATATTAAGAGGCTAATCCTATCTGGCTATATTACTTGCTTTCTCTCTCTCTCTCTCTCTCTCTCTCTCTTACATATACAAAGTAATCATACCTAATGGTGATATATTCTTGTTATTCAAAGTGTGAAATCTATTTTGAGAATCTGATCCCTTCAGTCTGTACTGTATTATGTATATACAGAGAGAGAGAGAGAGAGAGAGAGAGAGAGAGAGAGAGAGAGAGAGAGAGAGAGAGAGAGAGAGAGAGAGAGAGAGAGAGAGAGTTACAAGGAGTTACAAGGAACAGTTAGTATCTCAAAGTTCTTGCGGTCCATTCCTGGGAGATACTCAAAAAGAAAGGAGAGAGACTGTTTAGTGCACTACACTCATTATAGAGCGTGCAAAATACTATCTAATTTCTTCTTGAACTGCTCTACTGAAGAACTATTTAGAACTTCTGAAGGCAGTTTGTTCCAGGTAGAACAGATCTTATATGTGAAAAGGTTTCCACAATAACTAGTGCTGTACCTTTTCAATTCTAATTACCAGCTATGGTTGCGTGTTGTATTCGTATTGAGGCTAAACATTTTGCTATAATCCACGTTGTCAAACCCATTAAGTATTTTAAAAACTTCAATGAGCTGACCTGGTAGTCTGCGTGTCTTCAACGGAAAGAGATTAAGAGCTCTCAACCGGTCCTCATAGCTCATTCTTCTAATCAATGGAATAAGCTTTGTAGCCATAGTTTGTACTCTTTCCAGTCGCTCTATAGCTTTCCTGAGTGTTGGAGACCAAAATTGAACAGCATACTCGAGGAAGTATGTCAAAGCGTTGTAAAGTGTGAGGACTATTACCTTATTTCTTTACTGAAATTGCCTCTTAAAATAGCCCAACATTTCTAAGCTTTCTTCTCTACTTCAATGCACTGCTTGGACAACTTTAGGTCACTGCTAATCAGAACTTTTCCAAGTCAGTTACTTCGAGAGAGAGAGAGAGAGAGAGAGAGAGAGAGAGAGAGAGAGAGAGAGAGAGAGAGAGAGAGAGAGAGAGAGAGAGAGAGAGAGAGAGAGAGAGAGAGAGAGAGGCTTTCTATAAAATGTATGTGGTGATAGTACGTTTGTGTAAGGATGAATGTGTCTGTGTATTTGTATGTAAAGTCGTGTGTGTGTGTGTGTGTGTGTGTGTGTGTGTGTGTGTGTGTGTGTGTGTGTGTGTGTTCAACTACCGTTTAACAATTAACGCAGATGGTTTAAGCTATCACCCATTAGATAGTGTCAATTGTGTTAATATTGCTATTGTAATGCCTAATTATGTCCTAGTGGTGTTTTCTTAATGTCTATAAACAGTCAAGAGCAAGCAAATACCCGTTAATGTATCATTAAAATATCAAGTATTGAAACGGCCACGATCCATCAACAACATTTCTGCCGCTAGAATTACTTTCAACACCGTCTGTCTCTCTCTCTCTCTCTCTCTCTCTCTCTCTCTCTCTCTCTCTCTCTCTGTATATATCTATTGTGGCGTATCAATCAATGCTAATTTCGTTATAGCTCTGTCTGTGGTGGTGTACCGATTACAGTCATACCCTTTATCTATATTCAGTATATCAAAAATATACATCTGAAATCGAATTCAGTTAAGGGGGGATTTCCACTTCAGGGATCTTTTTCTTGACCCCCTTCTCCCTCATGTTTAGCCCCATTGCTTTTGATATCATAAAACGTTTGCCCCATTAGTTTAGCGATTTTAAGAACTTTCACCCCCTATTAAGACCTTTTGTGCTATTCAGGTGTCGATTTTATCCTGGCGAGCGATAGCGAGCCTGTAATTTAAGAGGAACCGGCCTTTGGCCGGGACATTTTTCTACCGAAAAATGTACAAATTTATCTTGAAAGGGACTCAAGGGGGTGTAATTTTAAGCTTGATGGAGGTCTAGGGAACAAAGTAAATACCTCCCCTTAATAATCATTGTTGATATATATATATATATATATATATATATATATATATATATATATATATAAAGTCACGCTCGTGATTCTCCCCCCAAAATATTGTTAATCTTAAGCACAAGGAGTGTTTATAAAGTTAGATTAAGGGGAGATGGGCGTATTAATGTACTCATATACGGATATATACTGTATATATATATATATAATTATATATATATACAAAATAAAGTTTTTTGAGTTTCCTTCCTAGACCTCCACCAAGCTTGAAAAACACCCACCCAAGACACTGCTTCAAGATAAACCTGTAAATTTATCGATAGAAAAATGTCCCGCCTCTTAAATTAGAGGCGTGCTATCACTTGCCAGGAAAAAAAATCGACACCTAAAAAAACACGAAGTCTTAATATTGACAAAGAAATGGGCGAAAGGTCTTAAAATCGCCAAACTAATGGGCCCAACGTCTTAAAATCTGGAAACGAAAGGGGATAAGCATGAGGCAGAAGGGGGCCCAGAAAAACGACCCATCAATATCCTAAGCTCATAACTCTTGCTCTCTCTCTAAAGCCGGTATCACACCAGCGCTTTTTCACTCAACATTTACCTTTAACACTGGTCTGGCAGCTCAAAAGGTAAACATTTAATATTTTTTGTGTTACCTAAATTCATCTACCATCAGTCTAGTTTCCGATACCAGTACAAAATATTCCAGAAATGTTGCCAGAAATTTTTTGATCATCAAAGGTTGACTATAAAAGCTCTCGTGTGATACCGGCTTTACTCCCTCTCTCCTTCTCTCTCTCTCTCTCTCTCTCTCTCTCTCTCTCACACACATACACATTATTTATTGATACTTAACCCCTTTAAAATGATGGCTTAATTGTATCTCTAGCATTATTTACTTAAAGGCTAAATCAATCTACAGTATGTCTTCAAATGAAAAGTTATTATTATATATTTTTTTTAATTGGGACTTAGGAGTTAGTTGACCCCTTTAATACCATGGTAATTTATCGGGTTTTTTTTCCCGGGATAACAATAGACAATTATTTCGAGCTTGTTTTAGAATTAACGGGGGTATAAACTCTCTCAATTAGTTCTCTGGTTCCCACAGGTCCTCCCTTAGCTGAATAAACCTGTGTAATACAAGCCGGAAGAATAGGAATACAGAATAGGAATACATAAGAAAACATAGGAATACATAAGAATACATAGGAATACATAAGAATACATAGGAATACATAGGAATACATAGGAATACATAGGAATACATAGGAATACATAGGAATACATAGGAATACATAAGAATACATAGAAATACATAAGAATACAAGAAAGAGTTATGAGGGTTGAATTAATCGTCCATATAAAATAATATGAATAAATGCGTAAACTACAAAGGTGAATGCTAGAGAGAAGGGTATTAAGGGGAGGTCTCCACTTGAGGGATTGTTTTCTGGACCCCTTTCTCCCTCATGTTTAGCCCCATTACTTTTGAGATTTTAAGACAGTCGCCCCATTAGTTTGGCGATTTTAAAAACTTTCGCCCCATTTCCGTCAAATTTAAGACCTTTCGTGCAATTTAGGTGTCGATTTTATCCTGGCGAGCGATAGCGAGCCTGTAATTTAAGAGGAACCGGCTTTCAGCCGGGACAGTTTTCTACGGAAAAATTTACAAATTTATCTTGAAAGGGGCTCAAGGGGGTGTAATCTTAAGCTTGATGGATATCTAGAGACCAAACTAAAAACCTCCCCTTAAACTCCCACAGAACCACACCTATTCCCTGGCTGACTCTTCCCAAATGGTAGATTATATTAGCTTGATCACTCTAGTTGGTTTAAGGGGAGATTTCCACTGGAGGGATTTTTTTCTTTACCCCTTTCTCCCTCATGTTTAGCCCCATTGTTTTTGAGATTTTAAGACGTTCGCCCCATTAGTTTGGCGATTTTAAAAACTTTTACCCCGCTTATGTCACTTTTAAGAGCTTTCGTCCCATTTAGGTGTTGATTTTTTCCTGGCGAGCGATAGCGTGCCTGTAATTTAAGAGGATCCGGCCTTCGGCCGGGAAATTTTTCTACCGAAAAAAGTACAAATTTATCTTGGGGGTGAAATGTCAAGCTTGATGGAAGTCTAGGAAACGCACTAAAAACCTCCCCTTAAAGTAAAGTAGAGTTAAAGTAAAGTAGAGTTAAGTAAAGTAGAGTTAAGTAAAGTAGAGTTAAGTAAAGTAGAGTTAAGTAAAGTAGAGTTAAGTAAAGTAGAGTTAAAGTAGTTGGGTAAAAGAGGTTGGAATGTTTTCTTTCTGGCCTACCTATAATGCAGAGGGTGTATATTGATTAGTTAAAATAGGACTTCAGAGGCTATAAACCCTTCTGGATTAATAAGCCAGCACACTGTAAGCCAAGTGCATTTTCAGGACTGGAGCCCCCTTTTGAGAACCCCAGGCCCTTTGTGTATATATTGAAGTTACTAATGCCTATATCTGTTTTCTCCCACAGTGCTGCCTCGTCGGGATGTGGCTGCTTCTGTTACCAGGTGAGTCGAAATGGAAAACACATGCAAATATATTAGGCTAATGTGCGCATTGATCTGGGCTAATTCAATTCAGATAGTGGTCTAAGAAACCAGGTGGTAAGCTGATGCTATCATTTAATTTCATCTGGCTATTAATATAAGATCATATTAACCCCTTCCGTACCGGCGACGTCTTTTTGATTTTATCGTAGCTATATTTAGACGATTAGTTGCAGTTTAAGAAGAAGCTGTGGTATTAAAAAGGGTTAAGTGAGATAGTTCAAAGCCTCTTGATTGCTGGAGGCCCTTTTTAACCTGAATAAAACAATCTAATAGTAGCCATAATAAAGTTAAAATAACGGCACCGGTATGGAATGGGTTAAGGGGAGGTTTTTAGTGTGTTTCCTAGACGTCCATCAAGCTTGAAATTACACCCCCTTGACCCCCTTTCAAGATAAATGTGTAAATTTTTCTGTAGAAAAATTTCCCGGCCGAAGGCCGGTTCCTCTTAAATTACAGGCTCGCTATCGCTCGCCAGGAAAAGATCGACACCTAAATGGGACGAAAGCTCCTAAAAGTGACATAAGCGGGGTAAAAGTTCTTAAAATCGCCAAACTAATGGGGCGAACGTCTTAAAATCTCAAAAGCAATGGGGCTAAACATGAGGGAGAAAGGGGTAAAGAAAACAATCCCTCAAGTGGAAATCTCCCCTTAAGCTTGTAAAAGACCTAAACGGTAAAATCATCTAGCGTTAGTCAGACAAATACAAAAAAAAAAAATCATAATGAAGAGATGTTAAAGAGAGAATTAATTATCTTTAGCGTTCAAATAAAGATACAGATAGGGTTAAAGCGAACATGCCATCGATTATAGGAACACAAATGAAAAATATGCCATTAAAATATTATGAACAGCGAAAAATAGGTCAATTAAATACATGGGGTTCCGAAATAGGTGTTCAAAACCTCAGGATATGATTGTTTAGACAATTATAGAGATTTAATTTTTCCATAGCAAAATATCCAAATGGCAACATTGAAAGCTATAGTATATGGAGTGTTTTAGCATACCGGATCCCCCCCCCCCCGCTCACTATAGAAGATAGGGAGATAAGTCAAGTTAAGATTAGGATTGGGATAAAGGTAAAAAGACATCAATAGCAAATTAATGATACAACAGGGTATACAATTCGATTACAAAAAGCCAATACTAAAAAAAAAAACGTTAGTAAAGTAAAAAAGCCAGAAAGGATTAACATAAAAAAAAGGAAGTCAAGATACAATAATTCACTTCACATAGACAATTATATAATGGAATGGTTTTATTGTGTATTATTTTGTTACTACCACTACATTCCCGGTCTATCATATGAGGGGATTTTTTTTTTTTTTTTTTTTCATTTTCCCTCATGTTTACACTCGATAGTTTTAACATTTTAGGACATTCGCCTCATTAGTGTGGCGATTCTAAGACTCTTTCACCCCCCATTTCTTTGTCAATATTAAGACCTTCCGCGCCATTTAGGAGTCCGTTTTCTCCTCACGAGCGATAGCGAGCCTGCAATACAGGGGGAACCGGCCGAAACACGTACAAATGTATCTCGAAGGGGGATCTTGGGGCTGTTTTTTAAGCTTCATGGAGGTCTATGGAGGGAAGAAAAAAGAAGAAGAAAAAAACTAAAAAAACTAAAAAAAAAAAAGTCCTCTAGCATCTCGGTTAAATATACTCATAATAACTACCGATAATTCCTTTACTTTTTTAGGTCTGAATATTGGTACACATATTTCTAACTTAGTATAATTTTTACTGTAGACTAATTTATCTTATAACCAAGGAAGATTGGCCGTTTACAAATTATATACAGACCGATAAAACATAAATAGACCCTACAGCTCTCTCTCTCTCTCTCTCTCTCTCTCTCTGTCTCTCTCTCTCTCTCATTAGATGGAGCCCTAAAGACTAAACAAATACCCATACAATGATTTCAAGTTAATTCGTCGATAATTAATAATCTTCCAATTGTACTCTCAATGGAAATAATGATGTTTTCGGAAATCAAGGGTATAACTTCCCCAATTATAACATCACAAAGCCAGGCCCTGAATTAATGAGGCAAATAATCAAGGGAATATTATTAAGGGGAGGTATTTAGTTTGTTCACTAGACCTCCATCAACCTTAAAATTACACCCCCTTGAGTCCCTTTCAAGATAAATTTGTACATTTTTCGGTAGAAAAATGTCCCGGCCGAAGGCCGGTTCCTCTTAAATTACAGGCTCGCTATCGCTCGCCAGGATAAAATCGACACCTAAATGGCACGAAAGGTCTTAATATGGGGTGAAAGTTCTTAAAATCGCTAAAGTAATGGGGCAAACATTTGATAATATCAAAAGCAATGGGGCTAAACATGAGGGAGAAAGGGGTCAAGAAAAAAATCCCTCAAGTGGAGATCTCCCCTTAATGCTTTTTAGCCTTGAAGGGAACATTTTGCTTCGGGAAGAGGGTTCACTTTTTGGTCGATATTTTTGTTTTCATGTATTTATTTTTTTCTAGTTTCCTCCCTAGCTAGACCTCCATCAAGCTGTAAAAAACACCCCGTAGACCAGATAGATTTGTACATTTTTCGGTAGAACAAATGTATTATTCTTAACATTACAGGTTCGCTATCACTCGCCAGGAAAACACCGACACCTAAATGGCACGAAACGTCCTAATATTGACAAAAGAATGGGGTGTAAAGTCTTAAAATCGCCAAATTAATGGGGCGAACATCTTAAAATCTCATAACTAATGCTGCTCAACATGAAAGGGGGGAGGGGGGGCGGGGGGGGGGGGGCTTTCATTATCCATCGAACATTATTATTCATTACTCTTTTTTTTTCCTGCATGCCAACCCTCGACGTTAAAAGAACATTGGCAAGGAAGCATAGTATTTTGTGAGAAATTTACTCTAGTCATCCCTTAAGGCGAGGTTTTTAGTGTGTTTCCTAGACTTCCATCAAGCTTGAAATTACACCCCCTTGACCCCTTTTCAAGATAAATTTGTACATTTTTCGGTAGAAAAATGTCCTGGCCAAAGGCCGGTTCCTCTTAAATTACAGGCTCGCTATCGCTCGCCAGGAAAAAATCGACACCTAAATGGGACGAAAGGTCTTAAAAGTGACATAAATGGGGTGAAACTTCTTAAAATCGCCAAACTAATGGGGCAAACATCTTAAAATCTCAAGAGCAATGGGGCTAGACATGAGAGAGAAAGAGGTCCAGAAAAAAGTCCCTCAAGTGGATATCTTCCCTTAACCCCTTCTGTACCGGCTACGTCTTTTTTTAGCATTATGCTGGCTACTATTAAACGATATCATTCAGTATAAAAAGTCCTCCAACAATTAGCAGATTCGAACTAGTTATCTTAACCCTTTTAACTACCACATATTCTTCTTAAAACTGCTTAAAATCGTCTAAACACAGCTACAATACAATCGAAAAAAACGTCATCGGTAATGAAAGGGTTAAAGGGGGGGATGGGCGTCTATATTTCCTCATTAATGTATTTTTATATATTTTGTTTTAGTTTCCTCCCTAGACCTCCATCAAGCCTAAGATAATCCCCCCCCCACCCCAGACCCTCCTTCAAGATTGATTTGTACATTGTTCATTAGACACATGTTTTCTCTTAAATTACAGGCTTGATATTGCTCGCCAGGAAAAATCGACACCTAAATGCCACGAAATGTCTTAAAATGGACAAAGAAATGGGGCGAAAAGTCTTAAAATCGCCAAACTAAAGGACCGAACGACATAAAATCTGAAAACTAATGGGGCTAAACATGAGGGAGAAGGGGAACCAGAAGAACGACCCATCTCCCCTTAAAGCTGATGAAAGCTATCTGACCCTTTATTTCAATAGGCTCATTTGATGCACAGTTGGTCAAATAAGTCGGGTCGCCGCTGTCATTACGTTTTGCTCACTGTGTGCTGTATTAATGTCTGTCAGATGATGAAGAGGGTGTGTAGAGATAGGAACATGTTGGCATATCTCACTCGAAACGTTGAATTTATGCTTAGATAGTGCTGATACCAATTATTGATCGAAATATACTTGGTCCCCCGTCATCACTTATTTGGCCGACTGTACATTGTAGGCCAGCAAGTGAATCGGGGCAAGAGTATAAATTGGGATTAGTGGGTGAATCGGGGAACGTGAATAATACAAATAATAATAACAATAATAATAGAAATAATAATAATAATAATAATAATAATAATAATAATAATAATAATTATAATAATAATAATAATAATAATAATAATGATAATTAAAACAAATAATGAATCGGAATGAGTGGGTGAAGCAAAATGATATCGATTACAGCGGCACGGGTTCAAGTCCCCCCAAATGGCGGCAGTGTATATAAGTTGTCCGACATGTGCCGCTCATTAAAGTCAGCTTCCTTTTGCTCGGAGATCCGGCTTTTGTGAACTCCTCTGAGCCTCATTCAGCCGAGGAGGGAAAGATAGAGGAAAATACGTTTGGAGGGGCTGTTGTATCGAGGGGAAAGGGAAGAAGATTTTTTATTTTTATTTTCCTGGCCCCCCCCCCCCCTTCTCCCTCATGTTTAGCCCCATTCGTTTTCAGATTTTATGACGTTTGGCCCATTAGTTTCTTTGTCAATGTGAGCCTGAAATTTAGGAGGAATCGGGACATTTTTCTACCGAACAATGTACAAATTTATCTCGAAGGGGAATGTTGCGGATGTTTTCATAAGCTTGATGGATGTCTAGGGAGGAAACTAGAAATAATGATCAAGAAGTCCTTGCATGACAGTGTGGTAATCCCGACATTGACTTGTGGATGTTGGTGGAGAGATTCGAACCAAGAGTGAGAGAGGTGGAAATGAGTTACTTAAGAAGTGCGTGCGGAGTTACATGGAGGGATAGACAGACGAATGAGGAAGTGAGAGGGAGGTGTGGTGTGGAGGTAGATGTGCTGGAAAGTGTGAAAAGGAACACCTTGAGATGGTTCGGCCATTTGGAACGTATGGGAAGCAGCGAGAGAATGACTAAGAGGGTGTACGAGAGCGAGGTGGAAGGACAGAGATTGAGAGGTAAACCAAGAGATAGGTGGAAGGATGGAGTGAAGAAGTATATGGATAAAGGTGGTGCTGGTTGGGAGGAGGGGCGTCGACTGACTGGGGACAGAGGTGCATGGGGGCGTTACGTTCGTGGCCAGGGTACCCCTTCGAGATAGATAACAAAATAAATCGACCAATCACCAAACCCTTCCACCTTCGATATCGTGTCCCCTTTTAGCCTCCTCCTCCTCCTCCTCTTCCTCTTCCTCTTCCTCCTCCTCCTCCTCCTCTTTCTCCTCTTTCTCCTCTTCCTCTTTCTCCTCTTCCTCCTCCTCCTCCTCCACCTCCTTAACTTTCTCCTCTTCCTCTTCCTCGTATTCCTCCTCCTCCTCCTCCTCCTCCTCTTCCTCTTCCTCTTCCTCTTCCTCCTCCTCCTCCTCCTCCTCCTCTTTCTCCTCTTTCTCCTCTTCCTCTTTCTCCTCTTCCTCCTCCTCCTCCTCCTCCTCCTACCCCTCATAATTATTTAGGGCTTCAGTATTGAGAAGATCATTACTGGCCATAATTGTGTAGTGGACGGGAGGGAGGGGGGGAGGGGGGGAGGGAGAGAGAGAGTCTTCCATGTTACTTTACATAATATAATGGGTAAGATTCTAGGTAAGAGTTTAACGATCTTGCAATATGAGAGAGTGGCCAACTTATTTTCTTTGGACTCCATGTTGGTACCTCCATTATCAAACTGGGGAGGTGTGGTGGAGTGGTCTTGCCACTGGACTGGTAATCCAATGGTCCCGGGTTCGAATCCCGATGTATCAATGGGAAGATATTGTTGGGATGGAATTTAGGCTGTACCTAGTATCAGTGCATTACCACAAAGTCCACCGAAATGCCAAAAAATTATACCCTCATTGTTCCCTGATTAAATAGCACTGTACGAATATTCCCATATTCAAAATATGCTACAGGGGGGCAATGTCTAGTGAGTTAATTGCTCAACATGTGGCGTTCTGAGAGTGATGGTCCAAGTCTGGGGGGGTAAACAGTGAAGCACGAACGTGTAGCGACTCCAGAGATGGGGCTGCTTTGAGCCGTGAGTGGAGCTCTAAGTGCTTCACACGTCTCATTCCCTAGGCTGGAAGAAGACCTCACGGGCTTCACCGTGTGAGCGGTTGGATGTACAAGCTTTCAGCCTATGCCCGAGAGGGAGTAGTTGAAATATAGAAAAAAAAAATGTTTTACTTGCTTTTTGGTCATTCAAAAATGTATATGCAGATTAGGAAGGATTTGTGGTAGTTAGGCTACAAGGATAAATGTTTACAGTCTTCAGCCTTTTGATTGCGAGACATCCTTCCTATGCTGACTAAAATCGTCTAATAGTTGCTAGAACAAAATACAAAGGACGTCACCGGTACTGAATGGATAAAATAGTCGAGCATTGCCGATAAACCGCTAGTATGACTCCACGCAAGACGAAGTGTAAGAAAATATAGTATGGGGCTGGAAAATATTATACTAGAATAAATGTATAGACCTAAACGTACGTATGATGGTATACATTAATTTTGTTTTTCTTACTCTTTGCTTAGCACTACCAACTCCTAGAATCGCTGCCTGAAAGGATTATCGGCAATCAGGTAATCTCCCCTTCGCAAGATGTACAACACAGAGTCTAAACTTTCGGACAGGGTATATGAGGCAATATGGCCTGAACCGACTACACCATAGGCTGATGTCTGCTTCCCACAGTAGGGGACCCGTCGTTCTACAGGGGGACGTCCGCTTGCCTCGGAGTGTGCCCTCTCACAAAATGGGTTCAACTTGCTCGGGTTGACATTGACACCCACGTGTTGCCCGAATGGAGCCTCTCAACGTCTTTGGGATTATCCTTCTTGTCAAGGCTACGTGCCTCATCTTCTTTTCACTCCCTTAAGTTTATAGCTAGGTTTGTTTTTCACTCCTTCATTTGTAGGAAGTAGGCATCAGGGACTAGGGTAATCAGCCTTTGCAGGTCCTGCAACTCTTCATAAAGACTAGGGTCGGCGGCAGCAGCAGTAGTTTGTTTTACTTGGAACTATGCTTCAGGCTCGTGATCAGGGGTCGAAGGATTTGTGGTGACTGTGGCGGGGAGGCTGGGAGAGGGGCCTGCTGTAGGTGCATGCAGGTGAGGAGGGGAGGGAGAGGGTTGTTTGCTTGAAGGATGCCAAGTGAATACTTCCTAGGAGATTCTGTACTTCTTGCTTCTTGCTTCTCTTATTCTCGCGACCCAATCTCTGGGACTTGGCTTCCTGTGCTTATCTTTGACCAATCACCTACTTAAGATTCTTCCTCTGGTCATCCTGTCCTGTGACATGTATAGTGGCTAAGCTCTGTGGCTAGCAGGGTAGGCTCGATGGCTAGTACAGGGACATCAGGTAGAATGCTCGTTGTGTGTAATGGACGTCTGCATCCAGCGCAGTGCATCAGCTAAGGGTGTTTGGGGAGGCGTTGAGACATGTCGTGTGGAGGGCAGCTGCATTACTCTTATTCCTTTGCGTGCCCACAAATGGAAGCGGCGTTGAGGGCGGTGTCGAGTAATAACTTTCGTCTTCATTCCCAACAATTTAGTCTATCATGTCTAATATTGTGTGCTCTTACCCACAAAATGGCTTCCCTGCTTAAAGTCGTCCGATCTTTGTTTCTTCTAGGTTCTCTATACTTCCCACTTGATTGCCACTTCCCTAGCCGAGTTCTGGCACCTAATCTTGAGTCCATTTTTCTCGGTAAATATGTGATTATTCTTCCTTCAGCCCCGCAATGGTCGGAGCTTCAGATTTTAATGCACATCAATTTTACGGAATGCACGTATTATTATCACGCCATCTATCTATTTATATACAGAGAGAGAGAGAGAGAGAGAGAGAGAGAGAGAGAGAGAGAGAGAGAGAGAGAGAGAGAGAGAGAGAGAGAGAGAGAGAGAGAGAGAGAGAGAGAGAGAGAGAGAGAGTCGATTGCAACGTTACCTTCCTGATTTGTGAAGCTTTATGGGAATGTACGGTGAGGGAAGGAGGGAGTCTTATTCAAATATTCCTAATCCCAATAATACCTTCCCTTGGTACACTCGGATCCCATAATCTCAAGCCCACTCGTAAGAATTCGTGGACCCTCTATGTTTTTCTTTATGCAACTATAACTATACGCTGTTTCTTTTCAGTTGACGATAAATTGAATCCCTTAGCAGCTAATTTCTCGATGCTTAATGGGAGAATATGAAACTACTATGTCTCTGCATCATTTTTTATGTGGCCAACTGTACATGCAGCGAAGCTAAACGAATTTTCATGCACAACTAATGATAACAAAAACTTCCGTAATTCTTGTGATCATTAAAGAACAAGCTCTTCAAACCAACTCACATGATTAAAAGCCGGTATCACACGAGCGCTTTTTCACTCAACATTTACCCTTAACACTGGTCTGGCAGCTTATGAGGTCAACATTTAAAGCATTTCTGGCACCTAAATTCATATATCACCAGTCTAGTTTCCGATTCTAGTGCACAATATTCCAGAAATGTTGCCAGAAAAATGTTGATCATCGAATGTTGACTATAAAAGCTCTCGTGTGATACCGGCTTAAGGGGGGTGAGCGTATTTATTTGCTCATTCATGTATCTTTTTATTGTTTTATTAGTTTCCTCCCTAGACCGCCATCAAACTTAGAAAAACACCCCTGAGACCCGCCTTCAAGATTAATTTGTACATTTTTCGATTGAAAAATGTCCCTGCCGATGGCTGGTTCCTCCTAAAATTTCAGGCTCGCTTTCGCTCGCCAGGAAATAATCGACACCTAAATGGCAGGAATAGTCTTAACATTAACAAATAAACGGGGCGAAAGGTGTTAAAATCTCCAAAGTAATGGGCCGAACGTCTTATAATCTGAAAACTAATGGGGCTACGTATGAGGAAGAAGTGGGACCAGAAAAACGGCCCATCTCCCCTTAAGAAATAAATTTCCCCGGCAGGCGAAAGGCTTTGCTAATAATTCTTTTGATTATTAGCCTAATTTATTCAGGACTGGCTTTGTGATGTTATAATTAGGAACATTTGACCTTTGATTTCCAAAAAGTATTATGAATTTCGTTGAGAGTACAATTGAAATGAAAGATTAGTAATTATCGACGAATTAAGTATTGAAATATATGAATATTTTTTTAGTCTTGTGAAAGCGGGTTATTTCTAATGTCAGAGAGAGAGAGAGAGAGAGAGAGAGAGAGAGAGAGAGAGAGAGAGAGAGAGAGAGAGAGAACAATTATTAGAAACAAAGGAAGCAAGACAGCAAGCAAACAAGAAAGAAAGCAAACAAGAAAAAGCAAGCAAGCAAAAAAGCAAGACAGAAAGAAAGCAAGCAAGAAATCAAACAATAAATAAATAAATCAAGCAAGAAAGAAAGACAAAGCAAGCAAGAAAGCAAGCAAGAGACTGAAAGCAAGAAAGAAAGACAAAGCAAGACAGAAAAAAACAAGAAAGCAAGCAAGCAAGAAAACAAAAGAAAGAAAGCAAGCAAGAAAACAAAAGAAAGAAAGCAAGCAAGAAAACAAAAAGAAAGAAAGCAAGAAAGAAAACAAAAGAAAGAAAGAAAGAAAGCAAGCAATAAAGAAAGAAAGACAGACAGACAGAAAGCAAGCAAAAAAGAAAGCAAGCAAGCAAGAAAGAAAACAAGCAAGAAAGAATACAAACAAGAAAGAATGCAAGAAACAAAGCAAGGAAGCAAGAAAGAAAGCAAGCAAGCAAGCAAGCAAGAAAGAAAGAAAGACAAAGAAATCAATAAATCAAAAAATCAAGCAAGAAAGAAAGAACCAAGCTAAGTCTATGGTGGCAAGAGTTGACATTTTGAAAACATTTGTTAACCCTTTCAGAATCCAAATACGCGTTTCTTTTCTGTTTTCTGGCTATTATTAGACGGTTTCCGTCAAGTTTTACGGGCAATTGTAGTCTGGCAGCTTCAAAATTAAAGTTTCGTAAGAATAATCTACGTAACATATTCTAACGTCGATCTATGTTCCGATTCCAATGCAAATGAACCTTAAATTAGTACGAGAAAGAAACTTGTTAATCGAAAATTGCCGGAAAAAGTGTTCCTGTGACATCGGCTTAACAGTCAGAAATGGGTGGAAGAAGCTCTGGCAGTTACTATCATAAAAACCCTCGAAGATCATGAAGCATTTTGACAGTTTATTCTGGCTATCATTAGATATTTCTAAATATTATTAGATATATATATTTTTAGTAGGAAGGGTATATGGAAGTCAGAGAGTTGATTGGGCCAGTCTTTACCCTTTTAACTCTCACAGCTCCTTTCTAAACTGTGCAAATTCTTTCAATGGAAGCCAGAATAAGTATACCTCAAGGGATCATTGACCAGTTTCTCATTCCGCATTAATGGTAAGCTGTAGGTTGATTTAATTATTCCGCATTAATGGTAAGCTGTAGGTTGATTTAATTATTCCGCATTAATGGTAAGCTGTAGGTTGATTTAATTATTCCGCATTAATGGTAAGCTGTAGGTTGATTTAATTATTCCGCATTAATGGTAAGCTGTAGGTGGATTTAATTATTCCGCATTAATGGTAAGCTGTAGGTGGATTTAATTATTCCGCATTAATGGTAAGCTGTAGGTTGATTTAATTATTCTGCATTAATGGTAAGCTGTAGGTTGATTTAATTATTCCGCATTAATGGTAAGCTGTAGGTTGATTTAATTATTCCGCATTAATGGTAAGCTGTAGGTTGATTTAATTATTCTGCATTAATGGTAAGCTGTAGGTTGATTGAATTATTCCGCATTAATGGTTAGCTGTAGGTTGATTTAATTATTCCGCATTAATGGTAAGCTGTAGGTTGATTTAATTATTTAGTATTTTGTTTACTCTCCCACCTACGCTTAAGAAAATGCTCCCTAGATAAATTTTTGCATTTTTCGGGAAAAAAGGCCCTGGTCGAAGGCTCTTCCTCCTAATTTGCAGGCTCGCTATCACTTGCCAGTAAAAAGGTACATCTAAATGGCATGAAAGATCTTAAAATCGCCTAACTAATGGGGCAAAGGTCTTAAAATCTCAAAGCTAATGGAGCTAAACATGAGGAAGAAGGGGGTCCAGAAAAAGCAACTGCTTCTCCCTTAAAACGACCTGACAGGGATGCTACTAGCGACATTGTAACGTGAAGAGCGGATATAAAATGACCAAGGCTTACCTGTACAAAACAATGAACTGCCTTGATGCCAATAGTGATATAGATTATCAAGCACCTTATTTCTTATAACACCTTTATACTAAGTGGTTCTAGCTACCTACGTTATCACTTAGGTAAGGTATTCCAATATGAACTTAATTTTTTACAGGTTCCTTGAGTAGCCGAGAGAGGTATGAGGCCAACAACACAAGCAGCGCGGAGTTGACGAGATCTAGCGCGGAACGGTTTGGTCCTTCTGACGTAAGCAGTTCGGATAAGTCCAGGTCTGACCCAAACAACTCTGATTGGCCATCATCTGACCCGGACCGACCCACCTGGCCCCAAGCGAGCAGGTCTGACCGGTCCCGAGTGAACCTGTCGCCGTGGGTCCAGGTACGAAGGTTCTCGGTCCCTCGCTACGTGGCTGTAGGAGTCAACATGAGTCTAGAGTGTGACTACCTGGTACAGCCTCACGCTACACTATACTCCCTCAAGTGGTACAAGAGTAACTCACAGTTCTACCAGTATATTCCCTCCAATGCCCAGCCCCATGCTGTCTTTGATGTACCAGGCCTGCAGCGTACTAAGTTGGTTAGTTGAATTATGCTTCAAAACAGTGTCTTCATTCAGTTTGTAGTAGTGAATTGAATTTGTTGTCTGAGGGGAAGAGTGATGTAGTTGGATCTAAGCAGTCACATTAATGAAAGGTTGTTGTGATCTGATTATGACCCAAATGTGACCTTCCTATAACTATGACCTGACCTAACCTCTCTATCACCAGGTGTATAGGTATTAGGAAAGACAGGTGATGGTAGAGGCCTCATGAGCTTTATGACTTTGATAAGATTATGACTTGACTGAGTATGAACTGACTACAACTATAATCTTATAATTATGACTTCCGTATATCCTTAATAATATGGCCCAAAAGGAAGGCAGGTGACGGTAGTTGCCTCATGAGCTGTATTGATATGACCTGACTAATTGGGATCATAATAAGCATGATCTGATTATGACCTAACCTTCTCATGAGGGCTGGCAGTTGACAGTGATGGGGTGAGGGTTGGGGCTTCTGACGTGTACTGCTGTAAATGGACAAAATGTGACCTGACTATATCTGTAACCATAGCTGTGACCTCACCCTAACAAGATCTGACCTTACCTCCCTATCCTGTGACCTCACCCTATCCTGTTCTGACCTTACCTCCCTCTCCTATGACCTTACGCTTTCCTGACCCTAACCTGATCTAATCTTTACCTCCTATCCTGTGACCTGACCCTAACCTGATCTGACTTTACCTCCCTACCCAATGACCTGACCCTAACCTGCTCTTACCCTACCTCCCTCTCACCAGATATATGGACGCGAGGGCCGGCAGGTGACGGTGGTGGAGGTAGGGGTGGCGGCCTCTGATGTGTACCGCTGTGAACTGGTGGCTGAGGGGCCGCCCTTCCACACCACACAGAGGTCCGCTAACATGACCGTCATCGGTGAGTTACAATAGAAAGTTGTGGGCATGTAATGTCCCAGACTTCAGCTGTGGAATCTCATTCCCCAATGCATGATGGAAAATGAAGACAACTGGGATCAAATTCTAGAAGCTTGATGAAGTGCTAAATGCACAAGAATGCACTCAATATTCATGGTTGCATTTCAACTTGCAGTTCCTTGTAGTGCTTGTGTTGAAGTCAATAATCATGTAGCCACGAGAGAGTGCCTGGGAAAACCTCCCTCGACTGTGGACAGACTCATACTGAAACTAAGTGAAGTGTAAGTCTCTCCCCCTTCAGAAGCCAATCAAAGCAAGACAAAATAATGGACTTAGCGCCATATCAGTGTTTATGGGTTAAAAATAAGGTAAATATTAACCCTTTCACGCACATATGACGTAGAGGTTGGCAGATTAGCAATAATAAATAGAGTTCTCTCACTCTTATAATTACCTCTCCAAAATTAGTTTTCTGCCCACAGCTAACTCAAAGACAACTGCAGAGGTTGAAGTAACTAAACTAAAGGGGAGGTGTGGTGAAGTGGTCTTGCCACTGGCCTGGTAATCCAAAGGTCCCGGGTTCAAATCCCGATGTATCAATGGGAAGATATTATTGGGATGGAATTTGTGCTGTACCTGGTATCAGTGCATTACCACAAGCCCACCGAAACGTCAATAAAATACCCTCATTGTTCCCTGATTAAAACCACTGTATGAATATTCCCATATTCAAAATATGCTATAGGGGTGCAATGCCTGGTGAGTTATCTGCTCAACAGGTGGCGTTGTGTAAGTGTGAGAGTCCGAGTGTAGGGGGTGAGACAGTGAAGCACGGGAACGAGGTGGCTTCAGAGATGGGGTCGTTTCGGGCCATGAGTGAGCACCGTGCCTCATGTGAAGGCAAGATGGCAGGTGCTCGTTGTACTCTACATGCTTCACATGTCTCATTCCCTAGACTGGAACAAGACCTCACGGGCTTCACTGTTCATTGTAAAGCGGTGAATGTTAAGGCTCTCAGCCTATGCCCGAGAGGAAGTAAGTTGGAATATAGAAAAAAAAAAAAAAAAAAAAAACCCTGATGGTAATAAAGGCTTTAAAGTATCCCTAATAGGCTCAAAATCGCGTCATATGTCGGAGACGGTTAACACCTCAAAGGTTTTGAGAACAGTTTTAGGTCAAAATACTTAACAAGTGTTCTATTATTTTCTTTGTAAAATCAGTTTTACGAGAATATTTATTTTCTCCTTTATTCTTAGGAGTTTAGGACCAATTGTTACTTGATAGAGCCACAGTGAAGATATTTTGTCATGCTCCTCAAAACAGATATTTTTTCTCTCCCCCAGTGGTGCCCCGGGGGTCGCCAACCATCCAGGGTAGTCAGGGTCACTACCAGGTGGGTCAGTGGCTGGATATGGTGTGTACCTCACCACCAGCCAGGCCACCACCGGACCTAACATGGACGCTCAATGGACACCAGGTAAGAGGATCAAGAGTTTATAGTGTAATTTGGTGATACTGAATGATAGTAAGCATTCACACGTGCTAGACGGCTCTCAGAATTATTAGTAACCCATCCTAAGGGGTGTAGTAAAAGATGACAACTGAAATTCGGTGTATTGACAGGACTCGTTAGCCTTAGCAAGTACCGGTAACCCATTAATAGGAAGAACAAATAAACCTCCCCCACAGCTTCCAGCAATCAAGGAAGTAAACCAGCTGGTTGGGACATGACTTGCTAACCAGTATAACCAGCATTTCCATTAGGCTCTAGAAGAGAAGGGAACCAGGGGTTGTGAGAACAACCTCGGCCACAGGATTGCTGGGGGTATTTCAGTTAGGTATCCTTATATGGTGGGCTGGGTCAACAACTTGACACAGTTGGCCAGACCACCAAGTCAGCTTAGTATTCATCATGGTAAGTGTAGGGGCAATGACTTCGAGATAACTACATCCTGGAATGTATTAAGCCCCTCAACCCAAATTCTAATTTTGGGGGTGGTAATCGCAGTGCAGGTGCAAGTCTTCCTGATTGAACCTCCAGAAGGATCTCTGGGTTGTGAGGTCGAACACCTGAACACTGTTGATGTCTATTCAGTCTGAAGAGCATCAGAGGCTGAAGGTTCATAATTATGATATCACTCGATAAAGTGAGGTGCCCTGGCAGTGGCGAGATCAGCTGTGACGATTGTACAGTGACTACTACTAGAATAGGGTGTAACAATTGTCCCCGGTATGAAGAGGTTGCCATTGTGATATCCTTCTCCATATTTATTTTATACGTGGACGTTATCCTGGCTGATGAGCGAATACTGATAGTGCGGTTATAACAATCTTAGAACTATATTTCAGTATATGCTCTTAGTGACTTGAGTGGCCTAGAAAGGAAATAATTGTTGATTGCCAAACTCCAGTTGATCGTGGCCCAGTGTCTCGCAAGGAATACATGTGTTGTCCTTGGCAACTTTAATGATGTTACTGCCACTAGTAAGGCTGTCCATAAGAGTTATATTGGGTTCCATGGCTCTGGAACCAGGCATGCCAATAGTGTTCTCTTCTTAAACTAAGTAAGCTGAGGATAGCTAGATGCTGATGCAAGCCACCAGCTAGACTCGAGGCAAGCCATAGATAAAAATTATGATAATGTTATGCTGGTAAATCTTCTCATAAAGGATAAATGGCATTAGTGTTTACAAATGCCTCCTATATCATACTGGTATTTTCCTCCTCAGAACAGATAGCTAGCAGCAATATTACCATAATACTGGGAAATTTGGTACCACTATCATACTCCTTAATTTTCTATTCGCAAGAGATATGTGGCAGTGATGTTACTATGGAGGCATTGGTACCACTATAATCATCTCCAATATTCTCTTTACAATAGATAAGTGGCAGCAGTATTCACTCCAGCAAGCCGATAGAGACGCCCTCGGGACTAGAGACAGTGACCACCCACCTCGAGTTCCAGGTCAACCAACATCACTTCAAGGGCGGCGCCATGACCATCGTGTGTGAGGCTCGTCTGGCTGACCTTTACTTCCGGTCACACCAGGTCATCATACCAGACCCATCCACTACCTGGTTCTCTACCCTCAATCTCTACAGCTCAGGTTAGTATTGTATGAAGAACAAAATTCTGCAGGGGCTAGGAATCCTCCTCCCCTTGTAAAATTCTCCTACCCAACGAGACAGAGAAAAGGGTGAGGGAACACGAAAGTGATTCTGGATCCTAATAATTGGAACTGTAACTGTTGTGTCTGGCCGGGCTCTGTCTCGAGTCGGCCAACCCAGCAATGGGGTATGTGCCTGAGTATATACATACATACTGTACATACATATATTTCATCCCAACATAAAAAGGTTTGAGCGTGTACAACGTTTGCCAGAGGACAACATAGCATGGAGAGCGACCAACAGGTGACATGTAGGCCGCTCGTCACCTCCTCAGCGTCTCATAAAGAAATACACTGTTTCATGCCATCACTCTGTATTGAATTCCTATAACAAAACCATGATGTTAGATTGCAGCAGGTCATAATAAGGTCAGTCTTATAGGTCACACCAGATCACCATTCTAGCCACCTTCACAACCCAAATCTCCACTCTCAACTTTTTCAGCCAAGGTCAGCTTTATATTTATAAGATCCCATGAAGACAGTGCTAGGTCAATCTACTCGAGATCAATATTGTAGAGTTATCAATATGTCAGCCATGTGTAAGGTCATACTGGGTCATTATCTCAGAGTTATCTGCCGCCTGGTTTTTTACATTCAATCTCTACAAGTTGGGTTAGTCTTGTGGTTGTAGTTCGATAGTTAATCTAATGACATAAGATGTCTCAGAGTATTGATGGCTTCACTAGACAATGAATATTCGACTTTATATTGTACTGTAACCTTAATTCTGAATTGCATGTGGATTTGGTGAATGGTTCCATGCCAAAACAAAATGTCCCTAATGTAATTAACTTCATTCATCTAAATTAATATAATTTAAGATACTCTAACCTAGCATATTATGCCATACTACCTGGATATCTAGTCTACCTTGCTATCCCAATTTTGGCATTGGGGTCGGTTGATGGAGATTTGAATGGGTCGAACACAAATACATAAAAAATACACAAATATATAAAAAAATACATAAATACATAAAAAATACACAAATACATAAAAAATACACAAATATATAAAAAAATACATAAATACATAAAAAATACACAAATATATAAAAAAATACATAAATACATAAAAAATACACAAATACATAAAAAATACACAAATATATAAAAAATACATAAATACCGATATATACATAAATGAAAGCAAATTATGAATAACCCTACTCTCAAATTTGTTTATGATGTTTGTAGACACTATTCTTAAGAGGAGGTTTTTAGTGTGTTACCTAGATATCTATCAAGCTTAAAAGTACACCCCCTTGACCCCCTTTCAGGATAAATTTTTGCATTTTTCGGTAGAAAAATGTCCCGGCCGAAGGCCAGTTCTCCTTAAATTACAGGTTCGCTATCGCTCGCCAGGAAAAAATCGACACCTCAATAGCGCGAATAGTCTTAAAATTGACAGAAATGGGGCGAGGGTTCTTAAAATCGCCAAACTAATGGGGCGAACGTCTTAAAATCTCAAAAGCAATGGGGCTAAACATGAGGGAGAAAGGGGTCCAGAAAAACATCCTCCAGGTGGAAATCTCTCCTTAAGCTTTCTATGGACAAATATTAATATAAATATCATATCTTGTACTATATTTTCCTACAGGCTGCCAGGAGCTAAGGACAACACCAGCCACCTTCTGGGTCGTCCTGGTAGCCATGTTGCAGCTCAGTCTCCAGCTACTACTACTATAGACACAACTATCACCAGAGCTTTCCTTCAGTCACTATAGTATTTGTGTGTTTAATATTAACCCTCTGAGGAGTATGACGCATTTTGACAGTTCATTCTGGCTATCACTAGACGATTGTATGCAGCTTAAGAAAGACATGCAAGCTTAAAAGGGCAAAGACGAGCCCAATTAATCCCCAAAACATCCACATACCCTTGCTAATCTAAATAAAATCGTCTAATAATTGCCAAAATAAGCAAATGAGTCGAGTCCTTGTATCCGGAAAGGGTTAGATGGATACATTGTAATAACACTGGTACCTGTACATAGTGTATGAATATTAATATGGATATTATTAACCCTTTTCACTCTTACTTTATTTAGGCTATGATTAGACGATTTTAAGCCATTTTAGAAAATTGTGTGGGAATAAAAAGGCTTAGGATTATTATCAACTTCCCATATATATTAATTTCTGTTTCATGTTTTTATTTATTTGTATATTTATTTTGTTTAATAAATTGATCTCCCACGCATGAGGCAAATTCCCTATCAGGTCATATCTCGCGTTTTGGACCTTAGCTATCGTCATAGTTAATTACCTTCCATTTACCTATCAAGTTCATTATAACACCTTCATTCCCGTCACAGCACCAAGCCTTTTCAACCCCTTTTGCTTTATCAATTGCTCGATCTCTTGTTGCCCTATCATATTACATTATCCCTCACCATTCATATACATAATTCATGCTCTCTCTCTCTCTCTCTCAACCATTTATGCACCCTCTGTTCACTTTAAGGTTAGTTATTTGCTCTGTTTATATATATATATATATATATTTTTTTTTTTTTTTTTTTTTTCTCTCCTAGACCTCCTTCAACTTTAAAAAAACATCCCCTTAGAGGTAAATGTGTAATTTTTTCGGTAGAACAATGTCCCAGCCTAAGGCCTGTTCCTGCAAAATATAGGCTCGCTTTCGCTCGCCAGGGAAAAATCGACACCTAAATGGCACGAAAGGTCTTGATATTAACAAAGACATGGATTGAAAGGTCTTAATATTGGCAGAAAAATGGAGCGAACGCCATACAATCTCAAACCTAATGGTGCTAAACATGAAGGAGAAGGGTGTCCAGCAAAACACACAAACCTCCCCTTGAGGGCGAATCATCTTTCCCGTTTAACCCCACCCATTCTTTAATTTATCCATGTATCTTGGGAAAAAAAATAAAACAAAATAAATAAATAATAATATAAATAATAAATGTTGAATATATGTTTACTGTATATATTTATGCATCAGCTCTAGTCTGTGATATTAGTTATACTAATTTTCTTTATTATTTTAATCCTGATTAGTTCAATGATGTATTCTCCATTGTATTAATTCTAACCATTAGTTATTCTATCCAGCTTAATTAACCCTCTAAGGATAATGACGCATTGTAACAGGTTATTCTAGCTGTCATTAGACGATTTTATTCAGTTTGGGAAGGAATAGTGAAAGTCAAGAGGGATGATTGAGATAGTTTCTATCCCCTTGATTTTGTTTTATTATCTATATTCCAACTACTCCCTCTCGGGCATATGCTGAGAGCCTGTACATTCAACGGTGAAGCCTGTGAGGTCTCGTTCCAGTCTAGGGAGTGAGATATGTGAAGTACTTTGAGGTGCAACCAGCCCCCGCTATCTTGCCTTTGCAAGATGCACAGGGCCCAGTTGCCCACCCATGGCTCGAAGCAGCCTCATCGCTGGAGCTTCCTCACCCCAGTGCTTCATTGTCTCAACCCCTAGACTCGGACCCTCACTCTCAGAATGCCACCTATTTAGCAGTTAACTCACTAGGCATTGTCCCCCTGTAGAATATTTTAAATATGGGAATATTCACACAGTGCTATTTAATCAGGGAACAATGAGGGTATAATTTTGGCGTTTCGGTGGGCTTTGTGGTAATGCACTGATACAGCACAAATTCCATTCCAATAATAACTTCCCATTGATACATCGGGATTCAAACCCGGGACCATTGGATTACCAGTCCAGTGGCATGACCAATCCACCACACCTCCCCTAGAGGGCAATTTAAAAATGAATAAAATCGCTTAAGGGGAGATATCCATTTGAGGGATTATTTTCTTGGTCCCTTTCTCCCTCATGTTTAGCCCCATTGCTTTTGAGATTTTAAGACGTTTGCCCCATTGTTTTGGCTATTTTAAGAACTTTCGCCCCATTTCTGTCAATTTTAAGACCATGTATGCCATTTAGGTGTAGATTTTATCCTGGCGAGCGATAGCGAGCCTGTAATTTAAGAGGAACCGGCCTTCGGCCGGGAAATTTTTCTACCAAAAAATGTACAAATTTATCTTGAAAGGGACTCAAGGGGGTGTAATTTTAAGCTTGATGGAGGTCTAGGGAACAAATTAAATACCTCCCCTTAATGATAGTCAGAATATACTATCAAAATACATCATAATCCTCAAGGGGTTAAGAAGAACCTCTCCTATTCATGGAGTTAAGGTGGTGTCACACGAGCCTTTTCTTCCGTCAATTTTCCATGAGCAAGTTTTTCCTCGTATTATTTCGGGACTTTTTCGCACTGGTATCGGTAACTAAACCGAAGGTAGATTATGTTAGGCGGCTGAATTCTAGTAAAGTGTAATTTTTGAAGCTTCCAGAATATAATTGCGTGTAAAAACTGCTCGAAAAAATGCTCGTGTGACCGGCTTAAAGGAAGAGGACAGGTATTTTGCTGTACAGTGGCCGATTATTTCAACTTGCTTACGATTGCTAACAGTAGGCGATTTTATGCAGCTTAGGATGAACGTTTTGCTCTCAAAAGGTTAAACACGCTTAAATTGTCTCAAGGTAAAAATATTAAGGGAAGATGGGTCGTTTTTCGGGTCTCCCTTCTTCCTCATGTTTAGCCCCATTAGTTTTTAGATTTTAGGATGCTTGCCCTATTAGTTTGGCGATTTGTAGACCTTTCGCCCCATTTCTTTGTCAACATTTAAACCTTTCGTGCTATTTAGGTGTTGATTTTTTTCCTGGCGAGCGATAGCGAGCCTGCAATTATAGGAGGAACACATATATGATTAGAAAACTGTTTATGTGTACCCATTTCTGTTGCAATTAACCCCCTTGAGGATTATGACGCGTTCTGACAGTCTCTTCGGGCTGTTATTAGACGATTTCATTCAGATTAGGAAAGCGGTATGTGGAAGTCAGCGGGTTGATTAGGCCAGTTTTTACCCTTTTAACTCCCGCAGATCTTTCCTAAGCTGTATAACATTGTCTACTAGACTTGCAAAACGCGTTAGAAAAATATCCTGGCCGGTTTCTCATAAAAGTACAGGCTCGCTATCGCTTGCCAGGACAAAATCGACACCTAAATGGCACGAAAGGTCTTGATATTGATATAAAAATGGGACGAAAGGTTTCATAATCTCCAAACTAACGGGGCGAATGTCTTAAAATCTGAAAACTAATGGGTCTAAACATAAGGAAGAAGGGGGACCAGAAAAACGACCCATCTCCCTCTAAGTGTACACCCGGTATATGTATTAATGTATAATAATGTATGTTAACTGACCCAATAAAGATTAATCAGTCAATATAGCTTTTCAATTATCCACATTAGCTGTCAATCCATGAATGAATAAATCAATAAGGTATTTTATTATGTTTTTATTTTCCTGTATGCAAGTATATACATCACTTCAATTATGAATGTGATTTCCAATATAATTATGTATTAAGTAAAAGCTAAGATTGTACAATTATATTACGGTAACAAATCAAATTTCATGTGTTTAATTTGAATATAATATCATTTTAACTGTCTTTATGGTGTAATGGTTAGAGTGTGTAAGATATGTGTGTGAAGAGGAACACCTTGAGATGGTTCGGCCATATGGAACTTATGGGAAGCAAGAGAATGACTAAGAGAGTGTACGAGAGCGAGGTGGAAGGACAGAAAGGGAGAGGTAAACCTTGAGAGAGGTGGAAGGATGGAGTGAAGACGTATATGAATGAAGGCGGTGGTGGATGGGAGAAGGGGCGTCGACTAACTGGGGACAGAAGTGCATGGGGGCGTTTCGTTGGTGGCCATCCCTTCGGAGATCACGGCGTCCAGCAATAGATAGATAGATAGTATGGTAACCCAGGTTCGATTCCCGGTGGATCACATACTTTTATTAATTTCATTGGAAGGTGTTTGGTGGTGGGAGTGAAATATATAATATAAATTAGATTATACTAAAATAAGCAAACAAACCATTAACAATATAACTAGGCGTCTATAATTGTCTTTGTCGATAATGAAACGACTTTAATCAACTTACCCAATTCCTCTAGGGATTGAAGGAGATTAAAAATATCAAACTAAGCCCATTAACAACCAAAAGTTTGACCTATAATCTATACCGCTTGACCTCATCTACACCGTTCGACCTCATCTACACCGTTTGACCTAATATACACCGTTTGACCTCATCTACACCGTTTGACCTCATCTACACCGTTTGACCTCATCTACACCGTTTGACCTCATCTACACCGTTTGACCTCATCTACACCGTTTGACCGCATCTACACCGCTTGACCTCATCTACACCGTTTGACCTCATCTACACCGTTTGACCTCATCTACACCGTTTAACCTCATTTACACCGTTTGACTTTTTTTTTTTTTTTTTTTTTTTATATTCCAACTACTTCCTCTCGGGCATAGGCTGATAGCCTTTACACTCTACCGCTGAACACGGTGAGGCCCGTGAGGTCTTGTTCCAGTCTAGGGAGTGCGACATGCGAAGCACCCACTCACGGCTCGAACCCAACTCCATCTCTGAAGCTGCTTCGCCCCTGCGCTTCACAGTCTCACTCCCCAGGCTCGGACCCTCACTCTCAGAACGCCACCTATTGAGCAATTAACTCACTAGTAATTGCCCCCCTGTAGCATATTTTGAATATGGGAATATTCATACAGTGCTATTTAATCAGGGAACAATGAGGGTATTTTGTTTTGGCATTTCGGTGTGCTGTGGTAATGCACTGAAACTAGTTACAGCACAAATTCCATCCCAATAATGTCTTCCCATTGACATACTGGGATTCGAACCCGGGTCCATTGGATCACCAGTCCAGTGGCAAGACCACTCCCCTAAGTCACCGTTTTACCTAATCACACCGTTTGACCTAATCTACACCGTTTTACCTAATCTACACCATTTGACCTCATCTACACCACTTGACCTAATCTACACCGTTTGACCTATTCTACACCGTTTGACCTAATCACACCGTCTAATATCAGCGAAAATTAAATGAAGAAGTGCGTCATTGTATACTGGAAGAGTAAATAATAAGTGAATAAATAAGTGAAAAATAATAAATCAGCACGTAGGGTAAACTAAACTATGATTATGTTCCTGGTGATACTATAAACATGCAAACATTGATATATATATATATATATATATATATATATATATATATATATATATATATATATAAAATTATACTGTATATACGTAATATTTCACAAATATGCATGAGTTGCATGATTAAATGTCTAGACCTCAGTCAGGATTCGAATCACAGCCAATCAGAATGACATCCCACGCTTTAACCCATGCACATGCCGTGGTCGAGTGAGTTAGAGCGTGGGATGTCATTCTGATTGACTGTGGTTGGAATCCTGGCTGAGGTATAGATAGATAGATAGATAGATAGATAGATAGATAGATAGATAGATAGATAAATAGATAGATAGAGATATAGATAGATAGAGATATAGATAGATAGAAAGAGAGAGAGAGAGAGAGAGAGAGAGAGAGAGAGAGAGAGAGAGAGAGAGAGAGAGAGAGAGAGAGAGAGAGAGAGAGAGAGAGAGAGAGCTCAAATTATCACCAATACTATCAAAGAACTATTCATTTTAACTATACAAAAGTACTATACAGGGAAGAAAGATTATTATACAGGCGAAACCCAAAGTAACAGGAAGGCAAAGAAGGCAAGTATGATTTGGTAGTATCAGTAGAACAGTAATATGATTTGGTAGTATCATAAGGTGGATAACCAGGTATGATTAAATTGTGAACACTTTAAGGGGACATGGGCCGTTTTTCTGGACCACTTTCTCCCTCATGTTTAGCCCCATTAGTTTTCAGATGCTAAGATGTTTGCCCCATTAGGTAGTTGATTTAAAGACCTTTCGCCCCATTTCTTTGTTAATATTTAGACCTTTCGTGCTATTTAGGTGACAATTTTTTTCTCTGGCGAACGATAGTGAGCCTGTAATGTTGGAAGAACCGGCCTTTGGCCGGGAAATTTTTCTACCAAAAAATGTACAAATTAATCTAGAAGGGGGATCTAATGGATGTTTTTTTTAATTTGATGGAGGTCTAGGGAGGAAACTAGAAAAATAATGAATACATTCACAAATCGCCCAAAAAGTGAACCATCTCCCTCTAACGCAATTACTGTGGTGCCCACCACTTGACTGACGGGAGTTGATTTCCGCCTATTATGTGGCCTGGGAGCGAGGCAAGCTGTGCAAGCAGTGCGGGAGGGCCTCATCCGGGGCCCACAGAGTCTGGGCACACACTGATGTACAAGACTCCTCTCACACCATTGCAGCGTTACACATAGCAAAAACAGCTCAAAACTGCTAATTTATTTGTGATTTTGGCTGACCTATGCAAGATCGTTGCACGACAACCAGACGTCATGCAGAGATGATTCAGGTGTAATTGGAAAGTTCTATTACTTTACGTTCACGGGTATATCATTGTATTGAACAGGGAATGAAGGTAAACTTAGGCCAATATGCCCGTTCCACAGGGGTTAAGACACAAATCCTGGCCCAGTGCAGACTATGATTTATGACATGGCATTACGTGTATATAGGAAAGTTAACACCAGTATTTATTATGTTGATCACTGTCATGCCTCGGAGCAAGAAAGGAGACAGAGGAAGTAGTAGGGGGTGAGGAAGGGAGCTGGCGGAGGAGATGAAGGCGTCGGGGCTTGCTTTATGAAGCAGCTGGTATTCTTTCATAAGCCTTCCCTCTCTCCTCCTCCCAGTAAATGTCAGACCTCCCCCTCCACTGAATATATCTCAAACTTTCTCATACAGTTCGTCATTCACATCTGCTTCATCGCTCTATCTCTCTCTCTCTCTCTCTCTCTCTCTCTCTCTCCTGGTACAATCACTCAAACACCTTTTTTTTACCCATAGCCATTTTAAGGATCCCTAAGTGTACCTACGTAAAATCATGTAGCCTATGAACGTAGTCATGTATTTATAAATATAAATATACTGTATGGTTTTATCTACAGAGAGAGAGAGAGAGAGAGAGAGAGAGAGAGAGAGAGAGAGAGAGAGAGAGAGAGAGAGAGAGAGAGAGAGAGAGAGAGAAAAATAAACGCACACTCACACCGACACACACACCACACGAATTTACCCGGAAACTAATTACCACCACAACAGATTACTGCTTAGTATTAATTACCACCACAACAGATTACTGCTTAGTATTAATTACCACCACAACAGATTACTGCTTAGTATTAATTACCACCACAACAGATTACTGCTTAGTATTAATTACCACCACAACAGATTACTGCTTAGTATTAATTACCACCACAACAGATTACTGCTTAGTATTAATTACCACCACAACAGATTACTGCTTATAATTACCACCACAACAGATTACTGCTTAGTATTAATTACCACCACAACAGATACTGCTTAGATTACCACCACAACAGATTACTGCTTAGTATTAATTACCACCACAACAGATTACTGCTTAGTATTAATTACCACCACAACAGATTACTGCTTAGTATTAATTACCACCACAACAGATTACTGCTTAGTATTAATTACCACCACAACAGATTACTGCTTAGTATTAATTACCACCACAACAGATTACTGCTTAGTATTAATGAACATTAAAGGGAGGTGGGCGTAAATATTACGTTCATTTGTATATCTGTTTAGTATTTTATTAGTTTCCTCCCTAGACCTCCATCAAGCTTAACAAAAAACCCAAGATCCTCCTTCAAGATAAATTTGTACATGATTAGATAGAAAATTGTCCCGGCCGAAGGCCGGTTCCTCTTAAATTACAGGCTCGCTATCGCTTGCCAGGAAATAATCGACACCTAAGTGACACAAAACATCTGAATATTGACAAAGAAATTAAGCAAATGGTTTTAAAATCGCCAAACTAATGGGCCAAACGTCTTATAATCTGAAAACTATAATGTGGCTAAACATGAATAAAAACTGCACACCTGCCACAAATAAACTGCACACCTGCCACAAATAAACTGCACACCTGCCACAAATAAACTGCACACCTGCCACAAATAAACTGCACACCTGCCACAAATAAACTGCACACCTGCCACAAATAAACTGCACACCTGCCACAAATAAACTGCACACCTGCCACAAATAAACTGCACACCTGCCACAAATAAACTGCACACCTGCCACAAATAAACTGCACACCTACCACAAATAAACTGCACACCTGCCACAAATAAACTGCACACCTGCCACAAATAAACTGCACACCTGCCACAAATAAACTGCACACCTGCCACAAATAAACTGCACACCTGCCACAAATAAACTGCACACCTGCCACAAATAAACTGCACACCTGCCACAAATAAACTGCACACCTGCCACAAATAAACTGCACACCTGCCACAAATAAACTGCACACCTGCCACAAATAAACTGCACACCTGCCAAAAATAAACTTATTCACCTCAACCAACAGGAGGGTATAATAATTATCTGTTGTCCTACATTTAAGGAGAGATTTTGTTTATATATTTTATTTATTTTATTTATTTATTTTTTATATTTACCATATTATATTTTCTTTTGGTTTCCTCCCTAAAGCTCCATCAAGCTAAAATAACACACATTATTATTATTAGTATTAGTTGTATTAGTATTATTATTACCGGTATTATTATTACCGGTATTATTATTACCGGTATTATTATTACCGGTATTATTATTACCGTTATTATTATTACCGGTATTATTATTACCGGTATTATTATTACCGGTATTATTATTACCGGTATTATTATTACCGGTATTATTATTACCGGTATTATTATTACCGTTATTATTATTACCGGTATTATTATTACCGGTATTATTATTACCGGTATTATTATTACCGGTATTATTATCATATTTTACTTTGCTCTCAAGACCTCCGTTAAGGGGGGTGACCTGTTTTTGTTCTGTCCTTTTCTATCTTTCTCTGGCTTGTATTCATTTGGCCCCATTCAGCCTACTGTTTGAAGACGTTTATCCCATCCAGGTGTCAATTTTTTACTGGTGAGCGGTAGCGAGCCAGCATATTTTTTATTTTTATTTGACAGCAGGTTAAATTTGTACATTTTTCGATAGAAAAATGTCTCCGGCGAAGCCGGATTTCTTCATATAATGCTGGCTCGCTATCGCTCGCCAGGAAGATATAGACACCTAGATGAGGATAAACGTCTGAAAATAGTTGGCTGAATGGGGCCGAATGGATACAAGCCAGAGAAAGAGAGAAAAGGAAAACAATAACAAAAAGCAGGTCACCCCCCTTAAGCTTAATCCCCCCTCTCCCCTCACACGCCTTCTCCCTCATATTTATACCCGTTAGTTTTGAAATTTAAAGACGTTCGCGACATTAGTCTGTGATTTTAAGACCTCCCTTCCCCCCCCCCCCCCCCCTCCTCCCCATTTCTTTGTCAACGTTAAGACCTTTCGTGCCATTTACTTGTCAATGTGTTTCCTGGCAAGTGATAGCTAGCCTGCAGTTTATTTTGCTTATAATGTTATTTTGGAGGAACCGGCCGGGACCTTTTTCTACCAAAAAAAAAAAAAAAAAAAAAAAAAAAAAAAAAAAAAAAAAAAAAATTATATATATATAAATATATATATATATATATATATATATATATTCTGGTAATAATATAAATTATACAAATATATAAAATAACGTTCCCTTAATAATACTATGTTTACTTTCAAGGACGAACTGTTGGCGGCGACATGTTGCTTGTGTACACTCTTCAGAAATTCGGGCGGAGTGTGCGGTATCTTTCGGATTTCACTAGGGAAGAGAAACACCGGCATTCCACGTACGAGAACTTGTACGAGTTTTTGTACACACACACAGACGCACTAAGCCTTCCCCCACACATCGAACATTTAACCACTCCCCACACACTCAAACTACACACACACACACAGCTACCTACACACATTCAATCCCAAACACACACACACACAAAGATACCCACAGATGTCCATCCCCACAACACATTCATCCATGCACACACTCATACCTCAATATGAACAAAATTACATGAAATACTCGTCACCCATATAGATATATTATATATATATATATATATATGTATATATATATTGTATATATTGTATATATTGTATATATATATCTGCACACTCAACCTCATAAATTAACGGGATTTTTTTTTTCCTGGACCTCCTTCTCCGTCATGTTTAGCCCCATTAGTTTGGCGATATTAGAACATTTCGCCCCAATTTCTTTGCCAATAGTTAAACCGTTCGTGCTATTTAGGTGTCGATATTTACCTAGCAAGCGATAGCGAGCCTGTATTTTAGGAGGAACCGTCCAAAGGGGGACATTTTATTACAGAAAAATGTACAAATATATATCGAAGGGGGACTTTGTTTTTTTGTCGGGGGGGGGGGGGGGCGCTTAGGAGTGTGGCTGTTTAGGAGTGTGGCCGATTAGGAGTGTGGCCGATTAGGAGTGTGGCCGATTAGGAGTGTGGCCGATTAGGAGTGTTGTTGATTAGGAAAGTTGCAGTATAGGAGTGTGGCTGTTTAGGAGTGTGGATGTTTAGGAGTGTGGCTGTTTAGGAGTGTGGCTGTTTAGGAGTGTGGCTGTTTAGGAGTGTGGCCGCTTAGGAGTGTAGCCGTTTAGGAGTGTGGTTGTTTAGGTGTGTGGCCGCTTAGGAGTGTGGCCGTTTAGGAGTGTGGCCGTTTAGGAGTGTGGCCGCTTAGGAGTGCGGCCGTTTAGGAGTGTGGCCGTTTAGGAGTGTGGCCGTTTAGGAGTGTGGTAGTTTAAGAGTGTGGCCGTTTAGGAGTGTGGTAGTTTAGGAGTGTGGCCGTTTAGGAGTGTGGTCGTTTAGGAGTGTGGCCGTTTAGGAGTGTGGCCGTTTATGATTGTGGCTTTTTAGGAGAGTGGCCGTTTACTCGGGAACAGACCATTGACACTGCCGGGGCTTTAGGACTTTTGCCATGGGCCGTGTAGCGTGCTCTAGAAATTAAAACTACTTAAGGAGAGGTTTTTAGTTTGTTTCCTACTCCTCCAGCAATCTTAAAGTGTCACCTCCTTGACCCCCTTTCAAGATAAATTTGTTCATTTTTCGGTAGAAAAATGTCCCGGCCGAAGGCCGATAACTCTTAAATTACAGGCTCGCTATCGCTCGCCAGGATAAAATCGACACGTAAATGGCACGAAAGGTCTTAAAGTTGACAGAATGGGGGCGGAAATTCTTAAAATCACCACACTAATGGGGCAAACGTCTTAAAATCTCAAAAGCAATAGGGCTAGACATGAGGGAGAAAGGGGTCAAGAAAAAGTCCCTCAAGTGGAAATCTCCCCTTAAGCCGATTGGTATCTCTCCTCTGTATGTTGTAAAAGCTACGTGAATTGTGGTTCGGGCTCTCTTCCTGTGTGACCTATTGTTACAGTTCAATAATACACTCTTTATGTAAGGATAAATGTGTGTGTGTGTGTGTGTGTGTGTGTGTGTGTGTGTGTGAGTGTGTGTGGTGTGTGTGTGTGTGTGTGTGTGTGTAATTTATTGAAAGGGTAGTCTCTATATGTATGATTAATTGTTACTGTATGTGTGTGTTTGAGAGAGAGAGAGAGAGAGAGAGAGAGAGAGAGAGAGAGAGAGAGAGAATGAGAGAGAGAGAGAGAGAGAGAGAGAGAGAGAGAGAGAGAGAGAGAGAGAGAGAGAGAGAGAGAGAGAGAGAGAGAGAGAGTTCTGAAACGCACCTAAATCGGTTACTCTACCAAATAAATACAAAATTAAACAAAAAATGGAATACAAAGATCTAACCATTATCATACACACACACACACACACACACACACACACACACACAACCAATAACACTAGCAAGCACTCTCACCCTATCGCGCACATTCACAAAACCATCCCGCTCTCTCTCACACACACACACACTCACACACATTTATCCACTCCCCTCCCCCCACCCCCACTTCCTCTCACACGCACAATTTACTTGCACACACATACTCAAATTTAACCCCACCCCACCCGCACACACACACACATGTACACATTTAGTTTCACACACACACACACAAACACACACACACACACACACACACACTGCCCAGTTTGGTAATTGTATACAACTTTAATAGCTACACGGTAGCGAACCATCGGTCGTCCCAGAACAGCCCTAGTATTGTACACTATCTCCAACCGCACCCATTTGGACATTTGCTTGCTCACAGTTATAGTGCAGGGAGGGAAGTTTATATTGTATTATTTTATTTCATTGTATTATTACTATTATTATTGTATATATTAAGGGGAGGTGTGGTGGAGTGGTCTTGCCACTGGCCTGGTAATCCAAAGGTCCCGGGTTCAAATCCCGATGTATCAATGGGAAGATATTATTGGGATGGAATTTGTGCTGTACCTGGTATCAGTGCATTACCACAAGCCCACCGAAACGTCAATAAAATACCCTCATTGTTCCCTGATTAAATAGCACTGTATGAATATTCCCATATTCAAAATATGCTATAGGGGTGCAATGCCTGGTGAGTTATCTGCTCAACAGGTGGCGTTGTGTGTGTGAAAGTGTGAGAGTCTGAGTGTAGGGGGTGAGACAGTGAAGCACGGGAACGAGGTGGCTTCAGAGATGGGGTCGTTTCGGGCCATGAGTGAGCACCGTGCCTCATGTGAAGGCAAGATGGCAGGTGCTCGTTGTACTCTACGTGCTTCACATGTCTCACTCCCTAGACTGGAACAAGACCTTACGGGCTTCACTGTTCATTGTAAAGCGGTGAATGTTAAGGCTCTCAGCCTATGCCCGAGAGGAAGTCAGTTGGAATATAGAAAAAAAAAAAAAAAAAAAAAAAAAAAAAAAATTATATATATATATATACACTCAGGCACATACCCCACATACCTCGTAATCAGGATATGATCGGGATATGATCGGGATCACTCTTTAACCCACACAGGGCGCGGGTACCTCGGCCAATAAGTATAAAACAGCGTCTCACTGCTTCAATGCAGCTGTAAGCGATACAGATAAATAGGTCGACACCATCTGAATGTGATATGCAGTTTCAATATGACTGACAAAGGAGATAATTTTTCAGAAGCATCGATCATTTATTAATATTGGCTAAGTGTATGAAGGAGGCAAAGTCACAGCTGCCTGTAACAAGCGACTGAAAAAGGAGATACATTTTCAGAAGCATCGATCATTTATTAATATTGGCTAAGTGTATAAAGAAGGCAAAGTCACAGCTGCCTGTAACAAGTGTCCCCCCAACGCTGAAAGAGTGACTTGAGAGACAAATTCAAGGTACGGTAGCACTAATAAGTCATGTCTCAGCTGTCATTACGTTTGGCTCGCTCTGTGCTGTATCAATATCTGCCAGATGTTGAATAGGGTGGGTATGTGTAGGAACATGTTTGTATATCTCGCTCAAAACCGAAGAAATCATGTTTAGATATTGTTGATACCAGCAATTAACCGGCTAGACGAACTATCTCACTTAAGGGGCGATTTCCACCTGGAGGATTTTTTGTTTAACCTCTTTCTTCCTCATGTTTAGCCCCATTGCTTTTGAGATTTTAAGACGTTCGCCCTAGTAGTTTTGACATTTTAAGTCATTTTGCCCCATTTCTGTCAATTTTAAGACCTTTCGTGCCATTAAGGTGTCAATTTTTTTCTGGCGAGCGATAGCGAGCCTGTAATTTAAGAGCAACCGGCCTCTGGCCGGGAATTTTGTTTACCGAAAAATGTACAAATTTATCTTGAAAGGGGGTCTACGGGGTGTAATTTTAAGCTTGATGAAAACGTAGGGAACAAACTAAACACCTCCCCTTAACCCCTTTTACTACCACAGATCCTTCGTAAGCTACACAAAATCGTTTTAATATACCCAGAGTAAAATACAAATATAACGTCGCCGTTACAGAAGGGGTTCAGGATGGGCTTAGCAGACAGAAGTTTGGGGAAGCTCATGTTACCCAGCTGGGGGCATTTGTAAAGTCGAGATATTCCCAGTATTAACTTTAGACTAGAGTTTGGCAAGAGTTAAGGGGAGATGGGTCGTTTTGGGGGTCTATTTATTTATATATTCTTTAAGTTTCCTCGCTAGACCTTTCTTAAGCTTAAAAACACACTCCTTAGATCCCCTGTCAAGATAAATTTGTATATTTTTCGATAGAAATATGTCCAGGCCGTAGGCCGGTTTCTCTCAAATTACAGCTTGCTATCGCTCGCCAGGAAAAGATTGACACCTAAATTACACGAAAAGTCTTAATATTGACAACGAAATGGGGCAAAAGGTCTTAAAAAACACCAAACTAATGGACCAAACGTCTTATAATCTAAAAACCAATGGGGCTAAACATGAGGAAGAAAGGGGACCAGAAAAACAGCCCATTTCCCCTTTACAGCCCGGTCTATCCCCCAGCAGGCATCTGGTCCTGTCGCCCGTATGTAATTTTATATATTTGTATATTTATTTATTTTTATTTTTATTCTTCTTTTATCAACTTCAAGTCATTATATTTAGTTGTCCCTTTCTCGTACAAGTCTTTTCACTCGCAAGTCTTTTCACCTACAAGTCTTTTCACCTGCAAGTGTTTTCACCTACTAGTCTTTTCACCTGCAAGTCTTTTCACCTACAAGTCTTTTCACCTACAAGTCTTTTCACCTAGTCTTTTCACCTACAAGTCTTTTCACCTACAAGTCTTTTCACCTGCAAGTCTTTTCACCTGCAAGTCTTTTCACCTGCAAGTCTTTTCACCTGAAAGTCTTTTCACCTACAAGTCTTTTCACCTGCAAGTCTTTTCACCTGCAAGTCTTTTCACCTGCAAGTCTTTTCACCTGCAAGTCTTTTCACCTGCAAGTCTTTTCACCTACAAGTCTTTTCACGTGCTAGTCTTTTCACCTACAAGTCTTTTCACCTGCTAGTCTTTTCACCTACAAGTCTTTTCACCTGCTAGTCTTTTCACCTACAAGTCTTTTCACCTGCAAGTCTTTTCACCTACAAGTCTTTTCACCTGCAAGTCTTTTCACCTGCAAGTCTTTTCACCTACAAGTCTTTTCACGTGCTAGTCTTTTCACCTACAAGTCTTTTCACCTACAAGTCTTTTCACCTGCTAGTCTTTTCACCTACAAGTCTTTTCACCTGCTAGTCTTTTCACCTACAAGTCTTTTCACCTACAAGTCTTTTCACCTGCAAGTCTTTCACCTACAAGTATTTTCACCTGCAAGTCTTTTCACCTACAAGTCTTTTCACCTACAAGTCTTTTCACCTACAAGTCTTTTCACCTACAAGTATTTTCACCTGCAAGTCTTTTCACCTGCAAGTCTTTTCACCTACAAGTCTTTTCACCTACAAGTCTTTTCACCTACAAGTCTTTTCACCTACAAGTCTTTTCACCTACAAGTCTTTTCACCTACAAGTCTTTTCACCTACAAGTCATTCACCTACATGTCTTTTCACCTACAAGTCTTTTCACCTACAAGTCTTTTCACCTACAAGTCATTCACCTACATGTCTTTTCACCTACAAGTCTTTTCACCTACAAGTATTTTCACCTGCAAGTCTTTTCACCTGCAAGTCTTTTCACCTACAAGTCTTTTCACCTACAAGTCTTTTCACCTACAAGTTTTCCACATTCAAGTCTGTGTACTGACAGGTCTTTTCACCTACACGTCTTTTTGCTGACAGGTCTTTTCACTTACAAATATTCCTCACCTACATTTCCTTTCACCCCCAGTTACTCCATACCTATCCGGACCTAACCAAGCACTAACTTAACCAAGTGTAACAATGTAATCGAGCCTAGCTTAACCTCACTGACCTATATGCCTAAAAAATAAAGTAAATCGACTTATGGGGAGTTTTTTTTTCTGCACCCCCTTCTCCCTCATGTTCAACTCCATTAGTTTTGAGATTTCAAGATGTTCGCTCCACTAGTCTGGTGATTTTAAGACCTTTTGTGTCATTTAAGTGCTGATTTTTCCTGGCGAGCGAAAGTGAGCTTGTAATGTAGGAGGAACCGGTCTTTGGCCGGAACATTTCTCTACCAACAAATTTAAGAATATATCTTAGAGGGAGATCCTGCGGGTATTTTTCTAAGTTTAATGAAGGTCTTGGGACACAACACACAACTTCCACCCGGCCACACACACACACACACACACACACACACACACACACACACACACACACACACACACCACCACACCCCGACACACACCACCACTATGCACCCCACCTTACACACACACACACACACCCCACTACTCTACACCCCACCATACACACACACACACACACACACACTCCTTCCACTCCGCCTGGTAAAGAGAACTTCCGCCAACCATCAAACACGCAAGCAACGGACCGGGCCGACAAAACCTGACGGCGGCGGCGACGAAGGGAAACCCGCCAAAAAATTTCAAGAGTCATTAAGGGGACGCTATTCTATTAATTTATACGTGTTTGTATGTTTTATTATTATTATTATTATTATTATTATTATTATTATTATTACCGGTATGGGCTTATAAGGGACGGGCCTAATTATTTGCTTGTTTATTGATTTTTGTATTATTCTGTTAGTTTCGTCCCTAGACCTCTATCAAGCTTAAGGGGAGGTTTCTAGTTTGTTTCCTACTCCTCCAGCAATCTTCAAATTTCACCCCCTTGACCCCCTTTCAAGATAAATTTGTACATTTTTCGCTAGAAAAATTTCCCGGCCGAAGGCCGATTACTCTTAAATTACAGGCTCGCTATCGCTGGCCAAGATAAAATAGACACCTAAATGGCACGAAAGGTCTTAAAATTGACAGAATGGGGCGGAAATTCTTAAAAATCACCAAACTAATGGGGCAAACGTCTTAAAATCTCAAAAGCAATGGGGCTAGACATGAGGGAGAAAGGGGTAAAGAAAAAAGCCCCTCAAGTGGAAATCTCCCCTTAAACACACCCTCAACCACCCTTCAAGATAAATTTGTACATTTTTCGGTAGAATGTCTCGGCCAAAGGCCGGTTCCTCCTACAATTACAGGCTCGCTATCTCTCGCCAGGAAAATATCGTCACCTAAATAGCACGGAAGGTCTTCATATTGACAAAGAATTGGGGCGATAAGTCATAAAATGGACCAACTAGTGGGGTAAACGCCTAAGTATCTCAAAACGCATGGGGTTAAGCCGGACTCACACGAGCCCTTTTTCGAGCAATTTTTACGGGCAATTATGGTCTGGAAGCTTAACAAATTACACTTTAAAATAATTCAACCGCCTAACATAATCTACCTTCAGTCTAGTTACCGATACCAGTGCAAAAATGTCCAGAAATAATACGAGAAAAAACCTTGCTCGTGGAAAATTGACGGAAAAAGCGCTCGTGTGACAGCGGCTTTAGACATGAGGGAGAAGGGGGGGGGGGGGGGGGCGAGAAAACCCAACGATCGACGACGAAGGAAGAAAACCCGCGGCATAAACATTTTCACGAGCCATTAACCTGGGGGAGGGAGGGAGGGGGGGGGGGGGGCAGATTAAAGATGGGTGAACATTATTTTTCTTCTCGCTATCTCATGATATTCTCATTCCTTTAAGGGCAACTATAGGTGGAGCCCCCCCCCCCCCACCTACCTATAGATTTTGTTTTATTTTGCTCTCGCTTTCTCCCTCTCTCTCTCTCTCTCTCTCTGGGTTGTATCCGTTTGGCACCATTCAGCCTAATGTTTTCAGACGTTTATCCCTATCCAGGTGTCGATTTCTTCCTGACGAGAGGTAGCCAGCCAGCATATTTTTTAAACAAATTTAGACAGCAGGCTAAATTTGTGAACAAATTTATAGAAAAATTTCTCCGGCAAAGCCGGATTTCTCCATACAATGCTGGCTCGCTATCGCTCACCAGGAAGAAATCGACACCTGGATGGGGATAAACGTCTTAAAACGGTAGGCTAGATGAGGCCGAATTGATACAACCCACTGAAAGAAAGAAAAAAAAAGCAGGTCACTCCCCTTAACCCCTTCAGGATTATGACTCATTGTAACTGTATATTCTGGCTATCATTAGACGATTTTATACAGTTTAAAGAGCATAGCTCATGAAAAATCCCTTTCCATTTTATCACTGGCTAAAACATGTTAATGCATGATTGATACTGCACAGTTGTCTTAGTTTGTCAATTTTTGTTATCTAAAATAATAAACAAAGAAAGATATTTGTTGCTTAGAAAGTTGATGGCAAACCCTGTCGCCTCTCTCTTGTGGTAGTGATAGAGGAATTATTTAGCTTACCCTGATATACTTCGTACAGTATGAAGTAATGTGAAGGCATTATTTGATATTTATGTCACATGAGTGTAAAAAAATTCCATCCTGAAGCATCCATTATTACAAATATTCACATTTCGATCTCGTTAATCATATATATATATATATATATATGTATTGGCAGCTCAATCCATATGGCAACACTAGTGGTACCGGCCCTAGCGGGAAAAGGGTATCTTTGTCAAAATTAATACCATGCGGCCAACTATCAAAATATTCCATCTTGATTTTCACTTCCACAGAGCATTATTCGATAGCTTGCCATTATTTCTACGCTTCATTGTTAAGTTTATGCTGCTCATACATTACTCATACCTCTCTTTAAATATCTGTCCATCTGTTACTGCTTTCACAGAATGGAGTACTTAACAGAGATACTGAGAATCAAAATGGTGGCCAGCGATTTGACTCCTCCAGCTCTTTGACCGATTGTGTTATTCTATCTATGGGTATTCCTACTTCCTCTACATACGTCACGACATGTCGGAAATGCATCTCACCACCACCATGCAAAACACTCATATATTTATATTTGCATTTATAAGAAACTTGGACTACTACTATTGCACATAGGAGGTATATTGCACACTAACATTTATGATAATGAGGATAGCTGGCCTCGTGAGCTATGCCCTTAAAGAAGGATCTGCGGGAGTTAAAAGTGTAAAGACTGGCCCAATTGCCAGACGTCATGATCCCCAAAGGGGTGGTCACGAACTATTTGCCCCAATGCACCTCTGTCCCCAATCAGTCAACACCCCACCCCCTGTCCAACACTGCTTTCACGCATATACATCGTAACTCTATCCTCTCACATCTCTCTCAGTCTACCTCTCCCTCTCTGTCCTTCCACTTCACTCTTGTACACTCTCTTAGTCATTCTCTCGCTTCCCACACATGGCTGAACCATCTCAGCGTATTCTTTTTCACACTTTTCAGCACATCTACAGTACATCCCCACTACGCCGCTCTCTCACTTCCTCATTCGTCTGTGTATCCCTCAATGTAACTCCACACGCACTTCTCAAATAACTAATTTCCATCCCTCTCATTCTTGGTTGTGTCTCTCCAACAACATCCATACTTCACTCCCATACATCAATGTCGGGATTACCACACTATCATGCAAGGACTTCTTTACTTCCATGCTCACCACCCTATTTTTTGTTACTGCTTTCAGCGTCCCTACAACCCTCTTCTCCTGTTGCACCTTCTCCTAAACTTCTTCCTCCATACCATTTCTAATCTGCATAAAATTGTCTACTGATGGGCAGAATAAACTGTCAAAACGCGTCATGATCTTTAAAGGGTTAACTGCGGGGAGGTTGGGTAGGAGGGTGGATAGACAGATGAGGAAAAGTATTTTCAAAAGGTAGAGCGAAGAAAAGTGTAGAAAGGAAGTAGGAAGTGGAAGAGTAGAAGATAACGGGCTCTACTAAGAATACATAACAAACATGAACTCATACAGGAAAGAAAGGCAAGCTAAAATGTAGTTGATTTGTATTATAATAGCTGAGAACATTCATGGTTTTAGATATTAACCCGAGGAAGGTCATAGGTACCATATATACTACAAACGTGTGATCCCAACTCCATGACGTCCATACCTTCTAGACAAACTCAGGCACAGGTGGATCAGATCATTGTTTTTTTATGATCCCTTCCTAAGCTGAATGCAAAAGTCTTGCAGTGAGCAGCATAGAAAACATTATATTAAATGTCCACAAACTTTACAGAAGAAGACCATAAACTTCCACTATCGAAAATCGTATTCGATATTACCTTTTATATATTTTTCCTATAATTTACAATACTTGACCAAAAAGATTAACGGCTAGGTACCGGTATGTTATGACAGTCAGTTGAAAGTACGGTATTATGTTGGCATATGCACTGCCTGTCCTGTGACCGAAAAACAGCGTAATATGTTTAACTATGTATATAATTCGTCTTCAGGCTAAAAAGAGGAAAAAAGGACTTGCTGACATCAATGACATTTTGAAAAGACTACCATAAATTCTAGATCAAACAACACGTAAGTCCTTTGAGCCCCTGCCTCAGCTAAGAGCCTCACCTAAGCCAATAATGTTTTTTTTATTTTAGCTTTCTCTTTATTCTGCGTTTCTGGCGTGAGGAAGAGGGGGGGAGGGGTGAATGGTCTACACGAGAAAAATATATAAAATATAATAATGCATTCTGAACTACTTTGTAACACTTGCGCAAGGTGGATTTTCTGAGTTATATATAGAAAACCACCTAAGCGAATAAGGTTTTTATTTTACCTTTGCATTAATTTTGTGTTTCTAGTGTGGGGAAGGGAGGGAGAATGGATAGTCTGCACAGGAAACAAAAAACAATTATGCAATATGAACTACTTTGTAAGACTGACTCGAGGTGTATTTTCTGAGTTAAGGGGAGGCAGACCGTTTTTCTGGACCCCCTTCTCCCTAATGTTTAGCCCCACTAGTTTTGAGATTATAAGACGTTCGGCCAATTAGTTTGGCGATTTTAACACTTTTCGCCCCATTTCGTTGTCAATTTTAAGACCTTTCGTGCCATTTAGGTGTCGATTATTTCCTGGCGAGTGATAGCGAGCTTGCAATTTTAAGAGGAACCGGCCTTTGGCCGGGAAACTTTTCTACCGAAAAATTTACAAATTTATCTTGAAGGGGGGTCTAGGGGATGTTTTTCTAGGCTTGATGGAGGTCTAGGGAGGAAACTAAACAAATATATGAATACATTAATTAATAGACAAAACAAACGGTCAGTCTCGCCTTAAAAAGAGCTATACCCTAAGCGAATAATGGTATTTTATTTTAGTTTTTTAACTTTGTAGTCTGTGCTTCTGGTGTGAGGAAGGGGGGACTAGAGTGGTCTGCATAGGAAACAAAAAACAAATATGCAATATGCAATAATTTATAAAACTGACTCGAGGAGTATTTTCTGAGCTAAACAAAAGTCAACAGAGCCAATATATATATATATAATTAGTTTTTCCTATATTTTATGTTTTTGGCTTGAAGAAGGGGGAGTGATGCGCAAACGTAACTACAATAATTTAAAACATTAATGATTATATAAATATTTTATCAAACACTAACTCATGGTGTGTTTCCTGACCTGACAAAAATCGTCTTGGCCAATAATGTTTGTATTTCAGTTATGCCTTCATTCTGTGCTTCTGGCGTGAGGAAGGGAGGAAAATGGATGGTGTGCACGGGAAACAAAAACAAAACAATAATCCAATAGGAACTAGGCTCGACTGCATATTTTTCTCAGCTGTATTAATCACTCACTCTCACTCTCTCTCTCTCACACACACACATCCCCACTCCCACTCTCTTTCTTACTCTCTCACTCACTCTCATACTCTCTCTCTCGCTCTCACACACACACACATCCCCACTCCCACTCTCTTTCTTACTCTCTCACTCACTCTCATACTCTCTCTCTCTCTCTCTCTCTCGCAGTAGGTTAAAAACAAACTCAAATAGATTTCTTTCCACTAACAACGAGGATAATTACGCTTCCGGTGCCGCCTCTAATTAAAGCAAGCAATTAATGAAACTTATCCTTGTTATTTTTGTTACCCCGGAAACAGAAACCCGTGTGCTTAGTCCAAACTAGGCGTAATTAAAGGGACAGTAGATATTTCGGGGGTCTATTTATTTATATATTAATTTGTTTTAGTTTCCTCCCTAGACCTACATCAAACTTTAAATAACATCCATTAGATCCTCCTTCGAGATTAATTTGTAATTTTTTGGTAGAAAAATGTCACGGCCGAAGGCCGGTTCCTCCACAATGACAGGCTCGCTATCGCTCGCCGGGAAAAAATCGACACCTACAGAGCACGAAAGGTCTAAATATTGACAAAGAAATGGGGTGAAAGGTGTTGAAATCGCCAAAATAATGGGTGGAACGTCTTAAAATCTCAAAACTAATGGGGATAAACATGAGGGAGAAGGGGGGCCTGAAAAAAACAGCCCACCTCCCCTTAATGAACAAACCCAACATTTAGTGAAGCTCTGTGAAGCCTGAATGTACAGTCGCACTTTGAAATTTCTGGACAGTTTTGGAGGTACAGTTGACCACATAAGTTTTTTTCCTCTCCATGATAGTCTACATGGAAACATAATGCACAGTTTTTTAGGTACAGTTGCCCACATAAGATTTGTTCCTCTCCATGATTTTTTACATGGAAATATAATGCCCATGATTGAAGTACCAGTGTCGATATTTATGCAGTGGGTAACTCATCTGACTAGTCAACTGATAATGAGGAAGGGACTGGAGTTCCCGAAAAGGGACTCCAGTCCTGAGGCTACTCTAAACTTACTGTGTATATACTGGCTTAGTAATCCAGAAGGGTTGATAGCCTCTGAAGTCCTATAGAGGAGGCTGACCATTCATTTGACCCCGAAGCCAAAATTTCACAATTTTGTTTGTTTTGTCTAAAATGCTTCTTTTAACATAGGAGAATAACATAGGAGGGCAAAAACACCCATATTGCATCCCCCCCCCCCCAACCCAACCAAGTGTGACCCAACCAGCCAAAACAAAATTGTTTTGTATTTTTGTCTAAAATGCTTCTTTCAACAATAGAGAATATCATGAGGGCATAAACACCCATATGACATCCCTAACACCCCCCCCCCCCCCCCCCCCCCCCCCCAACCCCCAACACCCCAATATAATACATATATATATATATATAATAATTCACCAATTTGCACAACCCATAGGCCTATAATATTATAGTATACCATAAAAATCTCTGGCTACTGTCATTTTCTCTAACAACTATATTGTAGAAAACGCAATTTTAGGAGTATCTACACCATTTCTCGCGAACAAATTGAGACAATATACCTTTTTTCTTTCGTCTGCGATTTCCAGATATCATATATTGGGAACTTCAAATTGAAACTACTAAAATGTGTATTGCTCTGGTTCGTTCCCCTTCTACACACTATATATGGGACTATATGGCACCTGTTTGGTGTGCTCAAACTGGCCGCTCCTCTGATATGATCCCTGAATCGACCTATTTTATGTTGAATATTGCACCACAAACGTATATATAATATTTTTTTTTCAGCACCTTCAATTATTCAATATGGGAAAGCGAGCACGCTAAGTTGTAGGTGATGATTGTAGGATACACCATAAAAAAATAGCGGGAAATTTGAATGATTTTTCGATGCTTTGAATATTTTTACATATAATGCAATGAAATGTGCGCGGCGCGCGCACACACATAGAGTGATTAATTTTTCAGCGAGTCTTAGCATTTCCATTGGTATTAAAATGGTATAATGCCAGAAACAATAATAATACAGGGTGAATTGGGGGTGTAAAGGTCAGCCTCCCCTTAATTAACTAACGAACTGATACTGAACCCCCGAATAGCAAAACTACCCTCTGCGATGTTTTAATATCAGGTCCGTAATTAATGAGAAGATTCGATTATGTTCGGGATAGCTTTGAATACCTATACGTAGGGCCGCGATTTATGTCTTAAAGTGTACGGTAGCGGTCATAAATACTCTAACCACTCCTACTGATAAACACAAGAAGATCAGCATTAAAGGGGGATGGCCGTTTTTCTGGTCCCCTTTCTTCCTCGTGCTTATCCCCATTAGTTTTGATATTTTAAGACGCTTGCCCCATTAGTTTGTCGATTTAAGACCTTTCGCCCCATTTTGTTTGACAATATTAAGACCTTTCCTGACATGTAGGTCTCGATTTTTTATCCTGGTGAGCGATAGCGAACCTGTAATTCTGGAGGAACCGGCCTTTGGCCGTGACATTTTTCTACTGAAAAATTTGCAATTTAATCTCGAAGGGGGATCTAATGGATGTTTTTTTAAGTTTGATGGAGGTCTAGGGAGGAAGCTAAAAAATAAATGAATTTATAAATAAATAAATAGACCCCCAAAATAACCACTGTCCCCTTAACCCTTAGAAGATCTGATGACGCATTCCCTTTCTGTTTTCTGGCTAATATTAGACGATTTCATTCAGATTAGGAAGGGTGTATATGGAAGGCAGAGGGTTAATGGAGATAGCCTTTACCCTTATAATTTCCCACAGATCCTTTCTAAGCTGTATAAAATCGTCAAATGATACCCAGGATGAACTGTCAAAAGGCGTCATAATCTTCAGAGGGTCAACTAGTGAATACCCGTAATTTAAGGGGAGATGGTTCACTTTTTGGGCGATTTTTGCATGTATTTATTATTTGTCTAGTTTCCTCCCTAGACCTCCATCAAACTTTAAAAAAACATCCGTTAGATCCCCCTTCTAGATTAATTTGTACATTTTTCGGTAGAAAAATGTCCCGGCCGAAGGCCGGTTCTTCCAACAATACAGGCTCACTATCGTTCGCCAGGGAAAAAATCGACACCTAAATAGAACCTAAGGCCTAAATATTGACGAAGAAATGGGGCGAAAGGCCTTAAAATCGACTAACTAATGGGCTAAACATCTTAACATCTGAAAACTAATGGGGTAAACATGAGGGAGAAAGTAGTCCAGAAAACCGGCCCATCCCCCCCTTTAATGTGGGTGGTTCCAGTAATCCATCAACATCATTCGGCTTTGTATCAAAATTGCGTTTCCAAAATTTGCCCATAAATTCCTGACCACGACGGTGTTAACATGCAAGTATGAATATGTAGACTATCTATCTATCTATCTATCTATTTACTCAGGCCCAATCCCCACTTTTCCTAATAAAAAAAAAAAAAATTTTTTTTGTGTTTTTGTGTGTTTTTTTTTTTTTTTTTTTTGGGGGGGGGCGACTCAAGACAGAGCAAGAACAGGGAAAACACAACATAAAACAACGAACACATACAGACAAAACACAATTTCACACACATTTAGGATAATGTAGACAACACTGTACAATATCTTGGGGGTGACAAAAGTAATTACAATTTCCATAATTACATACTCTATAATGGTATTTTGGTAGCGGTAAACTCATGTATTAAGCCAGAATAAAATCGACACCTGACTTGCACGAAAGGTCTTAATATGGGGTGAAAGTTCTTAAAATCGCTAAACTAATGGGGCAAACGTTTTATAATATCAAAAGCAATGGGGCTAAACATGAGGGAGAAAGGGGTCAAGAAAAAAATCCCTCACGTGGAGATATCCCCTTAAACGGATGAAAAAGTGTATACATAATCAAAGGTAAACCACTATCAATGTACCCAATTTGATTTGATTTACCTTTAATATAATGTGTGTAATATTTAAGGGGAGGCAGTTGTTTTTTCGAGGCCTCCTCCTCCCTCATGTTTAGCCCTATTAGTTATGAGATTTCAAGACATTCGCCCAATTAGTTTGGCGATTTTCAGACCTTTTGCCCCATTTCTTTGCCAATATTAAGACCTTTCGTGCCATTTAGGTGTCGATTTTTTCCTGGTGAGCGATAGCGAGCCTGTATTTGAAGAGGCATCGGCCTTCGGTCGGGGCATTTTTCTACCGAAAATTGTATAAATTTATATCGAAGGGGGGTCTTGTGTGTGTTTTTTTTTTAAGCTTGATAGCGGTTTAGAGAGCAAACTAAACCCCTTCCTGAAACCATTGAGCCGAACCAGTTAATTATGCTGCACAATACCGTCTGAACTCCCTTAAGTGTACACTCATTATAGATATACATTCAAAATCTAGTTCAGGAGGATAACATTCATTATGCTCAGATATGGCTACAATTTAAGGAAGCAGACTGCTAAATAAAAATGAAAACAAAGAGTTATTGAGTAAACATAAATTGTAATATTCTGTTTCCGTCAGTTGTGTTTAGTCATTGTGAGGGTGCAAACAAGTAACCTTTAGGTGCTTATGTTCTGGGCGTGGTGTCCCGCGTTCGAATCCCGGGAGGACCATATGCTTTCCTTAGTTTATTCAAGTACATTGAGGTTTGTAATTGATGATTAATGTTAAGAACGGGGTGTTACTTATACAAAATGTTATTCAACTTAGGACAAATTTATGAGAGCTAAAGGGTTGTTCGATATAGTTGTTACCCCTTTAATTCCTAGAGATTCTTCCTAAATTGCAGAAAATCGTTTAATGTTTACCGTAAAAGTACGTCCTCAAATACCAAAAGAGTTCGTTCCTTCTACATCTAGGTTACTATGTGATAATAGAGAGTTCGTTCCTTCTACATCTAGGTTACTATGTGATAATAAAGAGTTTGTTCCTTCTACATCTAGGTTACTATGTGATAATAAAGAGTTCGTTCCTTCTACATCTAGGTTACTATGTGATAATAGAGTTCGTTCCTACTACGTCTAGGTTACTATGTGATAATAGAGTTCGTTCCTTCTACGTCTAGGTTACTATGTGATAAAAAAGAGTTCGTTCCTTCTACATCTAGGTTACTATGTGACAATAGAGAGTTCGTTCCTTCTACATCTAGGTTACTATGTGATAATAAAGAGTTCGTTCCTTCTACATCTAGGTTACTATGTGATAATAGAGAGTTCGTTCCTTCTACATCTAGGTTACTATGTGATAATAGAGAGTTCGTTCCTTCTACATCTAGGTTACTATGTGATAATAAAGAGTTCGTTCCTTCTACATCTAGGTTAATAAACTTACTAGCTTCCATTCAAGTCAGTATTTCTATAATCCTAATTAATCTCACTACACTAGGCTCTGGTGCCCCTTGACTAGTATATATAGAATTAATACCCATTCATGTTTTCAGCAAAATTAAATTCAAATTAATTATATTAAATACATATTAAATTTAAATACATATGTTGCATCTACCGTTCCCCAAATACTCCTCCAGAGCAAAGTATTTTTGATTCTCTGTCCTCACAACTCAGTGTCCTCAACTTAAATGCTTCTTCTGAAATCACTGTGTTGGGTGATTTTAATGTCCATAATGTTGAATGGCTCACTCATTCAGCCAGGACTGATGATGCTGGTCATGAATGTGAGCTATTTGCAGACTCATTTAATCTCACTCAACTAGTCAACCAACCCACCCGTGTACCAGATAATTCTAATCATAATTCCCACCTACTGGACTTATTTTTAACAACCAATTCAGAAAATTATGATGTTACAGTGAGGTCACCGCTTGGATCTTCTGATCACTGTCTGATACAGGCCACCTGTCTATCACCTACCACACCTTCCCACTCTGAACCTGTTTTGGTGACTAAATGGCATTACGATAGGGCAGACTGGGACGGTCTTCAAGGTTTCTTTATTGATATTCCCTGGACCTCTTTCTTTTCTAATGATGCACACTCCACCTTGAGCCACATACAAGATTTTGTAAAATTGGAATGGAAACTTTTATTCCTCATCAAAAGTACAGTAAAAGATCTAATTCACCTAAATGGTTTGACCATAATTGTGCTAGAGTAACTGAACAAAAAGCAATAGCCTACAATGCATACACAAGATCAAAAACTCGTGAAGCCTTTAATTACTTTAGAAACATCAGAAATCATGCCAAAACTGTATTAAACCTAACTAAATCAAACTTTCTCCACAAGCAGGCAAATAAACTTCTAAATAATCCAAATGATAACAAAATATTTTGGTCTACTCTTAACTCATTTAAATCCAACTTCACTACTGCTTCATCCATTCCACCATTAAAATCTCCGACTGGCAATCTTGTAAGTGACCCACGAGGTAAAGCTAACCTTCTTGCGGATATTTTCTCCACCAACTCAACCTTAGATGAAATAAATCAAGATGTCCCTGTACTTAATTTTAATTCGCCTGAAATTCCCTCACTTAAGATCCACACCAGACATGTCAAAACTATTTTGCAGAATCTCTCAGTAGATAAGGCTCCTGGTCCAGATGAAATTCCTCCAATAGTACTTAAGAATTGCTCCTTGGTGCTCGCTCCTGTATTGGCAAAATTTTTCCGTCTGTGTACTCATACCTCATGCTTCCCAGTACCCTGGAAAGAAGCAAACATCCATCCAGTTCCTAAAAAAGGTGCCTCTTCAGATCCATCAAACTACAGACCAATAGCTATAACTTCCACTCTTGGTAAAGTCTTTGAAATTATATTAAATAATCACATAATTAAACATCTTGAGAATAATAAATTAATCAGTGATAGGCAATATGGTTTTAGACGATGTCGATCAACTGCAGACATGCTTTGCCTTCTTACGCATCAAATCAACCAAGCTACAGACCAACATGGTGAAACACATACAATAGCACTGGATATATCAAAGGCATTTGATAGAGTCTGGCATCAATCCTTATTGTCGAAGATGTCACACTACGGCCTTGCATCATTAGTTCCACTAATTTCTTCTTATCTTCATAACAGAAAAATACGTGTAATGGTAGATGGCCTTTATTCTCAATTTCACTCAATAAATGCTGGTGTTCCCCAGGGATCAGTTTTGGCCCCAATTCTGTTCCTCATTCATATCAATGATCTCATATCTACCACTCATAATCCAATACATTCCTACGCAGATGACTCAACACTCCACAGTTCCTTCACATTTACCAATTCTTTCACCCAACCCGATCTTATAAATTCAAAAATAAACACTGCAATTTCTCTGAACCAGGACCTTTCTAGAATTAATGGATGGGGACAAAAGAATCTAGTTTCCTTTAATGCACAGAAAACCAAATACATTCAATTTTCTAACCGACAGAATCTCACTGACTCCCATATATTTTTTAATGATGTAAATATTCCCACTTCCCCTAGTATTGACATTCTCGGTGTAACATTAACTACTAACTTGAGCTGGACACATTATGTTAGAAGCATTGCTAAGAATGCCTCTAAAAAACTGGGACTCCTGTACAGAGTTCGAGAATTCTTCACTGACGAGCAGTTGGCCGTGATATATAAAAGTCATGTGCGTTCTCAGATGGATTACTGTTCACCTCTGTGGGGTGGAAGTGGAGTGGTTGCATTGAGGCAGTTGGACAAAATTCAAAATAAAGCTATTAGATTAATCAATAACCCTGCAATCACACAGGACCTTCCTACATTATCCATACGAAGAAACGTTGCATCCCTTGCATTATTCTACAGATATTTTCACAGCAATTGTTCCGAGGAACTTGCTTCAATTGTGCCGCCTCTCCACATCTTTCCCCGTAGAACTAGGGCAGCTGAGAGCGCCCATGAATTTACACTTTCTCCTCCACAATGCAGAACATCTGCTTATCAGAATTCATTTATCCCCAGAGCTACTACTCTTTGGAATTCACTTCCCTCGAATTGCTTTCCACAAACTTACAATCTACAAATGTTTAAATCCAGTTGTTACAAACATTTTATGAATGGAGGATGCCTTTAGGCACATGGACCTTTTTGTTTTATCTGTGTTTTTCCTTCCTCCGTTCATTGTCTCTTAAAAAAAAAAAAAAAAAAAAAATCTGGTTAACAATTCACGGTTTCAGACCATTTAAGATATTCAAATAGTTAAAGGATTAATTGAGATTAATTTAGCCCTTTGATTCTGAAGTCCTTTCAGCACAATATATTTAAATGTAATCAAAGGGATATAGTATCTCACTGTATTAAAGGGCAGATTACTAACTTTATAACCATAGCTCTTAATTATGGCATCCATTTCAAATTGATTTATCAAGATTGGATCACCTCGTTTGGACTAACTCGGCTGTGTGGTCGGTAGCTATGTTACTAACTCTCTCTTTCTCTCACACACACACACACACAGTCTGACTCTCTTTCTCTCTCACACACACACACACACACAGTCTGACTCTCATTCTCTCTCTTAAGGGTACAGCACACAGTCAGGAGTCAGGAGTCTAACAGGAGTCACTAGGAATCGCTAGAATCACTAGGAGTCATCGATTTTCACCGCGAGCGAGTGGGAGTCTAACAGAAGTCACTAGGAGTCATCGATTTTCACCGCGAATAGGCCCACGAGTCCGAATTGTCCCCTACTCCTAGTGACTCTAGCTCGCACTCCTGACTGTGTGATGTACCCTTTAACCTTTCTCTCTCACATGCACACTCACTCTCTCTCTCTCCCTCTCCCTCACATGCTCGCCCCCCCCCCCCCCCTCCCCTCTCTCTCTCTCTCACACACTCTCTCACACCCCCTCTCTCTCGCTCAGTCTCCAGTGCTAACCCCCCTAATATCCGGGAGCAGCCAACACTTTATTTCCTTTTTAACCCCCAAGCTGGAAATGAATGAGAGAGGTAGACTTTGATGATATAACGGGGCTTTAAACATTTTGCCCGGAATCAGTGTGGGCGGCAAATTACGGGGTCTGGTAATAGATAGATAGATATATAGATATATAGATATATAGATAGATAGATAGATAGATAGATAGATATAGATGGGAGAGAGACAGATACAGACAGACAAACATATAGATAGATAGATAGATAGATTAGATGGATATATGGGAGACAGACAGACAGACAGACAGACAGATATAGATAGATAGATAAATATATAAGATAGATATATATTAGACAGTTCAGAGCGAGTTGTTCTGTTGGTTGGTTATTTGATGTACATTTCGTCTTGTGGGCCATTATGACATTTTGTTTAATGATTATTTTGCCATTTTTAGTGTGTCCTCTAGACGAACAAAAACGTTTTCCTTGACTTTCATCAAACTAAAAAAAATCCACTCAGACTCCCTTCAAATTAAATATGTGTATTTTTCGATAAAACATAAAACACCCGAAGGTCGATTTCTTCTAAGTTACAGGCTCGCAATCGCTCGCCCAGAAAAAAAAATCGATATCTAAATGGGATGGCGCGTCTTATTATCGCCAAAGTAATGGGGTGAAACGTATTAAAATATCAAAATTAATGGAATCCAAACAGACTCCCCTCGGAACAATCAGGATGCAGAATATTTTACGGAGAATCAGTGAAGGGAAATTAGTGAGGGGAAATTAGACGGATTTGAGCGAGTTAAACCAGTAGGCTATCACACGAGCGCTTTTTCACTCAACATTTATCCTCAACAGTCTAGCAGCTTATGAGATAAACATGTAATATTTTTCTGTCACCTAAATTCATATATCATCAGTCTAGTTTACGATACCAATGCAAAATACTCCAGAAATATTGATAGAATAGTGTTGATCATCGAATGTTGACTATAAAATCTCTCGTGTGATACCAGCTTTAGTCTGTTGCTTGATTTTGTGATTAGCGTATTAACCCCTTGAGGATTATGACGCATTTTGAGTTCAGGGGAGATGGGCCGTTTATCCAGTCCCATTTCTTCCTCATCCATATGCTGGCTTAATAATCCAATAGGGTTGATAGCCTCTGAAGTCCTAGTTTAACTACCTAATCAAGCTGCCAGGGTACAATACACCACTTTTGCGAGTTTCAGGCTATAAGGAAGTTGGAGCCGTGAACATCGATATTAAACAGAAATACAATAATAATTTAAGTTTCTGATGGATAAATGGTATGTTGAATTGGGTTTTATGTATTTATATATGTACTACGACCGTATTTTAGCTGTAAATTATGTTAAATATCGTAGTCTAGCTTCAACTTCCTTATAGAACGAAACTCGGAAGTCGGCAATTACTTGTAGAAATTGACGGAAACATAGGAAGTCTGACACCGCTCATATATATCTGTCTCTATCCGTTTCTGTCTAATAATCGGTATATACAGTAACTCATACTAGACATTCAAGCTGCCAGATTAAAATTACCCGTAGAAATTGACAGAAAGATTGCTCGTGTGATACCGCCATTATGTATCCATTATGTATCTGTATATATCTGTTCTTGTCAAATACGCTATACAAAACTTTCTCGACATTCAAACTACCCTTAGACATTGGAGGAAAGATTATGTGTGTGATAAAGCCATTTTGTATCTATTATGTATCTGTCTCCATCTATTATGTATCTGTCTCCATCTATTATGTATCTGTCTCCATCTATTATGTATCTATTATGTATCTGTCTCCATCTATTATGTATCTATTATATATCTGTCTCCATCTATTATGTATCTATTATGTATCTGTCTCCATCTATTATGTATCTGTCTCCATCTATTATGTATCTATTATGTATCTGTCTCCATCTATTATGTATCTGTCTCCATCTATTATGTATATATTATGTATGTATCCATCTATTATGTATCTATTATGTATCTGTATACATCTATTATGTATCTGTCTCCATCTATTATGTATCTGTCTCCATCTATTATGTATCTGTCTCCATCTATTATGTATCTGTCTCCATCTATTATGTATCTGTATCCATCTATTATGTATCTGCCTCCATCTATTATGTATCTGTCTCCATCTATTATGTATCTGTCTCTATCTATTATGTATCTATTATGTATCTGTCTCCATTTATTATGTATCTGTCTTCATCTATTATGTATCTATTATGTATCTGTCTCCATCTATTCCTGTCTAATAATCGGTCTATAACTCACACTTGACCTTCTCCTCCGCCGTCAATGGCTCAATACACCATAATTACCCGATAATATTAAATGACCTCGAAGCAATTAAGGGGATACTGGCTGTGTTTTTGGTCTATTTATTCATGTATTCATTTATTTTTTGGTCTATTTATTCATGTATTCATTTATTTTTTGGTCTATTTATTCATGTATTCATTTATTTTTTGGTCTATTTATTCATGTATTCATTTATTTTTTGGTCTATTTATTCATGTATTTATTTATTATTGAGTCTATTTATTCATGTATTCATTTATTTTTGGGTCTATTTATTCATGTATTCATTTATTTTATTTAGTTTCCTCGCTACCCCACCATCAAGCTTAGAAAAACGCCCCCTAGACCCCCCTTCAAAGATAAATTTGTACATTTTTCGGCCGGGACGGTTTCTTTTAAAATTACAGGCTCGCTATCGCTCGCCAGGACAAAATCGACACCTAAATGGCACAAAATGTCTTAACATTTACAACGAAATCGGGCAAAAGGTGTTAAAATCGCCAAACTAATGGGCCAAAAATGTCTTAGCATCTGAAAACTAATGGGGCTAAACACGAGGGAGAAAGGGGTCCAGAAAAATGACTCATCCCCCTTTTAATTATTCCACCTTCTCTCGTACTCTGGCTGGCGTTCAAATAATGATATATATATGCCTCCCAATCCAATCTATATAGAGGTTCACGTGATATCCAATAATTATTAATCGTTGTTAAATAATATAGTCTATTGTTTTCCAGCTGAGCCTAAATTGTCATGTTTCTATCTTGGTTACTCAGCTATAATAGGTAAATTTTGTAGCGAAATATGCTGTTAATTATGAAAACTTGGCATTAATACGACACACAGCCATAGTAGTTTCATATATTTCCATTAAGTATCGAGAAATCAGTTAATAAGAGATTCAATTTACGATCAGCTGGAAAAAAATAGAGTACAGTACAATTATTATCATTATTATCATTATCATTATTATTTTCATTATTATCATTATTATCATTATTATTATCATTATCATTATTATTATTATTATTATCATTATTATTATTAGTATTATCATTATTATCATTATTATTATCATTATTATTATTATTATTATCATTATTATCATCATTATTATTATCATTATTATCATTATTATCATTATTATTATTATTATCATTATTATTATCATTATCATTATTATTATCATTATTATCATTATTATTATCATTATTATTATTATTATTATCATTATTATTATCATTATTATCATCATTATTATCATTATTATCATTATTATTATTATTATTATCATTATTATCATTATTATCATTATTATCATTATTATCATTATATACTTAAGGGGAGTGACTTGTTTTTTGTTCTCTTTCTTGGTTGTATCGGCCTCGTTCAGCCTACTGTTTTAAGACATTTATCCCCATCCAGGTGTCGATTTCTTCCTGGCGAGCGATAGCGAGCCAGCATTTTATGGAGAAATCCGGCTATGTCGTAGACATTTTTTTATCGATAAATGTACACATTTAGCCAACTGTCTAACACATTATCCAAAATATGGAAGCTCGCTATCGCTCGCCAGGTATAATTCGACACCTTAATTGGGATAAACGTCTTAAAACAGTAGGCTGAATGGGGCCGATTGGATACAACCCGGAGAGAGAAAAAAAAGCAGGTGACCTCCCTTAATGATGCCTCGAAGCAAGGAAGGGGAAGGGAGCTGAAGGAGGAGATGAAGGTGTCGGGGCTTAACCATGAAGTAGTAAGGGTGAGGAAGGGAACTGGAGGAGGAGATGAAGGCGTCGGGGCTTAACTTGAAGTAGTAAGGGTCAGGAAGGGAACTGGAGGAGTAGATGTTAGCGTCGGGGCTTAACCATGAAGTAGTAAGGGTCAGGAAGGGAACTGGAGGAGGAGATGTAGGCGTCTGGGCTTAACCATGAAGTAGTAAGGGTGAGGAAGGGAACTGGAGGAGTAGATTTAGGCGTCGGGGTAGGTGTTTTTTTTTTTTAAGACGTGAGCTACATTAGCTTAGCGTTTTTAAGACCTTTTGTGCCATTTAGGTGTCGATTTTTTCCTGGCGAGCGATAGCGAGTCTGTAAATTAGAAGGAACTGGCCTTCGGCCGGGACAGTTTTCTACCGAAAAATGTACACATTTATCTTGAAAGGGGGTCTAGAGGGTGTTTTTCCAAGCTTGATGGAAGTCTAGCGAGGAAACTAAAACATACATAAGTAAATAAAATAATATACCAACAAAAGAATCACCACACCCTTACATCTCTTTGCCTATGAGGACGGACAGGACAAACACGGCATGATATGAATATAGGACATGAATATAGACAAGCAATCCTAAAAACTCTGGAATACTGGTGAGCCACAGAGGTATATATATATCACAGGTCCTCATTAACATCTGAGTGAGACGGAACACCAAGGGGATAAAAGCTTGTTCAGTACGGTACACTCCATGGGTTTTGTCACTGAAGGCTAGTCAGGACCCCGCGCCACCCCGTGTTTACATTGGCAACATCTGGATTCGAAGGCTTGGGTGACCTGGACGATACCCTTCCAACTATACCCTGTTCATTATAGGTAAGCCATAAATCGTCACCCCTTAACCTCTGTAACTCAAACACAACCAGAGTAATCGAGCTAATATTTCTACCATTTGGGAAGAGTCAGCCGGGGAATAGGTGTGACAATTGGCAGCCCATTTGCTCTAGCCCATTTTGAGTTACAGAGGTTAGGATTCAGGATTTCTGGCCTACCTATAATGAATGGACTATAGTACCAGACCGCCAACGGGGAATCGAACTCCGATTCTCTTTTTTCTGTGAACCAAGCGCGTCGCCAAGAATTATTGAATCTTATATTAAGTGATCTATAATTGAATTGGATTTTAGATCTGCCTTTTAGATAGATATAGAGAGCATTACGGTAATAGATAAACCACCACCGACATAGCTATACGGAGAAAAGCATAGATTGATAGGCCACATTATACAGTATATACCTATGGTATATACAGAGAGACAGACAAACAGACAGATGGACTGACAGCGATACAAACAGACACGGAGAGAGATTAAGAAAAATACAGATAAAGAAAGAGAGAGATAGAAATAAACCAATATATAAAAACACATGATATATAAACAGAAAGACAGAAAGAGACATACCGAAAGACAGACAGACAGACAGACAGACAGACGGACGGATGCAAGCAAGCACTGGTATATCGGGATCCTGCAAGCAATTGAAACTAAGTGCCCCCGAGGATCAATAAGGTGCGAGGGAGGTCTTGTGAGGTGCTGATCACGAGAGAGAGAGAGAGAGAGAGAGAGAGAGAGAGAGAGAGAGAGAGAGAGAGAGAGAGAGAGAGAGAGAGAGAGAGAGAGAGAGATATCAGAGGGGTGAGAGAACAAAACATACAGAGTTACATTTAGAGAGAGAGAGAGAGAGAGATCAGAGGGGTGAGAGAACAAAACATACAGAGTTACATTTAGAGAGAGAGAGATCAGAGGGGTGAGAGAACAAAACATACAGAGTTACATTTAGAGAGAGAAAGAGAGAGAGATGGTGATCAAAGGGGTGAGATAGAACCAAACAAATACCTGTAGTTACAAAATGACCACACGGACCTTACGACAAAAATGAGGTGGCCAAAACTGAATTCTGGCAACCGTAACAAAAAAAAAAAAGACATAAAAATAACATAAAGGAGAGTGAAAGAATAACACGGAATAACAGAGATGGATAGATTGATTGATATATAGATATATTTACATACAGTATATACAAGGATCACACACACCTTACGACCCAAGCGAGGTGGTCATGACTAAACTATATTATTAATAGAAAACCCAAATAAAGGAAAGTGAAAGAACAATATAGCAAAGCAGAGAGAGAGAGAGAGAGAGAGATACTGCAATTGAAATGAAGGGCCCCCAAGGTTCAATAAGGTGCAGAGCCCGTCTTGAAAGGGGGTCCCAGCCATCACTCCAAGATGGCAATCAGAGAGTACAGGAGAGGAGAGGAGATAGATAGATAGACAGATAGATAGAGTGAGAGAAAGAGAGAACAGAAAATAATTACAAGTAGCCTCCCCTCCCCCTCTAGGCCCCATGCATAAGGGCCTGTCACACTATGACAACTTAAGTGTCAACGCTCCACGACTTAACGAGTGCCGTGTGTCAGGGCCGACGCACGGTGGGTGGTGGAGATTATCGGGATGCATAGCACACGCGGCGCGCAGACGGCGACGTGTATGCGCTGCACCGGCGTCAGACGCATAGTCGACGGGATCGAACAGCCTCATGCGGCGGCATTCAAGGAATGTAAAACAAAAAGGCTAATGACTGACGCCGGCATGCAGGCGTAACCGGCTAGCGCCGGACCCCTCCCATCACGCGCATACCAGGGTGCAGACGCACGGCGCAGGTTGCAGTACGGCGCCAACACACGCTCACAGTGTCACACTATCGCCGATTTTGTGTCGGCTACTGTACCTTACTAGATAAGAAAAATGGCCGCGCCGCATATAAATACCCGCGCCCCCGAGAGTCCCAGCCTCAGTCACACTATCCCCGTCTTACCATCACGTCCTTCGCTATACCGTCACGTCCTTCACTATACCGACACATCCATCAATGCCTACCGCCATGTCCTGCATCTCCCCACCATCCGTACACGTAACCTCAACAACCTAAAATTGATACTATTACTTGAACAGGACAACACCGAGACTGAGATAGCTATTGGCGTCTTCTGACGCCGTTGCCTCGACGTGTGGTGGCCTGTGCCTCTCCGTGCATCCCCTATCGAGAAACTTGTGATGCCGTGTGACGCTCCAGTGCCACAGCATAATATTTTATGTCTTAACGAGGCCGCCGTCTCACGCAGCTCCACGGCGACCTACCGTACACTGCCGTGTTATGGCGAAAGACCGGCTGCGTTGTTACGTTGGTCGCATAACAGCCGCTGCCACTCTGTGACGCCATCATGCATTCGTTACGTCCAACGCCATGACCTCACAATCGCCAACCCAAGCTTATTCAAGTTGAGCATGTTAAACTTTTTGCAACTTCCAGGCTGACCCGTTCCGACCCGTACCGCGCTCATACGTGAGTTGTCGTCCATTACCGATGCCCGCAGCATTAGGTGCCGACCTCGTTAAAACCACTAAATTGTGGTGCGTCGGCACTTAAATCGGCATAGTGTGACAGGCCCTTTAATGCTCAAGGCATTTTAGATACAACATAGCCTCTTCTCTTAACGATTATTTTAGCTCTGTTGTTACCACTGCTATTAACATGGAAACTCTGCAGGTAGTAATCAAACATGCAAATTTGTTTTTCGTGACTTCAAAATTAGTCAATCAAACATCATGACAAAAATTGATTTACCGAAAATATAAAAATCTCCCAGCCCAGATATGTTTGTCCCTATAATCCTAAAAATAGTAAAAAACGACGTTGCTGAGACTCCTAACCAAAATGTTTACTATGTCACTCCAACATGGGCATTTACTCATCAACTGAAAGACATCGAATATATCCCATATACATAGAAGCAATGAACTACTAGGTAATTAGAGGACCATAAGCTTACTTTTTGTAATTGTAAAACTAATAGAATCAAGCCTAAGGGACGCCATTTTTCTTTTCATAGAGAACAACAATCTTAGCAATAATAATCAACACGGAATCTGAGCAAAGAGATCATGCCTAACAAACCTTATCGAATTTTATGCAGGCTTTCATACTTCCATCACTCCTTTGCTATTCATCTTTGCTAGTCTCTCCTTCCACTTTCCCTTACTCTTGGGGTTGCTATCTCTACTAGGATTAAGGCCTGATTACCTCGCAGGGATCGTGAAATCTGTGTGACCAGTGTATATATGTAAATCTATGTATTTCGCTCTCTCTTTCTCTCTCTCTTGCTCACCTGTTGCCACCTCACAAGTCGTACAATGTCGTAAGGAGTCATTAATAAAGGGCACTCAAAGAGGCTAACCCATTCATCTCCTGCTTCTCTCTCCCTCCCCCCACGTCCCTCTCCCTCCCCGCCCCCCCCCCCCCCCCCCCCCCCCCCCCCCCCCCCCCCCCCCCCTCTCTCTCACACACATAAGTGTAACTGTGTAACATACATTCACACACACACACACACAAACACACATCAACATGCAAACTGTCACACACGTTCTCCAACATACACTTTTTCATTCACATAAAGAAACAATCACCCCCCCCCCATCTCTCTCTCTCCTGTTGATACACACCTAGCACTTCCCGTGTTGAGTACTAACTAATGAAGGACTCTCAAAGCGACTCACTCCTCCATCTCCGCTTGCCTCTCTCAACACAAGACAACTCGGGTTATAACTATTATTATGGCACAATTAGCTTCACACTCGTATTCTTCAGGCTTCAATTACAAACGTACTTCAAACTATCTGAAAGCAATAATTTGTATTCCTCCGACAGAACTATATAATTATATACTCAGAGGAAGAACACATATGTTATAAGAATAGTATGTTAACCAACAAATATATGTTTGCATCCGCCGCGAGGGGAAAATGAGGTTTGTGCCCCCTACTGTTGAAATATATGAGGATTTCAACATATTTTGTATCCCACGGCAAATGGTTATGGCCAAATAGTTATTTTTCGCTAGTGGGGGGCGTGTTTTTAGATTGTTGTTTAATGGGTGAATATGCATTTCTTACTATTATCACACATCGAAACACCCTGGCACAACTCTAAAATACATAAACAAAATCAAAACATTTTCTTAGCAATTTAATTACATCAAATATACATGGACCATATATTTTTCCCTGTTTGGTTTATTTATAGGTGTTATTTTATGAACCCCATCATAAATTGCAAATATAAAAAAAAAAACATTATCCATCAATTTTACGACACGCCCATAATTAACAGGAAACTGAATTCCATTGGCTATAATTATTATCCTCACTTTCAAAGACATATTAAGAACTGCAAACCACAATTTTAACTTTGCATATACAATATTAAACACCAAAGAGAAGAGACTTGGTTTTCGTTTGAGACCCTGAATGACAAAACCACGTAAATACAACAAACATATTACTGACTATAAACTTACCTCATAGGCTTACTGCACGTCGATGTTCCATTAGCTTGTCAATTCACCACTTGCGAGTTTCAGGCTGTAAGGAAGTTGGAGGGTATTATTCAAGCAACCACAATCTCTTCTTTTGTCAAACGTTTAACGAACACTATACACTCTATTTCTTTTTAACTGACGGTAAATTGCAAAGTTCCCATCAAGATTTCTCAGTTGTTTTGCAATTTTGTAGTGAAATATGGTGCTAATTATATAAACTTGGTCTTAATATGATGCAGAGACATAGTAGTTTCATATTTTTCTATTAAGTATCGATAAATTAGCTGCTAATTAGGGCTTCACTTTACCGCTAGTTGAAATTAAACCGACTATAGCGTACTTTACACACATTGCAGCACGAAGAGAAGGTGTGAATGCGTCAGGTAAGTTGGGTTGTAGCCATGGTTGGCAGTGCGTCGGTGAGGTATTAACGTTCATAACAGTGGGAGGCTAGGCAGGCCCTCGTTGCTGCTAATGTTCAACCTTTATTTCGTGTCCTAGTAACATATTGTCTTTTTCATATTCCCCATAATGCGAATGTAACACAAGCACCTGTTTCAGAACTTGCAATGCCCTTGAAATCAGCCCTGGAAGAACATCACTGGCGAAACTGGGATAGGAGCCTCGAGAAAAAAAACGTCCTACATCTCCCCATCACCACGTCAACACACATACTGGTCGAAACATTTATGTTCTGATTTTTTTTCGCCCGGTAAGTGATGTCAGAGAATAGGGAAAAATCAGCTCACCAGATGGCAGTAGCGTGGGTTTGGTGTCGTATGCAGAGTTCATACCTGCGCGGCAAAAACGAAAACGAAATGCCCAGTCGGGGAATATCTCGACGACGTATACAGACTAATAACAAACATAACATAGCCACTCCAACAGATTCCTCTCTCTACACTCTTCAGAAATATAGGAAAAGTAGAATGCAGAAACGAGGTGCCGTTGTAAAGGCTTATCCCTCAATACCCTGATGTCTGTCGTCTCCTCAGAGTTGCCAATTAATCGAATTAAGTGTTAATCAGTTTTTATTATTATAATTTTTGTTTTGTTTTTGCACTTGTCTCTACTACGACATTTTTCCATAAAGAGACAGCATAAAACGATACCCGTTAAAGATTTTGACTAGGGCACAGTAATATATATGGATATTACAAGTAGTTTCTTACGAAATGTTGCCAATTTCACATGGTAGCAACATTCTAGCGTTTGTTAAGAATATTTTTTAGCGGTTTTGGTAGTTCATAATTGACAACCCTGGCCATACACTCAGAACAAACAATGGTATAATCATGAGCAACATTTCCTACACATCCTTTTGAAGCTGTATAAGAAATAGAATGTCCAGCTGCACGCTATATGCCTGTTGATATAGCTGATTATTAATATCTATATTGTTCTACCTATCAAGAAAAAAAAAATAATAAAATAATAGAAAATAGAAAATACAAATTAAAAATGGGAAAAGTGGGGATTGGGCCTGAGCATAATATAGATAGATAGATAGATAGATAGATCAATCAATCAATCAATCAATCTAATGAGTAGTGAGATCCGTAACCGTAGTGGATCGAGCCATGACGTAACGCATGCACCGTACAATTACCCTCATAAGTTCTGTTCTCATCGTGATCTTATGTATGAAAGTAGTATGAATGAATTGCGAGAGTAGTTTCTATATATTACCAGTTGACTGATCAGATGAGGTAACCAGTGCATTACAAACCAGTCTTAATTCAATCATCCACAATATATTTCCATGTATAAAATCACAGAGAGGTATAGAACTTATGTGAGCAACTGTACACTCTAGGACATACATCGCGGCCTTAAGGGGAGACCGGCCGTTTGTTTGATCTATTAATTCATTTATTCATATTGTTTTCTAGTTTCCTCACTAGACCTCCATCAAGCTTAGAAAAACACCCCCTAGACCTCCCTACTAGATAAATGTGTAAATTTTCGGTAGAAAAATTTCCCGGCCGAAGGCCGGTTCCTCCTAAAATTGCAGGCTCGCTATCGCTCACCAAGAAATAATCGACACCTAGATGACACGAAAGGTCTTAAAATTGACAACGAAATGGGGCGAAAGGTGTTAAAATCGCCAAACTAATGGGCCGAACGTTTTATAATCTCAAAACTAGTGGGGCTAAACATTAGAGAGAAAGTGGTCCAGAAAACCGGCCCATGTCCCCTTAAGTTTTCGAAGCTATCCCGAACACATGTATCGAAGCTTCTCATTCCTTCTGTACCTAATAATATTAACATTTCGGAGGTTCGTTTTGCTATTCGAGGGTTCATATGAGTCAGGATTTATGTATTATATAGAGTGTACAGTCAACTCGTATAATTCGCAGTCTCAGCATATCGTTTAGGGTTATAAAAATCTTATAAGCTAATGTATAAACAAAATGTACAATGTATAAAATGGAAAAGAGATGAATTAAGAAATATATAAGCGATATCGTTTCCTATGTAAATCTGATTTTTTTTTAATTGCATAACTACAATTTCTGAGACTCTGCGGACAACCCCTCCAACAGCATAAACGAACCACCGACATTATAATATTAGGTAAAGAATGAACGAAAAGATTCAATTCACTTCGAGATTGATACAACACTTTAAAGCCACTATTTTTGTCCTAGAGTGCACAGATACAACCATTAAGGGGGGATGGTTCACTTTTAGGGCGATTATTGCATGTATTCATTGTTTTTCTATTTTCCTCCCTAGACCTCCATAAAATTTAAAAAAAAACATCCATTAGATCCCCCTTCTAGATTAATTTGTACATTTTTCGGTAGAAAATGTCCCGGCCGAAGGCCGGTTCTTCCAACATTACAGGCTCACTATCGTTCGCCAGGGAAAAAATCGACACCTAAATAGCACGAAAGGTCTAAACATTGACGAATTTGTCTCCGTCGAAGCCGGATTTATCCATACAATGCTGGCTCGCTATGCCCCCCCCCCCCCCCCCAGGGGGGGGGGGTGCTTATAAATTTGCTCATTTATGTATCTTTTTATTATTTTTTTAGTTTCCTCCCTAGACCTCCGTCAAGCTTAAAAAAAACACACCCCAAAACCCTACCTTAAGATAAATTTGTACATTTTTCGATAGAAAAATGTCCCAGCCGAAGACCGATTCCTCTTAAAATACAGGCTCGGTATTGCTCGCCAGGTACACATCGACACCTAAGTGACACACACAGTTTTAATATTGACAAAGAAAAGTGGCTCGCGGTCCTAAAATCGACAAACTAATGTGTTGATTGTTTTAAAATTTTGAAACTAAAGGAACTAAGCATGAGGGAGAAGGGGGTCCAGAAACACAACCCATCTCCCTTTAAGTGCTCTAATGACTGGAACAATATTGTTTTTATAGCTTTTCCGGGCGGAGTATTCATAACACAGGAAATTGGCCTGGACGGTTTATATTGTGGACAGATATTATAGGTCCAATGTTTTAGGCATATTGTTGGTCTATCTATCTATCTAGCTAGCTATCTATATACTATCTATCTATATACTCAGGCCCAATCCCCACTTTTCCAATTTTTTTTTTTTTTGTGCTGACAGGAAATTACCAAAGTACAGACGTATAGGTTCTGTTATGGTAGAGGAATTTGACTGATTGGAGTAGAGGACAAAGCTTTGTTTGCTTCTATCAATTAAATATACTAGAAAACTAACACATTTGATATAATTCCTCACGGCAAAATGGTTTAGAAAGAATATGATGTTCTGTATGTTTGTACCAACAACATTAACCCTTGCACTGCGGCCGATATACTGGTACGTCCCATGTAAAAAAGGCCTATACTGCAGGCGCCATACCCATACGTTTTGGCAGTACCGGATGTTTTGGTAGCACCAACCCGCCCCTCTTGGTTCCAGGCACTTCCATGGGCTTCTAAGCTTGCCATCCATACTTATATCAACCTGCTCCATAAATTGGTCGAGGGAGGTTGTGTGTCCAAGCAAGAGGTGTTTTAGAAGCTGAAATACAATAAGACAGGGCAACTTCTATATTTATTTGAGACAGCTATATGCCAGGTTCGAATGTGAGGTTCATTTAATGTTGCAGGTCATGACTCAAACTGTCTTCTAAACACAAAACATTAATCATTCATTAAAACCCCAATGCACTAAAATAAACTAATAAAAAGCATAATATGATCCTCCCAGGATTCGAACTCGGGACACCACACCCAGAACATAAGCATCTAATCCATTACACCATCAACACAGTTAAAGGTTAACCCTTTCACGCATTTATGACGCAGAGGTTGCCAGATTAGCAACAAGAAATAGAGTTCTCTCACTCTTATAATTACCTCTCCAAAATTAGTTTTCTGCCCACAGCTAATTCAAAGACAACTGCAGAGGTTGAAGTAACTAAACTAAAGGTTTTTAAATACCCCTGATGGTAACAAACGCTTTAAAGTATTCCCAATTGGCTCAAAATTGCGTCATATGTCGGAGAGGGTTAAGTACACGATCACAATTTATATCCAGTTTTGAATTCTGGAGATTAATTTAATCATGCACTTAGACCCAACTGCTTTATGGATAACGTAATGTTTTAGTGAGGGGAAAGAACAATGAATGGGGCCAAGATCACTAGGACCGGCCTCGCTAGACATTAGATTATTTAATTGAGTTATCATGAGCGTGAAATACGAACGAGGAAGCGAGACACGCTTGGTAAGTGGCCCCGAACGGACAAGAAAGAGGAAATGTTTGTTCAATATTCCAAAGGCCGCAAGATTAAGGGGGAATGGTTCACTTTTTAGTTGATATCTTCAATTATTTATTACTTTTCTAGTTTCCTCCCTAGACCTCCATCAAACATTTTAATATCATCCATTAGATTCCCTTTCTAGATTAATTTGTTAATTTTTTGGTAGAAAAATGTCCCAGCCGATGGCTGGTTCTTCCAAAATTACAGGCTCACTAATGTTCGCCAGGGAAAAAATTGACACCTAAATAGCATGAAAAGCCTAAATATTGAAAAATAAATGGGGTGAAAAGTCTTAAAATCGACAAACTACTGGGGCAAACATCTTAAAATCTGAAAATTAATAGGGCTAAACATGAGGGAGAAGGGGACCAGAAAAACAACCCATCTCCCCTTAAGAATGAATGAATGAATGAAGACTTGTATGGGGAGAATTCAACCCAATCTTTTCATTGGAGCTCATTAGAATTTAGTACGGTCAGCGGATGTGGCGCTAGTGCGACGTATATAGAGGAGAAGCAGCGTGAAAATGACCGCCACAGCATATTCTTAGCTAGGTAACTCCCTGCATGTAAAGGGTTAATTAGCAAACAATATGTATGTTGGCTATAGCCATGATTTTATGCATGATAGTAAAATTTGGAAGAAGGAATTAGAACGTCATTTGGTAGGCAATAGTGATTATATAGGATTAAGGGGAAGTGGTTCGTTTTTCTGGCCCCACTTCTCCCTCATGCTCAGCCCTATTAGTTTCTAGATTTTAAGACTTTCGCCCCATTACTTTGGCGATTTTAAGACCTTTCGCCCCTTCTCGGTCAATATTAAGCCTTTTCGTGTCATTTACGTGTCAATCTTTTCCTGGCGAGCGATAGCGAGCCTGTAACTTAGGAGGAACCGGCCTTCGGCCGAGACATTTTTCTAACGAAAAATGTACAAATATATCTTGAAGGGGGATCCTGGGGTTGTTATTTTAAGTTTGATGGAGGTCTAGGGAGGAAACTGAAAATATATTACACAAAAGAAAAAATCGGTCAAAAAATGAACCATCCCCCCTTAAAAATGAACCATCCCCCCTTAAAAAATGAACCATCCCCCCTTAAAAAATGAACCATCCCCTCTTAAAATATACAGAAGAAATGAACCATCCCCTCTTAAAATATACAGAAGAAATGAACCATCCCCTCTTAAAATATACAGAAGAAATGAACCATCCCCCTTAAAAAAGAACCATCCCCCCTTAAAAAATGAACCATTCCCCCTTAAAAAATGAACCATCCCCCCTTAAAAAATGAACCATCCCTCCTTAAAAAATGAACCATCCCCCCTTAAAAAATGAACCATCCCCCTTTAAAAAATGAATCATCCCCCTTAAAAAAGAACCATCCCCCCTTCCCCCTTAAAAATGAACCATCCCCCCTTAAAAAATGAACCATCCCCCCTTAAAAAATGAACCATCCCCCCTTTAAAATGAACCATCCCCCCTTAAAAAATGAACCATTCCCCCTTAAAAAAGAACCATCCCCCCTTAAAAAATGAACCAACCCCCCATAAAAAAGAACCATCCCCCCTTAAAAAATGAACCATCCCCCTTAAAAAATGAACCATCCCCCTTAAAAAATGAACCATCCCCCCTTAAAAAATGAACCATCCCCCCTTAAATAACTGTTTCATAAAAAAGTATACATTAGTAAATCAATTCTATGTATGTATTTTTATCACCCATGCTTCCTAGCAGATCCGACGATACAATTCATTTCTGTATTCTGGCTATTATTAGACAATTTTATTCAGATTAGGAAGGGTATGTGGAAATCAGAGGGTTAATTAAGATAGTCTTGACCCTCATAATCCCCACAGATTATTTTCAATTTTTTTTTTCTATGTGATTGAGGGAGGCAAAAGGCATAACTGCCTATAGCGAGTGCCTCCCCCATAGTTGAAAGAGTGACAGGGCCAAAATCAAGGGACGTTCGAGCCAAAATGCCTGGACACACGGAGTTTGAAGCAATTTAAGTCATAGGAAGCGGGAAAAACTGATTCTGGGAGAGAGTTCCAGAGCTCAGCTGTTGAGTAGAAGAAAGTTTGAGAGTAACGTTTCACTCTTGGGTTGGAGAGTTGCACAGAGTAGGGGTGGGATTGAGTTGCAAGACGGGTACCACGTGCCCTACGTAAAGGAGGTGGTATGCACTGGGATAGCTCTGAGGAACACTGATTATTATAGTAGCGATAGAATACCGAGAGAGATGCAACATTGCGGCGGAGAGAGAGAGAGATTGCAGAGAGTCTGTATATAACTGTATATAATCGCCTAATGATAGCCAGAATAAACTGTCAAAATGCGTCATAATCTTGAAAGACTTAAATCACAGAGGGAGAATGAATGGGTGTGGGTGACTGTACAGTTGGCCACATAAGTTCTGTTCAACGTCGTGATCTTATGTAAGAAAGTCAAATTAGTATGAATGAACTGCGAGTGTGGTTTCTTTTAATTATCAGTAGACTAGTCATATGAGTTAACCCCTTCTGTACCGGCGACGTCTTTTGTATTTTATTCTAGCTACATTTAGACGATTGTGTGCAGTTTCAGAAGGTTATGTGGTAGTAAAACCGGTTAAGTGAGATAGTTCGAATCTTGTTAATTGCTGGAGGCCCTGTTGAAACTGAATAATATCGTGTAATAGTAGCCACAATTAAAATAAAAGGGCGGCACCGGTACAGAAGGGGTTAATCACTGCAAAAGAAACTACACTAGTAATTCAAGCATGTGCATTGTAATTTCATGTATAAGATTACGGAAAGGAACAGAACTTATGTGGCCACCTGTACCCTCACTGGATTCGCACACACTGAATGTCTACAATGGTTTTACACACCACGGACATCAAAGTGGATACACAAGGTGCTTTTTACCTCTCAGGCACTCCACAGAGGCTTTTACCTTCCTCTCTCTCTCTCTCTCTCTCTCTCTCTCTCTCTCTCTCTCTCTCTCTCTCTCTCTCGCTGATGCTTTTGTGTTTACCTCTTCCTACGTCTTTTTGTTGTGGTTTCTGTTTACCAATTACTTCTCACCACTCTCTCTCTCTTTCTCTCTTTGCTGCATTTGTTTTAACTCTACCTTCGTCCTTTCTCTGTGGTTTCTGTTTACCTATTATTCCTCTCGCTCTCGCTCTCGCTCGCTCGCTCTCTCTCTCTCTCTCTCTCTCTCTCTCTCTCTCTCTCTCTTTGCTGCTTTTGTTTTTAGCACTCCCTACGTCCATTCTCTGTCATTTCTGTTTACCTATTATATCCTAGCTATATTTAGACGACTTTATTCAGTATAAAAAGGGCCTCAAGCACGTAACAAGCTTAGAACTATCTCACTTAACCCTTTCTACCATACAGATCCTTCTTAACCTGCACAAAAATCGTCTAAATATAGGTAGAATAAAATAAAAAAGACGTCGCCGGTACAGATGGGGTTAAGACACTTTTTCCTCGTTCAGTAAACCAAGACGAAATATTTAATGCTATTAAGGATATTATTTGATGCTTTATTGGGATTAGAATATATATTAATATTAACATCGTTCTTAGCACCAATAACACCTCAAATGAAATTATTGAAAGCATATGACTCTCCCAGGATTCGAACCCAGGACATCACATACAGAACTTACACGCATATAGCCATTACACCATCAAGACAGTTATAAGTACAGCACATGACCACGATTGATATCCATTTATCGAATACTGGATATAAATCTAATCATGTACTGTACCCAACTGCACTATGAATAGCCTAAGGCTTAAGCGAGAGGAAAGAGCATTTTATGTGCCCACAGATCTCATAGGACCGACCTAGCTCAAAAGTTTAAATGAGATAGTAACCCTTCGATTCCTAGAGCGCCTTTCAAAGCGGAGTAAAAATCGTCTAATGTCGCCCAGAATGCATTGCACAAATATATTCCTAATACAAAAAGGGCTAAATTGAATTCCCGCAACCCTTACCCCTGCAAAATTGTTCTTGCTCTGAATCTATACATTGTTATATGCTCCCAAGACCGCTAGACTAAGAAATAATAACTGCACCTCTTCCCTCAGAATTAAATTGAGTTTACACCATTCTCTTTCATTCCAGAGAAAATACACGGTTCTCTTACCTCAGTCGACGAGCTTCCCCTTGCTCTCTCTATCTCTCTCTCTCTCTCTCTGAAAGTTATTATCTCACTTTCCTGTGCACGAGGTTATCTTGCAATATTATTTCAAGAGACTGTAGTGTATATATTGATCTTTTGTTGAGTAAAATAGGTCACATTGCATATGAACAAGAATTTATCCTGAACCAATCTGTAACTGAATTATTATATCAAAACAGTTATTGTATCAACATGAATTAAGGAGGGATGGGCGTATACATTTCCTCATTATGTATTGTTTTTATTATGTTTTAGCTTCCTTCCTAGACTTCCATCAAGCTTAAAAGAACATCAGCTCAAGACCCTCTTTAGAGATAATTTTGTACATTTTTCGATAGAAAAATGTCCCGGCCGAAGGTCGGTTCCTTTTAGGTTCCTTTTCGGTTCCTTTTCCAGGCTCGCTATCGCTCGCCAGGACTAACAAATCGACACCTAAATGACACCATAGTCTTAATATTAACAAAGAAATGGAGCGAAAGGTCTTAAACTATCCAAATTAGTGGGCCGAACATCTTAAAATCTGAAAACTAATGGAGCTAAACATGAAGAAGAAGGGGGACCAGAAAAACGACCCGTCTCCCCTCAATGTTTACCCCATCTACTCAGTGGGGCAGTAAATAAAGGGTCATTAACCTCTAAAGGGCAGGCAACGTCTGCAAATGTTCTTTTAGCACGCCCCAGGCAATTTCCTGAGACGTTTTGTATCCCCCAACCTCTCTTCAAAAACGCAGGACTGGGAAGACTTATGGTGATACCTAGTAGATGTTTGGACTATTAAGACTCGGCCTTCATACACTGTCTCCCACGATCAATTGGAGTGGACACACGGCTAATGCAAGCAATTTGACCACGTCCGATCCTTCACTCTGCATAGTGAAGCGGCCAATGGCTTCGTCGTACCCAGCCAAACTCCCGCCGCATCCGCTTGTGTTATTGGCATAATACATGTTAACATACAGCATGTAATAAGACATGTTAACATACAGCATGTAATAAGAAATCATAAACCAAGTGAACAATCACACCATAAAAATATGCGCTAAAATCCAAACGAAGGCGAGGTTGACTAAGAGCGTAAGCTGTCTGAAGACTGCTGGTCGAGCCCAGAGTCTGACACAAAAACTACTACAGTAATTTCCTATCGTCACTGCCGAGGCCAGAGACTAGCTGGGCACGAGATTGTGTTGTCTACGCACAAGATGGAACAGGTCCTTTCTCACACACATTTTTATTCCTTCCTTAACTCTTTCTTTACAGAGCTAAAATGGTGTTGAAAAAGCGTAAAATGGTGAAAATGCCCGCTCAGGGGAAAACGTAATATTTACATCCACTGACCTTTAGGGGTTAAGGGACCCCACCTCGCTTTTCTTTCTCTTTCTCTCCCTCTCTTTGGCTTCTATCCATTCGGCCCCATTCAGCCTACTGTTTTAAAATGTTTACCCCCATCCAGGTGTCAATATTTTCCTGGCGAGCAGTAGCGAGCCAGCATATATATAGTTTTGTTTTGATAGCAAGCTAAATTTGTACATTTTTCAATTAAAAAAATCTCCAGCGAAGCCGGATTTCTCCATACAATGCTGGTTTGCTTTCGCTCGCCAGGAATAAATCGAAACCTGGATAGGGATAAACGTCTTAATACAGTTGGCTGAATGGGGCCAAATGTGCTCAACCGCCTCAAGGGGTTCTTTACCCCTGCGTAGCTACTTGCTCTGTACAGGGGCACAGTGTGTCCTTGTATTGAGTATTGTTCACATGTGTGGGGAGGATCCTCTCACACCGCACTCCTAGATAAAGTAGAAAGGAAAGCTTTTTGTATCATTAACTCCCGTCCACTCACCAATTCTCTGCAATCTCTCTCTCTTCGCCGCAATGTTGCATCTCTCTCACTATTCTATCGCTACTACAATAATCAGTGTTCCTCGGAGCTTTCCCAGTGTATACCACCTCCTCTACATAGGGTACGTAGTACCCACCTTGCAACACAATCAAACCCCTACTCTGTGCAACTCTCCAACCCAAGAGTGAAACGCTATTCTCAGACTTTCTTCTATGCAACTGCTGAACTCTGGAACTCTCTCCCAGAATCAGTATTTCCCTTTTCCTATGACTTAAATTGCTTCAAACTCCGTGTGTCCAGGCATTTTAGCTCGAACGTCCCTTGATTTCAGCCCTGTCACTCTTTGAAATCTGGGGGAGGCACTCGCTGCAGGCAGTTATGCCTTTTGTCTCCCTCATTCACATAGAACAAAACATTGATACAAGCCTGGGAAAGAGAGAAAAGGTGAGACAGATAAAAAAAAAAAAACGGTAACCCTCGTCAAAACAAGTCAAGCCTGTATGTTTCTCTCTCTCTCTCTCTCTCCACACACACATTCATCTACTCAACCTCTCTATTCCCACACCTTCCACCTCACTGTTTCTTTCCGTAAATCTCGACCATGTATTCACACCCCCCAGCTTCAGTTTACACTAGAATTTTTACAGCCAGTTCCGGTAATTGGTGTCGGGGGGGGGGGGGGGGGTGCGATGTGAGGGGGCGGTAAAGACAGTGAGGTCTGCAACAAGGGCCCAGTGTAGGTTCTCTTGTCTTTTCTCGGTGGCTCGCGTTAACCCTTTTAAGATATGACGACGCGTTTCTAGTAAGGGATCTTTTTCTGATTAGGAAGGAGATCTGGGAGTCAGAGAGTTAATTGAAACAGACTTTACCCCTTTGACTCCCCCTTTGTCAATCGAATGGTTAACCTGTGGAACAAACTGCTGAATAATAAGGTAGACTGCTGCACAGTCCAAATTTTCGAAAAGGTACCTAGAAAAATATCTTGCCTCAAATCCCCAACTGACTGCATTTATGTTTGCATAATGAACATATAATTTCCCACAGGAGCCCCTTCCTTACCCATCACCAAATAGCCGAGTGTAGGCCATCTGTTGCTGTTTGTTTTCCTTTTTTAATCCTTTCTAATCCTTTGTAAGCAGAATAAAATCGACTGATGCTAGCCAGAATAAAGTGACTATGAGATCTTGAATGTTGTGATGGATAAACAATATGAGTAGGTAGTAGCACGGCGGCGGCAGGTGGATGATACTCGTTAGCTTTGGCGGGCAACCCATCTAGGGGAATAAACCCTAAACAAATTACCCATGGGAAACACGCTGATCGGTGCCACTTGCAGGTGGTGAACTCTATAGCAGATAACAGAGATGAGAGCTTACCAATGAGATCTAGTAGGGAATAAGAAGAAATCTTGTTCGTTCTCACCTCCAGGTTCAATAAATGGACTTGCAAACCCTCTATTTGGCTCTCATATCTTGCTCTAAATGTTGCAATATTATGTGCCATTATCACACAATCTAGGAGAGTTTTCCAATATGTAATTGTTCATATTGAAAAACAATTTCTCATTTGCTTTGTTCTCCAGTGGTAGGGTCTTTGTTCTCCAGTGGTAGGGTCTTTGTTCTCCAGTGGTAGGGTCTTTGTTCTCCAGTGGTAGGGTCTTTGTTCTCCAGTGGTAGGGTCTTTAAATCTTCAAGAAATGATCTAGAACTGGGCTGGTGCCAAGGGTAAAAAATCTTTGAGTAGTGGATGTTTTCTAAGCCATGCATCAGCTAAAACAAGTGAAGCATATCATCTCTAATTCGTCATTCCGTTAACCTTTTCACAACGGTGGTTTCTATGAGGAAGAATACGCCCAAGCGGCTATTTTTCCGCTTAATCCGCTCAATATACGTTGCCATAGCGCCATATCCGTAGCCAAGAGCGAACTGGAAGAAGCTCCAATGAAAAAATTGGGTCAAACTCTCTCTATAACAGCCACCACCAAGGAATATTGATCAATACTTTGCTTGTTTAGTCGCTGACCAGCCAACCTTCCACTTTACACTCACAAGCGAATATACACAATGTTCTCCTTCACTTCCACTCTTGATAACTGGATGATATTTGCAGTGATTTTATCATATTTTTGTTATATACAAGACAGTATCAGATGTTGAAATTAAAATCATATGAACCTCACATTCCTACCAGGTATTAAGTTGAGACAATTATATGGAGAAGTAGTTCAGTTTTTGTTGATATTCAGCTTCTAAAACACTTCTTCATTGAAATCACATCCTCCCTCAACCAATGTACTAAGCACATCGATATAAGTATGGGTGGCAACCTTCGAACCTCCTGCAAGCATGTCAACAATTCTTCTATTTTACCTTGATATTGAGTTTTGCGCGCTCTCTCTCTCTCAGGATGCTATGTACCACAAGGATGCACCCCTCTTGACACTGTTGCAAGGTTTGGTAGGAGCTCCCAGTAGTGTGCTAATATTGTACTCTCTCTCTCTCTCTCTCTCTCTCTCTCTCAGGATGCTATGTAACACAAGGATGCACCCCTCTTGACACTGTTGCAAGGTTTGGTAGGAGCTCCCAGGAGTGTGCTAATATTCTACTCTCTCTCTCTCTCTCTCTCTCTCTTTGAAAATACGAGGACGGATACTTTCCCTTTCTTCTCTCTATCTCTCTCTCTCTCTCTCTCTGTATGCTGTGTTACACTACGCTGTACCTCCCTTGACTATGCTGTAAGGCAAGGCAGAGCTCCGATAGTGTGTAGTGTATCGTATTGTATAATTATGTACTCTCTCTCTCTCTCTCTCTCTATTTATATATCTATCTGTCTATCCAATTATCTCTCTCTCTCTCTCTCTCTCTCTCTCTCTCTCTCTCTCTCTCTCTCTGTATTTGTGCATGAGGTTCTGTAATACATCCTTTTTCATGTTTTTGTTTTCATTTTTTGTACAATATTCTAATGAGCACACAGGCACAAGTTTCACTATTATCATTCAAACATATAAATCTTTTAATCGGATGACGAATTTTTCGTATTTGCTAGTTTCTCCCGTGGCTATTTTATTCAGCATAGGAAGGATCTATGATATTAAAAGGTTTGATATTGGAATTGATAAGTTTCAAGCGGGTGTATTGAACTTACACTGCAAAACTTAAATTAGGTTTCATGTATGGAGCCAATGGATATATGGACTGGTAGAACTGCAGACTGGTAATAATACTGTATATAGACAAAAATACAAACATACATACACACTTCTTATATAAAATTACGCCAATAAAGGATAAATGGCTTCCAATTGTCTAAGAGAGAGAGAGAGAGAGGGAGGGAGAGAGAGAGAGAGAGAGAGAGAGAGAGAGAGAGAGAGAGAGAGAGAGAGAGAGAGAGAGAGAGAGAAGTACAAAGGAGTACAAAGGAGTACAAAGGAGTACAAAGGAAATCAAGCAACAACAGATCTAGTGACCCTTCTAGTTGCGTTGTTCCTCCAAAACACTGAGGCAAGTGTCCAGAACAGTGGTTTAGAGTGGGTAAGGGACATTGGAAAGGGCAACTACTTCTGCCCTGCCACTAACGTGGCCGGACTAGGGAGGTAGGAGGGGACAGATGGGTTAGTAACTGAGGGGAGAGAGAGAGGGGGGGAGAGAGAGAGAGAGAGAGAGAGAGAGAGAGAGAGAGAGAGAGAGAGAGAGAGAGAGAGAGAGAGAGAGAGAGAGAGAGAGTAATAATAATAATAATAATAATAATAATAATAATAATAATAATAATAATAATAATAAGTTTATTTCCACTAATAGTGGTTATGCTTGTTACATTATTTACAACACAATATGCATTGAAGAGTGTTTGCCTAAGAGACTCACCCTGTTTACATGTTTGCAGTCAATATTGGATTGCCTGTCCTTGTTATGCTAGTACAAACATTGCATACATGTCCTTAAGTTCCTATCATGTGGATAGACAGAAGATAGCTAGTTTGGGGTGTGGGGGTGGGGTGTGATCGAGGTGTGGTCTAGCTTGGAAGGTAGGGGTGGGGGGGGGGGGTTTGCAGGTGAGGATTATTTCCTGGGCTCAGGTTTTATGTCTTAATCTCTATACAAATCAGATCTCCTCGGTCAAGCGAGAGAGAGAGTGAGTGAGTGAGTGAGTGAGTGAGTGAGTGAGTGAGTGAGTGACTGAGAGAGAGTGAGAGTGAGTGAGAGCGAGAGAGAGAGTGTGTGTGAGTGAGCAAACATCTTCCCTTCCACCTCGCCAATTTATGCCTCTCCTTCCCTCCATCTATTATGTGTGCCTACAAGCCCAGACACAGAACATTAGTTCCGCTCCTCTGCAGGGAAACAAATTTGACAGAATAACCCGTATAGTTTCTTATGGGGTTAACCATGTTTTAGTCAATTCATTTATTACATTATGACACTCATTTTGCTCATGCTAATTTTATCAAACACATTTTAATTTAATAAATTACCAAAGAAAACCATAATAAATAATACAAATAATAATGATAAACATACCGAGCGAGAGAGAGAGAGAGAGAGAGAGAGAGAGAGAGAGAGAGAGAGAGAGAGAGAGAGAGAGAGAGAGAGAGAGAGAGAGAGAGAGAGAGAGAGAGAGAGAGATAATGTCCTGAAATGTGTCTTCATATATTCGTTTTTGCATTTTGTTTCTTTTAAATCTTATAGACAGTTGGGTATGTTTGTATTCATATAATATTTGTAATTGTACGTAATGCTAGTGAGCATCATGGACAACTTTCATTTACTTTGGGGTTTGCTATCTCTAGTTAAACTAAGTCGTCGTTGGGTGCATAAGGTCTGTGTGACCAAAATATCTATGTAAATCTATATAAATCTCTCTTTCGCGCACACACACACACACACACACACACACACACACACTCTCTCTCTCTCTCTCTCTCATTCACACAAACACACACACATACACACATTCTCTCTCACTCTCATTCACACAAACACTCTCAGTCACACACACACAGACACACATAGCCTACAACTGGTAATTTGGATTGTACAGTAGCGTCATCGTTCCGTGTTTCCCCTCTCGTATGTGCATTCCCCCTATTATCCCCTCTCGTATGTGCAGTCCCCTTATCTAGCGTGTGTGTGAGAGGGAGGCTCTGGTTGTGTTGTTTGTCTGTCAATAGGGGAGGGGGGCGGGGGGGAGGAGGGCTGGCAAGTTTATTTAATTAAGTTCAGTTTATTTAATTAAGTCCAGTTAGGAGCGTTGGTACACATATGGCAACATCGCTTCATTCTCTTTAAAAGGGGAGATGGGCGTATTTATTTGCTCATATATGGATATTGTATAATACGGTATATATATATAATATAATTATATATATAATTTTTTTTTTTTTTCCTTCCCTGGACCTCTATCATGCTTAAAAAACATCCGGCCAAGACCCCCCTTCAAGATACAATTGTACATTTTTCGATATAAAAATGGCCCGGCCGAAGGCCTGTTCTCCTTAAATTACAGGCTCGGTATCACTCGCCAGGAAAATAATCGACACCTAAATGACACAGAAAGTCTTAATATTGACAAAGAAATGGGTCGAAAGGTCTTACAAAATTGCCAAACTAATAGGCCGCACGTCTTACAATCTAAAAACCAATGGGGCTAAACACGAGGGAGAAGGGGGCCAGAAAAACCAGCCCATCCCCCCCTATAATTCAGTCGAGTTATAAGGCGAGTTGGTACACCCATATATGGCAACATCGCTTCATTCTCTTTTAAGGTTGAGATAGTCGCTTTTTCTGGACCCCCTTCTCCTTCATGTTTAGCATAATAGTTTAGAGATTTTAAGATGTTCGCCTCATTACCTTGGCGATTTTAAGAACTTTCGCCACATTTCTGTCAATTTGAAGCCGTTTCGTGCCATTTAGGTGTCGATATTTTCCTGGCGAGCGAGAGCGAGCCTGTAATTTAAGAGGAATCGGCCTTTGGCCGGGTCATTTTTCTACCGAAAAATGTACACATTAATCTTGAAAGGGGGTCTAGGGATTTAATTATAAGCTTGATAGAGGTCTAGGGAACAAACTAAAAACCTCCCCTTAATTCAGTCGAGTTAGGAGAGTTGGTATATATGGCAACATCGCTTAATTTTATCTAATATTAACCCATTCTGCACCGGTGACGTCCGTTTCATCAAATTCTGGCAACCATGAAGCAATTCTATGCAGCTTAGGCATGCTCTGTGGAAGCTAACAAGGATTAATTGAGATACTCGGTAGCCTGATAATTGCTACAGGTCCTTCCTAAGCTGAATAAGATCATCTAATAATTGCCAGAATATAATGCAAGTACATCACTGGTGTGTGTGTCCAGGCATTATGGCTCGAATATTCTCTGTCACTCTTTTAACTCTGGAGGAGGCACTCGTCACAGGCAGTTCTGCCATTTGTCTCCTTCATCCACATAAACAAAAAATTACTACCTGTACATAGTCAGTCAAAGATTTTAGTTTACATTCCTGGTGAGCGGTTTATTCAACCCCTATACTCGATTTGTTTCCAGCTGATGGTAAATGTTGTTGTTGTTGTTGTTGTTGTTCCCCAAGCTGCCTGGCCGAACAGCCCCAAGGCCCCGAGCAATTCCAAGGCCATAACCGAGCGCCCCCACAGAACCCTCCCTGCCGACCACAATAAAGCCTGGGTGACCGAAGCCACTCCATGGCGGGGAGCTGAGGAGGGTGCGGAAACGCCCGGGAAACCAAAGCCCCACCCAGGGCCCTGTAATTATGAAGAGAAAGTTGAGGGGCAAGGGAAAAATGTGACGCTTTGGCTTCCAATCTTGGTAGATTTTTTTTTTTTTTTTTTTTTTTTTTTCTATGTGATTTAGGGAGGCAAAAGGCATAACTGCCTATAGCGAGTGCCTCCCCCATAGTTGAAAGAGTGACAGGGCCAAAATCAAGGGACGTTCGAGCCAAAATGCCTGGACACACGGAGTTTGAAGCAATTTAAGTCATAGGAAGAGGGAAAGACTGATTCTGGGAGAGAGTTCCAGAGCTCAGATGTTGAGTAGAAGAAAGTTTGAGAGTAACGTTTCACTCTTGGGTTGGAGAGTTGCACAGAGTAGGGGTGGGATTGAGTTGCAAGACGGGTACCACGTGTCCTACGTAAAGGAGGTGGTATGCACTGGGATAGCTCTGAGGAACACTGATTATTATAGTAGCGATAGAATAGCGAGAGAGATGTCAAACATTGCGGCGGAGAGAGAGAGATTGCAGAGAGTTGGTGAGTGGACGGGAGTTAATGATACGAAAGGCCTTCCTTTCAACTTTGTCTAGGAGAGCGGTGTGAGAGGAACCTCCCCACACATGTGAACAATACTCAATACAAGGGCGCACTATGCCCCTGTACAGAGCAAGAAGCTGTGCAGGGGAAAAGAACCCCCTAAGGCGGTTGAGCACACCCAGCTTCTGGGAGGCTGCCTTAGCAAGACTGGTAATATGGTCCTTCCAAATGAGAGCAGAAGAAAAAGAGACACCAAGAATATTGAGAGAAGATGAAGGGTTGATTTTTGTATTGTTGAAGAATAAGGGATAGTCCGCTGGGAGATCCTGACGGGTAGATAGATGGAGAAATTGGGTTTTGGAAGCATTAAAGTTAACAAGGTTTTCTCTGCCCCAATTGGAAATAGTATTTAGATCAGAATTTAAGAGTTCTATGGCTTCATTACGTTTGTCGTTGAGGGATTGCTGGCTGGGGCGTTCTGAAAAACTAATGGAGTAGTGTAAGGTTGAGTCGTCTGCGTATGAATGGATGGGAATTAAGGTACAGTTAAGGAGATCATTTATAAAAATTAGAAAGAGAATAGGAGATAGGACAGAGCCCTGAGGAACACCGGAGTTTATAGGGTGAGGAAGTGAACAATGGCCGTCCACAACCGCAGCTATGGAACGGCCGGAAAGGAAATTAGAGACAAAGGCACAGATGGAGGGACTAGAAACCGAAGGAGGGTAGTTTAGAAATTAAAGATTTATGCCAGAACTCTATCGAAGGCTTTCGATATGTCTAGTGCAATAGAAAAAGTCTCAACCGAAGTCCCGAAAAGGAGGATGACCAAGAGTTAGTAAGATATGAAAGAAGATCACCAGTAGAGCGACCCTTAAGGAAGCCATACTGGCGATCTGAGAGCAGATTATGAGAAGAGAAATGCTTAAGAAATTTGGAAGCAAGAATAGTTTCAAAAACTTTAGAAAGACAAGAGATAAGAGCAATTGGACGATAGTTGGAGGGTTGAGAGCGGTCACCCTTCTTTGGGACAGGTTGAATGTGAGCAAACTTCCAGCATGAAGGGAAGACGTTAGAGGATAGACAGAGACGAAAGAGTTTGCCTAGGCAGGGAGTCAGCACGGAAGCACAGTTTTTGAGAACAACAGGAGGAACACCGTCCGGACCGTACGCCTTATTAGTGTTAAGCCCAGAGAGGGTAGAAAGTACATCTTTAGAAGAGATTAGGATATTAGGAGGAGATTGGAGATATTAGGAGATTGGGAGGTCAATCCACGGAAAAGACGCCATCACTCGAGATCTAGAAATATATAAGTTAAAGGAACAGTCAGAGTAAGCTATGGGTATGGCAGAGATCGCTCAGTTCTCACTCTGATAGACCAGCCCATCACCACTGCTGATGGTAAATTGAATCTCTTAGTAGCTGATTTATCGATATTTAACGGAAAAATATGAAACTACTATGGCTGTGTGTCGTATTAATGCCAAGTTTTCATAATTAACATCATATTTCGCTACAAAATCTACCTTATAGCTGAGTAACAAAGATAGACACATGGCAATTTACCCTCAGCTGGAAAAAAATAGACTATAGCGAGCTCAATACTTCACAAAGCACATTTCATATTTGCGAGTGTGTGTTTTGTCTGTTGAGGTATGGTAGTAAGGGCTTCGAGGGAGAGGTGTACTGCTGTGTGATATAGTATTCTCTCTCTCTCTCTCTCTCTCTCTCTCTCTCTCTCTCTCTCTCTCTCTCTCTCTCTCTCTCTGTGTTCCTTAACCAGATCCATCAACAACTTTGTGTGAGGTGCTTCCATTGTGGAGGATATATTACTTTGTCACCACCAGGGGGACTGTTCAATGGTAACCTGTGTGTGTGTGTGTGAGAGAGAGTGTGAGTAAGAGAGAGAGAAAGTGAGTGAGAGAGTGAGAGAGAGAGAGAGAGACTCGCACACTCACAGTGAGTCAGAGAGAAACGCACAACCACACACACTCACTCACTCGCTCACACATATACACACACACGCACACATACATGCACACACACACCCACACATTCACACACTCTGTCTCCCTCCCTCCCTCTCTCTCCTCTCTCTCTCTCTCTCTCTCTCTCTCTCTCTCACTGTATGTATGTTCGTTAACAAAATTCATCACAAACTTTGTGGAGGATCAATTACTCTACCACCACCAGGGGGACGGTTCAGTCTGGTAAACAATGAGACTGTGTGTGTGTGTGGGGGGGGGGGGGGGGGTGTGTGCCTGTGTGAGTATGTGACTGTGTGACTGTGCGTGTGTGTGTGTGTTACAGAGATACACAGACCAAACAAGCCATTTGGTCTAATAGAGGTGATCCGACCTAAAACATGACAGGTAAATTATTCTTTCCTACA
>CM064523.1:13852732-13982732 GCA_032716605.1 Paralithodes platypus
CAGAGAGAGAGAGAGAGAGAGACGACGATAGAGAGAGAGAGAGAGAGAGAGAGAGAGAGAGAGAGAGAGAGAGAGAGAGAGAGAGAGAGAGAGAGAGAGAGGATGAGCAAGAACCACATGAAGAGAAAACAATTGAGAAGGGTTGACGTAAAAGCAAGCAAAAGGGGTAACAGCAAAACGAGAGTCACACAGATACTCAGACCACACAGACCTTGCGATCCCTACTAGGTGGTTCGGCTTTAATACTACTAGACAGGGACAGTTTATAGTAGAAGAAAAGGACAGCAAAGCAGAAGGCTCTCTCCCCACCCTCCAGCTAAAAACTCGTACCGGAAAATAGGATGAAGTGTAAACCTTATGCTCTCTCTCTCTCTCTCTCTCTCTCTCTCTCTCTCTCTCCCCAATAAATGCTCAAAAAGAAAGGGATAACGTTTATCTCCCTTAACACTACCTTGTCCGACGTCTTGTAGGCTATTATGATTATGGCTTAATAATTTAATTATTATTGAGGATTATACTTGCTTTTATCATTTTCGAGGAATGGATTATAGTTTGACACCTAAACTAACAAAAACACCTTCCCAGTCTTCCTTCAAATTAAACAAATTCCCACCCTGACCCCCTTCAAGCAATATGTTTACATATTTTCGTTAGAAGATGTCCCGGTCAAAAGCAGATTTCTTTCTGGTTAAAGGCTAGCTATTGCTCGCCAAGAAAGCAATCCACACCTGAATGGAGTGAAGCGTCTTCTTATCGCCAAACTAATCGGGTGAAACGCCTCAATATCTCCAAAGTAATGGACCGAAACAGGGTGAAGTCGAAAATTATCTCCCTCGGACCAAGTAGGGTTATTTAAAGAGATAAGAAAGATAAATTGGAAGATAGGGGAATAGGCATACACACATACAGTACATAGATGGACACACACTAACAAAAGAAACACAATATCTACACACACACACACTGTACATACAATCCATAAGCCCACAGACACACAGACACACAGACACACACACACACACACACACACACACACACACACACACACACACATTCAACAGGCATCAGAGAGTGATGGCCGGGTACAGAAACAAAGTAATGTCATCGGAGGAAACCACCTTCGGAAACCAATAATTCATGCCACTACTGTCTTTGGTTGGTTCATATGTGTGTGTGTGTGTGTGTGTGTGTGTGTGTGTGTGTGTGTGAGAGAGAGAGAGAGAGTGTGTGTGTGTGGGTTTGTAATGTTTAGTGTGTCTACTCTACTTCTGACTACAAAATTGACTTCCCGAATTTGTCAACCCCCTGATTTTGACTATTTCATTAGTACTATACTACTTTTTCTTTAAGGGCAAACACTCTACACCAGGTATTATAGAGATAGCCGGTTTGCCACAGTTATAAAAGAAAACCGATTACGGCGGATGGCTGTGGCCTGATGAAGTCCATCCGCTTCTCTATTTTGCCTTGGGGTGGGTGTTTGACTGTCTCTCTATATTTTTCATATATCTGTGTTAATTTCAACTCTTTTCACATGTGTGTGTGTTTGTAATGTTTAGTGCATGTGTGTGTGTTTGTGTCTGTAAGTCTGTGTGTGTAATACTTGGTGTGTGTGAGTTAGTGTGTGTTAATGTCATCAGAGTAAAACTGCTTCGGAAACCGATACCGATAATTCATTTAGGCCCTGCCTTTGGCTGGTTCATGTTATAATAGTGAGAGAGAGAGAGAGAGAGAGAGAGAGAGAGAGAGAGAGAGAGAGAGAGGTGTGTGTGTGTGTGTGTGTGTGTGTGTGTGTGTGTGTGTGTGTGTGTGTGTGTGTGTGTGTTGCATTTCTGTGTTTGCATGATGCTTCATAATGTTGATTTGTTTGTTGATGTATGTATAGTATATGCAAATGTTCGTACATAGGTATAATGCTGGACACATTCACCATTACTGTATTATATTGTATTCCTTATTAGTTTTTCAGTAAATTAATGAATAGATTATTTCGGTTATCTAATTACATTTAACACTCCAAAGTAGGATAATATATATATATATATTTCTTCTTGTAAGCAAATAGTTTCTCAATGTGTATAGTATTTGTTCTTTTGAATGCTTAAGTATATAATATTTAGGTACATTGCAAGTAAATAATTCATAGCCTATTGCATTGCTATGTATATACACTCATAAATGCGCTTTACAGTAAGTGATAATTTACATTATATACAATAAATGCAATCTTCATGATTCACAGATTTAATTTCGTTCGAGAATTTCTCTGCCGAATTCAACACCTTTAGTTGTTCTCCACCACTTTAGGTTCAGGAATAGTGGAGTACTTTTAACCCTCTCCGACATATGACGCAATTTTGAGCCTATTGGGGATATTTTAAAGCCTTTGTTACCATCAGGGGTATTTAGAAACCTTTAGTTTACTTACTTCAACCTCTGCAGTTGTCTTTGAGTTAGCTGTGGACAGAAAACTAATTTTGGAGAGGTAATTATAAGAGTGAGATAACTATTTCATATTGCTAATCTGGCAACCTCTGCATCATAAATGCTTGAAAGGGTTAAGTGTTTTCTGCTGTAAAGGCACTCATAAAATCCTACGCGCTTCGGTGAATTCAAGAACAGTTATATTCGGGAACATATACTGTATACGGTAGAAGCCCAACCAATGTAGACCATTTCAACCGATTGATCTCAACCAGTGTAGACCATTTCAACCGATAGAACTCAACCAGTGTAGACCATTTCAACCGATAGAACTCAACCAGTGTAGACCATTTCAACCGATAGAACTCAACCGGTGTAGACCATTTCAACTGATTGATCTCAACCAGTGTAGACCATTTCAACCGATAGAACTCAACCAGTGTAGACCATTTCAACCGATAGATCTCAACCAGTGCCATCATGGCCAATACCGTTATGGTTATGTTAAATAAATGTTTGGTTAGGAGAGGTTTGTTCTTTCTGGACCCCTTTCTGGACCCCTTTCTGGACCCCTTTCTGGACCCCCTTTCTGGACCCCCTTTCCTCATGCTTAGCCCCATTTATTTGGCAAATTTTATATATTTATTTTTCTGCCATTTAGGTGTCGATTTTTTGTTGTCTGGCTAGCTGGTAATTTATGAGGATCCGGCAGTCAACCGGGATATTTTTCTACGGAAAAATGTACAAATTTTATCTCGGAGGGGACTCTTGAGGGTATTTTGTAAAGCTTGATGGAGGTCTTGGGAGGAAACTAAACATAGAAAATAAATACATAGATAAATGAACAAATACATACAAATACATACACATACATACAAATATATACAAATACATACAAATACATACAAATACATACAAATACATACAAACATACAAATACATACAAATACATACAAACATACAAATACATACAAATACATACAAATACATACAAATATATACAAATACATACAAATACATACAAATATATACAAATACATACAAATACATACAAATACATACAAATATTCCCTTAAGTTGGCCCTGATTGCGTTATAATAATAATAATAATAATCCTGGATTGTATTTGCTTTTTCTGGACCCCGTTCTCCCCCATATTTAGCTCCATTAGTTTGTCGATTATAAGGCCTTTCGTGCCATTTAAGTTTCAATTTTTTTCTGGAGACAGAGCTTGAACAGAAACAACATTTAAAGTTTCTCGGGGTCAGGGACTACTTTCGCGTTCCCTCGCCCGTTTATCTGTCTCGTCGAGTTGGAGAATTTTACAAGGGGAGGAGGATTTCTAGCCACCTGCCCCCAGGCATAGTTAGACCTGGTTAACCCTTTCACGCTTATGACGCGATTTTGAGCCTATTAGGGATACTTTAAAGCCTTTGTTACTATCAGCGGTATTTAGAAACCTTTATGTTTAGTTACTTTAACCTCTGCAGTTGTCTTTGAGTTAGCTGTGGGCAGAAAACTAATTTTGGAGAGGTAATTATAAGAGTGAGAGAACTCTATTTCTTATTGCTAATCTGGCAACCTCTGCGTCATAAAAGCGTGAAAGAGTTAATTAGTACTGGTTGAACGAGTCTACCGGTTGAGTATTCATTAGTTTATTTTGTTATAATAGGGTGTTATTGGCATACCCTAAAATAAAGTAAAGACTTTATTGTGCTAGTATAATTGGCCTTCGTCGTATCGGTGCTATTTGAGATCTGGTTATTAAAATGTTTTCTTGAAATGATCTACCAGTTAAGTTGCACTGGCGGTATTCAACTGGTTGAAATAGTCTGCTGGTTGAAAGAAAAATAAGGCTGGTTCAGTATTCTAGACAAACCTAAAATAGTTGAGGGTGAAAATACAATCTCTCACTCTCAGAGCATTTGTCAGCAGCAGCTCTCAGTGAACTGCCTGAGGTTATAAACGGCTGTACCACACACACACTTAGTCTTAACACCACCTACTTTACTCCAAGGTTTTTAGTTAAAAAAGATGTACACCATATATATATACTGTATATTATATATATATATATATATATATATATATATATATATATATAGAGAGAGATTTGATTTTGATTTTGCCCCGAGGGGCGAGTTTATTGAGCAGCGCCCCCCATCCTGTGAGGGGACAACCACTAGTAAGGCGATACATACTGCTCAAAGAGCCATTATTCCACTGAAACAACAGCATCGTCGTCTGGTTACATTCATATTTGTGTTTATAAATCAGGTTGGCATTATTCAGATGTGTTATTATAGTTTCCTCATTTAATTGTCACATGGTCTGTATATACGTATCTCTAAAAAAAAAAAAAAAAAAAAAAAAGCAAGCAAGCTTGTAGTGACTGAATTATTAATTGACAGGTTGTAAATAATAGCACTACAGAACTAGTGCAATCTTATGAGGAGACTATTCATATTTTCATTACATCAATGGTTATTGAGATCATAGTTAGCTGAATACAATTATTGTCAAGAATTGATTAAACACCGAATGAAGCTTCAAATAATGCACTCGTTTCCAGGGACTACCACTCGGAGAGAACATTGAAGTCAAACGGTCGTCAACCAACACTTAATATGCTGAACATAAACTGTGTGTTTGTTTGTTTATTTTCTTTTTTCCCTCCCTGTTCTTTTTTCCTCTTTTTTTCCTTTAATAAATTGGCTGTGGTTCATCTTCTGTGTTTATTTTATTTAGACTGCTTTTAAACCAGTTGTTGAATCTTAAATTTGGTTGCTGTGCATAATATTCCTTAATTTTCTCTAGAGTTGGGTCTTGTGATAGTTCTAGTTTGTGCCATATTTGTGTTGCTTGTCTATGGAGTCGGACATTTAATGGTAGTGTGTTTGTGTATTTGTTGTGTCGTCATTGTATAGGGGTATCTTTGGTTTGTGGCGAATCTTAGGGCTTTGTTTTGTATTTATTTTTTTTATTTTTTTTTTATTTTATTTTTTTTTTTTTTTTTAAGCGTGTGATTGTGAGATTGAATATACTTAGTGGGTATTTCAAAAATGTCAGGGGGTAAGGAAATGTGATTTGTATATTAGAAGACTGATTAACGAGACGTGTAACATGTGGAGGGAGGTGGTAGAAAGAGAGGGATCTCGTTGGGGGTGGAAGTTTCGCTCCCAGGAATTTTTGTTCCTGTGGTATTTCAATAATAATAATAAAATAATAATAATAATAAGGGGACAACCACTGGTAAGGCAATACATACTGCTCAAAGAACCATTATTCTATTGTAATAACAGTATCGTCGTCTGGTGTTATTATAGTTTCCTCATTTGATTGCCACATGTGCTGTACAGTATATAGGCCAACGTGCTCATGAAAAAAAATAAAAAAAAAAATAAAAAAAAATGACTGAATTATTAATTGACAGGTAAATAATAGCACTACAAAACTAGTGCAATCATATGAGGAGACCATTCATGTTTTCTTACATCAATGGTTATTGAGATCATAGTTAGCTGAATACAAATATTACATACATGATGTGACTAATATTTCGAACTACATAAATTATTATGCAATAATAGTACCACAAATATATTACAATCATATGAGGGACACTTCACATTCTTCATTACATCAACGGTTATTGAGGCCATAGTTAGCTGAATACAAGAGTCACATACATATGTGACTAATATTACCAACTACCGAAGTTATAATGGAATTATAGTAATACAAATATTTTACAAACATGAGTTACATGGTTCAAATTCTTATTACAATAATGGTTATTGAGGGGATAGTTGGCGCAATATGACCAGTGGAGAAGTTTACATGCCGATAGTAATATAATATTTAGTAGGGTGTGTGGTTATGGGAGAGAGGGAGGGGGGTTGTAGGAGGTAGAGGAATGGGTGGGAGAGGAGGAGGGGTAGGGGGGAGGGGGAGGAGGAGGAGGTAAGGTACTCCAGGGAGGAGGAAAGTGTGAAAGGGGAGGTGTGTGTGTGTGTGTATGTGTTGGGGAGGGTGGGACATACTACATATAAATAAGTTGTTTAAGGCCAGCCATAGTACTGAAGATAAAAAATAAATAAATATGGTAGTTGGAAAAAAAAAAAGGGAAAGTTTGTATTTCAACGCAAGTCTACAGATATCAGCAGTATCGCTTCATCGTACCTGACACAACATATCAATAAGTAAAGAAGGAAACTGTATACATGCAAAGATCAAGATTCAATTATGTTTAGTAGCAAAACAATATTCAGAAGGAAGATACTAATAGTCCTCCGGGAGGGATATGCCGCATATCCGAAGGTACTTAATTGTAGGTCAAACCATTAGCCGAGAATATTGAGGACAATTATGTTGCTTACATATGCAAGGGTCATGTATATTGGCTTGCAAAAGGATATGAATTGGCACTTAACAGATTATTTAAATAAATACTGTGTTAGAGGCTCAGAGGGATATGTATATACTGTACATTGTCAATCTATTAAGTGATAAGTAAAGAAATACTGACTGGTATTATAAGTGTGACATGATCAATGAAAATATGAAATCGTGTAGAGGGCGTTACAAAGGGTTTAAGTGTGACCTTGTAAGAAAGAAGAGATGTGTGGAGGGCAAGGGGTGCATACTTATAAGGTTCATGTTTCATGTTTACAGTACATATTATTGTGGAGGGGCAAGTTCTTGTGTTTTTTTAGTATGTTATTGATTACGTTATTCTTTAGCATGTATATTGCTTGATCCTCAATTGTGGTTAACTGATTATTCCTGTATTCCCTAATCATTGGGCATTCCAGGATATAGTGCTCGAGAGAGTGTTTGTTGGGAGCTCTGCAAACCCTACATTGCCTGTGCTCTTCTTCTACCTGCCAATTCAGCTGCCATGGATAACAATAGCCAAGCCTTATTCTTGCATGTACTGAGTCTACCCACCTACTCGTTGTACGTTTACCATAGGTGTATTTGGTCGTAAATGCTACTTATTGTAGTAGTTTATAGATCGGCTGGTATTATGATGTCTAGCTCTGTCTTCATCCACTCTTTCTTCTTGTGTCTTTTTAATTATAGTTCTCATTTGTTTCAATGACAGTTCAAGAATATGATCAGGTTCTTCTTTCTCTGTGGCCTCCTTGGCAAGCTTATCTGCCCTTTCATTGCCCGGGATGCCTACATGTGAAGGAATCCAGGCAAATTTGACCCCTAGCCCCTTCTCCCCTACACATTTTATCCCCCGTCTGATATCTTGTACAAGGAAAGGATAGGTGGGTTGGGGGCTAGAGATAGCTTCCAAGGCCGCCCTGCTGTCAGATAGGATAAGAATATTCTTTCCCCTTCGAAAGATACTCCCAATTCCCATCGCTATTGCCACCAGCTCAGTTTGAGTGGAGGAGGCCCAGTCCTGTAGCCTGGATAGTTCATCGTCTTCCTGAGCTATATATAGAGAGAGAGAGAGAGAGAGAGAGAGAGAGAGATTTGTGTGTGTGGGTGTGCGTATTTATGTATGTACTGTATGTGTGTGTGTGTGTGTGTGTGTAATAATAGTTGTGATTACTGACGACGAAGAGCATATTATGCGTGTGCACAAGGTCCCCAGGTGTGATATAGTTCCCAGGTGATTATATGACCTGAATGATCATCCTCCCTCACCTGACTAACTTTTTCTCCCTCTCGCTTTGGCTTGTATCCATTCGGCCCAATTCAGCCAACTGTTTTAAGACGTTTATCTCCATCCAGGTGTCAATATTCTCCTGGCGAGCGATAGCGAGCCAGCATATATATATATTTATTTGTTTTGACAGCAAGCTAAATTTGTACATTTTTCGATAGGAAAATTACTCCGGCAAAGCCGGATTTCTCCATGCAATATATATATATATATATATATATATATATATATATATATATATAGAGAGAGAGAGAGAGAGAGAGAGAGAGAGAGAGAGAGAGATAGGTGTGTGAGTGTGTGTGTGTGTAATAATAGTTGTGATTACTGTGACAACGAACATACAAGTGTGCACAAGGTCGTTCCCCAGGTGTGATGGTTCCCAGGTGATTATGGCCTTAATGACCCCCTCCCTCACCACCTGACTATACAACACATTATGAAAGCTACCGAGATGAGGCAGCTTCTACAGTCCTCGGCATATATAGCGTTACATTCATTCCAATCTTTGAACCCTTAAGGGAAGTCACTTGTGTTTTTCTCTTAGTCAGGTTAGGTTACGTAATCTACAGTATAGTCCATCCATTATAAGCCCTAATTCCTGTGACTCAAAAAAGGGCTAGAGCAAATGAGCTGTTAATTTCCACACATATTCCCTGGCTGGCCCCTCCTAAATGGTAGAAAGGGTAACTTGATTACTCTAGTCGTTTATTAGTAATCTGATATTGTTTTCACAGTTACAGAGTTTAGGGGTCACAATGGTTGGCCTAAGCCTACCAATAATGAACACTGAACAGGATATAGGAAGGTTAGGTTAAGAAGTCAAGGTTGAAAACCTGTAGGCCTATGCTAAAAGTGCTTGTACCTGTTTTATAAAAGAATGATAGGAAATCCCTTCATGTTTTCAGTCAATAAAAGGTCAATGTTACTATTTACCCACCCACGATTGTCAAGGTTTTAGTTTTTGTTTTTATGTAATTGTTTTACATACAAAGGATCATCGCATTTGAGTATTTACCCATTATCCAACAATCTAAACACACTAGTGGGTGTGGAGGGTGGGGAGGGCTATGAATATCAGGGAAAATGAGGGGTTAAAGAGCATAACATGCAAAAAATAAGCTGTGTTTGGCATAACCGTTTGCCATGGGATACATAATAAGTTGATGGGGGGGGGGGTATACATTTGCGACGGTAAGACCATGTACAAAAATACAATATGACAATTCAGTAGGTCACTGAATTATCGACGGATCTGGAGGGTGGGCAAATAGTAACTTTGTCCCAATTTATTAAGGAAAAAGAGGGGCCAATAGACTCTCCACATTTGTTCTCATTATAGTCCGCATGGAGGAATTTCGTTATCGACAACTTGAAAAAACCGATTTCACCGAAAAATAACGCCAAAAATAATCAAAGTCTTGTTTTGTAGGATGCCGCGATGCAGCTGGCTTTTTCAAAATCGCGACACCCAATAAATGGCGCGAGCGTTACTTACCAAAACAAAGAACCGGCAACCTATTTTTGCCCCCTTACAGATCAATTTATATGAGGATGACAATAAGTCAAGGGGGGGGGGGGGCAGTGCCCCCCTCAACCCATCATGAATCCAATTTACCCGGCAATTTCCCTCGCCTACTGTAAAAGCGCGATTCACCCAATAAATGCGCCATTTGACGCCGTATCTTCAGATTAATGGATAATGGTTAAGTTAATGCAAATCCTCCACTCAAACCATGACAAATAATAATACAGCACTATGTTCCTTGATGAAAAAAACAAACAACATGGTAAATAAGGCCGATGTAATCATTCTGAACGGTACCCAACGGTTTATGTCTCTTACCTTGTCGTAACTGGTGACATAGTTGAGTTGCGGGGGAAGACCACTGGAGGATCCCCGGAGTGGAGTCGGAGGGTGAGTGCGGTTACATGCTGTCACTGTTCAGGTCCAAATGACCGCTGGTTCGCTGAGGTATCATCAACGTCGTCTTTCTTCACTGATGGATCCGGTACACACTTAATCTGCAAGACAAGAAATGCATTAACAAAAATGTTTCCCTAGGTAAAAGCATGCGTTGTGTATAGTTTGCCTAAGAACTTGAATAATAAAAGTGTGGAAAAATACAAAGAGGGACATTCATTTGACATCCTTATCTTGCAAATGTATACTGTATATACAAATGTATACTGTATATACAAATACATAAAAAATAAATAAAAATAAATAATACAAATCGTCTACAGAGAGCCATTAGACACATACCTTCCTCACCTGACCCCTTGGACAAACTGACGATTTTGTTCGCAGTATTACCAATCCTATAACCCAAATTCCGCTAGATTAGATTGCTAGATACTAAATATTCGTATAATATAATTTGAAATGGGTAGAAACATCTAATATATTGCTGTAATATTTGAAATTATCCATTAAAATCACGAACAGGTGGTCGCTAGACAAATGGTCCATTTTCTTAGTATATCACTTTAGAATAGTTAAAATTCTCCAGAATACAGCTATATAATAGCGCTATATACAGTGAATATATCTACATCTATCATAGGAGTCGCTAAATTAGCAATACTGTTCCTGCTTGCTGATGATTCGACTCGCGCAAACGAAATGAAGCTAGCAGATTTTCGTAATTAAACTGTTTTAGCATTATTGTCAGCTTGTGTGAAATATATATGGGTACAGGTAGCTCAATCTTTAATTAAAATGTATTTTAGAAATACTAGTGAAGTCAATTAGTAGGAAAAATGCAAGTATTTGTAACATGTCTGATTCGACTCCTACCATATGAAGCACCAATTAGACCAACGATTTTCTATCACTAATACTGTATGTAGTTACATAAAATATATATGGTAATATTGATGTATGTTTTTCAATAATAGGTAAATGGAATGTAATGCTTCTGTACATTATAGAGTACAGTATATAGATAACATATTGATTTTATAATCATGCCTGGATTCACTCATATTGGATTCATTATAAATAAGTGAACTTTGGACTTGATTTCGACCAATGAGCATCCTCCATTGACCCCGTGAGAGGCTAGGTTGGAAGATGCTGATTGGCTATTTGGAAATTTCCCGAGTTATGATAGGATATAGTTATGCTCAAAAGTCATGTCCTACCAACAACAGTTCAACTTTGATGAACCTCAACACTAATTTAAGAATAATTAAAAGTTCTTAGCATTCACAAAGGATATTCTTGAATTCTATCTTATATTCAGTGATACATTATCATTAATACTTCTTAATCATATATCAAGAAGTGAAATAGTTATGAAGGCGGAACTAGATTTGTTAGCACGTCTGTAGTATGGATCCATGCTTTCTATAGTGAGAATTCCATTTCAAAAAGTCCTGGGGGCCCTCAATTTATTCTGTATCCCACGGCAAACGGTTATGCCAAATACAGCATATTTTTCGTATTTTATCCTCTATAACCCCTCATTTTCCCTGATATTCATAGCCCTCCCCACTAGTGGGGGGCGTGTTTTTTTATTGTTGGATAATGGGTAAATACTCAAATGCGATGATCCTTGGTATATAAAACAACAACTAAATATCAAGAACAAAATAAAAAAGTAATCCTTGAAAATCGTGGGTGTGTAAATGGTAACATTGACCCTATTATGTATTAAAAAACAGTTGCATGCATATATTGTATGTTGCTTTGGGTAGCGAAATTGCCATATAAAAGATAAACAAAGCCAATATAATTGTAGGGCTGATATGGAGGGCATTGTGTCACTTGACGAAGAAATCTTCAGGAATCTCTATACAGCGCTGGTTAGGCCGCACCTGGAATATGCGAACCAGGTGTGGGCTCCATATATGGTAAAGGATATAGAAGCAGTGGAGAAAGTGCAGAGGAGAGCTAGCAAGCTAATACCAACGTTGAAGAACGCGGGCTATAGGCAGAGGTTGAGGACACTGGGGCTTCGACACTGGCATATAGGAGAAAGAGAGGGGATATGATAAGAGACTTTTAAGATAGTGTCAGAAAAGTATGATGAGGATGTGTGTGAAGGTATCTTCTTGATGCGGGAGGAAACAAGAACGAGAGGACACTCTAAGAAAATTTACAAAGAAAGAAACAGGCTTGAGAAGGCAAAGAACTCATTTTGTGATAGAGTGGTAAATGAGTGGAACGCACTGCCCCAGTATGTAGTCGATTCCGAATCAATAAGGGAGTTTGAAAGTAATCTTGATAAAGCATGGGGAAGGCAAGATTTGAAGTTTGATTATAAAGCAAAAATACAGAATAGTAAAAATGTTGCGTCTGCTACCGCCGCTGCCAACACCGTGAACGATCGCAGCAGTGCAAGTACTGGTACTGAGCTGGATACACAGGCCTAGTTTGCCTTTTTCCAGAGGATCTACTGTAAGAAACTGTAAGAAACTAAGAATATATAAATTAATTACTACCCAACTATGTTTATCTAAGTTTACCTTGAAAACTTTATTCTCTTTAGATAGAAACAAAAGAAAACGAAATCTGGTTCTCATTCTATAGGGGTAACTTTCCTAATGATTGTCTACTCTAAGCACCATTTGTTTTATTATTCTCATTCGCCGTGTTCCAAATACTAGAAACTTCGAGCATATTTCATAAGCTTAATTCCATTTTTTTTCGTAACATTTATCTCTTTTCATATACCATACATTCCTAGATGTATTTCATCATGGTTCTATCATGTTCACTGTAGTTTTGACAATATTGCTTTTGTCGGCTAATGTCCATAGTATACACCATGGCTATTAAATACATTATTTTATATTTCCTTGTATCTGTATGGCCTCGTCAACAACAACATTCCCCTGAGTGTTGGGGCTTGTAATAACAGGTAAATAAATAATAATAAAACAATAATACTCTCAGCACAACAATTTACATATTGCGGTAAACTTTCCGATTAACACAAGGGCAAGTTTTCCAAACAAAACATGTTTTTTTCTACTGTTTTTCATTTGATTCATTCGATTTTTGCACCCATTTGTTGCGGAAATGTCTCGTTTTGGCTATACCCCATCATCCCAACAGTTTCCATATATTTTTCCTTAACCTAACATGGGGGCTGTCGCACCCCAGCCCCCCGCTGTTCTTAGCATTGATATAGATTATAGAGGATGACAAGATACTAAAAATAATTAAATATATATTTCCCCCTCCCCCTTAACCCTTACTGTACCAGCGGCATCATTTTGTTTTTTTATTACAGCCGCATTTAGACGATTTCATTAAGCTCAGGAAGGATATATGGTAGCTAAAAGTATAAAATGAGATAGTATGTAATTTTTTAACGGGTAGACTTCCTTACTAAGCGGAATAAACCCGTCTAATAGTTGCCAAAATATAATGAAAAGGACGTCACCGGTACTGAATGGGTAAACATATTATATTATCAGTGTTTTGTACCATGCCTATTACTCCTCCCTTTATTCTCCTCTTTCCTCTCCACCTCTTCATTCTCCTCTCCTTCTTCCCATCCTCCTACTACTCCCCTTTTTCTTCCTCCTTGCTTCTCCCCTCTTCCTCATTCTCCGTGCCCCCCTCTCTTCCCCCTCTTCCGTCCATAAGCCCCCCCCCCCCCATCTCCTCTTTCTCTTCTTCTCCTCTCCTCCCCAACCCCCTCTTCGTCCCCCATATCTTGTTCCTCTTCTCCCTCTCCCGCCTTTCTCCCCTACATCCTACGTCCCCACCCCCATCTCCTCCTCCTCTTCTCCCTCTTCCTCCTCCCCAACCCCCTCTTCCTTCCTCACTCTCCGTCCCCCATCTCGTCTTCTCCCTTTCATCCTCCCTCGGCGTCCCCATACTTCCCCTCCTCCTCCATCTCCACCCACTCTCCTCCACCTCCTCCCCCCTCTCCTCCCCTCCTCCCATCCACCACCTCTCCTCCTCCTCCTCTCTGTTATGACCGCTCAGAAAAATGACTAAACTTTGGAACATTAAAGCCAAAGTTTAAAAAGAGTTTCATTGCTCCCCCAAAGACCAGCATCAGAGATAAGCTAATGCCCAGCACAGGAAAACAAAAACTAAAGGTACACCAGATATTCTTTAAGATAATTTATATATATATGCTTTTATACTATACACTAATATTATTCTATGCCTTAACGTTGGTACAGCTATGACTTACGTTAGTCAAGTTAGCCTTATTATGCCTTTAACCCATACAGTACCGGGGAACTCCTTTTCATCGTACTCTGGCAACTATTAAACGATTTTATTAAGCTTAGGAAGGACCTCTAGCAATAATATGGCTTCACAATATCTCAACCAACCCTGTTTAACTACCACATATCCTTCCATTGCTGCATAATATCGTCTAAATATAGCTAGAATAAAATATAACACGTCGCTGGTACTCAAAGGGTTAAGAGGATAATTATTTATATATATTTATTTAAATGTTTAGTTTCGTCATTAGCCCTCCATCAAGCTTAATAAAATGCCCTAAAACCCCCCTTCGACATTAATTTTTGCATATTTCAGTAGAAAAAATGCCTCAGCCGAAGGCCGGTTCCTCCTAAATTGCACGGTCACTATCGCTCGCCAGGAAAATATCAACACCTGAATTTGAATAAGAAATGCAGCAAAAAGTCTTAGAATAGCCAAACTAATGGGGCAAGCGTCTTAAATATGCAAAACTAATGGGACTAAACATGCGGGAGAAGAGGGTACAGACAAAAGTACCCCCATAAGTTAGTATATTTTAATCATGAAGTTAATTAATCCAATTATACATCTAAGTTAGTTTAGTTATACTTCTAAGATAAACCAATGTCTCAATGCTTCTAGCTTATGTTGTATATTTATATACAACATACATCTCCAGCACTCAGGAAATACATAGACCAATTAGAAGGAGTTCAAACCAAAGCTACTAAACTCATTCTATCATTATTCCCTTATTTTTCATCAACACAAAAATCAACCCTTCGTCTTTTCAAAATATTCTTGGTGTCTCTTTTTCATCTGGCTTTTCTTGGAAAGACCACATTACCACACTTGATAAAACATGATAGATAGCTATTCTTGATACCTCCTTGTAACACACACACACACACCCACACACACATGCAAACTACACACAAATACACACACACAAACTCTCCCTCTCTCTCTCAATATCACCACATTTCTATCCGAACCCACCCGAGCAGCACTTCCCGGAAACCAGTCACTAAATGCTCTGAAAATTATAGAGGCTTTGCGAGCACTAGGCGTGATTACATGTTGCACTGGACAAAAATAGGTGTGCAAAATGGAACACGGAGACTGAACAAACCTGGTACACCTATTAACCCCTTCAACACGATGACGCCTTTTTACCTTTGATTCAGGTGTGTGTGTGTATGTGTGTGTGTGCCCGTGTGTGTATGTGTGTGTAGATTCCTGTGTATATATATTAATGTGTTTACCCTGCATGATACGCTTGACCTCATGGTGGGAGTGGCTGTGTTGCAACATACTGTACACTACACTACACGCTTATTTCCAACAACAGTTTAACCCTTAATTGGCGGCGCACGACATATGTCGAGTGAAATAAATTTGGACTATGTGGCGGTGCACGACATCTGTCGAGTGCCATTTTCAGCACGTAATGTTGCTGAGAGAGAGAGCTGAGCGGTGGGACGAGCGTAGTAACCTTATGACCGCTCCCCACGACCACCGCGGGTGTACTGAACTGTATTCTAACTTCCTCCCCCTCTTCTCACTCGCTACACAGGGAATTATATACGGAAATTACCTTATTTTAGGTTTTTTGCACTCGTGTTGCACGATCGTTGCAAGAGAACCAGTGGTCGTACAAGGATGGTTCGGGTGTCATTGGAAAGCTCTGTTTACGCCCTTTCTGGGATAGATACTTGTTTTACGCTCTGGGTCTTATTTAGGCATGAAAATGAGCATGGAAACAACCCTATTTAGGGTAAAACAAAAACCGCTGGGCGGTACGGTCAAATAGACCACCTAGGCCGCTCGTAAGGGGTTAAGGGAGGCCACCTCGCTTTTGTTTATCTTTCTCTCCCACTTTCTTTGGCTTGTATCCATTCGGCCCCATTCAGCCTACTGTGTTAAGACATTTACCCCCATCCAGGTGTCAATATTTTCGTGGCGAGCGGTAGCGAGCTAGCATATATATATTTTTGTTTTGACAGCAAGCTAAATTTGTACATTTTTCGATAGAAAAATGTCTCCGGCGAAGCCGGATTTTTCCATACAATGCTGGCTCGCTATCGCTCGCCAGGAAGAAATCGACACCTGGATGGGGATAAACGTCTCAAAACAGTTGGCTGAATGGGGCCGAATGGATACAAGCCAGAGAAAGAGAGAAAAGGAGAGAAAGATAAAAAAAAAACGGTGACCCCCCTTAAACGATGTAGCTTCAATCTGTACGCCATATATAAATTGCCTTTCTCTAGGGTATGTTCTCAACATATTTGCAGAATCAGAGCAAGAATGACTTATTTTCAACATTTTATTAACATTTGATGTTTAGAATTATGTGGATTAGTCTTAACACCCTAGTAAAGATGTATAGCAATGTATAATTAAATAATTATATTATATAAAAGTTACTCCAAAAATTAGTTTTGGGCGAGCTATAGCGAGCCTGTAACTTAAAAGAAATCGGCCTTCGGCGGGGACACATTTCTATTGAAAAATGCACAAATTTAGCTTGAAGGGGGTCTGGGTGGGCCTTTTTAATTTGAAGGAAGTCTGGGAAGGTGTTTTTCTTAGCCTAGGGGACAAACTAAAATATACATTTCAAAAATTACAAAAGCAAGCAAAACCCTTAGTACTAAGTATAGAAAAATAGTATAAGTATAAAAGTATAAATATAATAAGTATAAAAAAATCACATAGAAAAAAATAAAAATAAATAAAAACAAAAAGTAAACAAAATAGCCAAATAATCAACAAGACGTAGGACCAGATAGTGGAGAGAGAGAGAGAGAGAGAGAGTACGTGTGTGTGTTCCAGTATACAGTATACACACCCAGACTCACACAAAGGAAGCCGGACCAACCAATCAAAGCCGCCGGAACTGTCGCCAATAGTCATCAAGCCAACTAACACACCTTCCCTAGAGAGAGAGAGAGAGAGAGAGAGTCTGATTCACAGGGTTACCAAATCAAGTCTGCTAGATATAGTAAACAAATTACGATAATCGCTACTATAATGGCAATCTCTACAATATCGATCTAAATGGCTCAAATCACATCATATCGATGTAAATTGCTCAAATCAACGACATTTCGCTCTAAATGGCTCAAATCAACAACATATCGCTCTAAATGGCTCTAATAAAAAACATATCACTCTAAATGGCTCTAATCAACAACATATCGCTCTAAATGGCTCAAATCAACAACATATCGCTCTAAATGGCTCAAATCAACAACATATCGCTCTAAATGGCTCAAATCAACAACACATCGCTCTAAATGGCTCAAATCAACAACATATCGCTCTAAATGGCTCAAATCAACAACATATCGCTCTAAATGGCTCAAATCAACAACACATCGCTCTAAATGGCTCAAATCAACAACACATCGCTCTAAATGGCTTAAATCAACAACATATCACTCTAAATGGCTCAAATCACCAACATATCGCTCTAAATGGCTCTAATCAACAACATATCGCTCTAAATGGCTCAAATCAACAACATATCGCTCTAAATGGCTCAAATCAACAACATATCGCTCTAAATGGCTCTAATCAACAACATATCGCTCTAAATGGCTCTAATCAACAACATATCGCTCTAAATGGCTCAAAATCAACAACATATCGCTCTAAATGGCTCAAATCAACAACATATCGCTAGAATTAAAGTAGCTAGATATAAAAATGTTGCTTCTAGATCGATGTAAATACCTCTAGATCTAGCGGAAAAGTGGCAAAATTAATAATATTAGCTCCAAGTCGCTATCTTGGAGGAAGGATATTGAAGGAGCCTAGGCAAACTCTTGGAGGAAGGATATTGAAGGAGCCTAGGCAAACTCTTGGAGGAAGGATATTGAAGGAGCCTAGGCAAAATCTTGGAGGAAGGATATTGAAGGAGCCTAGGCAAACTCTTGGAGGAAGGATATTGAAGGAGCCTAGGCAAACTCTTGGAGGAAGGATATTGAAGGAGCCTAGGCAAACTCTTGGAGGAAGGATATTGAAGGAGCCTAGGCAAACTCTTGGAGGAAGGATATTGAAGGAGCCTAGGCAAACTCTTGGAGGAAGGATATTGAAGGAGCCTAGGCAAACTCTTGGAGGAAGGATATTGAAGGAGCCTAGGCAAACTCTTGGAGGAAGGATATTGAAGGAGCTTAGGCAAACTCTTGGAGGAAGGATATTGAAGGAGCCTAGGCAAACTCTTGGAGGAAGGATATTGAAGGAGCCTAGGCAAACTCTTGGAGGAAGGATATTGAAGGAGCTTAGGCAAACTCTTGGAGGAAGGATATTGAAGGAGCCTAGGCAAACTCTTTCCTCTTTGTCTCTCCTCTAATGTCTTCCTCGTCCTGAAAGGGGTGAAGCGCCTTACTATCGACAAACTAATGGAGTGAAAGGTCTTAAAATAATGGAGCAAAATAAGGGGAAGTCCATAAAGAAGCGCCTTACTATCAAACTAATGGAGTGATAGGTCTTAAAATAATGGAGCAAAATAAGGGGAAGTCCATAAAGACCCCCCTCGGGCCAAATACATTGAACCCCTTGAAGATTATGATGTAATTTGACAGTGTTTTCTGGATATTACTAGACGATTTTATTCAGTTTAGGAGGGATCTGCGTGAGTCAAAAGGTTAATGGAGATCGACTTTACGCCTTTGATAGCTAGACGTCATACCTAAGCTGTATAGAATCGTCTAATAATAGTCAGAAGGAACTGCTTAAACGCGTCAGGATAGGTATTATATTGTTTTCACCAACCAACTGAACTTCTAAACTCAATTAATGAAATCAACAAATACATGTGGCACTCCAAGGACTCGAACCTAGGACACTCACACCGAAATTCAGGTTTGTTCACACTCTCGCCGCGTTCCCTTTTGCACACCTAATTTTTTCCAGTGCAGTATGTCAACACGCTTAAAGTACCTCCTCTCCTCGCATTATTCTTTCGTCATGTTCAGAGTATTTAGTGACGGGGTTCCGGGAAGTGCAGCTCCGGTGTGTTGCGGTGGAAATGTGGTGAGGGTGAGCATGAGTAAGAGTGAGAGTGGGAGTGTAAGAGGAAGTGAGTGAGAGTCAGTTAGAGAGTGAGTGAGAGTGAGAGTGAGTGAGAGAGAGAGAGACGTCATATCACTTTTGTCTTATCCACCTCTGATCCCCCGAACAACAACAACAACAACAACAACAACAACGTCGACCAATCATAGACCTACGGCATTTCACATTGCAGGTATAAATAATCTAATATGAAGGTAGAAAGGTAAATGTTCACTACAAACACGTCTCCTAACTAATCATCAGAATCACAGAGGCACTTCGAGGTTCATTGACGTTTTTTTTTTTCTGGACCCCCTTCTCCCTCATGTTTAGGCCCATTACTTTGAGATTTAAAGGCAGTAGTTTGGCAATTTTATAATCTTTTGCTAAATGTCTTTGACAGTTTTATAACCTTACATGTCATTTATGTGTCGATTTTGTTTCCTGGCGAGCGATAGCGAGACTGCAAATTTTTCTACCGAACATTTTTCTACTGAAGAATTGAAAATATTATCTCAAAAGCGGGTCTTAAAGGTGGGGGCTCATGGGTTGAGGTAAACATGGAAAAATAATTGCCAACCTGCATATAATTATCTTGTAAAATGCAATGTCACTGAAATAATTATTAACAATGGTATAAAGGATTTGCGGATCGTCTATACCGGGCCTGTGACGTCATAGTGACGTCACACCAGTATCCTTATCCTAGACTGGATGGTGGAGTTACACTCTTGTGACGTCACAGGCCCGGTATAGACGATCCACAAAATCCTTTATACCATTGTTAATAATTATTTCGGTGCCATTGCATTTTGCAAGATAATTATGTACAGCTTGGCGATTATCATTCCATGTTTACCTCAAACCATGAGCCCCCACCTTTAAGGGTAAGGAGCTCTACGGAGCAAACTAACAACCTCCCCTTTAATATTGAATCACCTTTAAGGGAACCCACCTCGCTTTTTTTCTGTTTATCTCCCTCTCTCTTTGGCTTGTATCCATTCGGCCCCATTCAGCCTACTGTTTTAAGACGTTTACCCCCATCCAGGTGTCAACATTTTCCGCGAGCCAGCATATATATATTTTTGTTTTGACAGCAAGCTAAATTTGTAAATTTTTCGATAGAAACATTTCTCCAGCAAAGCCGGATTTCTCCATACAATACTGGCTCACTATCGCTCGCCAGGAAGAAATCGACATCTGGATGGCGATAAACGTCTTAAAACAGTTGGCTGAATGGGGCCGAATGGATAAAAGCCAGGGAAAGAGGGAAAAGGAGAGAAAGATAAAAAAGAAAGCCGGTGACCCCCCCCCCTTAATAAAAGAATCCAAGTCCGTATTATCGTCCCCCCCCCCCTCATTTGTATAGCCTAGAGGTCCTGATTAACCCTTTCACGCACATATGACGCAGAGGTTGCCAGATTAGCAATAATAAATAGAGTTCTCTTACTTATAATTACCTCTCCAAAATTAGTTTTCTGCCCACAGCTAACTCAAAGACAACTGCAGAGGTTGAAGTAACTAAACTAAAGGTTTCTAAATACCCCTGATGATAGCAAAGGCTTTAAAGTATCCCCAATAGGCTCAATATCGCGTCATATGCCGGAGAGGGTTACCTAGAGTGCGTTACCTGGGGACCTAAGATACAGGAATGCTCAACAATTAGGTCTCACCTTTAACCCCTTCTGTACCGACGACTTCTTTTTATTTTATCCTAGCTAATTATTATGTTCCTTCCAACAACCCACTATACTCCTAAAATCGATTAATGAAATTTACAAACACATGTGGCAGTCCGTGGATTCGAACCCAGGATGCTCACACCGAAAATCAACACCTTATGCATCGCAGCACGAAGACAGTACTATTAGACGATTTGATTCAGTTTCCAAAGGACCTCCAGCAACTGACAGGCTTCGAACTATCTCACCGATCTCATTTTGCTAGCACAGATCCTTCTTAATCTGCATAAAATCGTCGACATATAGTTGAAATATAACCACAAACATCCTCGGTAGTGAAAGGGTTAAGGGCGGGGGGGGGGGGGGGTTCTGGATTCCCTTCTCCCTCATGTTCAACCCCATTAGTTTTTTAAGACTGTTCGTGCCCTTCAGGTGTAGAATGTATACTGGCGAGCCTGACAATTATGAGAAACCATGGCCGGGGCATTTTTCTACCGAAAAAGGCATAAATATTTCTTGAAGGAAGGTCTTGAATATATTGTGTTTAGGTAAATGTAGGTCGAGGGAAAAAACAATGCAAAATATAATCATAAAATAACAAATAAATAAAAATCCCCCCTATAATATAGAGCACACCTTTAAATTCCACTATATAGAGCACACCTTTAAATTCCACTATATAGAGCACACCTTTAAATTCAACTATATAGAGCACACCTTTAAATTCCACTATATAGAGCACACCTTTAATTCCACTATATAGAGCACACCTTTAAATCCAATATAGAGCACATCTTTAAATTCCACTATATAGAGCACACCTTTAAATTCCACTATATAGAGCACACCTTTAAATTCCACTATATAGAGCACACCTTTAAATTCCACTATATAGAGCACATCTTTAAATTCCACTATATAGAGCACACCTTTAAATTCCACTATATAGAGCACACCTTTAAATTCCACTATATAGAGCACACCTTTAAATTCCACTATATAGAGCATATCTTTAAATTCCACTATATAGAGCATATCTTTAAATTCCACTATATAGAGCACACCTTTAAATTCCACTATATAGACCACACCTTTAAATTCCACTATATAGAGCACACCTTTAAATTCCACTATATAGAGCACACCTTTAAATTCCACTATATAGAGCACACCTTTAAATTCCACTATAGAGCACACCTTTAAATTCCACTATATAGAGCACACCTTTAAATTCCACTATATAGAGCACACCTTTAAATTCCACTATATAGAGCACACCTTTAAATTCCACTATATAGAGCACACCTTTAAATTCCACTATATAGAGCACACCTTTAAATTCCACTATATAGAGCACACCTTTAAATTCCACTATATAGAGCACACTTTTAAATTCCACTATATAGAGCACACCTTTAAATTCCACTATATAGAGCACACCTTTAAATTCCACTATATAGAGCACACCTTTAAATTCCACTATATAGAGCACACCTTTAAATTCCACTATATAGAGCACACCTTTAAATTCCACTATATAGAGCACACTTTTAAATTCCACTATATAGAGCACACCTTTAAATTCCACTATATAGAGCACACCTTTAAATTCCACTATATAGAGCACACCTTTAAATTCCACTATATAGAGCACACCTTTAAATTCCACTATATAGAGCACACCTTTAAATTCCACTATATAGAGCACACCTTTAAATTCCACTATATAGAGCACACCTTTAAATTCCACTATATAGAGCACACCTTTAAATTCCACTATATAGAGCACATCTTTAAATTCCACTATATAGAGCACACCTTTAAATTCCACTATATAGAGCACACCTTTAAATTCCACTATATAGAGCACACCTTTAAATTCCACTATATAGAGCACACCTTTAAATTCCACTATATAGAGCACACCTTTAAATTCCACTATATAGAGCACACCTTTAAATTCCACTATATAGAGCACACCTTTAAATTCCACTATATAGAGCACACCTTTAAATTCCACTATATAGAGCACACCTTTAAATTCGGATATTAAATTTTATTGATTAAATACAAGGGATTCCCCCCCTCCCTCCCTCCCTCCCCACACCATCCTATCGACAATACTGCTTAAGGTGCGGTCACACTATGAAGACTTAAGGTAATTACCGCGGCGACTCAAGGAGTGCCGATTGTCTTTGCCGATCATCCGTAACTTGACCAAGAGTAAATGTCTGCCTAAGGCAGGCTGGACGGCATCGGCGTCCAGTAGCCGGAGCTACACGGAGACCTAGCATAGCAGACCGCCGGCGTCATGCGGCGCAACGAGGCAACAGGACGGCAAAAGGAAGGCAACTTGACGGCCTTCGTGTTACGCAGGTCCCCTACTCCCAAACGACGCTGGCCGACCCGAGCCACCAGGTATATAAACAGGTAGAGACCCATCACCCTCAGCATTCAATTAGACTACAGCAGACCTGTAGCCAAAATGATCAGAGAACATGAAACAGCCAAAACCGGATTTTTCTGCATAGGCCTCTATGAGATAGCCAGAGAAAAGCAAGAACATGATAACTGGCGTTGGAGAGAGTTGAAAGATAAATATGACTAAGAAATACTGCGAAATAAACAACCTCCCTCCTCCTCAATATAACATAGTAGATAGATCTACAAATAACGAATAATATTTAAGCAACTACTATCAATCACTTAGAAATCATATTGTAATCAATTCCTAGCCCTCAGCACCTATATAACTTGCCATAAAAAAAATAACTTTAATAAATAAAAACAGCAAGGTGGCCGGCCCACTAACTTTTCTCTTCTACTGTCTTTCATCTTTCCTACTTTCTCTTCCTTCCCAATCTGGGATCTCTTCTTTCACCCCCTACCCTATAAAAAAAAAAAAAAAAAAAAAAAAAAATCAGCATTCCACCATCACCTGATGTCACTTCAAACACCATGTCCCTTGTACCCAGGCGACGCATGGCGCCACACGGCGCTGACCGGTCGGCTACCGGTCCCCCTCACCAAGGTTAAGAGATACAACAGGTTGGAGCATGGGGTCACTCCAACTCGTACCCGCTCGCGCATGACGTCACAAGGGAGGAAGGGTCAGAGGTCACTCGACTGTATACACTTCATTCTCAAAGGAGCAGCCGAGCCAGCACTATCCTCCGTTTTCTTTGACTTCATACCGTGATGCTATAACTACTGTATAATGCCGTGTGAAAGTGTAGCTCTTCTATTTTAACTAAACAAAATGCCTATATATTGTCAAGTTGCTGGATGCAAGTCGATATTTATCAAAGGAAGTAACATAGCATTCCATAAATTTCCCAAAGATGAAACACTGCGGTCAAAATGGAGTAATCTAAGTGGGAAAAAAGGCTGTATTATCTCACCAACAGCAAGGATCTGCACTAAACATTTGTATCTCTTAACCTTGCCCCTCACGCGCATACCGGTGGGCGCGTGACGGCGCTTGCCTCACAACCACGGCTAGCTCGGCGACCAATTTTCCATGCTTCTTGCATGTTCATAGCAAATCGAAACCAGCCACGACCATCCTGGCCACCCATCGTACCGTACTGTACCGTGGGGATGCGCGGGGACCACCCACGACGCGCGGTGACTTAGATGAAGACCTCCTTAAGGGGAGATATCCACTTGAGGGATTTTTTTCTGGACCCCTTTCTCCCTCATGTTTAGCCCCATTGCTTTTGATATTATAAAACGTTTGCCCCATTAGTTTAGCGATTTTAAGAACTTTCACCCCATATTAAGACCTTTCGTGCAATTCAGGTGTCGATTGTATCCTGGCCAGCGATAGCGAGCCTGTAATTTAAGAGGAACCGGCCTTCGGCCGGGAAATTTTTCTACCGAAAAATGTACACATTTATCTTGAAAGGGACTCAAGGGGGTGTAATTTTAAGCTTGATGGAGGTCTAGGGAACAAACTAAATACCTCCCCTTAAGACCTCAAGTCTCCGCGGTAATTCCCTTAAGTCTTCATAGTGTGACTGCCGCTTTAGGTCGGACCTCTAGGGGCTGAAATTTGTCTTATACATAATATCATCTTTGACTGAGAGATGAATAGTATAACAATGAAATGCCAGAGTGGGTACACACACACACACACACACACACACACACACACACACACACACACACACACACACACACACACACACACACACACACACACACACACACACACACACACACACACACACTCAAAATATATACTCTCACAACATGTATCAATTATCAGTATGGTTTAAAATAGATTAATACAACCAATAAATCAATACATAAACAAGAAATAACTCACCATTGACTCTGGGTAGGCTTCAAATTACAAAGGTGGGATAATTTCTCTCCGTAGCTCCAACCTGGAAGCAAAAATAACATGTTTCATTTGATATTAATGATATACGTTGTTTTAACTATTATTATTAAGGGAGGAGGGGGGGGGGATTATGGACCTCCTCCTCCTTCATACTTAACCCCAATAGTCTTGAGAATTTAACACCTTTCGCCCCATTTGTTTTGCCAAAATTAAGGCTTTTCGTGCCATTTAGGTATCAATTATTTCTTGGCAAACGAGAGCGAGCCTGTAATTTAAAAGGAACCGGCCTTCGGCCAGGAAATTTCATTATAGAAACATTTACAAATATATCTCGAAGAGGGTCTTTGGGGTACATATTTCTTAAAGGTTAAGTTAGGTTAGTAATATATTTTGGCACTAGGTTGGATGGCCCTGGTTGTAGACCAGTCAAAGTAGGGCTGGACTTAGAACAAATTGTAATAGAAGGTTTTTTGGCTTTAACTTGTTTATTAGGTCCCTCTGATGAACATATAAAAAGTCTCCAACTTTTGGACACCGGGAAAGTGGTTAATTTGCATAAATTCAAGATGGCCGCCGTCCAAAGCTTCAATTTACAGATAACTTTTTTCTGGTTGCTCCTAGACCCTATAAATGTATTACAAACAACGTTTTTTGGCTTTAACTTGTTTATTAGGTCCCTCTGATGAACATATAAAAAGTCTCCAACTTTTGGACACCTGGAAAGTGGTTAATTTACAGCCAAAAAACCTTCTATTGCAATTTGTTCTAGGTCAAGCCCTACCTTTACTGCACATTATTGTCTATTACATTTTGCCTAGGCATATACTAATCCCATCATCTTGTTTCTTGTTTCATGCAAGGACTTCCAGGAGGCTGCAGATCTTTTGGATAAGCTGTTGCGTGAAGATGTTTCACCGGATGAAGTCTGCAGTAAAGACGTTTTCAACAGAATTTCTGAAAAACTTAAAGCTGAGAAGAGCTCCTTAGCAGAGCATAAGATGGGAAAGCTATGGATTCAATACATGGACATGATTGACCTGCTGCGTCGCTTCCTGAGGGCACTGAGAATGGGCGATTTCCTACTGTACCTCGGAACACTCCAGGAGATGTTGCCGTACTTTGCAGCGTGTGGTCATAACAATTATGCCAAGTCAGCCCATGTGTACATTCAAGACATGATTGAACTTGAGCAGCTCAACCCAGACATGTTCTGTCAATTGAACTCCGGTCTATTTGTGATCCGCCGAAGTGATCGGCTGTGGGCAGGACTGCCAAGCGACTTGGTTATAGAGCAGGTTTTGATGCGCTCTTTGAAAACGAATGGTGGATTGACACGTGGTAGGGGCATGGAGGAAACGCAATGCCTGCGCTGGTTACTTGCTATGCCAGCCTGCGCTGAGGTGAGTGAAGTTATGCAAGAACTGACAGGGAAGCATTTCCACACCTCTGAGCAGCACAAAGAAATGACTGAAGCAAGGCGTGAACGAGATAGGAAGGACACAGAGAAGGTTCTCGCATTCTTCAAGGATTATGATCCATTTCAAGAATCAAATGAACTCAGGAATATTGCCAACGGTGTGACAGGACCAGCCTCGGCCAATCCTCATTTACTGTATGAGGTTGGTATGAACATTGTGCAGAAGATGGAAGGTAGCAATGCTTTTGACTTTTCATTTAGGAAGAAAGATCAAGTTGAGTCGTTGGGTGCAAAGGTTACAATCAGTGCTGAAAAAGTACCAATCGACCCACAGCTCCTTTTCCAGAGGCTCCTCATCTTTGCTAATAACAGGGACTTAGGTGTTGAAGAGGTCTTTGCGTATGAGTTGTCTAGCTACCCTACTGCTCTGTTCGATAAGTGGGGGAGGCTCAGGGAAGCCAATAAACCACAGCTAGGAGATGAGATAGCTGCTGTTGTTCCCAAGTCGTCATTGGAATCATTTGAGGAAGAAAGGACTGTGACCCATGTTCTGGATGGTGGTTCCTTATTGCAAAGGATTCCATGGAAGAAGGGTGACACATTTGAGGACATTGCAAGCATGTACATGAAGCATGTTTCCAAAAACTTTCTCAACCCGGTGGTTGTATTCGACGGTTATAAATCAGGACCTACTACCAAGGACATGACACACAATCGACGATCAAAAGGAGTCTTTGGTCAAAAGGTGATGTTCACTCCAACCATGCCCCTTCGGTCAAAAAAGGAAAACTTCTTGTCAAACTCGGACAATAAGCAAAACTTCATTGACTTATTGTGTGAAACATTCAAGGCAAATGGAATTGACTGTGTCAATGCGCCAGCAGATGCAGATGTCATGATTGCGAAGAAGGGAATTGAGCATGCAAGGGAAACCGTGACATATGTGATAGGTGAGGACACAGACTTGTTGGTGCTGTTGTGTCATTATGCGGAACGAGGGATGAATGATTTGTACTTCAAGTCGAGCAAGGAAGGTGGGAAATGTTGGCATATTAACTCAGTAGCAGAAGCTCTCGGTGAAAGCATCTGTCGTGTCCTGCCAGTTGTCCATGCACTCTGTGGATGTGACACAACCTCACGACTGTATGGTTTTGGTAAAGGGGCTGCCTTGAGGAAAGTGAGGGAAGACAACGGTTTCTTGAAATGTATAGAAGCATTCTGTTGCCAAAGTGGAAGTAAAGACGCGATATCATCAGCTGGTGAAAAGGCCTTGGTTTATTTGTACGGGGGAAAAGGAAATGACACCCTTGACGGACTGCGAAAGACAAAGTTTTGCAACAAGGTGGCAAAAAGTTCAACTACCGTTGAAGTTCACAGCCTTCCCCCAACAACCGATGCAGCCAAATACCACTCGTTCCGAGTTTATTGTCAGGTCCAGGAATGGATGGGGAACTGTGTGGACCCCGAGAAATGGGGCTGGTGTCTGCGGAAGGGACAGCTTGAACCGAAGACGATGGATTCGCCAGTGGTTCCTGATTCACTACTGAAATTGGTCAGATGTCAGTGTAAGGGCAACTGTGACACTCAACGCTGTAGTTGCAAACGGAATGAGCTTGAATGTTCCAGTGCATGTGGTATGTGGTATGTGGTGCATGTAAAGGACTCTGTCAAAATAGCAACTTTGATGCAAGCACCGATGATCCAAGTGAATACGAACTCCTATCATGAATTACATAATTGGCTCTGAATGACGTCATACTACGTCATGTTTTTTTTTTTTTTTTTATAAAAAAGAGGGACAACAGGTCAAAAAACCCATACAAGCACAAAGTGCCTGTGTCACCCCTTGTGAAAGAGACAGTTCAGCCTGTCTGTAAGGTTTTTCGGCTGTAAATTAACCACTTTCCAGGTGTCCAAAAGTTGGAGACTTTTTATATGTTCATCAGAGGGACCTAATAAACAAGTTAAAGCCAAAAAACGTTGTTTGTAATACATTTATAGGGTCTAGGAGCAACCAGAAAAAAGTTATCTGTAAATTGAAGCTTTGGACGGCGGCCATCTTGAATTTATGCAAATTAACCACTTTCCCGGTGTCCAAAAGTTGGAGACTTTTTATATGTTCATCAGAGGGACCTAATAAACAAGTTAAAGCCAAAAAACCTTCTATTACAATTTGTTCTAGGTCCAGTTAAATGATTGCTAGATTTACTGGACTATTGATTTGGCACTGGTTGAGATCTACTGGTTTAAATGTTCTCCGTATCTCATCTCCATATTCCTGCGATAAATATATAACTGCTTCCAACTCGGGCGAAATTATCAAGGTGTGAAATTACCAGCTGGTCTTTTAAGCCAACACGAATATGACAAAGACAACAGCGAAATAAAAGTCCAATGCAATTATAACGAACCAAAGCGTAAACAAACACAGGATATATAAATTGGAACTGTGACGAAATATAATAAATACATATAATAATGGCACTTTAAATGTGCGGGTGTGCAACATACAACACCTAAAATTGTATCATATGCAGTATATGTATTTTGTTCTATGTGCATGAAGGAGACAAAAGGCAAAGCTGTTTGCAACAAGCGTCTCCTTCAAAGTTAATTTTTCTCTCTATATACTGTATATTATATTTAGCTATTTTATTATACTTTATTTTATATTATTGTTTTATTTTGTTTGGTATATTGGAAAGAAGTGTGGTATGCTTGTTTAGTTTAGTGAAATAAGTAGGAAGAGGTGTTTGTGAGAGGTAGCTGGATTACTTTCTGTGTAGGTGAGACACACACAAACAGTGGGAGAAACTAGACAAATGTAACAGGAGTTCCAGCAACTCCTTATCACATGCCTATGCGGCCTCCTCTGGGTATTGCCCTGCTCGTTGGTGTCTACAATCTCCCCATATGATAATATATGATCGGTGTGTAATAATCACTCATGTTTACATAACAATTTGAACACTGTTTGTATGTAGCAGTTAGGAACATAATATGCAACCCATGGATCATAGTCACACCACTTTCATTTAGAGGGAATTCTCAAGAAATGTCACAGATACCAGGAGCCTTACCACCCTTCAGCCTAGGCACAGACTCTATTACATCAACAAAGGAGAGAGTAACTACCAGGGCTCAGATTCGAACCATACAGGCAGGAGTTCCAGCCACCTATACCACCAAGAAGGTTAATCAAATAAACAACTTCTCATGCTTAGGGGTGCCGGATTTCTATTAAAAGACTGTCTGTCCCCCATCATAGTCGAGGTTGGGGAGGAATACTGATAGAAATATCAGATTTCTCCTTTTAACCTTCTTAGGGGTATAGGTGGTTGGAACTCCTGTCTGTACGGTTCGAATCAAAGCCCTAACAGTTATATTTGTCAACAAATATACAAAGGAGAATGAGTCTTCGCTGATTGGTTATTGGTTAACCAATGGTTATTAATTTACTGGTTGAATCTGTTTAATAGGAAGATCAGTCTTGAACAGTTGCTCAAAGTAATTTAACCTGGATCTACGCTCCCTATCATATGAGTCACGCCTGCCATCCAGAAGAAGTTAATCTGGGAGGCAGACTTAAAGCAGAGCTTTTTTAGAACTCGATAAGCATTACTAAGGCCATTAGTAGAGAAATGGCCTTCAACTTCCAAATAATTTCCTTCGACATACATCTCCTGATTTATCCACAAAAACCTCTTGCTGTACGAGCCTACAGTCCTGTGCTGGACTTGATTTCCAGTCAAACTCTGCACGACTGACTTTGTCACAGATGATCACAAATTCTCACAAGTTCCCTGGAAGAGGCTTTTTCGACCTGTGACTCAAGCTCTAAATCGCTTGTTGTGTATAAGTTATGAGTTATATGTTGAATAATGCTGTAGTAGCTGTGGTTATGAGTATTGTCAGCAATCAGTGTAATCAGCTCGATCCTTCTGATCAAGTGCTAACATTCACATTCACACTAGTCTAGTTCACCCATGGGGGTGAGTGTAAATTATACCACCCAGGGGGAGATGGATCCTAAACACTACCCTTATTCCACGTAGGCTCTCCTATAATGTTCAGTGTCTCACTCGAGAAAAATACACCATAACTATAGTCCATTCGCTATAGGTAGGCCAGAAATCATGAACTCTATCCTCTGTAACTCAGAAAGGGCGAGAGCAAATGGGCTGTGAATCTCCACATATATTCCTTGGCTGGCTCCTCCCAAATGGCAGAAATATTAGCTTGATTAATTAAGTCCATTTTCAGTTATAGAGGTCAGTAGTCAATAATTTTGGCCTACCGCTAATGAATGGACTATAAGTTGTAATGCCATGGTCAACCAGTCTAGCCAGGTGATGGACCCCAACCTTAGCAAATCCACACAACCCCTGAAACCCAGGAAACAGGTGTTTTATTTATTTATTTTTGTCATGTTTGCCTTCCCATAGACAGGTTGACAAGCGAGTCTAGCCCAATATTTTTTTTTCTTCTCGCCATGCAATTAAATAAGCACGGAAAGTATTATTTGTATATTTCTTATGCTAAGGGATACTATTGTTGTTTACTTTATCGTTGGCTTTGTTGGAGATTTCTCATTTCATCTCCGTTATCGAGTTTGGAAGGGTATATTTCTTTGGTCGCTTATTCCATTTATTTATGATTTGTGTTTAGTTTCCTCCCTAGATCTCTATCAAACGAAAACAAATCCATTACATCCTCCTTTTAGATTAAATTGTAAATTTTTCGGTAAAAAATATCCCGGCCAAAGGCCGCTTCTTCCAAAATTACAGGTTCACTATCGTTCGCCAGGAAAAAATCGACACCTAAATAGCACGAAAGGTCTTAATATTGACAAAGAAATTGGGCGAAAGGTCTAAAAATCAACAAACTAATGGGCCAAACATCTAAAAATCTGAAAACTAATGGGCCTAAACATGAAGAAGAAGGTGGACCATAAAAACAACCCATCTCCCCTTAAGCTTTCCCTGGAGGTGTGATAACCCCTCTCTCTCTCTATATTGGCAGTGGGTGTTGGTAAAAGAGAGAAATAGTGAGTGTGTTGGTGGGGTGTGGACGACATATCCCTCCTCCTCGACAGTGTATATTTTTTTCTCGCTTGGGTAGTGGGTGTCCAGTTACTGTTCCTCTCGTTTTTATCTCTCTCTCTCTCTCTCTCTAACTCTAACTTTCTCTAACTCTATCTCTCTCTCTCTCTCTCTCTTCAGTTACTGTTGTTATCGTTTCTCCCTCACTAACTCTAATTTTAACTCTAACTCTAACTTTAACTCTCTCAAACTCGAACTTGAACTAAATTTCTCTCTCACTCTCTCTCCAGTTACTGTGGTTCTCGTTTCTCTCACACTAATTTTAACCTTAACTTTAACACACACACACACACACACACACACACACACACACACACACACACACACACACACTCTCACTCTCTCTTTGTTATTATCTTTGTCCAAATTTCCTTTAATTGGTGTTTCGCTAACTCGCATTAATTGTGTGGTCGGTACATCTATGTAAATCTAACTCTGATTCTCTCTCTCTCTGTGACACCTTTGCAATATACTGTATATATGAGAAAGACGGGGCAGAACACACCAACGCACGCAGTCACTAGACAACACCAGTATATTTATATATATATATATATATATATATATATATTTATATATATATATATATATATATATATATATATATATTATATTTATATACAGTATATATATTATTTTTGTTATTATTTGTATAGTTTTCGTTTGCCCCCTCTTGCACTGGTCTGTCATCCGGTGAATCAGGGAGAGATATCATTGGGAGCCAAATTGTCCTGTACCGAACGTCAGCACTTCATCATGAGCCCATCAACATGCCGTAACAATATCCTTGATGTTACCAACGAAAGGTATTCTAACAGTATCCTAAAACCTTCACTATAGTGGGCATCAGTACGAATTTAACCTCTTCTGTAACGGCGACGTTTCTTAAATGTTATACTAGCTCTATTTAGACGATTTTGTGCAGAATAAAAACGATCTGTGCTAGTAAAAATGGTTAAGTGAGATAGTTTGATGCCTGTTAATTACTGGAGGCCCTTTACAAACTGAATAAAATCGCTCAATAGTATCCAGAGAAAATAAAAAAAGACGGCACTGGTACTGAAAGGGTTATGCTCGTGGTATGCTGTATGAATGAATTTTGTGTGGCAGATACCAAGGGAAGCTAAGGTCGCAATGGGCAGCCTTCCAGTACCATCCATTCATATTCCTCCAAACTTAAAATATTATGTTACCTCCACCAACCGACTTTACTCCTAAACTCAATCAATGAAATCAACAAATACATGTGGCAGTCCAGGGATTCGAACCTAGGATGCTCACACCGAAATTCAGTGCATTTATATTAGACAGGAACCGTATTGAGAATATAAAATGTGAATCTGACAAACAAACCACAATGATTCGCACAATACACTCGTTGCGACTTTAGATTTAGAATATATTAGATTTCAAAAAAGTTTAGATTTAGATTAAACTTTGAATAAAAATACTATCATAATGGAAGGCCAATGAACGGACTATATCTGTCACTCGGATACTTTTCATGAATCAAACAAATCTCATGAATCATTTAAGGGGAGATGGGTTGTTTTTTTAGACCCCCCTTCTCCCTCATGTTTAGTCCCATAAGTATTCAGATTTTAAGATGTTTGCCCCAATAGTTTGTCGATATTAAGACCTTGCGTCCTATTTCTTTATCAATATTAAGACCTTTCGTGCCATTTAGGTGTCGAATTTTTTAATGGCGAACGCTAGTGAACCTTTAATTTTGAAAGAACAGGCCTTCGGCCAGGACATTTTTGAACCATTCCTAAACAACCGACTACGAATCCCTCAAATACCCGCGGCGAATCCAACTCCGAATCCGAAGCTCCGAATCTGAATGTAAATACCATGGTGGACGGCCGAGGGACTGACAATCTCCCTCCATTCACCGGGCCCCCGCCTCCGAACACACCGCTAACGATGCATGGTTGACGGGAGTGAAAGGCGGGTAGTTAGTCCGTGGAGTTGCGTGGGTAAGTTTTAGCTTTTATTTATTGTGTTGGTTTTCCGGTAAAAGCTAGAGCAGAACTGTGTATGTAAAGTGACACTATTATACAGTATATCCTTATCTATCTTAGTTAACGATGCGAAATTGATTATATATATATATATATATATATATATATATATATATATATATATATATATATACTGTATATCATTGTATAGAAAGAGTTAAGTTGAACTCTTATTTACTCTTAGCAACACTATTACAATTAGTTAAGGGGAGATCTCCACTTGAGGGATTTTTTCTTGACCCCTTTCTCCCTCATGTTTAGCCCCATTGCTTTTGATATTATAACACGTTTGCCCCATTAGTTTAGCGATTTTAAGAACTTTCACCCCATATTAAGACCTTTCGTGCAATTCAGGTGTCGATTTTATCCTGGCGAGCGATAGCGAGCCTGTGGTTTAAGAGGAACCGGCCTTCGGCCGGGAAATTTTTCTACCGAAAAATGTACAAATTTATCTTGAAAGGGACTCAAGGGGGTGTAATTCTAAGCTTGATGGAGGTCTAGGGAACAAACTAAATACCTCCCCTTAATCTAGCGATCTTGACGGGGTGTGAAAGGCAAAATCAAACCAAAAATAAATAAATATTAAAAAGAAAAACAATGAAAAATGAAAGATTAGTCTTACAGTTGTTGGGTATTACGACATTTGATTATTATCTTTATTACTTTATAGCTTCTCTAATTTAGCCATATTCTAATTAGGCCTACACCCAGAGCCACCTGAATCCCGTGGCGGTACTAAGTAATAAGGTACAAACAAAGACATTACAGTAATAAGGTACAAACAAAGACATTAAAGTAATAAGGTACAAACAAAGACATTAAAGTAATAAGGTGCAAACAAAGACATTAAAGTAATAAGGTACAAACAGAGACATTAAAGTAATAAGGTACAAACAAAGACATTAAAGTAATAAGGTACAAACAAAGACATTAAAGTAATAAGGTACAAACAAAGACATTAAAGTAATAAGGTACAAACAAAGACATTACAGTAATAAGGTACAAACAAAGACATTAAAGTAATAAGGTACAAACAAAGACATTAAAGTAATAAGGTACAAACAAAGACATTAAAGTAATAAGGTACAAACAAAGACATTATAGTAATAAGGTACAAACAAAGACATTAAAGTAATAAGGTACAAACAAAGACATTAAAGGGGGGTGACCTGCTGTGTTTCTCTCCTTTTCTCTCATTCTCTGGATTGTATGCATTCGCCCCCATTCAGCCTACTGTTTTAAGACTTTTATCACTATCCAGGTGTCAATTTTGTCCTGGCGAGCGGTAGCGAGCCAGCATATATTTGTCAAGTGTTTCAGACAGCAGGCTAAATTTGTACATTTTTCGATAGAAAAATTTCTCCGGCTATGCCGGAATTCTCCAAACAATGCTGGCTCGCTGTCGCTCGCCAGGAAAAAAATCGATACCTAGATGGGGATAAACGTCTTAAAACAGTAGACTGAATGGGGCGAAATGGATACAAGCCAGAGAAAGAGAGAGAGGGAGAGATAAAAAGCAGGTCACCCCCCTTAAGGAGATTACGGTTTAGAGGCTAGAGAACATTTATCTGTAGGCATATCTAATTGGGAATGTGCGAATTCACTCATCCTTAGTAACTCATTTGGTGACCATTCTCACAAACAGTACATTATCAAAGCAAAAGAATAATTGATTAGTTTTAAATTATTCTACAGACAGACAGACAGACACAGACACAGACACAGACACACACATAGACAGACAAATACACACACACACACACACACACACACACACACACACACAGACAAATACACACACACACACACACACACACACACACACACACACTATTGAACCGCGATAAAACAACATCGGGCCATTACTCAAACCAAGGGGCTGAATGGATGTGTTGTTGTTGTTGCTGTTGTTCCCTAAGCTGCCTGGCCGAAGAGCCCCGAGTCCCTAAGGAAGGCCATGGCCACGGTCGGGCTTTCCCACAGAGCTCTCAAGGAATGTAGATTGTGTAATTGGCGTAAGTGGTTGTGTGAAATGCAGTCTTCTATGATGTGTTTAACCCTTTGAAGCTCTGACGCGTTTTAGCAGTATATTCTGGCTATCATTAGACGACTTTATGCAGCTTAGGAAGGATCTGTGAGTATTAAAAGGGTAAAGAATTTCTCAATCAACACTCTGACTTCCATAAATATTATACCCTTCCTAATCTAAATAAAATAGTTTAATAATTACCAGAAAACAAAACAGAAATGCGTATTGGATCTTGAAAGGGTTACTAGTATGGGGAGCTGAATGGATGTGTAGGTCGTAGTGGTATAGTCATCTTTAATTAACGAGCGAGTGTTTGTATCTCAATTAACGAGCGAGTGTTTGTATCTCAATTAACGAGCGAGTGTTTGTATCTCAATTCACGAGCAATGGTGGAACCCAAGCCTGTTCGTTTAAGGGGGGGTCACCGGCTGTTTTTTTTTATCTTTCTCTCCTTTTCTCTCTTTCCCTGGCTTGTATCCATTCGGCCCCATTCAGCCAACTGTTTTAAGACGTGTATCCCCTTCCAGGTGTCAATTTCTTCCTGGCGAGCAATAGCGAGCCAGCATTGTATGGAGAAATCCAGCTTCGCCGGAGACATTTTTCTACCGAAAAATGTACAAATTTAGCTTGCTGTCAAAACGAAAATATATATATGCTGGCTCGCTACAGCTCACCAGGAAAATATTGACACCTGGATGGGGGTAAACGTCTTAAAACAGTAGGCTGGATGGAGCCGAATAGATACAAATCAAGGAGAGGGAGAGAAAGAGAAAAAAAGCGAGGTGGGCTCCCTTAATTAAATTAGCATATTACTTTACTAGGAGAAAAGGTAGTCAAAATGTATACTTTCCATTTTCTTTTTCTATGTGAGTGGTGGGCATAGTCAAAATTAATAGTATTGTTTTATTCTATGTTCTATGTGAGTGAAAGAGACAAAAGGCAAAACTGCCTGTAACAAGTGTCTCCCCCAAAGTTGAATGAGTGACAGTCAAATTCAAGGTACGTTAGAGTCAACACGAAAGTCTGCTGACAATCTTTGTCATAAACTGTAATTTTAAGTCGCTATCACTTTTCATAGACAGTCCTTTGGTGTTTTCTATTAGCCAGTGACTATTAGTGATTGTTTACGTAATATAAATGCCTAATAAATGACTCTCTCTTTATATATCACATATCATAAAGGTTTTCGGCGACTTTCCTTTTTTTTTCTATGTGAATGATGGAGGCAAAAGGCAGAACTGCTTGTAGTGAGTGCCTCCCCCAGAGTTGAAAGAGTGACAGGGCCAAAATCAAGGGACGTTCAAACCAAAATGCCTAGACACACGGCGTTTGAAGCAATTTAAGTCAACGGAAGAGGGAAAGACTGATTCTAGGAGAGTGTTCCAGAGCTCAGCTGTTGAATAGAAGAAAGATTGAGAATAGCGTTTCACTCTTGGGTTGGAGAGTTGCACAGAGTAGGGGTGGGATAGTGTTTCAAGACGGGTGGTACGTACTCTACGAAGGGGGGGGGGGGTGGTATACACTGAGAGAGCTCTGAGGAACACTGATTATTGTAATAGCGGTAGAATAGTGAGAGAGATGCAACACTGCGGCAAAAAGAGAGAGACTGCAGAGAATTGGTGAGTGGACGTGAGTTAATGAGACAGAAGGCTTTCATATCTACTTTGTCCAGAACTGCTGTGTGAGGGGATTTCCCCCACACGTGTGAACAATACTCAACACATGGATGCACTGTGCACCTGTACAGAGCAAGAAGCTGCACAGGGGTAAAGAACCCCTGGAGGCGGTTGAGCACACCCAGCTACTGGGAAGCTGTTTTAGCAAGAGTGGTAATATGAACTTTCCAAGAAAGATCAGAAGAAAAAGATACACCAAAAATATTAAGAGAAGATGAAGGGTTAATTTGTATTTTGTTGAAGAGTAGGTCATAGTTTTCTGGAAGGGGGCGATGAGTAGACAGATGGAGAAATTGAGTTTTGGAAGCATTGAAAGGAATAGGGTTTTCTCTGCCCCAATTATAAATAGTAGAGAGATCAGAAGATAGATGCTCTATGGCCTCATTGCGTGAAATTTGGAGTTCCTGCTGCGAGTGATTTCGAGAAAGGATAGTTAAATAGTGCAATGTAGAGTCATCAGCATATGAGTGAATGGGGCTGGAGGTGCAGTTGAGAAGGTTGTTAATGAATAAAAGGAAGATAATTGGAGATAGGACAAAACCCTGAGGAACAACGGAGTTGATAGGTTGAGGAAGTGAACGGTGGCCGTCCACAACCGCAGCTATGGAACGGCCGGAAAGGAAATTAGAGACAAAGACACAGATGGAGGGATAGAAACCATAGGAGGGTAGTTTGGAAATAAGGGATTTGTGCCAGACTCTATCGAAGGCCTTCGATATGTCTAGCGCAAAAGAAAAAGGCTCACCGAAGTCCCAAATGGAGGATGACCAAGAGTTAGTAAGATAAGAAAGAAAATCACCAGTAGAGCGGCCCTTGAGGAAGCCATACTGGCGGTCTGAGAGTAGGTTATGGGAAGATAAATGCTTAAGAAATTTTGAGGCAAGAATAGTTATAAAAACTTTATAGATACAGGAAATGAGAGCAATTGGACGATAGTTGGAGGGTTGAGAGTGGTCACTCTTCTTTGGGACAGGTTGAATGAGAGCAAACTTCCAGCAAGAAGGAAATATGTTAGAGGAGAGACAGAGACGGAAGAGTTTGCCTAGGCAGGGAGTCAGCACGGAAGCACAGTTTTTGAGTGCAACAGGAGGGGCACCGTCCGGTCTGTACGCCTTCTTAGTATTAAGCCCAGAGAGGGTGGAAAGTACATCCTTGGCAGAGATTATGATGTTAGGCATAAGTAGGAGAGAGGGGGGTGGAGAGGAAGTAATAGCACCGGAATCATCCAAAGTGGAGTTTTTAGCGAAAGTGTTAGCGAAGAGTTCAGCTTTGTCAGAGGAAGAAGTGACAGTAGTGTTGTCAGAGTGGAAAAGAGGAGGGAAAGACGAAGAAAAAAAATTGTTGGAGAGGTTTTTGGCTAGATGCCAGAAGGCTTGGGAAGAGCTATAGTTGGATAGTTCAGTACATTTACTTACGTTACTTATTGATTGTGACTGCACATTTGATCGATAGAGAGAAAGGGTACGTATAGTCTGCAAGGGTCGGAGTGGCATATATCTCAAATTTACGAGCGCGTGTTTGCCTCTTAATCCTGGACCAATTAGGAAACCCGAGCCCGTCAGTCCAAAAGCGATCGTGTGTGAAGCCAATCCCGCGGTGATGAGAACGGCGGGAGAAAGGGAAACTTTGATTGGATGAGAGAGGGATGGTGGGATGGATGGATGGAAAGGGTGTAGTGGATGTAATAATAGAAGGGGTATATTTAATGTTATATGGAAGGGGTGTTTGGTATGTAAAAGGAGAGGGAGACTTTAATTATATGGAAGAGAGAGGAATGGTGGGTGGATGGAAGGGGTGTAGTGGATGTGAAAATCGAAGGGGTATAATTATTTAATGTGATATGGAAGGGGTATTTGGTATGGGAAAGGTTTATTCGGTGAGATAGGAAGGGTATATTGATGATGAGAACTGCAGAAGAGGAAAGAATAGATTGGATGGGAGACATGATGGATAGTTGATGTGATATAGGAGGGGTAGGTGGTATAAATGAAAAATGTATATGATTCTGGGTGAATGAATGGTCGAAAATGCAATCATGTATGGAAGCTGTTGGGCAAGAGAAATCTAATGGCACTAGGTAGAATTAATTTGGACTTGTATGGAAAAGGTTTCTTGGGTGAGATAGGAAAGGGTATGGTTAGGCAATATATAACGCCCTAACGATAGAATATGAAAACGTGAAACTATACCCTGTTCCAAATAAGTAAGCCAAAGCTCTTGAACATCAACCTCTATAACTCACAAACGACTAAAGCAATCGAGCTATAAAAAATAGTTTTACCATTTGGGAAGGGTCAGCCAGGGAACAGGTGTTGAGCTTCACAGCCCATTTTCTCTAGCCCTTTTTGAGTTACAGAGGATAGGGTTCACGATTTCTGGCCTACCTCTTTGGAACAGGGTATAGTGGTAGACCCGAGAGACCTGGAATCACCTGCGGACCAGAAAGGGGTACAGTCGCGCTAATAAGTGATGTCTCGGCACCAAGTATATTTTGATCGTTAATTGGTATCCGCAATATCTAAGCTTCATTTTGTCATATCGAGTGAACTATACAAACATGGTCCTACACTTACCCACCCTACTCAACATCTGGCAGGCATTAATACAGCACAGCGCAAGCCAAACGTAATGACAGCCGGGACATGACTTATTAGCACCAATGTACCTGTCTTCTTCTCACACCATGGACACCCTGTTCCAAATTAGTTGTCCAGAAAGCGTGAACTCTAACCTCTGTAACTCAAAAAGCGCGGGAGCAAATGGGATGTACATTTCCACACCTATTCCCCCTGGCTGACCCTTCCAATAATGGTAGAAATGTTAGCTCCATTACTCGAGTCGTTTGTGAGTTATAGAGGTTAATGTTTAAGAGTTTTAGACTACTTGTTTGAATAGGGTATAGCAGTTATAACTATCCAGGATGAACAGCAAGATATCAGCCATAGCTCCAGCTGTTCTCAAATTGATGTAATGAATCCTGACACGAACACTCAGGTTTTAGGGCCACTGAGAGCTGAGTTCACAATCTGTATCATGGCGTTCATAACCGACATTCCCCCCCACTCCCCCCTCACTGACTTAAGGGGAGATATCCACTTGAGGGATTTTTTTCTTGACCCCTTTCTCCCTCATGTTTAGCCCCATTGCTTTTGATATTATAAAATGTTTGCCCCATTAGTTTAGCGATTTTAAGAACTTTTACCCCATATTAAGACCTTTCGTGCCATTTAGGTGTCGATTTTATCCTGGCGAGCGATAGCGAGCCTGTAATTTAATAGGAACCGGCCTTCGGCCGAGACATTTTTCTACCGAAAAATGTACAAATTTATCTTGAAAGGGACTCAAGGGGGTGTAATTTTAAGGTTGATGGAGGTCTAGGGAACAAACTAAATACCTCCCCTTAATAACCAGTGAAGAGCTGGATGAGTTTAAGACCAGAACTGCCGAGTTCAAAACCGATAACTATCTCGTCTCACTAGAAACAGACCATCTGCAGGCTAAGTTCACAACCAACACTACTTTACTATTACCTTTCAGCAGTGTATAGAGACCACCAATGCCACCAATGGCGCCGGAGAGAGCGTTGTTTCTCATAGTCCCGTCTTCTACACCCCTGAAGGACTGCCGGCCTCGGAGCTTCATAGGCGCCATCATTGGATACCTCTGGTGAATAGAAAGGTATATTTAATCATGGTAGGGTACAGTTTAGAAGAGTGGATGAGTATATTGCTGATGATAAGGGAAGAACAAAAAATATAGTGGATGAGAGCGAAAGAATGAAAGGGGTAGATGTGAACGGAATGGTATATTTTCAGAGACAGGGAGATAGGAAGGGTATATTGTATATTGTGTTAGTTCTGAGGAAGGGAATAGTATAAGAGATGTAAAATGAAGAATAGAAAGATGGATATCTGATGTAATTGGAATGGTATATTTTATGAGAGAGGAAAGGCATACATAATAGGAATACATAATAGGCATACATAATAGGCATACATAATAGGCATACATAATAGGATGTAGAAAGGTTTTGATATTGTAAGATGGGAAGAGATAGATCGCATAAAGTGGGACAAAATATCATTAGAGGTGAGAGGAGAATGGTGAAAAGGGTATATCTTGATGAAAACGACAAGGGTTCAATTGGTGCGAAGGAAAGAGTAAATTTGATGAGATAGAAAGAATATAATGATATGTTCCCGAGGAAAGGTTATATTTGGTGAGAAAGTTTGAGTATAATTATCATGTGATGATTTGGTGCCAAGGAAAGGGTATATTTTTTGTTTTTGTTTTTTTTTTTTTTTTAAGAGACAATGAACGGAGGAAGGAAAAACACAGATAAAACAAAAAGGTCCATGTGCCTAAAGGCATCCTCCATTCATAAAATGTTTGTAACAACTGGATTTAAACATTTGTTGATTGTAAGTTTGTGGAAAGCAATTCGAGGGAAGTGAATTCCAAAGAGTAGTAACTCTGGGGATAAATGAATTCTGATAAGCAGAAGTTCTGCATTGTGGAGGAGAAAGTGTAAATTCATGGGCGCTCTCAGCTGCCCTAGTTCTACGGGGAAAGATGTGGAGAGGCGGCACAATTGAAGCAAGTTCCTCGGAACAATTGCTGTGAAACTGTAGAATAATGCAAGGGATGCAACGTTTCTTCGTATGGCTAATGTAGGAAGGTCCTGTGTGATTGCAGGGTTATTGATTAATCTAATAGCTTTATTTTGAATTTTGTCCAACTGCCTCAATGCAACCACTCCACTTCCACCCCACAGAGGTGAACAGTAATCCATCTGAGAGCGCACATGACTTTTATATATTACGGCCAACTGCTCGTCAGTGAAGAATTCTCGAACTCTGTACAGGAGTCCCAGTTTTTTAGAGGCATTCTTAGCAATGCTTCTAACATAATGTGTCCAGCTCAAGTTAGTAGTTAATGTTACACCGAGAATGTCAATACTAGGGGAAGTGGGAATATTTACATCATTAAAAAATATATGGGAGTCAGTGAGATTCTGTCGGTTAGAAAATTGAATGTACTTGGTTTTCTGTGCATTAAAGGAAACTAGATTCTCTTGTCCCCATTCATTAATTCTAGAAAGGTCCTGGTTCAGAGAAATTGCAGTGTTTATTTTGAATTTATAAGATCGGGTTGGGTGAAAGAATTGGTAAATGTGAAGGAACTGTGGAGTGTTGAGTCATCTGCGTAGGAATGTATTGGATTATGAGTGGTAGATATGAGATCATTGATATGAATGAGGAACAGAGTTGGGGCCAAAACTGATCCCTGGGGAACACCAGCATTTATTGAGTGAAATTGAGAATAAAGGCCATCTACCATTACACGTATGTTTCTGTTATGAAGATAAGAAGAAATTAGTGGAACTAATGATGCAAGGCCGTAGTGTGACATCTTCGACAATAAGGATTGATGCCAGACTCTATCAAATGCCTTTGATATATCCAGTGCTATTGTATGTGTTTCACCATGTTGGTCTGTAGCTTGGTTGATTTGATGCGTAAGAAGGCAAAGAATGTCTGCAGTTGATCGACATCGTCTAAAACCATATTGCCTATCACTGATTAATTTATTATTCTCCAGATGCTTAATTATGTGATTATTTAATATAATTTCAAAAACTTTGCCAAGAGTGGAAGTTATAGCTATTGGTCTGTAGTTTGATGGATCTGAAGAGGCACCTTTTTTAGGAACTGGATGGATGTTTGCTTCTTTCCAGGGTACTGGGAAGCATGAGGTATGAGTACACAGACGGAAAAATTTTGCCAATACAGGAGCGAGCACCAAGGAGCAATTCTTAAGTACTATTGGAGGAATTTCATCTGGACCAGGAGCCTTATCTACTGAGAGATTCTGCAAAATAGTTTTGACATGTCTGGTGTGGATCTTAAGTGAGGGAATTTCAGGTGAATTAAAATTAAGTACAGGGACATCTTGATTTATGTCATCTAAGGTTGAGTTGGTGGAGAAAATATCTGCAAGAAGGTTAGCTTTACCTCGTGGGTCACTTACAAGATTGCCAGTCGGAGATTTTAATGGTGGAATGGATGAAGCAATAGTGAAGTTGGATTTGAATGAGTTAAGAGTAGACCAAAATATTTTGTTATCATTTGGATTATTTAGAAGTTTATTTGCCTGCTTATGGAGAAAGTTTGATTTAGTTAGGTTTAATACAGTTTTGGCATGATTTCTGATGTTCTAAAGTAATTAAAGGCTTCATGTGTTTTTGATCTTGTGTATGCATTGTAGGCTATTGCTTTTTGTTCAGTTACTCTAGCACAATTATGGTCAAACCATTTAGGTGAATTAGATCTTTTACTGTACTTTTGATGAGGAATAAAAGTTTCCATTCCAATTTTTACAAAATCTTGTATGTGGCTCAAGGTGGAGTGTGCATCATTAGAAAAGAAAGAGGTCCAGGGAATATCAATAAAGAAACCTTGAAGACCCTCCCAGTCTGCCCTATCGTAATGCCATTTAGTCACCAAAAGGTTCAGAGTGGGAAGGTGTGGTAGGTGATAGACAGGTGGCCTGTATCAGACAGTGATCAGAAGATCCAAGTGGGGACCTCACTGTAACATCATAATTTTCTGAATTGGTTGTTAAAAATAAGTCCAGTAGGTGGGAATTATGATTAGGATTATCTGGTACACGGGTTGGTTGGTTGACTAGTTGAATGAGATTAAATGAGTCTGCAAATAGCTCACATTCAAGACCAGCATCATCAGTCCTGGCTGAATGAGTGAGCCATTCAACATTATGGACATTAAAATCACCCAACACAGTGATTTCAGAAGAAGCATTTAAGTTGAGGACACTGAGTTGTGAGGACAGAGAATCAAAAAGACTTTGATTTGGTGAGAAAGGGTATATTTGGTGAGAAAGGGTATATTTGGTGAGAAAGGGTATATTTGGTGAGAAAGGGTATATTTGGTGAGAAAGGGTATATTTGGTGAGAAAGGTTATATTTGGTGAGAAAGGGTATATTTGGTGAGAAAGGCTATATTTGGTGAGAAAGGCTATATTTGGTGAGAAAGGGTATATTTGGTGAGAAAGGGAGAGTGTATAATTATGATGAAGAATTTATTTTATAGGGACTGAAAAAGTGAATGAGGATGATAATGGAAAAGGTTTATTGAAGGTTATAATAAATAAGAAAAAATACATATTTTAAATCAATTTAAGAACATAAGAACATAAGAAAATTGGAGTCTGCAGAAAGCCGATTGGCCTAAGCAAGGCAGATCCCTGTCCCACACAACCCCAGTTCAATTACAAAGCCCAATTATAGGCTTAACACTCTAATACCCTGAGGATCATCTTACCAAAACGGTTAGAGATTAACGCAGGATTATGGGGGTATGCAGAGTGCTGATTGGCCCAACCCGGCTGATCCCCGTTCACACCCAACCCTTCTCGTCCATATGCTTATCCAATTTTATCTTAAAGCTCCCTACCGTTTTAGACCCCACTATAGCACTTGGTAGTCTATTCCACCCATCTACAACTCTGTTACCAAACCAATATTTGCCTATATCTTTTCTGAAACGAAATTTATCTAATTTGAAACCATTGGTACGAGTTATTTCGCTATCACTGAGCTTTAGTACATTTGTCATGTCCCCTTTGTTAATCCCACTAACCCACTTGAACACCTCTATCATATTTATCGTTTATTTTTAAATAAACGATATGTGTCACCTATTCCCGGATACGTGGGGAATATTTTTAGATCTAATTGTATTCAAGATGTGCATGGGGTTTAATTTTCTCAATCTTTCTTCTACTCAACAATCTTTCCTTCATCCTATAACTTAGACTGCTTTAAATTTCGAGTGCTCAGGCACTTTGGCCCCAACGTCCCCTTGAATTTGGCTCTCAGACATTCTTTTCGCTTTGGGGGGAGACACTCGTTGCAGGAAGCCTACCTTTTGTCTCCTCCATACACATAGGACAAAAAGTAACTTTGTTTTCAACACGACAATACTGCACTTTAAACAAAATACGCTTCATTGTAAGCAAACAATGTTAGTCGGTTTATATATTCAATTTACAACACGTAAACGATTAAAACCTTTAATATGTGTAGAATTTCAACACACAATGTTTACAGAGTGGATAAAAGGGTGTCAAATAACGTTAGTGTTATGCAAGTGGTTAACCCTTTCTGTACCGGCGACCTCTTTTACACTTCATTCTAACTATATATATACCATTTTGTGCAGCTTAAGAAAGATCTGTTAATAGTGTAGGTAGACGAATTCATTGAGATAGTCTGCAATGAGTACAAGAGACGTGTGTTATATTTTATTCTAGCTATATTTAGACGATGTCCTGCAGCTTAGGAAGGATTTGTGGTAGTCAAAAAGGTATGTTGAGATTGTTTGAAGCCTTATTATTTCTAGAGGTCCTTCCTACGCTGAATATAATCGTCTAATAGTTGCCAGCATATGATGAAAAGAACGTCTCTGGTACTGAAAGGGCTAATTATTGCTAGACCTCTTTCCTAAGCTGCATAAAATGTTCTAATTGTAGCCAGACTATAATGGAAAGGATGTCACTGGTACTGAATGGGTTAAGGCTTAAGGGGAGATTTCCACCTGAAGGATTTTTTTCTGGACCCCTTTCTCCCTCATGTTTAGCCCCATTGCTTTTGAGATTTTAAGACCTTCGCCCTAGTAGTTTGGATATTTTAAGACATATTGCCCCATTTCTGTCAATTTTAAGACCTTTCGTGCCGTTAAGGTGTCGATTTTTTCCTGGCGAGCGATAGCGAGCCTGTAATTTAAGAGCAACCGGCCTCCGGCCGGGACATTTTTCTACCGAAAAATATACAAATTTATCTTGGAAGGGGGTCTAGGGGGTGTAATTTTAAGCTTGATGAAAAAGTAGGGAACAAACTAAATACCTCCCCTTAATTGTCATATGGCTAGGGAGGCAAGATTCGAACCCTGAGAGACGAGTTTGTAAATTATAGCATACTTGATATACCACAAATGTATTCGGATGAGTTTATTTGAGGGGAGATGGTCGATTTTTCTGGCCCCTTTTCTCCCTCATGCTTAGCCCCATTAGTTTTCAATTTTTAAGACGTCCGGCCCATTAGTTTGACCATTTTAAGACCTTTCGCCCTTTTTCTGTGTCAATGTTAAGACTTTTCGTGTAATTTAGGTGTCGATTTCTGTATGGCGAGCGATAGCAAGACCGTGAGCGAACCTGACATTTAGGAGGAGCAGCTCTATTCCTATTTTTCCTCGTATTTTATATATATATATATATATATTTAAATAGAGTGAGTTCCCCGCCCCTAGATGATACGTGTCACACCAATGTTTCTTATCTCACTGATCTTTATCTTTCTCTCTCACTATCTATTACACCTCTGATAACAGTTATCAATATTAACCCATTCAGTACCAGGGACATCCTTTTGATTCTTTTCTCGCAACTATTAGACAACTGTATTCAATTTACGAAGGACCTATATCAATAATAAGGCTTCAAATTATCTTCGCCAAACCCTTTTAACTACCACAGATCCCTAATCTGCACAATATTGTCTAAATATAGCTAGAATAAAATATAAAGCCCTTCGCTGGTACTCAGAGGGTTAAGGGGAGGTATTTAGTTTGTTCCCTAGACCTCCATCAACCTTAAAATTACACCCCCTTGAGTACCTTTCAAGACAAATTTGTACATTTTCCGGTAGAAAAATGTCCCGGCCGAAGGCCGGTTCCTCTTAAATTACAGGCTCGCTATCGCTCGCCAGGATAAAATCGACACCTGAATTGCACGAAAGGTCTTAATATGGGGTGAAAGTTCTTAAAATCGCTAAACTAATGGGGCAAACGTTTTATGATATCAAAAGCAATGGGGCTAAACATGAAGGAGAAAGGGGTCAAGAAAAAAATCCCTCAAGTGGAGATCTCCCCTTAATGTGTCCTGTTCTTAGTAACTTCATTGACCCAGTTAGGTCAGGTTTTGAGTATCCGGCGAATGTCCTAAACAAAACAAAAATACCTTGTTGGACATTTGCTTTCTTAACTGAGAAAGGGACAAATGTATATTCGACAGAATTCCCCGGTTCTTCCTAAATCGCAGGCTCGCTATTGCTCGCCAGGAACAAAGTGACACTTAAATAACACGGAAGTCATATAATTGACAACATAAATGGGGCGAAAGTTCTTAAAATAGCCAAATTAATGGGGCGAACGTCTTGAAATCTCAAAACTAATGGGGCAAGTCATGAGAAAAAAGGAGGTTCAGAAAAAACAAAACAATGCCACGATGCAACTTTATGACATTCTCTGAAACTCGGGCCCAGAGCTGCAGAAAATGTGGAATGGAGTTGAACAGCTGAATTGTAAAGCAGATTGAATGAATAGTTTTGGAACTAACTTTTGCGTCCGAGTATTATCGAGACAATCATTAAGGGGAGATTTCCACTTGAGGGATTTTTTTGTTCTGGACCCCTTTCTTCCTCATGTTTAGCCCCATTGCTTTTGAGATTTTAAGACGTTCGCCCTAGTAGTTTGGACATTTTAAGAATTTTGCCCCATTTCTGTCAATTTTAAGACCTTTCGTGCCATTAAGGTGTTGATTTTTTCCTGGCGAGCGATAGCGAGCCTGTAATTTAAGAGCAACCGGCCTCCGGCCGGGAAATTTTTCTACCGAAAAATGTACACATTTATCTTAAAAGGGGGTCTAGGGGGTGTAATTTTAAGCTTGATGAAAACGTAGGGAACAAACTAAATACCTCCCCTTAATTAACGACTGATAGGAAACACGCGCACACGGACTTGCTCACTCACACCCGCACACATTCAATAATAATAATAATAATAATAATAATATTTATTCAGTCAGCAATTTACAGAGATTGGTACCACATAGTTTGTTACAAATATGACATGTACCAGCCTTGCATAATTCCAACTAAGGATAGCCCAATAAGGCCGTTAGGCGTATTTCCATTGGGGTCCTTGTGGGATTAGGTTAGCTGGGGAAAAGGGGAGGATAAAGAAATAGATACTTTAGAGAAAGTATTTCTAGGGGGTTATTTTAAGATACCTTACATCCTATAGTAAATATCAGTAATCCGTAATCAGTAATCATTTCAGTTTGGTTTGTCTATCTCTTATGTCGTATTTAGTAGTAGACATAAGCTTGGTGCTCCCTTCTCGCAGCTGTCCGGTTCAGGTGTTCCTTCAGGCTACGTCTGAAGGAATACAGTGTTCTCTTTTCACGGACTGACTGGGGTAGGTCGTTCCAGTCTTTGATGGCAGTGAAGAAGAATGTTTGCTTACCCTGTCATACACACATACTCACGCACACACATACACACATTTATGCACACACACGCACACACAAACTGTCACTCTCATTCACACACTCTCACTCTCTCTCTGTCTGTTTACATGTGTGAGATTCGAATACTGGAGATACAAAATGAGTGTATATGTGTGCTGTCACTGCTGTGTGAAAGAGGAAAAAGTGTGTGTACCGTATGTACAGAGTTCGAGAATTCTTCACTGACGAGCAGTTGGCCGTAATATATAAGTCATGTGCGTTCTCAGATGGATTACTGTCCACCTCTGTGGAGTGGAAGTGGAGTGGTTGCATTGAGGCAGTTGGACAAAATTCAAAATAAAGCTATTAGATTAATCAATAACCCTGCAATCACACAGGACCTTCCTACATTATCCATACGAAGAAACGTTGCATCCCTTGCATTATTCTAGATATTTTCACAGCAATTGTTCCGAGGAACTTGCTTTAATTGTGCCGCCTCTCCACATCTTTCCCCGTAGAACTAGGGCAGCTGGAAGCGCCCATGAATTTACACTTTTAAATCCAGTTGTTACAAACATTTTATGAATGGAGGATGCCTTTAGGCATCTTTAGGACCTTTTTTGTTTTATCTGTGTTTTTCCTTCCTCCGTTCATTGTCTCTTTAAAAAACAAAAAAAAACAAAAAAAATTATATTCGCATCTCTCTCTCTCTCTCTCTTTCTCTCTCTCTCTCTCTCTCACTCTCTTACCCAGCTTGACATGACAATAATGGAGGGATTTTAGTGTTCACCAACACTAGAGTCGCGAGTAAAACAACCTCGATGGGGTCAACAGATAGAAACATTTTCGCTGATAGATAGATAGATAGATAGATAGATATTTATTTTTATTTTTATTTTTTTACGTAGCAGTTAATAGAAAAAGAAAAGTGTAATTATTTATTAAAGCTTGTAGTAAGTATTAACAGGAATATAGTAGTAGTTTTTCATGTTTCTATTAAGGGGAGGCTTATGTTATTTCTCACCCTCCTTCTCCTTTATGATTAACCTCCCTAGTTTTGACATTTTAAGACGTTCGCTGCATTCATTTGGCGATTTTAAGACCTTTGACCACATTTCTTTGCCAATATTAAGATATTTCGTGTCATATACAGTAGCTGGCGTTATTTCCTGGCGAGTGAGGGATTTTTCTACCGAAAATGGGGTCTTTGGGGGTGATTTTTTTCTTGAACTTGATAGAGGCGAAGGGAGAAAAAAAGATGGAGGGATGAGATCCGAAAGTTTGCTGGGGTGTGATGGAACAGGTTAACATCTGACTGGTTAAAGTGGAAACGTTTTGGAGAGGCCTTTGTCCTGCAGTGGACTAACTAATGCTGATGAGGATGATGAAATGTCGAAAATTCAGCTACTAAGGGATTAAATTTTCCGCCAGGTGAAATTAACACACCCTAGGCGGAAACCAACAAACCCCAAAACCACGCCATTTATAGATCCTACAAAGAGAAATGTTAAATTTAAAACATCAAAGCCCATATAGAGGTAAATCAGGCGATGCTAAACGGTTTCCGCGAAATTATGCAATATACATTTTGATGGAATGGAGCGGTAGAAGTTTTGGCTTTATTGCAGGGAATTGTGAAATGAGTGCAGTCTAGTGTGTGTTTATGATGATTGTGTGCACTATGTAGTATTTTGTCCAATTAGTTTATATTTTTGTTTGTTACCTAATATTTTTTCAGCAACTTGGCATTTTTTTCAGTTTATTCTTGCTATCAGTAAGAGAGTTCATTCAACTTTGGAAGGACTTCTAGTTATCAAAGAGGTAGAATCTATCTCAACTAAACGCACTCCGATCACTATGCGAACACCAATGTATCCCCCGGCAGCCATGCAGCCAAGTTTCTTCTCCAAACACACAACTTAAATTTCCTCTCTCCTTCCCTCACAATGGCGAGAAGGTCACAACTTTTGCCAGCCGAAGGTTTGAATAGACGGCCAAAAATTTGTTCGCACAGCTAAGAGTTAAGTATCATCAATTGCTCGCCGTGCACCCAAAACCTCCTCCACACGCTCAAAAGTTTGCCTATACATCCAGTAGTTCGTCCGCATGCCAAAAACTTCGCTCGTGCACCCGAAAGCTTGACCACACATCCAAATATTCGCCTATGTGACCAAACATTCGGTCACTTGGCCTAAAGTTGTCGAGTAGCTACACGACCTAAAGTTCGCCCGCAGAGCCTAAAGTTTGCTTGTACGGTACATCACAATGTTCGCCCCTGCAGCCCAAGGTTCGCCCGTGTGGCACAAAGTACACCCGCGATTCTCAAGGTTCGCCAGCAGAACCTAATGTGTGCTTGCACGTCCCAATGTTCGGCCGTGCAGCCCAGTGTTTTTCTGTGTGGCCCAAAGTTCACCGGCGCCACCCAAAGTTCGTCCGCAGAGCCCAAAGTTTGCTTCTACGTCCCAATGTTTGCCCGTGCAGCCCAGTGTTCTTCCGTGTGGCCCAAAGTACACCCAAGCCAGCCAAAGTTTAACCGCATCACCCAAAGTTCATCTGTGTGGTCCAAAGTACGGTCTCTCGGGTAAAAGTTCAGTTTCGTGGTTTAATGGCCCAATGTTCGCCTACACGGTCCATCATTCACTTGTGCTGGCCAAACTTAGCCTGTGCAGCCTTATAATTGCTCGCATGATCACAAGTTTATCATTGTTCCCATATTTTCATCCGTGTCACCAAATGCCCACCCAGGTCCCTTTCAAGCTAAATTTGTTCATTGAAGGATCGCTATCGCTCGCCCAGAAAAATTATCGACACCTGAGTGGCGTGAAGAATCTTATTATTGCCAAACTAATCTAGTGAAAAGTCTAAATATCTTCAAACTAAGGGAGCAAAATAGGTAAGGTTCAAATAGATCCCCCTCGGGTCAAATAGGCTTAAGAAATTTTATCAAAATAGGAATGAGTTTGTAAGAATTAAATGGATAATTGTAAGGGAGGATACTTAGTTGTAGTCAGCGTTCTGGAAATATTGACAATGCGTTTAACGGAGGTATTCATGGCGTTCAATGCGGATTTTAGTTACATTTGTTGTTGGTATAGATCAGGCACTTGATAAAAATCGTCTAATGTTAGCCAGAATAAAGTGAAAAATCACCCTAGGATACCGAAAGGTTTACATTTACCCAACCTAATTCACACGGAACACATTGAACAGAATTAATATAAACACCACTTTGTTGACAAAATTTCGCATAGTCTTATCAAATCAATGTATATGCGAAACGTTGTCAATAAAGTGCTCCTCCTCATATGGTGTTTATATGTGTCTGAGTATACTATTATCACACTGAAGAGTTGCTACACACACCCTTCTTGCCTACAGCACATAGCACATAGATAAACAATAATCATCACTGTAGTATTACCATCCACTCCTCTCTCTCTCTCTCTCACTATCCACTATACTCTCCATCCACTTCTCTCACCATTAAATCCACATTAAATCTTCAGCCTTTTTTCTCCATCCATATTTCCACTTGTTTTTTGTTTTTGTCTACAACGCTCTTCAAACTAGTCTATCCAATATGCGCACACACACACACACACACACACACGAAACGTTATAGACTGCATCACCGTTGATTCATTTAAACTCCGCCTAGACAAATATCGCTCATCAAACCCGCGACTGACTGCGTTTGTAAATGAATAACTTTATTTTATCCCCTCCTCAGTTACTAACCCATCTGTCCTCTACTAACTTCCTAATCCTGCCACGGACATTAGTTCCAGGGCAGTAATTCCCTTTCCAATGTTCCCTTACCCACTCTAAACCACTGTTTGGACACTTGATCCTCAGTGTTTTGGAGGACAAGCAACCTAGAAGGGTCACTAGATATGTTGTTGCTTGATTTCCTTTGTACTCCTTTGTACTCCTTTGTACACACACACACACACACACTCATCTCTCTGTCTATCTCTCTCTCTCGCTCCAACGACACCTTCAATTTTCTTCCAGTTTCCGGAATCCTGAGTCGCTTATTTCCCAAGAGCCCACAAATATAGCCTCTTGTTTTACTGATGCGTTGTACACCCGAGAGAGAGAGACAGAGACAGAGAGGCAGAAAGAGAGAGACAGAGAGAGCGCGCGCGCGAGAGAGAGAGAGAGAGAGAGAGAGAGAGAGAGAGAGAGAGAGAGAGAGAGAGAGAGAGAGAAGTGAGAGCACTACAATAAATCTAACACTATTACCACCATTATTATCACTACTATCAATAACAAATAATCTACGGCTTTGAAGCAGAAAGGTCGCCATCCTTCTCCACTGAAGCGGATGTGAATGAGGGCTGTCGTGGATAACGGGAGAATTGGAGTTGAAGCAATGAGAGAGAGAGAGAGAGAGACAGAGAGAGAGAGACAGACAGAGACAGAGAGACAGACAGAGACAGAGAGAGTTACAGGGATACACAAACCACACAGAGAGAAAGAGATAGTGAGTGATATTTCTGAAGCTTCTTCTACCGAGGCCGTCCTAATAACACTTACTCCTTCGGCAGGTACTTCGTCAACAACAGAACCACACACAGGGCATCGACAGCAGGAATTAGAGATTTGTGCCAGACTCTATCAAAGGCTTTCGATATGTCTAGCGCAATAGAAAATGTCTCACCGAAATCCCGAAGGGAGGATGGCCAAGAGTTAGCACGATATGTAAGAAGATCACCAGTAGACCAGCCTTTAAGGATACCATACTGACGATCTGAAAGAAGATTATGGGAAGACAAAAGCTTAAGAAATTTTGAATTAAGAATAGATTCAAATACTTTAAAGGTACAAGAAATGAGAGCAATTGGACAATAGTTGGAGGGATGAGAGTGGTCACCCTTCTTTGGGACAGGTTGAATGAGGGAAAACTTCCAGCAAGAAGATGTTAGATGAAAATCAGAGAAAAAATAGTTTGCCTAGGCAGGGAGTCAGCACGGAAGATTATTTTTTTTAGTACAACAGGAGGAACACCATTCAGTCCATACGCCTTCTTAGTATTAAGCCCAGAGAGGGCAGAAAATACATTCTTAGAAGTGATTATTATATTAGGCATAAGTAAGCGAGAGGGGGGAGGAAACAGGAATATCACCGAAATCTTCCAAGTGGAGTATTTAGTAAAAGTTTGAGCGAAGAGTTCAGCTTCGTCAGATGAAGAAATGATGATGGTACCGTCAGAGTGGAAAAGAGGAGGGAAAGACGAGGAAGTGAAATTGTTGGAGAGGTTTTTGGCTAGATGCCAGAAAGCTTGAAAAGAACTACAGTAGAGTTGGAGACTTCAGAGCATTTGTTATTGGTGAATGAGTTTTTGGCAAGAGAAAGAACAGATTTGGCTTGATTCCGGGGAGAAACATAGACAGTACAAGATTCTTGAGTTTGAAGGTGATGGTACCGTTTGAATGTTTCCTCCTTATTGTGGACAGCAGCAGAACAAGCATGAGTAAATCAAGATTATTTTGCATTAGACTGAGAGAAGGAAAATGGAATGTAAGCCTCCATGCCTGAGATTATTACCATGGTAATGCGTTCATCATACTTCGAGGGTTCTCGGCCACGGAAGCAAAAATCAATCCATGGGAAAGCAGCGAAGTACTGCTGAAGAGCCTCCCAGTCAGCAGCGCTAAAGTACCGCCGGCTGGATGGATCGGATGGCCATACTGGAGATATAAGACAGGTAACAGAAAAAAGGTTATGATCGGAGGAGCCCAACGGAGAGAGAAGGTTTACAATGTAAGCAGAAGGATTAGAGGTTAGAAATCAGTCAAGGATGTTAAGCCAATTGGATGTCTCCAAGGCGGTCAGGGATATGAGTAGGGTGCTGGACTAACTGCTCTAGGTAATTTAGGATAGAAAAGATGTAAGCAGCTTGTTCACCCAACAGGTTGGTCAGTGAAGTGAGAGGAGAGCCATTGGCAGTGGTAAACATTGAAATATCCTAAGCTTGAGATTTCTGAAAAAGGGCAGGTTGATAGAGTGTGTTACAAATCAGAGTTCAGATAGTCAAAGAATTTAGGAAAGTCAGTAGAATTAGGGGCTAGATAGAAAGCACAGATGCATTGAGTCTGAGAATGACAGGAAAGTTTGAGCCAGAGAGTTGAGAATTCAGAAGTCTAATTTGGGAACAGGAGAGCAAGTAAGTTTGTTGTGCACATATACTGTACAGTGTACACATCATCTAACTTTGGCTTGAAAATTAGAATAGAGAAAGTAGGACAACACAGAGAAAAGGCTGATGCCAGTTTTTACAGACACCTGTGTCTCAGTAAGGAAAAGAAGATCAGGTTTGATGGAGGAGACATGGTGTTCAGAAGAGGGAAACTTAGATGAGAGGCCACACATAATGCAATATTTGATAGAAAGAGTGCCAGGCTATGGTCCAGGACATTTTGAGTAGCCGTCAGCCAAGTGAAGATTAAGTTTGGGGACATTTATAGTCCACCTTCCCCTCCCCCTGGGGACTTCGAGGCTGGGTTATGAGTCACACATTTTATTTTATTGTTGGTGTGTTAGAAAGAAGTATAGTGTTCTTGTGTGGTGTACTGTTATGGAGAGGAAGTGTTTGTGAGAGCTAACTGGTTTACGCTCTGTAAAGGTGGGGCACAAAGAAAATCAGTAAGAGAGGCCAGGCAAATAAAACAGGAGTTCCAGCAATTCCTTATCGGACAGACACATGAAGTGCAGCATTGTAGCGAGTTGAAACAAGAAGTGCAACATTTACCAATACCATCGCCACTCAGCCGCGGTGAGGTAGACGAGGACTATTTGACAGTCACACCTTCGCAGTGTTCGACTACCAACGCCTTTTCCATCTACATGGAGGTTAAAAAAGAAATACCAGCTTTGTTGTAATTCCAAGACTGACACATTTTCTCTGCCACCGTATTGCCTGATGACTGTATTGGGGCTGCCTTCGGAGACCTGTGGTGGGACTACAACCCACCTAAATGTACAAGACTACTATATCAATTGTTCAATCATTGTACATAATCTAATTTAAACTGCTCCAGTGTATTTACTTACTTAGGTATTCACATGAAAGAGAGAGAGGGGAGGGGGGGGGGGGGTATGTGTCAGGAGGTTGCCAGATACAGGAAATTTTCCCCAAGCCAATTTTTTGATGGTAATGTATGTGCAGTAGATATTACCCAGACGTTTGAATCAAAGGACAAGAAAATTCTTGAAAGTATTTATATTATATGTATTGCTACTTGTTGCACATTTATCCAAGTTATGCCGCAACATGGGCAAGCTGCACCCGTTATCCAGCCACCTGCCGGAACTCAACATGGCCCCCCTTCCCCTGCTTCGTTATGCCATGACCTGCCCACATGACGCAACAACCTGCTGAAAATCAACAGGGGCCAACTACAAATTCAAGGCCCGCACATCACCTAATTACCCCCTTACAATATGGGCCAACTATTCCCTTGAGGCCCCACAATACTAGTCACTCCCTCCCAAAATAAACCCATTTTCCACCACATAAATAGCACAGTTCCCCCTAGAAAAAGAGACGTGCCTGCCAGAACAACAACAGATCCCTCCCCCCCAAAAAAACACATCTAAGATGCGGCGCTTCACCACAGAACCGGACGTGACGTCACCAGCCCAAGCCGACCCAGGATTGGCCAGCTCGACCGCCGCCCCCACCAATCAGGAGGCCATGACGTCACCACTCAAGCAGCCCTCTGATTGGTCGTTGGAGGGCATCCGAAAGCAAATCCTGAGAGTCCTTCCAACGGCCTATGTCTCCTATAGAGATCACCTATAAACGTGTAATTTTTCCCTGTACCTACTGTGGGACAGAGGTCACTTAGAAATCAGATAGGTACTCAGACCAGGTAAGGGAAGGTATCTCACCTCCCCTCCTGAGATCTGGGTGCTCACTGGCCTCAATAGGTGCTCTCTGGCCCTATAGCAGCGTTAACCGACCTGCATCCCTGCAACGGCTAATCCCGGCCAGGTAACCTACTAGTGTGTTTACTGGCCCTAGTAGACCTGTACTGTACAGTTCATCCTGAACAGGTACCGACCTGGAGTGTTCACAGACCTAGTATCTAGAACCACCCCATAGCTGGATAGATATTACTGCGATATAGAGAAGCTTCTCTTATCTGAGATCTGGCTTTCAGATCTCCTTTAACGTAATGCTAATGAATATCAGTTGTCTATGAACAAAAAATCACACGCTACCAGTAACGTAATTATTCACCTAAACGTATATTGTTACACGTTTGTCCGACCACTAAGTCGCCAAACCGCTGCGTTAACTATACGTGAAGAGCTCTGCCATACCTACACATTACACTAAACTCAAGCTCGCTATTCCCACACATATTTGAGCCTGATTAGGATTTCATTGATCATCATAGTGTCTCTCGGTGTACGTATTTATTATCTGTCCTATTCTGATGTCTTGTATTATGTTTTTTGTGATTTTATTCTGATGCTTACTTATGTATGGTTTCCTGACAACTAATGTAAATATCCATGTTCAATATACCTATGCCTAATCAATAAAATTGTATGCCTACTATTGTACTCTCTCTCAACACTTCTCCCTCGGTAACACATGGGACGCCGCAACATACGGTGTAATTTACATCAGCCCTCTTCATCGATATTCTGGGCTGATATCTCAATCTACTTGTTGGTGGTGTAATGGTTTAGATGCTTATGTTCTGGGTGTGGTGTCCCGAGTTCGAATCCCGGGAGGACCAAATGCTTTCATTAGTTTATTCAAGTGCATTGGGGTTTGTAGTTGATGATTAATGTTAAGAACGGGGTGTTACTTATCATATTGGTTATTTGATCAATGTTTGTTTTCATATTTCTTGTTTTGTTGATTATTTTGTTATAATATCTTGATTGCCATTTAATATATCGATATCTATCGTGAGAATCTTTCACCTTATAGTTCTTCGTGTTTATCTCTTTCTTCTACCTGGGCTATTTATATTTTGCAAATTTATTTATTCAACGCTTGAGGTGGGTAGGAGTTGCTGGAAAACCACCTATAGGTTTGCACTCTTTTGAATTGAATATAATTTCATTTGAACCTCTAGTTGGATATATCAACATTTCATAGGAGTAAACAGGGACATTTTGAGGCTAAAGGGTAAATTCTGAGGTGGCAGCTAAGGAAAGTTCGTGAAGCAAACCTAGCATATATACAGTATATATATATATATATATATATATATAATGTATATATATATATATATATATATATATATATATATATATATATATATATATATGTATATCATAAGTGTTTCAGCCATTCAGAAAATTTTCGATATTACTGGAATGCTTCTTCAATATAGAGAATTCTCCAGACATTAACAACTCTGGGGACAATGGCGCGCAAACATCAAGGCGCCAATGAACCAAACCAGGGCCTAGTCACACTTGCACCAGCTCTCTAGGATGCGCTTGGAAGTATTTGATCACGTGACGTCACTATTTCCTCTCTTTTAACTTTACTTTACCCAGGTGTGCGTGTGTTTGTGTGTATGTGTGTGTGTGTGTGTGTTTCTATAGGAGGTGGAATGGGAGGGGATGCGTGCGCACTAGATATCCTGTACTAAGAGAGAGCGATCATATTTGATGTTGGTCGCCATATTGGATTCTATTATAATCAAAGAATGGTATGATACTTTATTTTTGATCATATAGAAATTAGATCCACGGGGCAAGTAATCCATCCTTTGTCATGATTGCCGAATGTTTATAATGGGTATGGCTATATTAAGTAACACCCCGGTCTTAACATCAATCATCAATTACAAACCCCAATGTACTTGAATAAACTAATGAAAACATATGGTCCTCCCGGGATTCGAACTCGGGACACCACACCCAGAACATAAGTACCTATTTGAGTGTGAAGGGAGGCAAAAAGACACCAGTGGCACAAAAATGGCGGATATTGGCCGATACTTCTTATTATAGGGTCTTGGGTGTGCACGCACTCAGTGTTGACAGTTTGGCTACTTTACGCTAGATCTAGACTGTGGTTCTTAACCTTTTTCCTTGTTCGCACCCCATTCAATTCACCAACCAGTTCTCGCACCCCCTTCCAGAATTGATGAAAAGCAATATTGATATCATAATCATAATGTGTAAGTAACAAAACCATCATGTATTTAATTCTTTATTTACATAACTGACAACAAAATAATGCATTGCAGGATTACAAAAATCAAGATTACTTTCATACTAGCAAAAAAAAAAAAAAAAAAACATTGTGCTTGTACTATGCATGGTGTGTTGTGAATTATTATGGCTGAGCGCCAAACTCAGTGAATTTGTTGCTGTTGCTTTCCATTTATGATGGCATCAAATCTTGGTGTCTTGGTGCTGAGTGCCACTCGCATGTCGTGTTGAGGATCCAGCCGATTTCTGCTCTTGGTTTTGATGTGAAGCAGACAGGAAAATCCAGTCTCGCAGAGGTAAGTAGTCGCGAAAGGCACGAGCACAGTGAGAGCCTTCTTTGCCAGTGCAGGATACGTTTCCAACTGAGAAGCCCAGAAGTGCTCCAAGTGACCATCGGCAAACTCCATTTGGATTCCACGATTGTTTCTCAGTTCGATGAGATCTTCCTTGATGTTGCTATCATCATCAACATCTTCCATATTCTGCTTAAAAGGGTGCCGGATCCAGTCGTCACAGGGTTGTAGCTCTCCACACGAGAAGTAGTCATCAAATGAGGTGCACAGTATCTGCAGATGTTCAACAACTTTTGAAACAAAATCTGGATGTAGGGAAGCATCCTCTGTGACTGTCTCTTCAAGGGAAGGAAAATTTGCCAAGTTCCCTTTCTTTACACGCCTAATCCACAAAACAATTTTGTCTTTGAATGTAGCCAACTTCTCACTTGCAATCAAAATGTTCATCCCTCTTCCTTGCAGTGAGCGATTGAGCTCATTGAGTGCTGTGAACACATCAGCCAAATAGGCAAGCATTTGAACAAATTCAGGATCATCAAAATATCCAGCCAGTTCTTGTCCCAGTCCGTGGAGAAACTGCTGAATTTCTTCTCGCAATTCAAACATACGAGATAGCACACGCCCACGTGACAGCCACCTCACTTCGGTATGGTACAACAGCACAGTGTGTTCCTGACCCACTTCCTCACAAAATGACTGAAACAGTCGATGATTCAGAGCACGACCACGAATCATATTCACAATCTTCACACAAATCTCCAAAGTCTTTTCAGGTCTGGGGGCAATGTTTTGCTGCAAGAGCCTGCCGATGAAGAAAGCAGTGGGTAATCTTCAGGTCAGGAATTTCTTTTCTCATCAATGCAGCAAACCCTGAACGATTGCCCAGCATGGCTGGTGCACCATCAGTACATATCGAACCAATCCTGTCAAGGTGAAGTTGGTATCTTGTGAAGAATTCTTTTATCATACTGAACACATCTATGGCTTTCGATGTTGTCTTCAGTGAGTGACAGAAGAGAAAACTTTCTTCCACTTTATTGTTCTTCACGTACCGGACTACTACCAATAGCTGACAACAATTTGACACATCTGTTGACTCATCCACTTGTAGGCTAATCTTTACTGGACTGGCCTTGATGTCAACAACAACTTGCTCCAGGATATCATCACTCATGTCGACGATTCGGTTACGGATTACATCATTTGATAAAGACACTTGTTGCAGTTTTCCTCGCAGCTTCCTGACCGAGAACAGTCTTTGCCATTTCAAGGGCACACGGCTTGATCAATTCCTCAGCAATTGTATGGGGCTTCTTTGACTTAGCAACCAGGTATGCAACTTGATAAGAAGCATGTAGTAAAGGTTTCGCTGTTGGTGAAAATCCGTGTGTCAGCAAAGTGCCGGCACGATCAAACCTAGCTCTTTTGACTCGTAATGTTGCAATGTCATTCCCTGCATCCTTGCCACCATGTCTGTTCTTAAAATGTTCATCGAGCTTTGATGGCTTCAAATTTGCGTTGGAGAACATGGTGCTGCATAGGATACACTGTGGACGTTGTGTACCATCCTTCTCAGTAACACACGTGAAGCCATACTGAACATAGTCATCATTCCACCTTCGTTTTTTGGACATACTGAAGATAAACCTGGAAAACAAGAATTTTGTTGTTATTTTTGTTTTTTATGTGCAAGAGGGAGACAAAAGGCAAAGCTGCCTGTAATGAGTGTCTCCTCAACTTCAAAGAGTAACAGAGCAAAATTGAAGTTACAATAAAAGTGTATGTTATGACTATATTACTTTATAACATTTAATTTGTTTTGTTTTTTATTTAAATACTGGTGTAGGCCTACAAAAGAAAAGTATAGTGTGCATGTCTAGTGTTGAAGATAGAGAGAGAAAGCGTTTTCGAGAACTATTTTTTTTTTTTCTATATGGAAAAGTGGGAGACAAAAGGCAAGTTTGCCTGTAACTAAGTGTCTCCCCCAGATCTATTTAAAAAAAAAAAAGTGTGGAAGTTGTGGTATGTATAGTGCTTGTAATGTGTATAAATGAGGAGGTCAGCAACAGAGCGCCGCAAGCGCCACCCGCGCCCAAGACCCAGCCGGAGCCGCCACTCTGCGCCCAGAATGCCCAGCCGCACAGGAGAAGCGAAAGGGTCCCGCAAAAGTAAACCCCCAACTCCCCCACGCAACCAGGCGCCACAGACACAAAATGGCAGCCCCGACCAGATCCCGGGCACGACGGCACCAACGACACCCCGCCACTAAACCTCCTCGAATAGTAGAAGAAACTGTTTGTGAGAGATGGCTGGATACTCTCATGTAGTTGAGGTACAAAGAGAAACTGAAAGAAGGGGCCAAGCAAGTGAAACAGGAGATCCAGCATCTCCCTTGTCACTAGCGGCGTGACTAGCCGAAAGGCCCCCCATGGGTAAGTGAACAGTTCGATTGGTACCTACAATCTCCCCCTGGTATCACTCTCTGTATGTGGGGCAAAAAGGACATCAACAAGAAAGGCCAGGCAAATGAAACAGGAGTTCCAGCAACTCCTTATCAAATGCCAAGCCTCTCCGGGTGTACTGCCATGTTCGATTGGTGCCTACGAACTCCCCCCTGTGATACACAATATGATGTGATTTTGATGGGGAAATAATGTGGTGTGATATTGTGCATGTAAACTTTTACATGTTTGATTTTTACAAAAAAATGTATATAAACTATGAACACTGAGAGCTTATTAATTATTATAGCATGGCATTCTAATTATGAGAAAAGCGTATTACTACTAAATATACAGCACGAGGCAGTACACATACATACCTTCTTAGGTCTACCTCGGCTGATGACTGAAGAGAAACTAACAGTGTGAAGCAGAAGCAGGCTTATGCAGTGAGTGACACGTACTAGACACGTTGTGATCAATGTTTTCTGAGTAACTGTGTTCTGAAGCATACCTGTCAAAATCATGTTAGCTTCCCAAGTTTTTATTGTGTATTGTTATTCGTTTAACTTAACTTTATTACTTAAAAAAATAAATTATAACTACATAAAATACAAATAATAAATAAAAAAAAATTATTATATTATATATATTAAATAATTATTATAATAATAATTGGTTTACTTTACAGCTATAAGGCTTAATTAGCATTATCCCTAATGCCAATTAACACAATGAATTCTTGATTTCCAGAATTTTTCACTTTTTTCTGTTACCCGACCATTATCCCCGAAAAATTGTAAATTTCCCCCAGGGTATCCTCGCACCCCCTAGGAAGCATTCTCGCACCCCTAGGGGGTGCGAGCACCCCCGGTTAAGAACCACTGATAATTTTATTTCTAGAGGTATTGACTTCGATCTAGCAGCAATTTCATACACCTAGCGACATGAATTATAGCGATATTCTGGAGATTTGAGCCATTTTGAGCGATAATCTTGAGGTTGGGGTATTATTCTAGCGATGTTTAGCCTTTTTTGCTATCTAGCGGCCTCGTAGCGACGTGTGAGAACGGATCTATAATTATAGTGGTATTTGGACTTCACTTTGGCAACTCTGTGGCACTATGTCTAAAGTTCTCCTACTTCCATGGCTTGGTGATCATACAGTCCACCTCTTCTTATTACACACAAATAAGGAGTACACAAGAAGAGTTATTTCATCTAAGGAACCGAAATGTGTACAACCGATCCTCTACATTTACGGGTGAAGTTTTCGAAGCTTTGAAGAAACTGGACACACCGCTAATTATGAATACGGATCTGTACTGAGTAAAGGTTAGTAGCGGTGGTGTACGGTCGCGCTAATAAGTCATGTCCCCCAACTGTCATTACGTTTGGCTTGTTATGTGCTGTATTAATGTCTGTCAGATGTTGAATAGGGTGGGTAAGTGTAGGAATATGTTTGTATATTTCACTCGATATGAAGAAATGAAGTTTAGATATTGCCGATACCAATTATTGATCAAAACATATTTGGTGCCGAGCCTTCACTTATTAGCGCGACTGTACGTATAAGGTATTACACTGTAGGCAACTCAATCCTCTCAGTATTAGGACGAGTTTCTTTCACTATATTTTGGCTAACGTTACACGATTTTACAGGCTAGTATGGCGCTAGATAGTAAATAAATAGATAGTAAATAAATAGATAGTAAATAAATAGATAGTAAATAAATATATAGTAAATAAATAGATAGTATATAAATAGATAGTAAATAAATAGATAGTAAATAAAGATAGTAAATAAATAGATAGTAAATAAATAGATAGTAAATAAATAGATAGTATATAAATAGATAGTATATAAATAGATAGTAAATAAATAGATAGTAAATAAATAGATAGTATATAAATAGATAGTAAATAAATAGATAGTAAATAAATAGATAGTAAATAAATAGATAGTAAATAAATAGATAGTATATAAATAGATATAATAAATAGATAGTAAATAAATAGATAGTAAATAAATAGATAGTAAATAAATGCCGAAAATCGCTAGAATAATGCCACGATTTTTAGAATATCCCACAAAATGGTTTAAGGGGGGTGACCTGTTCTTGTTCTGTACTTTTCTATCTTTCTCTGGCTTGTATCCATTTGGCCCCATTCAGCCTACTGTTTTAAGACGTTTATCCCCATCCAGGTGTCAAAGTGTTACTGGTGAGCGGTAGCTCACGGCGAAGCCGGATTTCTTCATATAATGTTGGCTCGCTATCGCTCGCCAGGAAGAAATCGACACCTAGATGGGGATAAACGTCTTAAAATAGTTGGCTGAATGGGGCCGAATGGATACAAGCCAGAGAAAAGAGAAAAGGACAGAAATAACAAAAAGCAGGTCACCTCCCTTAAATCTCTAGACAATAGCTAGAGTTCATGTCACTCGATGTTAAAATAAAATGCCGGTAAAATAGTCAATTTTCAACACGGACAGTGATTCAAGGTTACTTTACGACGTTAAAGCAGGGTCCAGGGGTCTACACTAAAGTGCTCAATGTGCCGACTCCATGATGCGAGAGTCTGCCATGATACTATAAGGCCAACCCTTATAGATACTATTGGCCTATGTCCTCCCCATGGTCACAGTAAGATGGTGGAAAGTGAGGCTTTATAGTCAGGTCTATAACCCCTTCTGTGCCAGCGACGTGTGTTATATTTTATTCTAGCGCTATGTTGACGATTATATGCAGCTTAGGAAAGGATCAGTGGTAATTAATAGGGTTGATTGAGATAATTTGAAGCCTTAACATTGCTAGATATCCTTCCTAATCTGCATACAATCGATTGAAGAAACCAGAATCAAATCAAAAAGTCTTCGCCGGTACAGTAGGGTTAATTCTGTCACCGAGAGTGAGAGTATGCTCAACGCCGCAACGTTCATGTGTATGTCCGCTCACACGATATTAGCCCTTACTGCACCAGGGACGTTCTGTTCATCATATTCTGGGAACAAATAAGACGACTTTATTCAGCTTAGGAAGGACCTCTTAACAATAATAAGGCTTCAAACGATCTCAACCAATCCTCTAAACAACCACAGATCCTTCCCAAGCTGCATAGTATCGTCTAAATATCGCTAGAATGAAATGTAACGCACGGCGCTGGTATTCAAAGGGTTAGAACGTATCGTACAGTGCTACCTACCTCCTCTTCACCAACCGCCCCACACACACACACACACACTCACCAGGTTGCCACATCATTCGCTAACTCTCGGGTTACAAACATTAAGGAATAACAACATTCTTAAGGGAGCCCACCTCGTTTGTTTGTCCTCTCTCTCCCTCTTTCTCTGGGTTGTATTCATTCGGCCCCATTCAGCCTATTGTTTTCAGACGTTTATCCCCATCCAGGTGTCGATTTTTTCCTGGCGAGCGATAGCGAGCCAGCATATTTTGTTTTGTTTTTTGTCAACAGGCTAAATTTGTACATTTTTCGATAGAAAAATGTCTCCGGCGAAGCCGGATTTCTCCATATAATGCTGGCTCGCTATCGCTCGCCAAGAATAAATCGACACCTAGATGGGGATAAACGTCTTAAAACAGTAGGCTGAACGGGGCCGAATGGATACAAGCCAGAGAAAGAGAGACAAGGAGAGAAAGCTAAAAAAAAAAAAAGCAGGTGACCCCCCTTAAAGGTTCTGAAATAAACAAATCCTGGTAATCAATATGAATGTACCTGTGGATAAACTTCCGACATCTTGGGGAGTGGCTCTAGGAAAAAGGTAAGTTTGTGTCACGTTGCTGCATATTTTACCCTACGTCGCTTATAGTCGAATACACGGTTATCATTATCGCTAGACTGGCCTATGTAACGAACACATACACAATCGTGCATGCAAATATGTTAGTCATTTTCCCGGAGCTATATGCTCCTGTAGTAATACACATTTAAGATAAAAAATACACTAAAAAAGGTACATATACTGTATATACAGTATATATATATATATATATATATATATATATATATATATATATACTGTACATAAAACACATGGCATCAAACCTGCGTACTTCCCAACTTACAGAAGTATAACTTTCCCAGCCCTCTTATCAGTATCCATAGACTGGGTAAACGATGGTGAAACTATTCTATATTTTGAATTAGGATAATCCATGAGAGGTGCCTTATAAAAATATATACTACAAGTGTAAAAGTGTGTTAAATTTATATTCACGTACAGTAAAACCATTGATTCCCTCCTGTAAATAAGGATATCAATACTATGCCTTCATTTATTACGCATTTACTGTATATCCCCAGGTATTCACGTGTACAAATTTAACGCCTTACGAGCGGGCCCGTCAGTAACTTCTACTACCCGCCAAGCGGGTGGTTTTACCCTAAACGACCTTGTTTCTGTGCTCTTTTTCATGCATAAACAAGAGCCAGAGCGTAATACAATTATGTATCCCTGAAAGGGCAATAATTGAGTTTTCCAATGACACCAGAACCATCCTTCTACGACCACGCGTTCTCTTGCAACGATCGTGCAACCGAAGGGCAAAATCGCTAAAATACGGTAATTTCCCTACATAATTCCCTGTGTAGCGAGGCAGTGAGTGTGGATGTGTGTGGTGTAGGGCCCAGTGCAGGCGCGGGAGCCGTGCCGAACGGTCAGAGCCAACCTACGCTCCTCCCACCGCTCGTCTCTCTCTCAGAGCCAAATATTGCTCAGAATTGCACACCGCCTTAAGTCGGTCCCCGCCACATAGTCCTTTCTTCTCTAGACTGACTTAAGTCGGGCCCCGATAGACAAGGGTTAAATCAATTATATATTTTTTTCCACCAACCAACTTCACTTCTAAACTCAATTAATGAAATCAACAAATACATGTGGCACTCCAAGGACTCGAACCTAGGACAATCACACCGAAATTCCGCGCACTTATGCCTTACAACTTATGCCTTACACTTCCTCGAGTGCTGGGGGGAATAGTATGCAAATTATCTCTGTGACGTGTAATCCAACTAAACGCAAAACCGTTCACTTTGCAAAACACAAATACATACCCCTGTAACCATGTATCTTGTCCGTAAACACGATTACGTATATTAAGGGGGGTCACCGGCTTTTTTAATCTTTCTCTCCTTTTCTCTCTTTCCCTGGCTTGTATCCATTCGGCCCCATTCAGCCAACTGTTTTAAGGCGCTTATCCCCATCCAGGTGTCGATTTCTTCCTGGCGAGCGATAGCGAGCCAGCATTGAATTGAGAAATCAGGCTTCGCCGGAGACATTTTCTATCGAAAAATGTACAGATATAGCTTGCTGTCAAAACAAAACTATATATATGCTGGCTCGCTACCACTCGCCAGGAAAATATTGACACCTGGTTGGGGGTAAACGTCTTAAAACAGTAGGCTGAATGGGGCCGAATGGATACAAGCCAAAGAGAGAGGGAGAGCAAGAGAAATAAAAGCAAACGCCCGTTACTCCTCCCACGCCCTTTTCGCCAAATATTGCCTACTCATCCGCCTATCCCTCCTATGAGATGATTTTTAGAAGCGCCCCAGACTTCCTGTCAGATTGTGGGGTTCCATAACAGGTTGCATAAGCCACCCATTTACCACAAATTAAAACTAAACGGATAACACGTCCGTTTACTAATAGACACAGACGCCGGCCGGTCTTGCCTCCACGCACCTTTTTATAAACGTATGAGCCACAAGTTTGGACCACTGAAACCATCGTCCGTGCAATTAGTCAGTGCCGGGAATCATCCCCTGCACACTCAAGGTGAAACGTACCCCATTACGATCACTCCTCCTCATGGTCCCCCGGCAGATCCACATCTTTGTCATCATCAACTCCTACGATACTGCTTACGACAGCTACCTTGGCCTATATCTACTTCAAATCCTAAATGCGCAAATTGACTGCAAATATCGACACCTATGCTTCGATAATCAACCTCAGTCCACGCACCTCATTGCCCAAGCCACTACCTCAGCCACCATTTTGATACCCTCATACCACCAAGCATAGGTACCCATCAACCACCAATTCCGCCACGACTCTGCTGTTTTCACCTGCCTCTCACGTCACCCCCTAGTGCTTAACCTCCCCCGCTTTGCTGACCCCTATATTAACTGTCTGAAAGTCCATCAGTTTGCTGAAAAGCATTTGACGACATTGCCCTCCCCTCTCACAACACCCTTAGCCTCACCAAAACCCAGCCTTGCTTCAAATACCCCCTCACCTACCTGAGTCACACAAGCAAAAGTTGTGAGAGGTGTTACTATCGTTTCAGGACATATATATACAGTCCCCGGACGATATTGGACACTCCACCATCCTCGATCACCCTATCCACACCAAGGGGCTGCCCATTAGGCAACCCCTGCGCCGAAAAAAAAAAACATACAACGCCGCAAGGAAGAGAAACAAGTACAAGAGATGCTAGACGCGAGCTTGATAAATCCCTTCCACCAATCCTTGGTCCTCCCCTGTGGTACTAATAAAATTAAAAGATGGCTCCCTGAAGTTTTGCGTGATTATCGCCAGCTGAATGATGTCCTGTCAAAGACCCCACCCCCTTGCCGCAAATCGACGATTACCTAGACTCGTTGCACGGCATTTGTATTTTTTCCACATTAGATTTGCAAGCCGGCTACTGGAAAGTCCCTGTTAAACCAGAGCACAAACAAAAGACTGCTTTTTCCACAAGCAGCGGCCGCCATTTTGAATTCAATGTACAGTACTACCATTCGGCCTCTGTAACAGCCCTGCCACTATCTCTCGCCTAATGGTCTCCGTTCTCCAAGGCCTCACCTGGGAGCTCTGCCTGGCATACCTAGATGATATTATTGTATTCACTAACTCTTGGGACGAACACATCCAACGACTTAAACAAGTTTTCTCACCCATCCGTCAAGCTGGTCTCAAGTTAAAGCCGTTCAAATGCACTCTTGCCCGGGAATCTGTACCTTACTTAGGCCACGTCATTTCAAAACAGGGCATTTCACCTGACCCTGAAAATTAGCAGCCATCAGCCAAATTAAACCCCGCAGACAAGAGTGCGGTCGTTTCTGGGCCTAGCCTCATATTATTGATGCTTTGTGAAGGGATTCGCAACCATTGCCAAACCACTCCATGAACTCACGCAAATAGAAGAACAATTCTTATGGACGGACGCCTGCCTGGAGGCGTTCAACACTCTACAAAATGCCCTCACTTCAGCTCCCATCGTTGTATTTCCCGCCTATAGCCAACCCTTCCGCCTGTACACAGATGTGTCTCTGCTAGTGATTGGAGCGGTGCTAGCTCAAACTTCAAATAATGAGGAAAATATTGTAGCGTGCGCCAGCCACACGTTTGCGCAGTCTGAAGTAAACTACGCCGCAACAAAAAGGGAATGCCTGGGCTTATTATAACTGATCATCATGCGTTACAATGGTTGCGTCAATCCACCACCTCAAACGCCCTCATTATAAGATGGCGAGATACATTAGAAGAATTAAATTTCGAAATTGCATACAGTCCCGGTAAACTAACACACAAACACCGACGCGCTCTCTCTCTTACCCACACCCCACCACTCCAAACCCCCGCACTACCTCCCACCACCTCCCCCATGTCCTTAGCGAGCATAGCCACGTGGGACGAGACAGAAAAATCAGACTGGCTACCGCGGGACGTTTTTTCCTCACTGACTCGGGTAGGAGATTTTTTGTTTCGGAGACCGGCCATATCGCCCTGAGCCCAGCGAAGCAAATGCAACCTTGTCAATATTACATCGCGGAAATGGCATTCACCTAGGCTACACCAAATTAATGCAAGTATTCAAAGCAACATATTGGACCTCCCACAATAACCCCCTCGCCAAACAAACAGTAGAGTCATGTCTAGTTTGCGCGGGAGGTAAGGATACGACACGCACCCCTGTCCCTTCCGGTACCATCATGGCCACGAAGCTGTGGCAACTCTTGTCACTCGACACAGTAGGCCCTTTCCCCGCTTTCAACTCGTTCCGATTTGTGCTTACCTTTGTAGATATGTACTCCAAATTCTTGATCGCAGTCCCGGTAAAAGACCACAGTGCCAAGACAGTGGCAGACGCAATGCTAAACCACATCTTCCCCAATTTCGGCCTTCCCCAGGCCCTGCATACAGACAACGCTTTGGAATTCTTGGGGTCATATCTGGTCCGCCCTCTCAAAATTAATGGGCTATGAAATATCACATTCCTCCCCGTACTGGCCAAAGGGCAACGCGATCTGTGAAAGGAGTCATAGATCTATAAATAACCAGCTCAGGACCAAACTCCTCGCGGAGAATACAAAAGATTGGCCCAGTCAGTTAGGCATGATCCAATGGAGTTTAAATTCAACTTCACGAAACTATGGCATCACCTCGCAAGAGAAACTTTTCGGGGTCGCCCCCGTGCTACTTCCGCTACGCCCTCTCATGCAACCCCCCTCCCCCTCTCTAGAAATCTACCCCACAGTCACGCACATAATGGCAAGATTAAAACAATTGCAATCCTGCCAAGACTTGCCAGCCGACACTCAAAACACTCACAACCCGTACCAGGTGGGTGACCAACTAATGATAGCGAACCTGCCCATAACTTGCGCCAAAATTCAAAGGGTCCTTCAAAATAACAAAAGTTCCAAATTGTTAGCAGGTCGTGGTAAAGTCGTAGACTATAACGGAGAACCTCGCATATTCCGAAATCGGCATGCTAGAAGAGTCCATAAAGACATAAATATCTAACCTGAATACCCGACCCCAAACCACTACCACCACAACCCCCACATACCCCTCCCCCACCACCTCCTAATTCACCAACCCCTTGCCCACCCCCTCACAACTCACCCTCCCATACCTGCCAAACCCCCTCACCTCAACCCTATCCTAACGTAACAAACGCCGACACCCTACCTCACTTACCTTCCATCCACCTACCTCTACCCCAACCAGTCCCTCACCTTCCATCCACCCACCTCTCCCTCAACCAACTCCTTTACAAACTTCCCCCTCACCGCCCCCCATACCTCTACCTCAATCTAGCGTACAACCAACAAACGCTACCAACTAACCTTCCTTACCCCCACCATACAACCTCTTCCTAAACCCACTCTCCCTCCTCAAAACCCCATAACCCCCACCATACTTGAAAATATGCCTGACCAAAATGCACAAAAAAACTCAATACCCACGAACCCTGTATCACACAGCGATATAACTTCGCACCAACCTCAATCACCCACCACCTCACCCACTCATCAACCTCAAACCCAAAGAATCCCCACCTCACCCTCAGAAAGACTTCCTAGAAACACAAGGACTCACTCCGGCAGAGCATCCAATCTTCCTCATAGATTAGGGATTAATTGTACTTTTGCATCCGCAGAGGTCCTTAAAAGCCCAGGTACCAGGTCAAAGATCACGAGTCATCAGCCCGCAGCCACACAGTCAACACCTCAGCTCACGCATCCAGACTCACCCCCTAAGATGTTAGTAGCCAACAATTCGTCATCTGGATCTTAGGGAAGGGAAAAATACATAGACTCAAGCATCCTGCTCAGCATATCGATGCTTTGAAGCTGGAACCACAACCAACAACAATGATAGTGGTGAGACGAGACGGCATCCCTGGGCCACACACAAAGAGGTGGTACCAGGCCCTACAGCACCAGCAGCCCACCTCCGTCACCCTCCAGCCACGAGGACTTGACTTAGTTTGGGACGAGGGTAGTGTTACACCAAAACCCGAGACACTACGTGGCCCAAACACAAAAGTCTCCCCCCTCCAAAACCAAGTGGGAAGCCATTACAGAAAACGTGGCCATAGTACACCTGTCCCTCCCTCGCCAAACCAAAACAAACCCCCACAAATCGGGACTCGTATAAAACAAGGGCTCTTAATCATTGGACTAGAAAGGCACACAGCCACAACGGTAACACTAGATCCAACCCTCGAACTTATAATGCCGGCGCACAAAAACACCTATACCCTCCAGAGTTAAATCTGCGATAACGGGGTATCCTATAACTCGGTATAAATGCACTACTGCTACAGGCTGATGATCTCTGATACAGCCTGATCACAACAACATACAATTATGTTAATAAGGTATACAAGGAAAAGATAGAGATCGTAATTAAATCACTGCAATGATTTAATGCAAACAAGAAGAAGGTATAATTAAAGTTACTCTAAACAATAATAAACTGTCACTCCTATATTAAAGAAAGTGAATGAAAGTCCTAAAGCATCGAGCAGGAATCTTCTGAAGAAAGTCTGATGCTGCTTAAGATGATCGAATCGGATTTTGAACTGTTATATAAAGCAGGGACAATATAGGACAAGTGTAGAGACAGACAGTGTTAACTGACACGGGAATAACGATAAATGCACAATAGTATTATCTCCAACAACAAAAGAAGTACTTCGTCAGGCAACTCAAAAAGCCTGCTCGGGTTGTGCAACTCAACAACAACCAAGGCTTACAATCCACGTGAAAAAAAATGCTGCATACATAACATAAGAGCTTATGATCCTAATCGAGTGTCTGCTAGGCTAATAAAGTCTAGCTGGGATGTCGTAGGGGAAACAATGGTTGAGCAAGCGGCTCGTAGCCTAGCGAGGTCCTTAAGACTGTGCGGCCAAATTACGTTAAATGACGGGGTGCTCTCTTGAGAGATCCAGATCGCTAGTATCTGGTTCTCTCCTGGCGACCCTCTTAAAGTAAAAACAAAACGAGTTAGCACAGTGTTGGGTGGCAGAGGTAAAAGCCCTCACTCGCAACACAGTGCTAAACTCACAAGGTACACAGTCATAAAGACCACCTAGGCTTCCCACGTCTCCGTTGCGATTGTACAGGCTCAACAAAACCTATTACACATCGGAAATCACAACACAAGTAGCCTTACCCCAGTCTAGCATTAAATAGCACAGCAGACAGCCAAGGAATAGGTAGGGAGACACCGTGAGTGTGTCGAACCTCTACAGACAAAATGGTAACCCCTCCAAAATGCCTAACTAAACATATAATATCTGAGAGCTTCAGCATATAATACGATGGCCGATATATGAAATCGTGAAGAACCAAAGGGGAGTTATGATATTAAATAGAGAGGAAGAATGAGAGGTAAGAAGTTGAGAGAGAGAGAGAAAGTGCTCTATAGGTAGAAGTCGGGGACAGGTGGCAAGGGATATGTTAAGGGTATGCTGGTCAGGCAAGCTCTGAAGAGAGTAGCTCCTCGGGACCCCTAGGATCACACAAAGGCATGGTGGTCAGCCAATCACAGGCCGCTACGTCACCAGGCAGCAGACCTGCAGAAGGCGCCAGGAGCCACCAGCCAATCAAGAGGCGTGAGGCGGCACGCGCGCGAGCCTACGAGCGGGAGGAAGGCAGCACATGTATACGCACGCACACACTACCACCCCACTGCCTATATGGTTCTCTCTCTCCTCAACAATATACAATGCATCTTATGTTCTACTCATGATATAAAATATAATGCATTGTCACAGGCGAAAATAAAGACCACTTCTGTACTGCCTGTGACATGACGATTCACAAGAAAGAAAGTACAACATTGTAGATAAACTGTAGCCAAATACATTGCCCTGGCGAGTGTTAGCGAGTGGCCAAGCGAACGGCTGAGCCCACGTGGCGTTCTGCTAAGCTGCAGGCGTCACACGGCGTCTTCAAGAGGACCCCAGCATGACGTCACACACCCAGGCCGGCCTAGGATTGGGTGACCGGAACCGCGCCTCCACCAACCAGGGCGAGCTGACGTCATCACCCAACCAGACGTCCAAAGTCCCTGGAAGGCATCCTGAGGCGTATCAAGAGGGCTCTCCCATTGCTCTCCCCCCTACCTGCCTCCCTGGAACCAAAGAGACCTATGACACACATGAAACCTATGGATCGCCGCGCATTTATTCCCTATGCCATTCCTCGGACGGGGAGCACCTGAAAAGTGAATAAGTATTCAGGCCAGGTAGGGGAAGATATCTCACTCCCCTCCCCGAGATCTCAATGCTTACTGGCTTCAAAAGTACTCTCTGGCCCGACCTCTCCTCTTGTATAACGGATAATCAAGAAGCAAGCTGTGCTGTGCTGTGAGAAAGATCTAGGTGTGTTTGTTAGCAATGATTTAAAGCCTAGAAAACAATGTATAAGCATTCGTAACAAGGCAAACATGATTCTCGGGTTCATATCTATGAGTGTGAGTAACAGAACTGCTGATGTTATCTTAAAACTTTACTTGTCATTAGTGAGACCCCATATGGATTATGCTGTTCAATTTTGGTGTCCTTATTACAGAATGGACATAGATTCATTGGAGAGAGTACAACGTAGAATGACAAAAATTATCCATAATATTAGAAATCTTCCGTATGAAGAAAGGTTTAAGAAATTAGGCTTACATTCGTTAGAGAGACGCAGAGTTAGAGGTGACATGATAGAGGTATTCAAGTGGGTTAGTGGAATTAATAAAGGAGACATGAAAAATGTACTAAAGCTCAGTGATCGCCAAAGAACTCGTACAAATGGTTTCAAATTAGATAAATTTCGTTTCAGAAAAGATATAGGCAAATATTGGTTTGGTAACAGAGTTGTAGATGGGTGGAATAGGCTACCAGTGATATAGTGGGATCAAGAACGATAGGGAGCTTTAAGATAAAATTAGATAGGCATATGGACGAGATGGTTTGGGTGTGACGGGGATCTACCAGGTGTGGGCCAATCGGCGCTCAGCAGACCCCGTAATCCTGGGTTAATCTCCAACCATTTTGGTAAGATGATCCTCAGGGTATTAGAGTGTTGAGCCTATAATTGGGCTTTAATCTACTTTGAAACCATTGGTACGAGTTCTTTCGCTATCACTGAGCTTTAGTACATTTGTCATGTCCCCTTTGTTAATCCCACTAACCCACTTGAACAGCTCTATCACCTCTAACTCTGCGTCTCTCTAATGAATGTAAGCCTAATTTCTTCAACCTTTCTTTATACGGAAGATTTCTAATATTATGGATCATTTTTGTCATTCTACGTTGTACTCTCTCCAATGAATCTATGTCCATTCTGTAATAAGGACACCACAATTGAACAGCATAATCCATATGGGGTCTCACTAATGACAAGTAAAGTTTTAAGATAACATCAGCAGTTCTGTTACTCACACTCCTAGAGATGAACCCGAGAATCCTGTTTGCCTTGTTTCGAACGCTTATACACTGTTGTCTAGGCTTCAAATCATTGCTAACAAACACACCTAGATCTTTCTCACAATTCGAGTTTTCTAATTCCATATATGCTTTCATTAATTTAATTGTAGGTGTTTGGTGTTGTGGTGAAATTAATAAAAAAAATAGATTCTATAATGGAAACCGATGTTCTGTAAGAGTATCTTGAAATATCGCAGCCCCCTATATTGGACTACAGAAAGGATACTAGCATTTTATAGGTTAAAGCTAAATATGTACGTTTTTCTTCTAAGTTACAGACTTGTTATCTCTCACCCAGAAAAAAATTACACCTGGATGGGGTAAAGCGTCATATTATCGCCAAACTAATGGGGTGAAACGTCTAAAACTCTCCAAACTAGCAGAGCGAAACAGGGGAGATCCATAAAGACCTACCGTTAGATCAAATAAGGTTAAAGCCAAGTGTTTGAAATTAGTAATATATCTTCGTAATTGTTTGCAACGGTACAGTCACTTTAAAAAACTAGTCGACTTACCTTATTTTCTCATTATGCAAGTATATGTATGTAAGCTGCTTTAAGAATGTAATTGTAGGCTATACAATAAAAAAAATGCATTACGTGTACGGTAGTAATCCCGATGGCTAACTTTGGGTAAACAAATACAGGAGTAGTCAAGGGGTTCGCCAATTTTCCTGGGTGACTGTACTTATCAGTGTGGTAGCCTACATAAATTATAATTTTTTATAGTATGAAGTCGACATTCTTCCCGCCTCAAAACGTTCTCCCAAGCTGCGCTCAAACTCTCTCTCTCTATCTATCTATCTCTATTTCTCTCTCTCTCTCTCTCGCTCTCTCTCTCTCTCTCAATAAATAAAAACAAATAAATAAATAAATACAAACTTAATCAAATAAATCTATTTTGTAAAAACTACCTAAACTATACCACTGTCAATCCGACGGTCTCCTGTAAATTATTTCTGCCCAAACCCTGCGGCAGATCTCACTAACCTTCATCACTTTCTTCTGTTTCATATTTATTGAGTTGGTGGAGGAAGAGGGGGGGGAAAGGTGTAAGGAAAGTGAGAGTTCAACTACCCGCTGGAGCTTTGTACACAGGTTTACATAAATACACTGACCAAACAGACCTTACGAGACAAACGTGGTGGTCAGGACTTAATTATAAAATCGATAACAGAACCTCGAGAAAAGGAAATTGGAGACAAGGAGTGTATAATTATGCATACTTATCTTGTGTATGAACAGTAGGCCTATTATCAAACAATAAGGAATACACACAATACATTTAACAGGCCTTACGAAGAAGGTAATTATACCGGTACTACAAAACAAAAACGTCTATTGTATAGGTCTTGCTTAACAAAAAAAAAAAATAATAAAAAATCCCATGATAATAACTAAATAAATGGTGGGGCCGTCGTAAAGAGTATCTCCCCAAAACCTTCTCTACACAGAGGTGGCCTTGATCTCCCCCATCCAAGTATGGTGGTTTACCTGTCGTACAATATATTATAGACCGCTATCTTATTTTGAGTAATAGGTTAATTTAACATTAGTTTTCCAAATAATTATTATGCTATGATATTACTGAAATAAAAGCTGTCAAACTTTTATAATGTATATAAGACTTGCAAGGTATATATTATGTTGTCAACACCATCAAACTTAGCTATTTTTTATCCTTGTCCTTATTCGGGATTTTTAACCTAGTTATGATTCATGATGCAATTACAATGCAATATGAACCAGATCAGATCAGGTGAAGGTATTGAGGGATAGACCTTTACAACGGCAACTCTTATCTATTTTTCGAAGAGTGTTGGGAGGGGAGATGGGGTGATAGAGAGAGAAAGCTATTGAAGTGGCCTAGCTATATGTGTTATTACTCTGTGCAAGTCTTCAAGGTGTCCCCCTGACTTGATGCGAGCGTGTGAAATGCACTAGGACGTACTAAATCACACCCGCTAAATATGTCCACCTTGGCTGGGAGCGGGAACATTCTAGATCACAAATTATGTAACTTTCATCTCTATTTAAATGAATTCCCGAAATGTAAATACTAGGTAAACAATCAATAAGGAAATTCGAATATTAGATACATTTCGCGCAATAGCTTCGACAAATTTAGATTAATATTATTGGTTGGAGGTTGGAGGTTGGCAGGTGTGTGGGGGTCCAAAGTTTAAATCTGGCGGGCGAACCATGATGCACCAAAACGTACCGTGCGTGCTCAGTTCTCATTGGTGCTGCCATTTGTATTGTTCAGTACGTATCGAGTGGAACATACTCACTACTGCGGGACCTTGGTAAGAACGCTTCGTCATCCCTTCCACCCTGAGAGGTCCACTATTGGCTGCATAAAATCGCCTGAGTTAGCCTGCAGCATAGAATCAATAAAGGAGCCAATGCCGTACTGGAGCTGCATTACATCACTAGCGAGGTTCATGCCGAGACAAATGATATAATGTAAGTCAATATACAACTTACGGCTCAATCCTATTTATAAAAAGTTAAGCTGTAAATGAATCTAGCTTGTACAATGTGTCCTATTATCGATCAGTCCAGACGATATGGTACCGCCGCGTCGGTCTTGGTTGGACAGGGTGGAAGATCTGGCAACAACTATGACGTCATCGGCTTGGTATGATACGTTTGACTAGCACGGGGATGTGATTGGTCAGCGGCTCAGCGCGAAGCGGCGACATCCGGGGTTTCAGAAGGAGTCACACAAAAGCTTTTCCCAGCTTACATTGTTAACGATTTTGAGCTGGTTGCTTCTAAAATATATTTGCGCACTAGCTTAAAGCCACGATATGCATTCCACTGTCAGCCTAGTTGCCGATACCAATGAACAATAGGCATGGCCTGTTGCCAACATATTGCTGCCGGAAATAATATGTGCACCCCAGTCTAAATATAGGCGTGCTACGGTTTACGAGTTGCCAAGGGATGAATTATCTGATAACATATTTCTAATAAATTGACCTTTGTATTTTATATTAGACCACACAGACTATTACATAAACTTAGACTACCTCCGTACAAGGCTAATATTCCTAAACACTACCCCCAGTCACACGAATCAACCCATGGAATGAATAATAAGAGTAAAGTTTCCAGATGTTGCGCAACGACGTAGGAATGACTCGGCACAACTCTAGACTCCACGTAGACGGCGGCGCTTCATATACGTATCAAGGTAAGGGACACAATAATTACGTATCTACGTATCTTTAGGTCGCCATTTAACCCATTTCGGTGTTCCAATATGCGCTAGAGTACACTCATTGCCTCATTTATGCCGAAATGTTTGGAACTTTCATGTACGTATACGATCTTCCAACCGTTATCATGAAAACCCGTTTGCAGATACTTCCAGATACTCCAACGTGTAAAGCATGGCATCACCCGGCGTTCGATTTTCTCTGGTGCTTTCCTAAGAACAAACTACTTTAGATCGCGATATAGTAATGCAAATAAAGTGGAACTGAAGATATTCCTATGATCAAAAAGGCCACATTTTTCATTCTGTGGGATTGGCAACACCTCCCACATGTTTAAAAGGAGGGACAAATGGTAGTCTGCTGGGCCGAATACAATAGGAAAAATTTGCCGTCTTTATTTTTAATTCAACCTCCCGAACAAGCCCCAACCCTGGAACATGCTGCGATATTTGAATTTGTTTTGCATTATATGTATGCCCGAGTGCAACTGGGTGTACGTGTGCATGAATACTGTGCGTGTACAACAAGCATTACGAGGACTTATTTTGTAGGCTACTTTACTTCACTAGGCTATCTCGTAAATCTAGAAGTTTCCTGTACACGCCTTGGATACCATGTTATGATTAATATATGCTTAACAATCAACTGAATAATACCTACAAAAATAATCTTGGAATAATTAATATGTATGCTCAGTAGGCTACACGTCGATTGTGAGATAGTGAGTGTAGGAGTGTCGATATGAAGATTAGCAATCGCGGTACGTATCAACAGTAACGTACGCTATCTAATTACACCGCATTTCGATAGTTGTCATCGGGCTAATAATAGATATGAACAAGTATGTGCTTTTAACGAATTACTATGAACTACACGGAGCAATATTTCCAACTGGCCCAGGCCTACTATCATTTATGCTATTTTATGTAGTTCAGTGACAAGCCAAATATACAGGCCTAATCAATCTATTGGTATTTTAATATTTTTTGTTTGCATTTTTCATTTTAATGCTTTATATAAGCTAACATAGGCCTATAATCTTTATTTTATTAATTTCACCACAACACCAAACACCCCCAATGAAATTAATTAAAGTATATATGATCCACCGGGATTCGAACCTGGGTTATCACACACAGATTTTTGCCACCTTAACCATTACACCACCAGGACGGTTAAAGGTTTATGCACACGCCTACGACTTATTATCCATTCTCGAATACTGGATATTAATCTAATCATGTTCATATTCCCAACCGCGCTATGGTAGTCTACTGTTTAAGTGAGAGGAAAGCATATTCATGGGGCACAGATCATATAGACCGGCCTCTCGACGAAATATCCTTGAACCTACTAATAATCTTTATTTTATTAATTTCACCACAACACCAAACACCCCCAATGAAATTAATTAAAGTATATATGATCCACCGGGATTCGAACCTGGTATCAGTAGCTCTGTGGTCTAGCTGAAAATCTTGCCGACTGTAGGCCTACCTCTTACATAACTTTAAAGTAAATTACCCAGTGTAGCCAAACATATAATCTTGGAAGTATTGTATAATAGGCCTACTGTAGTTATGTAGATTAATAGATTTTATTCACAAATATAATAAATTACGCGGTCATTATTGCCACAATAAACTACTTTGCAATTAGCCTGCGACGTACGATAGGCGGAACTGATAATAAATACTATCAGACATAAATACTCGGAAATAGTGCGCTGTTATCTGTTAACGCATAAACAAACATATCAATACATCGGAGACTACAGTAAACAAAACTGCGAATTAGCCACTTGCGAGTTTCGGTCTATAAGGAAGTTCAAGGTGTAGACATTGATATTTGTCAGAAATAATGGGCTTTTGATAAAAGGAAATTATGTTAATATGGAATTAGTGTATTTATGCATGTACTAGTCATATATTTGCTCGTATTTCGGCTAAAAATCGATGTTTAAAGCTTCAACTTCCTTGTAGCCAGAAACTCAAGTGGTCAATTAAACAAAACATTGAAGTAGACCCCGCTTGCAACAACAAACGAATAGCCTACTGTGAGAATGAGTGTTAATAGAGAGTACATGGATTAGCATTCTTATTTTTTAAAGGTAACGTAATTTTTTAAGTTAGCCTAGTTCGTTCATTAACGGCACTGTGAAAGGAAAGAAATATTAAAGAATATAAGTGTTAACCTACAAATTTACGATCTACTGCAAGCAGCTACACCAAACACAACAGGCATATCAGTCAAGGGCCGATATTTTGTTTAATGCTCATTGTGATTATTTTGTCCTAGTAATATCCAAGAGTGGAATAATCTTCCATTTCATATACCTAATTCTTTCAGCATAATGACGCCTTTTTACCTTTTATTCTGGCTAAAGTTGGACGATGCTATACAGTTTAAGAAGGACCTGTTATTAAGAGAGTATAATGATTGGGGGACAATCAAACATTAGTCTGCTATTTTTCCCGCCTTTGGTTCGCACCAACCTAAATTTGTTGCCATCGAGTGAATTGCATTTTTTAAATCAGTCATCAAAATATCACTGGATTTCTATAGTCATGAATGTTACAGACATATTACTCTAACATTCTATTCAGTACATTGTCCAATATACAAAGTATTTATGATTAATACAACATATTTGATTAGGCCCACAAAAACACATGGCAGTCATTCGAAAAATAGTCCTGTTAATATTTTAATAGATAGGTATCCATGTCCTAAAATTAAAATATGTATAAAAACTCGAGATGAACTTCTAAAATAATCGTCATTAGCCACTTTACTGGATATTAGATTAAAATGTAAAACTTGCAAACTAAACAAACCAAAATTGGGACAAGGACAATATAAAGTCAAATTAAATTATCAAAATCGCTATGTGGAAACAACGCTTACTAAAATGAAAATTATTAAATAAAAGAACACAATCCACCACATAGGGTGTACATTACTACATGAGCAAGTTAATCTGTTTCCCAAGCAAACTAATCGCACATATAACAACGCACTATCGTCACGTTAAAGGAATTAGTCAAGTTTGGGAAGTCCGGGACGTTCTGGTAAATTTGACTAAACTCTGCATGAATAAAGAAACTACATGTTAAATGTCAAAATATTATTTAAAATCAAATTTGCAACATGACAAGACATTAACAATAGTACAAAATACAAATATTGATAAGATATCTATACTATAACAAAATAATATATAAAATAGAGTACAGCACTCACTAACGATAGTGCTATCGGGTAGGTATACAATTATAGGTTATAGGTTATTATAGGTTATACAATTATAAACTAGTTTCAGATCTGGCAAGTGCATAATAAATTGATGCCAGTGTTTGCTACCCATAATAGTCATTATACGAAACTTCTCGGACAGTAAACATCTCTTCCCCACTTAACTTACTTTGTTAAATTTGACATTAGTTGTGCATCTATGTGCACATTAGCAGTAATGGTGGTATATATTAGTTTCTCACAGATGGAAATCTTAATATAATGTGGATTATAGTCTCAATAAAGGTAACATGTTCAGTTATAGATTGTGTCGTGCGTGCGTGTGTGTGTATTCCAAGGTTGCCAGCGCACATCACATCTCCAAACTCGCCCAATCACTTAATACCCGCACAACAGACAATTTCAGCTATTTTAAGCCTATCACACACATTTTCTGATATGTTTATCTTAACAGCCATGCATGCATGATGCTATGAGTTCCTCAAATATAACTAGGCCTAGTCCCATATAGCCTACTGTATGAGTAGTGGCCTACGTGTCACATAATTTAAATATTAATGAAATACCACATACATTATTATCACAATCATGCACTCATCAAATCTGCATCAATGTCCCAATCCCCCCTCACAAACAATCACTTAATTAGGCTATTCAGTCACCACCACATAGGCTACCATACATGTATAGTACAACCAACAGAAAGCCATGATGAACGTTTGTATGAAATGTAGCCTAGCTATAGGCTACTCAACACTCGACACCTCTACAACTTTAATAGTATATAGAACCAGCCCAATTCCGCTTTCCTCAATGTTAGTTAGTTAGGATAATACTTCAGAGGCTATCCACCCCATCACACTGTAAATCAAGAATATAATATCGTTTGAAATGGAAACTCGCAAATCTACGCTTCTGAACGAATCCTAACTAGCCCAATGGTGCGAACAAAAGAAGACCTTGGCAACACTGTGTACGTATATCCCGCCGCGGTCAGATGACCTAAAATCCTAAACCGTCGCCCGTGGAAAAGGCAGTGTTGTAAACAAAATTGTCATCATATTTTTCGAATTTCCTGCATCTCTACGTATGTAATTGGCTGCCTCTGTGTTCTATGACATTCTGATTCACATTGATTGATTTCCTGTCACTGGTCTAATAAGAAATATAGCCGGTAACTAAATTTAGCTGCCCGATTTGATAGTGGATTATAAATTTGTAACTTAAAAGCGCACGATAGCTTGTTTTGTAGGAAAGAAACTATAGTGCGCAGGCGCAGACATTCAACCTGCCAAATTCTACAGCTACAAAATATAATACCGTATGTTCAGCCAATTTCTACTGAAACAGGTATTTGCTAGTAACTAAAAAGGAAGTAAATACAATACTTCAATGAGTATTAAAATTTCGCCCAGCCTATCACACCACATTAGATGAAACTAAATGTCTTGTTCAATAAGCCGATATTTATGTATCAAATTATGTTAATTATTATATATTCACTGCATTAACGAGTATATAACCATCATATTATGAATCTAGTAAAAATATACTACACAACTGTGTCATAGATAAGTGTGCAAACTGTATTAAACCTCTTAAATCACGAAAGCCCTCAAACACCTCAATGGTGTATCACACACGATAGTCATTTGAATAAGACCCCCAGCGCCATCTGGATTTTTAGTACTATTTTCCCTCTTGAAAAATAAGTTACCGTGCTGAAGGGTTAATAGTCCTCGAAAGCCAGGTTTACCATATATCACCTTAATCGCAATAGTAATCTCGATCCAGTCCCCAACCCGTAACCACCCACACATTCGGTTACCCAAGAGCAACCCTCTGAGGGTCTTCAACGTAAATGTAAACATAAAACCTCGTTGGGCTCATTACCTGTTGGAAAGGGCTGTAGTAGGCTATAATTTATATTTGATACATGTGAAAAATTACACAAAGTTCGCAATAGGAATTCGATTGTCTAAAATATGAAATTAATATAGTTATAAAACAAGATCAATATAAATTCAATATTTTACCTTGGAAGACGTGCGTGTGGGTATCACAGTTACATAGTTCAAACTGATTGTCATGTATGTCTTCAAGCATGTATGACGTTCATATGCCATAGCAAAATCCTTCGCCTTATTTGGATGAAATACTTAGAAATACTTTGATAGCTTAGAGAAAGTGTGTGGCATCGAGTCGGTTATTTCAGAAATGAGCACTCAGCCCGTCATACTTCGTTCGGCAAGGAGTAGGCATCACCTCTCCAAATCTATCCACAAGGTTAAGAAAGCGGCCGTTAACGTATGGGAAAAGGGAGCAGCAAGTGTGTGTGTGTGAGTGGTGGGGGGAGGTCGGAGGGTGGAAGTAGGGAAGAGTGTCGTGGGAAAAATATTGTTCGAGACAATGTTTTCCTTAGGTTTAATTACACTATTATTTTCAATTCGGGTATTGAGGTACCAGTAATAGTTCTAAACATAGAGATTTACATGTGTCGTCATGGTCTCTAGCTGTAGTAATTGGAACTGTTATTATAAATTAAGGACCTGTTCGTTAAGTGAGTGTGGATGATCACGAAGGGAAGCGCTAAAAGGGCAACAGGAAGGAAGTTATGCTCCGGATGATCAACCTTATTACCCACGGACTATATTTAAGTCTTGCCTCGCTTATGTACTGCACTGGACCTTATATTTTTGCCATGATTTATTAGGGCTGTATTCTCAGTCACCATACAACCGTTCGAGAGCACCCTCCTATGGGTTTCACGACCAACCAAGGATAATTGCTTCCCTCATTGATTCTATTATATCATTGGCCACAAATTACGATGGATCGTATTCAGTATCGAGAAGAGTATATAGTGACTGAAAATATGGCCCTAAAATTCCGATAACTCCAGGGGTAAATTTCAACCACCCATGGACCCATGTGGCCACCCCTTTTGGAGCCGATGGAGCCGATGAAATTACTAACAATTATGTAAAATTGTTGACTTGAGACAACAGAAACGGCTGTGCTAAATGAAAAATATACAGCCGCGGCCCATGGAACCTTTTTGGAGCTCCCATGTTTCGCTCCTTTTGTTTGGAACTTTCACCCCATGCAGGTTCTGATTCTTTCTGTGACATAAAACAAATCGGCCTGAAATTTTGTCTATCGAACAGTGACGTAGACATATAGCACGAAGGGAGTCTGGGTGGGATTTTTGTTAGTTTGAAGGAAGTCTAGGAAGGCGTTTTTTGATAGCCTATGGCAGGGTTAAGGGAGTATATTTCTCTGGGACAAACTAAAGTACTGTACATCGCTCGAAATGGTAAAATCAAGCAAAATTTTCAATACTAGGACTATCCTCGGTTTCTTTTCAAGGGTAAATTGAAAAGTTCCCATCAAGATTTCCCAGTTACTTTGAAGATGTTTTAGGGAAATATGGTGCTAATTATATATACTTGGTCTTAATATGAGGCAGAGACATCGTAGTTTCATATTTGTCCATTAAGTATCGATACATTAGCTGGTAAGGGATTCAATTTACCGTCAGCTGAAAAGAAACGGACTATAATTAAACCACATATAATAACCCCCCACAACGTTGGACCAGATTGTGTTAAATGTCGCATCATAGGCTATTTATGCCTTCAATCATTAAAGGCAAAGGTGTCATTACCTTTCAGTAAATCAATATTCTTCCTTTTATTCTGGCTAACACTAAACGATTCTATTCAGTTCAGGAAAGACGTCTGGGAGCCCGAGTATTAGCGCAGAGAGTAACATTCATAGGCACATGGGATATAAGCAACAAACTACACACATAGGCTTCAAACACACACATAGGCTACGGTAACACTTAAGAGGAGTTGTGGCGGCTTATTTAGCAAGTTTTGTTTTTTTGTTTTTTGTTTTTTTTGAGTGGAAAAAGAAACTTTGAAAAGACATGAGCCTAACCTAACAACCTTACCTAACCTATCCTAGTATTATGGGTGGGGGCTGCCGCTCCCACACCCCCGCTGTTGGGTTTGTTTATGCGCAGGACTCTGTTTATTTAATATCATATCAGGGTTTTCAAAGTTGTTATCGCAAATCCTCCATGGGGACAATATTGAGAATATTATTGCGAGTCTATGCATACCTATTATCCTTAATAAATTGTTTCTAATAGTGCGCCACAAATCATCTTAAGTATTACCTAGGCTACAAACACACACACATAGCCTACAAACAGTCTACAAACACATAGGCTACAAATACACAAACGTAGCTTACAAACACACACCTATCCTACAAACACACACGCACATAGCCTACAAACACACACACATAGCCTACAAACACATAGGCTACAAATACACAAACATAGCATACAAACACACACCTATCCTACAAACACACACGCACATAGCCTACAAACACACACACATAGGTTATAACACATACCTAGTGCTACAAACACAAACTACAAACACACCATAGGCTACAAAAACACACACATAAGTTACATAATTATACACACCCACCTAGGCTACAAAACACACACATAGTTACATATACACGCCCACCTAGGCTACAAAACACACACATTGTAGCCTTACAAACATACACATATAGTACATTACCGGTACGGTACATTAGACTATATTTTATAACACCCGGCATATATTTTTATTCTGCGTTTCAAGGATTTCCCATTTTTGTTTTAGATAGGTTAATTATGGATTCGTATTTTTGGTACCGGTACGCTTTGAATAGGCTACAATACGGGTTCAGATAGTAGCTTGTTTCAGTGTTAGATTTGAGGACCACTTGCTGAAAGGCTAAGTTAGTAATTATGTTATATTCTATTTTATGGCGTATTGGCCATATCGGTACCGTAGCGTATATTATTGGTAGCCGCCATATGTTTTAAAATTATGTATAATGTAATTATGTATGTACCGTATGTATGTACGGTATGTATGAATGTAGTACAGGTGGGCACATTAATTTGCATACACTTCCGGATTTTATGGGATGGGTGTGAGGGGGATCTGCCGGGTGTGGGCCAAATCGGCGCTCAGCAGACCCCCGTAATCTTGTGTTAATCTCTGACCGTTTTGGTGGGGTCAATACTCAAGGTATTAGTGAGTTGGGCCTTGTAATTGGGGTTGGGTATGACAGGGATCTGCCTTGTGTGGGCCAATCGGCTTTTTGCAGACTCCCATTTTCTTATGTTCGTATTACAATTTTCGCACAATAAAGCACTGTGGAGATAAGGGATAGGCTATTTATGGGGGCCGTGGTTCCAGCCGTGATACGCGTGTAATCACCATTCCGTTTGGACGTCCTTTTACTCAAAAGTATTGCATTAAGTTTAGGCTAGGTAAGTTTGGTTAGTTAAGAGGAGAATACTGTAATTATGTGTATGATTATTATGCCTACTATTATATTGTATGTCCTTTCAAGACCTCTTGTCAAGCTTAAATAAATAGGCCTACACTCACAAGATACCCGTTCAAGATAAATATGCATTTATGGGCCGAAGACTTACCTTATAATTGCAGGCTCGCTATCGCACGCCAGGAAAAATATTGACACCCTAAAGGCACGAAATGGGGCAAAAGATCTTAAAAATCGCCAACCTATATGGGTGGACGTCTTTAAATGACAAAACTAATGAGGCTTAACACGAGGGAGAAGGGGTCAGAGAAAACGCTCCTTCAAAATACAGTAGTAAGTATTGTGATTCCGCGCGTATGTAGAGGTATAGCGGCTGAGAGCCTGTCTCCCCCCAACCCCCTTCCTCCCCATAATGTCCTTCAAATTGGCGCGCTTTCTCTCACCCACAATGCACTGTCAGTGACGTCACTACTGTAACCGCGCCATCTTATACATCCCCAACCCTGCCACCACCACCGCCACCACCACCCACCGTACAATGGAGATCCTAGAGTAACAGAGATTGACTAACCCCCGCCATTTTGATACCTCTGATGATATTTTCCCATCTCTACACTCGTATATTAGGCTATTCTGTATGTATATCTATACATGTGTATAAATGTAGGATATTTCACTAAGTATGGTATGAAGTATTTGTAGCCTATATAGCCTATTATGAACCCATGATTATGTAAATGTATGATCATATATAATTGTGTTAACTAAAGGCTAGGGCCTAGGCTATAGCCTACTATTAGTTCGTAATGGTGTGCAAATTTTAATCTGACCGCACCATTTGTAAGCGTCGCCAGGTAGGCCCAAGATCCATATACACCTGTGGATCTTGGGTAGGCCTACTTGCTGGAAAGCTACCGGACTCGATTCATTCGTCTAAACTTGCAGTATAGAAGTAAGTAGATTTCTTTTGAGATAAATGTAGAATTTGACTTTGAAAAAAGAAAAAAATCCATACCCACAAAAAACATTCGGGAATAGTGATACAGCATATTTGGATATACATATTACACGATGGAAAAATAATATAAATCCTCGTTGTTTGATAGGCACCAATATGTCTTCCAAGACCAAAATGCTAGCCAATGTCTCTTGCTACAGGGCCTTCCTTACCATGCCTCTACCGTACACCCACGGATAAAAGCAGTCCCCGCTGTCACACAAGCGCTTTTCTCCAGACATTTTTGACGAGCAAGTTATTCTCGCATTATTTTGGGTCTCATTCACATTGGAATCGGCAATTAGACTGAAGTTAGATTATGTTAGGTGGCCGAATTAGTAGCAGACTTATATTTTGAACCCACCAGACTATAATTGCCCGAAAATGATTGACGGGAAATACGCTCCTGTCTTTTCGTATTAATTTCCTGTCCGATCCGACCTCTTGTGGCGTACGATATTTTGTTTAATTATTATTAAGGATATTTGCTTCCTTTTCCTATTTTCGAGCAATGTATTTTAGTTTGTTCCATAGGCTAACAAAAACACCTTCCCACACTTCCTTTAAACTGAATAATACCCACCCAGAACCTCTTTGAGTCATAGAGGTAAATTTTAAGCTGAAAGAAATCGTCTATTGGTAGCATGGATATACGGACATAATAAGTAAACGGGAGTCAGCAGAAACCTGATTGTCCCACACAAGGCACATCCCTTTCACACTCAACCCATCTCGTCCATATGTGTATCTAATATCTTGCTGTCTTAATCCTACTATAGTACTTGGTAGCCTATTCCACCTATATGCAACTCTGTTACCAAACTAATATATGCCTATATCTTTTCTGAAACTAAATTTATCCAATTGTAAACCATTTGTTCGAGTTTTCTCGCTATCAGAACATCTTTTATGTCTCCTTTATTAATCTCACTTATCCACTTGAACACCTTTATCATATTCCCTCTAACTCTACGTCTATCTAACGAATGTGAGCCGAATTTGTTTTACCATTCTTCATATGAAAGATTTATAATATTATTATAACATATGAATACAGGAGTCTACAGAGAGCCGATTGACCCACACAAGGCAGATCCCTTTCAAACCCAACGTTGCCGATGACTCCCAAATATTTTGCATTATCTGAGTTACATACATCCACGTTATCTTATCTAATATACAGTATATCCTGTATGTTATATTGATGTTTACAAATTTTACTACACTCCATTTACCTACATTGAACTTCATCTTCATCTGCCAATTTACTGAAAATTACGTCATTGAGCTAAAGGGGTTAACTGTTATAGGCCTACAACGTCGCTTAGAGTACTGGAATTAACAAGATAATGATCATCTTATTTATTCTTATCTTTTAGGTGTTCCATTATACATTATGAGACACCCACACACAATATATATATATATATATATATATATATATATATATAAAGTGTGTGTGTGTAATACAGGAAATCTGAACTACGGATTTCATATCATCCCTAACATAATAAGGAATTTCATGTAATCGCCGTGACCGTCCAGGATTATCTGGTATAGCCTTCCTAAATGTTAAATGGATTTCGCAAAATAATTGGACATCCGCTCCAACGGTTACATGCAGCCACTAAAACAATAGGTCCTACGTGTTGCTCAAATAAAAGGAATATACTGTGTGTGTGCGCTTATATATACTGTATACATACAGTATATATATATAAATATATATTTTATATTATTAGCATATTATAAGTTCACGTGTTGATGTGACTGTCTTGCATATATATTATACAGTACCGTATATACAGCATATATATATATATATATATATATATATATATATATATATATATATATATATATATATATATATATATATATATATATATATATATATATCCTACATACATATACAATATATATATACACACACAAACCGGTACTGTAACCATGTGTGTAGAGAAAGATATTTGATTTATCAGACGATTTTAGTCATATTAGGAAGAACTTGTGTGAGCTAAGAAGTTCATCGATATGTTTACCCCTTTGATTCCTAGAGAGTCCTTCTGCAATGGCATAACATCGTCTAATGATAAAGTGTAAAGAGGATAAGGATACAGTGTACAAATGCTTCCTCAAATACTGAATGATATCTAAGCCCTTTCATTTTGTTTTACAGAGAGAGAGAGAGTGAGTGAGTGGAGACCGTCTACAGTAGGATCAACCAGAGCCACACTCGTCATCATCTACACCTCGCCATCTAGGAAAAAAACGTGTTCGAGGTAATATTGACTTACCCCTCAGGACCCTGGGTGGGGCTTTGGTTTCCCGGGCGTTTACGCACCCTCTCAGCTCCCCGCCATGGAGTGGCTTCGGTCACCCAGGCTTTATTGTGGTCGGCAGGGAGGGTTCTGTGGGGGCGCTCGTTTATGGCCTTGGCCTTACTCGGGGCCTTGGGGTTGTTCGGCCAGGCAGCTTGGGGAACAACAACGACGACAACTTAAAAATATGTGAGGTTAGGCTATACCCAATCCACTTAAGGGGTTAGTGCTTGTTTTGTTGGTCTATTAATCTATATATTCATATATATATATATTTATTTTTGTTTCCTCGCTAGACCTCCATCAAGCTTAAAAAAACACTCCCTAGTCCCACCTTCAAGATAAATTTGTACATTTTTCGGTAGAAAAATGGTCCTCTTAAAATTACAGGTTCGCTGTCACTCGCCAAGATAAATTCGACATCTAAATGGCACGAAAGTCTTACAATTGACAACGAAGGGGGCGAAAGGTGCTACAATCGCCAAACTAATGGGTTGAACGTCTTATAATCTGAACACTAATGGGGCTAAACATGAAGAAGAAGGGGGACCAGAAAATTATCCATCTCCCCTTAAGAAGGAGTGGGGTTATGCTATACTCAATTTACTTAAGGGGAGATTTCCACTGGAGGGAGTTTTTTCTGGACCCCTTTCTTCCTCATGTTTAGCCCCATTGCTTTTCTAATTTTAAGACGTTCGCCCCATAATTTGGACGATTTTAAGAACTTTCAACCCATTTCTGTCAATTTTAAGACCTTTCGTGCAATTTAGGTGTCGATTTTATCCTGGCGAGCGATAGCGAGCCTGTAATTTAAGAGGAACCGGCTTTCAGCCCGGGACATCCGAAAAATGTACACATTTATCTTGAAATGGGTTCAAGGGGGTGTAATCTTAAGCTTGATGGATACCTAGGGACCAAACTAAAAACCTCCCCTTAAGGGGGGATGGGCGTATATATTTGCTTATTTAAACATATTTGTATTATTTTTGTTTTACTTTCCTCCCCCTTCAGTACCGGTGACGTCCTTTTCATTCTATTCTGACAACTATTAGACGGTTTTATTCAGCTTAGGAAGAACGTCTATCAATGAACAGGCTTAAGGGGAGGTATTTAGTTTGTTCCCTAAGTTTTCATCAAGCTTAAAATTACACCCCGTAGACCCCCTTTCAAGATAAATTTGAACATTTTTCGGTAGAAAAATGTCCCGGCCGGAGGCCGCTTGCTCTTAAATTACAGGCTCGCTATCGCTCGCCAGGAAAAAATCGACACCTTAATGGCACGAAAAGTCTTAAATTGACAGAAATGGGGCAACATTTCTTAAAATGTCAAAACTACTAGGGCGAACATCTTAAAATCTCAAAAGCAATGGGGCTAAACATGAGGAAGAAACGGGTCCAGAAAAAAATCCCTCAAGTGGAATTCTCCCCTTAAGACTATCTCAAATAATCCTTTGACAGTACATCCTTCCTAAGCTTCATAAAATCGTCTTAGTACAGCTGAACTGAAATGAAAAATGCGTGTCACCGATACTGAAAGGGTGAATGCTGTACCTACACTCGATATATATTTTTTTTTTTTTTTTTATAAGGCCGATATTTTGTTCCCTTAGCAGCTCATTTATCGATATATAATGGGACAATATGAAACTATTATGTCTCTGCATCTTAATATGGCCAGGTTTTCGTAATTAACAACATATTTGGCCATAACAACTTTGTAATAGCTGATAAATTTAGATGGGAAGATGCCAATTTATCGCTAGCTATAAAACAAAACAAAAAATATAATATATACTGTATATATTATGTCTGAGGTTTGTTTTCTTATGTAGGCTATGCATGTATATACACAGGCACATACCCCATAGCTGGGGGTGGCCGACTCGAGACAGAGCCCGAACAGCGACAACACAACACAATACAAAAACAAAAAATTACACACATCTGGGTCGCCCAGGCGAAGACCCAGAGACTCAGGCCCATTTGGGGTCTAGTAAAAGATTCCCACGTCCCAGACCTCCCAGAGAGGTTCCAGTCTCAGCAGGCAGATACGCAGCGAAGCTTTACCACCACAATGACCGCCCACCTCACATCCAGGCATGACCCTTCATATATACCGGCTCCCCGGGCCAGGCGCCTGATGACTAATATCTAGTCCCACTGGCGCCCGACCCCCTCTCCCAACAACTGCGTTATCACTCATCTATTCACAAACATTCTCCATTCATTCCTATTTATTACCACTTCTCTTCCCTGTTCTACAGTCATCTCTGTCTCTATCTATATTGTTTTCCTGCTCGAGTTTATATATTGAACCATCTTGTTCATCTTAGAGTGTACTTCCTGTATGTATATATGTATGTATAATTACTCAGGCACATTCCCCATAGCTGGGGGTGGCCAACTCGAGACAGAGACCAAACAGTAACCACATTTAGAGCTCCAATTCTTAGGGTCCGGAACCCCTTTCGCGTTTCCTTGCGCCTTACTCTGTCTCGTCTAGTAGGTGAATTCCTAGTGCCCTGCCCCCAGAAGGAAAAGAGATAGCCAGAAATGGCTAAGGTTGGGTAGAAGATGCCAAACCTCACTCTGGATAGGACCAGTGTACTTCCTAAGCTTGGTAAAATCGCTAGTGTAAAGCCATAATATATTAGAAAAGTGACATCATAATGAAGAGATTAACAACTATTATTTATATATATCTGTCACATATTTTTATTACTTGGTTTGTACAATACATTTTCCTTCAGGCCACTCCCTTCTTACCTCTCTCTCTCTCTCATTGGATACTTGGTCGACCTTATGCAGCTGAATCATGCAATTTAACCTTGTGATTATGTAATTGAAACAAATTAATAAAGACTTTAACCCTACCCTTTCATGCACTAAGGGTTGCTGTTTAATTTTCAGAAATGGCATACTTTCAATCTCATAATTACTTCTCCAAAATTAGTTTTCTGCCCACAGCTTGCTTAAAGACAACTGCAGAAGTTGCAGTAAAAAACAACCCTGATAGTCACAAAGGCTTTTAACCCGGGAACGGCGAGAACACTCTTAAGAGGTTTTACTGGGCGACGGCGAGAAAGCTCTTAACCTATAAACGGCGAGCTGGGTGTATTGAACACCACTGTTCTGGGCGACGATATTAGGCTCCATTCATGCCTATAATCGTCATTTTACGATAAATATCGTTATTCCTTATTCATATGCGCCTATTTTACCTTCACTATGAAGATAGTAACCTGTAACAACAATAAAACAAGTGGAAATATAATTTTTCTGGTCAAAATCGCGAATAAACATGGAACAGCCCATTCATGAAATGTGGAGCAATGTGAGGTAACTCCTCCCCTTGCAAGGCCTCAAGCTTGACTGACTCATTCACCCCACCATCTAGCTCTGCCAACACACTCGTTAGGCACATAAGCACATCCTCCAAACAGTTTGCTAATGCTAGCACAAAAATATACCAACGAATTAGGGAATAACAGGGAAAATAGGTAATAATTGAAGGGGGGAAGGAGGGGATGTGGAGGAGTGATATGAGGTATAGGGATTTTTTTTTTTTTTTTTTTATTTTTTTTTTTTTTTATTTTATTTTTTTACCACTCTCCGTCTCATATAAATTTCATTAATCGATTTTAGGAGTATAGTTGGTTGTTGGAAGGAACATAATAATATGACGCTAGAGCGTCATATGGCGGTTTGGCCAAAATACTCCTAAGACGCTAGAGCGTCATATGAACTTATCTTAATATCTCTCTAATAAGTTATATGACGCTCTAGCGTCATATTGAGCTCAGTAAGTTAGGTAAGTTAGATCAAAATCTGTCGAATGGTGGCAACCCCACGTTCCTCCAACTTCTAACGGTCCCTCAGTGAGATTTTGACAGTTGTGGGGATAATACCGTGTCACCCGCCTCCTCGTCAGTAAGTTAACTATTTCTCTCTGGGGGGTTAAGTGCTACTGGGTCCTTTTAAAATGTTTTTTTTTAGGCCTTTCCTCTTAAGAGCTTTGCCACCGTTGCCCAGTAAAACTTCGTAAGAGTTTTTCCGCCGTTCCTGGGTAGGAAGGCCTAAAAAAACAACATTTTAAAAGGCCCCAGTAGCACTTAAAACAATGTTTTTTTTCCTCCATACCTCATATCACTTCAATTATCACCTATTTTCCCTGTTATTCCCTTATTCATTGGTATATTTTTGTGTAAACATCTCCAAACCGATCCTAGGTTGTGGTCATGTGTGTGTCTAGGCTATGCGTGGGAAAGAGAGAGAGAGAGATACAGGCCTCAGTCACTCTCCAGGCTTCGAGAGTGGAGGGTGTGAGGCCAGCTGGCTCACACTTGATGAATGAACCGCTTGTTAGGGATTCGCGATTTTGACCAGAAAAATTATATTCCCACTTGTTTTATTGTTGTTACAGGTTACTATCTTCATATTAAAGGTAAAATAGGCGCATATGAATAATTAATAACGATATTTATCGTAAAAGGACGATTATAGGCAGGAATGGTTCCTAATATTGCCGCCCAGAACTGTGGTGTTCACTACACCCTGCGCGCGCTTAATGGGTTAAATATCCCAGAAAGGGCACATATCGCGTCCTTGTGCACAAAAGTGTTAAGATAATATAGAAAGTAAGCAGTAAAATAAGTAAAAAGAAAAGTAAAGTAAAGAATCTAAGTAATAGAGTGTTAATTCTGTTAACCTTCCTTTTTCAGAGACAAGCTCAAGTGGCAAGCTAGAACTACATCGTCATCACTCGACGACATATTCACCGGCTGCTCATCGAATCAACATAACTCATCATACGGTAGCTACAATATGCCGCTTAACTACCAGGTGCCATGAGAGTTGGCAGGTCTTTGGTGATCGGAAGCAGTTTCTTTAATCTCTCGATAACTTCTAGACTGTGGCTGCAATTCGAGGTCCAACTATCTTCAACTCAAGAATTTTGTGCTGCATTGGTGATTGGAAGTATTTTGGTGTTGAGTTGGTGTTATTATTTTCTCTCACAAATTAATTTAGTCATCATGTCCACCACTTCACCAGGAGGGAACTCGATATTACTCGATCTTGCCATCCACGCTATGGAAAATTTAGTTAAAGAGCAACATCCACCAATTACAAAAACACCAATTAATTTAGACAGGATCGCTATTAAAGGGGACGTTGATCAAGTCTACGAGACCACTTCTCACCCCTCTAAACATTTCCTATCGATGTTGAGTGCAGCTGCTGAACATTGTGAAAGTTTAACTGGTGACAAAAAACACACCGAAACTCTGGAGGAGGGTAACAAACAGTCAATTGAAAAAATACATAATCAAGTGAGAAAAAGCCTTATTAGTGACATGGAGTGCATGTATGACAAAGAAAGAAAAGACCTCAATCATTCAAATTTGAAGAACAAATCCAAGCGAAGCTTATACAAATTTAAGGAATCTTCCACTGCAAACAATGTTAACAGAGTAAAGGATTCCCAAGTGAACAATGTGAGTCTTTTTGATGCTATGGACATAAATCTTTCTGTGACAGATAAGGAGCCAATCAAACAGGAACATATTGTAAGATCTCCACACTTACCTGTTATGATAAGTTCACATTTGATGCAAGGAAAGAGGCATGTATCTAAGACTTCTGTACTAAATCGTGCAAATCCTGTTGATACCGATGATATACCAATGCCTAGTGCTTTTGCAGAGAAACTACTATCCAGGAACTTTGGTTCAAGACATAAATCCTTGAATTCAGACAAGAAACGTGTAAGTGTGAGTGTTTTTCCATTAAACGGTGCGGGTTATGCCGGTGAAACGAAAGCCTCAGCAAATATGGAAACTCGTGAAGTGCAACACCCTTGTGGATCTGAAACTGAAGTGTTCCCTATAAACTCAGAAGTGTTACAAGGAAAGAAACTTGGAGATGCAAAATCCCTGCTGAGAGGATTACTGACAGATGCAATGATTAAGGAAAATTCTAGTAGCCCCAAAACAGATTCACAGCAACTTGATTTTCATGATCAAAATGTATATTCAAAAACATGCCTAGACCCGACATTGAAAGAGGAAAATCAAGCTGTGTGTTATAATGGATTAAATAAAGGCGAGTGTAACAAACAAGAACAATTAAGCACTTCTCGAAAACCACTGGCAAGTCCAACACCAACTACCATCATGTCCCAACAAGCTCCCAGTCCAACTTCATACATATTTATACCTCAAATACCCTCAAGTTCAACTCCATCTACCAATACCGGTACAATTAAAAAAGCTTCAAGTTCAATTCCAGCTATTCTGATAACCCCAGAAACTGCAAATTCAACTCCATCAACTTTGATTTCTAAACAAGCTTCAAAATCACTTTCCTCTAGGCCTATTGTAATTCCTCAAGATGCTTTAAAACCAAGTCTATCAAATGTGATATCTCAAAAGCCTTCAAACGTAATTCCTAATGTGACTCCTAAAGTAGCTTCAGAAACAACACGCTCTACTGTGACTCCTCCTCAAACATCAAGTCCATATCCAGTTACTCTTGTGCGTCCAAAAAGTTCAAGCCCTACTTCACCCGCTCTGATACTTCAACCAACTTCAACTCCAACAGTGATACCCCCACAAACTTCAAGTCCAACTCCATCTTCTGGAAATCCACAAGAACCTGCAAATCCGGCTCCAATCTTTCTAATCTCGCATCAAGGTTCGAGCCCGGCTCCATTCCACCTGGTACCTCAAGGCATGTGTGTTATACCAGCATCAGGCATGACAGAAGGAAATGCTAAGGTATCTATCGTTCAGAACGCCAGCGGAGGCAGCATCTTAATGCCGAGCATGAACCCTGCTACAAATCTGGGGCCGAGTAAAAACATAAAACTTTTCTTTCCTCAAGGTCGTTTTATTCTTCCCAGCCTAAACGGCGAGCAAGGAGAGAGCTTGACTAACAGTTCTGAAGTACCAATATTTGACGCTGACTCTGCAAACTCATCAAGAGGAGAGTTTTTGAAGATGCCGGTACCGGTACTTGTAAGTCACCCTCCTTCTAACACCACTGCTCCCAGCACCAGCGGAATCAATCCACAAGGGAAGCTTGGCCCATTGAAACCAGGAAGGACGAAAACTAAAACCGTTCCTCTTTACTGCATGAATCCGGATGATTTCCCAAATGAAGAAGACAAGCTTAGAATTTGCAAAGCAAAAAATGCTAAGAGAAATCGTGATGGCATAAAAAAGAAGTTGCAACAGCAGCAACGAAATTTAGACCTCAAACACAATTTAGACCTCACACCAATACAGAATAATGTAGTGCCAATACTATCCATCAAAAATGAAATCGACATAGAGGAGGATAGGACAGTAATTCCTCAAGAAGATGAAGGTTTGAATATGACCCTTCAAGACCAGGATGATCAACTAGAACCAGTAGAGAAAAAAATGAGAATAGCACTGTCCGACTCTGACAAATCGAACGAGGAGAAACAGACGAAAGCCAGAGACGAAAAAGACGTGAAGGTCAGTACCGGTAAGTTCGTGAAAGTGGAAGACGATGCTAAATGTGCTTTGAATACTGAGCTACGAATGCTGGAGGCAAAGTTAGCGGAACTGAGGGAAAAAATTAATAATCAGCATGGTGTAGAAAACCCACAGAAGATGGTACCTTCGTAAGACGCCCACATGAATTCCTATACACTTAGGTTATATTATGCATAGTAGGATGTATATTATGAATTACAGATTATATTATTTTATGCATAGTAGTATTAATATTATGAATTATGAGTGTAATTTGTGTTTTTGTTTTTGTGTGTTCATTGTTTTTTTGTTTTTATTTGTGTGTGTTGTGTATCCCTATTCGGGCTCTGTCTCGAGTCGGCCACCCCCAGTAAAAAAAAAAAAAGAAAAAAAAAATGGGGAATGGGCCTGAGCAAATACATAGATAGAAGTGAATCATACTATTTTTACTACCATACTGAACTTAAAATCAAAGAGGGCTACCCCCTCTTTGATTTTAAGTTCTATATGTCTTTGGATACCTAGAGAGGTTTATGCAATTATAACTATCTGGATTGAATTTTGGATTGAACTTGCTTTTCAATAAATAGTATATATTGTTTTGTAGTTAATGCATAGAAAATTGTATTCATAAATTCATTTTCAGAGATGTCCTTCCATAATTAGAAATAGGTGAGGTCCATGAAATTTATTAAGGGGACCCACCTCGCTTTTTTTCTCTTTCTCTCCCTCTCTCTCCCTCTCTCTTTGGCTTGTATGCATTCGGCCCCATTCAGCCTACTGTTGACACCATCCAGGTGTCAATATTTTCCTGACGAGCGGAAGTGAGCCAGCATATACAGTATATATATATTTTTGTTTTGACAGCAAGCTAAATTTGTACATTTTTCGATAGAAAAATTTCTCCAGAAGCCGGATTTCTCTATGCAATGGTGGCTCGTTATCGCTCGTTTATCCCGGAAAAAATCGACACCTGGATGGGGATAAACTTCTTAAAACAGTTGACTGAATGGGGCCGAATGGACACAAGCCAGGGAAAGAGAGAAAGAGAGAGACTGATAAAGAAAGCCGGTGACCCCCCTTAAGTAATTTATCTAAATTGTATACTTGTGTGTCATAATTGTATTCTAAGTTACAGGCTTGCTATCGCTCGCTTAGAAAAATCTACTCCTGAATGGGGTGAAGCGTTTTATTATCGCCAAACTAATGGGGCGAAGCATCTATAAACCTCCAAAGTAACGGGAAGTCCAAGAAGACCCCTCTCTGATCAAATAGGAGTAAATGTTCTTTATATGTTGAGTGTACACTCAGTCGTGGACATATGTTCTTAACCACCCTGTGAGTATCATTATGCAAGTATTACATATTGAAGCAACCAGTGTATATATAATGGTTAAAGATGGACGCATCTATCATTTTGTAAATTCATGCAAAGGAAAGTTTATTTGTAAGGTGATTATGTAAGTTTTATTTGCATAATGAAAATGGTAGGGTGGTTAAGAACATATGTCCACAAATTGTACATACATACAATACTGCTTTAATGTTTTTCTCTGTGTTAAGGGGAGATTTCCACTTGAGGGATTTTTTTCTGGACCCCTTTCTCCCTCAGGTTTAGCCCCATTGCTTGTGAGATTTAAAGACGCTTGCCCCATTAGTTTGGCGATTTTAAGAACCCTCGCACCATTTCTGTCAATTTTAAGACCATTCGTGCCATTTATGTGTCGATTTTTTCCTGGCGAGCGACAGCGAGCCTGTAATTTAAGGGGAACCGGCCTTCGGCCGGGAAATTTTTCTACCGAAAAATTTACAAATTTATCTTGAAAGGGGGTCAAGGGGGAGTAATTTTAAGATTGATGGAAGTCTAGGGAATCAACTAAAAACCTCTCCTTAACTTGTGTTGTTTTGTTTAATTTATAGTGATATGAAATTGATAACAAGAAGGTGAGCGCTAGTTTGTGAATCCCAGTAATTCATAAGGGTACACTCGGATACCATAGCCTCTAGCTCACTCCCAAAAAGGTGTGGACGTGACCTATTTCTAATGATGGAAGTATGTCTCTATGGAAACGAATTTAAGACACTATTTTTCTTTATATCACCTACAAAGCTATACTGTATAATTATTTTATACTATTAATTGACAAGCAAGTTCTATGCAAAAATCAATCCAAATCTCACTACAATTGCATAAATAAAATCAATCCAAATCTCACTACAATTGCATAAATAAAATCAATCCAAATCATTACAATTGCATAAATAAAATCAATCCAAATCATTACAATTGCATAAATAAAATCACTCCAGATGGATATAATTGCATAAATAAAATCACTCCAGATGGATATAATTGCATAAATAAAATCACTCCAAATCATTACAATTGCATAAATAAAATCAATCCAAATCATTACAATTGCATAAATAAAATCAATCCAAATCATTACAATTGCATAAATAAAATCAATCCAAATCATTACAATTGCATAAATAAAATCAATCCAAATCATTACAATTGCATAAATAAAATCAATCCAAATCATTACAATTGCATAAATAAAATCATAGGGAGTCCACAAATGCTTTAACCCCTTCTGTATCGGCGACGTCTTTTGATTTTATTCTGGCTCCTACTAATCGATTTTATTCACTTTAGGAAGGATCTTTAGCAATTATAAGGCTTAGAACTATCTCAATCAACCCTTTTAACTACCACAGAACCTTTCTAAGCTGCATAAAATTGTCTAAATATTGCTAGAATAAAATACAACAGACGTCGCCGGTACAGAAGGGGTTAAGGGGAGATCTCCACTTGAGGGATTTTTTTCTTGACTCCTTTCTCCCTCATGTTTAGTCCCATTGCTTTTCTATTGTTAAGACGTTCGCCCCATTATTTTGACGATTTTAAGAACTTTCGACCCATTTCTGTCAATTTTAAGACCTTTCGGCCCACTTAGGTGTCGATTTTATCCTGGCGAGCAATAGCGAGCCAGAAATTTAAGAGGAATCGGCCTTCGGCCGGGAAATTTTTCTACCGAAAAATGTACAAATTTATCTTGAAAGGGACTCAAGGGGGTGTAATTTTAAGCTTGATAGAGGTCTAGGGAACAAACTAAATACCTCCCCTTAAGAGTGGGCTAGAGACTATGGTGTCCGAGTGTACCTGTAGACTATGGTATCCGAGTGTACCTGTAGACTATGGTATCCGAGTGTACCTGTAGACTATGGTATCCGAGTGTACCTGTAGACTATGGTATCCGAGTGTACCTGTAGACTATGGTATCCGAGTGTACCTGTAGACTATGGTATCCGAGTGTACCTGTAGACTATGGTATCCGAGTGTACCTGTAGACTATGGTATCCGAGTGTACCTGTAGACTATGGTATCCGAGTGTACCTGTAGACTATGGTATCCGAGTGTACCTGTAGACTATGGTATCCGAGTGTACCTGTAGACTATGGTATCCGAGTGTACCTGTAGACTATGGTATCCGAGTGTACCTGTAGACTATGGTATCCGAGTGTACCTGTAGACTATGGTGTCCGAGTGTACCTGTAGACTATGGTAACCGAGTGTACCTGTAGACTATGGTATCCGAGTGTACCTGTAGACTATGGTATCCGAGTGTACAGCTACTGACAAATGTTTTGTGAACTTGTGCGATTTTCTTTATGCAAATATATCCATTTAGAATGATATGCAGAGTAAATCAGCTATATAAGAATATATATACATATTATGTATATATTAAGGGGAGGCAGACCGTTTTTCTGGACCCCCTTCTCCCTAATGTTTATCCCCACTAGTTTTGAGATTATAAGACGTTTGGCCCATTAGTTGTGCGATTTTAACACCTTTCGCCCCATTTCGTTGTCAATTTTAAGACCTTTCGCACCATTTAGGTGTCGATTATTTCCTGGCGAGCGAAAGCGAGCCTGCAATTTTAAGAGGAACCGGCCTTCGGCCGGGGAATTTTTCTACCGAAAAATGTACAAAATTATCTTGAAGGGGGGTCTAGGGGGTGTTTTTCTAAGCTTGATGGAGGTCTAGGGAGGAAACTAAAAAGTATAGAAATAAATGAATTAATAGACCAAACAAACGGCCAGTCTCCCCTTAATTTATAGCTGATTTGATACCAAACATCAGTCTAAATGGATATATTTGATACCAAACATCAGTCTAAATGGATATATTTGATACCAAACATTTGATACCAAACATCAGTCTAAATGGATATATTTGATACCAAACATCAGTCTAAATGGATATATTTGATACCAAACATCAGTCTAAATGGATATATTTGCATAAAGAAAATCGCAAGAGCTCACGAACATTTGCATATGGCAACACTGCAGATTTGCTGATTGACTGTGTACATATACACAATACAGCTTTAAGGGGGTAGTGCTCGTTTTCTTCTGGACCCCCTCCTCCCTCATGTTTAGCATAATAGTTTTAGGATTTTAAGACGTTCGTTCTGTTAATTTGGCGATTTTGAGACCTTTCGCCTCATTTTTGTCAATATTTAGACGTGTCGTGCCATTTAGGTGTCTATTTTTTCCTGGCGAGCGATAGCGAGCCTATAATTTTAGAAGGAAGCGGCCTTTGGCCGGGACATTTTTTTCTACCGAAAAATGTACAAATTCATGTTGAAAAGGAGTCTAGGGGGTATCTTTTTAAGCTTGATAGAGGTCTAGCAAGAGCATTTACAAATAGATAAATCATTATAGACAGTAGTCAAAAAACCAAGCACTACCCCTTCATGTTCTTTATATTTTGAGTGTATAGTCATAGTTAGGAATACTTGGATACCCTTTGATGATATATTCTTTATTTTATTAATTTCACCACAACACCAATGAAATTAATTAAAGTATATATGATCCACCGGGATTCGAACAGTGAACATTGACCAGTGATACCCAGCAGCTATCCAAATACTTCATTACCGGTATATCATATTTGTTTACAATAATGTATAGAAATTCCTGTCCACTTGCTGTACATTCATACACTACTGCATCGGTGTACTCTGTGTTTATTTGTATTCTTTTGTAACATTTATAGTGATATGAAACGTAGACTAGATAATAGGATGCCATCTAATTGTAGGATTAATGAAGTAAATGCGATGAAAGCAATGTGTATAGTTTTAAGAAACTAAGTGATATGAATATGTCTTTCAGTTCCTTATCATTAATTATCTGGCTGAGTGCAAGACAAATATGTATATACCGTACTGTATCAGTGTGTATATATACTATATATATATACTGTATATATATATATATATATATATATATATATATATATATATATATATATATATATATATATATTAACTCTAGTTGAGTGCAAGAACAAATATATACCATTTATTTAATTTTTAATTAGTTTCTCTTTATTTTGTATTTGTTTTTCTCCCAAACTCGTCCTCCAATGGTATAACATTTAATGGGCTGAAGACTTTATCAGCATTACTTGTCATTAGCCCTTTTTGTACTCGGGCAGAGTATTGACCACATTCTAGTTTAGGGCTATAAGGAAGTTGGAGCTGTAGACATAGATATTTAGTAACATTGCCAGCTAAAACACTTTTTTTAGTGCACAAATAGATACATAATATCAAATTTAATATGCTCCTTATCCATCAGAAGCCTACACTGTTATTGCATTTCTGTTATATATCAAAGTTTACGGCTCCAACTTCCTTTTAAACTGAAACTTGCCAGTGATCAATGTCGATGGTGTTGGCAAAACCTTTCCTATCTTGTTAGGAAAATGACCGTTTATTGTTATTTAACCCTCATGAACCGGAATGTAATGTTTGATTTGATTCCTGTCACAATGTATTATGGAGAGATGTATAATTATTTACATTAATATTCATGTATTAATTATTATTTGTTTAGGTTCCTCCCTAGACCTCCTTCAAGCTTTCGAAAATGCCTCCAAGACCTCTCTTCGAGGTAAATTTGTGCTTTTTCGGTAGAAACAGCTGGTTTCTCCTAAGTTACAGGCTTGTTTTCGCTCGTCAGGAAAAAATCGACACCTAAATGTCACAAAAGGTCTAAATCGCCAATCTACTCTTGACAATTGTCTTGAAATAAAAAAAACTAAAGGGTTAACCCCTACTGTACCATGGCATAGTAGATTAAAAGTACCCTCCAGTACCAGACTTGTTGCCAAAAGCAATGAGACAACACCCTCGACATGACCCTCTCAGCTCAAGAGTTGGTGGGTAACTGAGTCCGCCAGCCTGGAGTAGCTGAGAGGGACCATGAGAAGTGTTGTTAACTCCTCATAGCAGTGCCTCCAAGTCAAGTTAGCAGCTCCAGCTAGGTATTAGCAGAGCAAGGATCGTCTATTACTGATGGCTGAGAGGCGTCGCTGGTATTTATGGGGTTAAGCATGAGGAAGAAGTTGGTCCAGAAACCCCCCCACACCCCTCATTAATTCTAACCTCATATAGTTCACCTAAGCTCTTTCAAAAAGTTCAACATTACCCAGATTATGTGATACGTATTCCATGTATTTCATTGTAAAATTTAAGTTCTGTTTCAGCTGGCGGTAAATTGCCATGGCCTCACCTTAATTACTCATCTATTACGGAAATGGTAGTGAAATATGTTGTAAATAATGAAAACATAGTATGTACATAATGACACAGTACCGGTACTGTAGTAACCTATGTTCATATTCTACATTTCCGTATCGTTAAATCGGTGGCTAAGGTTTTCAATTTACCGCCAGCTGAAATCAAACCAACTCTAGTGTCAATAATCTCATTAACCTTTTCAATACTGGTGACGTCTTTTTTATCTGATTTCAGCTACGTTTAGACGGTTTTATAGAGCTTAGGAAGGATTTATGGTAGCTAATCGGATACATTGAAATCGTCTGTAGTCATTTAATGTGTAGACGTTCTTCTTAAGCTGAATTAAATCGTCTGGCCAGAATATAATGAAAAGGATGTCACCGGTACTGAATGGGTTAAGACAGGTAAACCTACTGTATATAATTAATTGCATGAATTTAACTGCAATTGCCATCAATATAAAATTAGAAACATGTATGAGTTTTATTAGTAACGCCCATTTTTACTTGCATACACTAGACATATATGCAAGCCACCATGTGGTGGTAATTGACTCCTGGTATTCATGTAATAATGCCTCTATATGTATCTGCGCTTCTGGAAAATCAAGTGGTTGTAATTGTTCTAAAATCCGTGCCATGCGATCCTGTACACTCGAGTTCGAGGATGTATTAACCGCAGCAACGGGGAGGGAATGTATTTCCTCAAAAAGGCAAGGTTCATACCGAGTCCTAAACATGAATGGAAATAGTACGACTATTAGACATTTTGATTTAGGTAATGAAAAATAAAGAGGGCCTTGCCCGGGTACGATGAATCACATGTTGAAGTAAAAGTTTTTAAGCCCAAAAGAGTCAAGAAAACACAGGCTCCCGTTCAGAATAAATATATATTCGTTCACGTAAAATTGGGGTTAAGTCATACAAGGACAATGTAGTACCTCATTTTTGGATCTTGAGTCATTTTATACATAAATAATATTTTTAATTTCTATGCTTTCATTCGAAATGCGTGTAATGTTTTGCTACATACCTTCCTTTATGTGATTGTTTTACCAACTTGATCAAACTAGCTATGCTAATTATTTAATGCGCTATTACACACATAATAAAACTAATCTCAATTTATTTACAATTTCTATGGCATATATATTTTTTACTTGCTTGTAATTTGTCATGATGAGTGTACTTCGGATATTTTGATCTGACTGCGATTCTTGATTCATGATAGGTCACACCATTCCTTTTTGTCCGTGTTTGTCATACTTACTTCAATTAATATGTTCATAATTCATCATTGTTCATTAATTGTTTCCTTACGATATTGACTATACAATTACTTTATAACTATTTCATCCCACCGCTGCCACCATATGTTAGTTGTAGGGGGTTGTAAGTAAGTTGTTGATTGTAGATTCGGTATCTCTGGATTGTAGGTTGTAGCGCTGCCACCAGCTTATAACTAATAACCTTAATGTATGGGTTACAGTTAAAAGCACTTGTGGAGATGACCACTTTATTCTTCAAAAATACAGGAATCGTAGTAGGAATGTAACATGATTGTATTGTAACTTGTCTAGGTAAATTCTGCTACACTCACAAACTAGGATAAAAAAAGGTAAACAACAATGTTTATCAGTCAGAAAAACAATAAAAAGACATGCACAGCAACTACTGAACTATGTGGAGGTTTAACAAGCACTTAACTACTGTTCATGCAATAAATAAAGGGAAAAGGTTGATGAAATACTCAAATTATGATAGAGTTTTCTCAGTGGCGATGCAGGGCTGTTGACGCTGCTAGAGCTGGCGGAGGAGTGACGGGAGGGATACTAGGGAAATTCTTCAAATATTTTGGACTGAGACAAACTGATAAATCATACTAGAAGATAATTGTGAAATACACCCCGAGATTCGCTTGTAGAAAACGCACGCTTAGGCTGGAATAAGAAGGTGATTTTAGTCACTCCCTATTATTCAGTGTTTTTCTATGTGTTTACCTTGACTGTACACTCTCTTATTCTGTTCAGCTCTCCATCCCAAGAATTAACTCCTACTGTACCAGAGGGTATTACTATAAATTTAACCTCCAGTACCAAGCATTGTGGCCAAAATGGCTTCAAAAGTCGAGAGAGAGCATCCTCTCACCCCGAAAGCTGGACGAATACTGAGCCAGCTCGCCCGTGGTATCTTAGATACACTCTGAGAAGTGTTGCCAAGATCTCAAAGCAGTGCTTACAAGTCATGGTGCCAGGCACTGCTCGGTACAAGGACCGATTATTACTGACGTATGTCGTACGGCGCTGGTACGTGCGAGTGACTTTCTTACTGTCGGCCATTGTACGTCGCTGGTACACTAGGGGTTAAACATTTTCAGTCTTTCTAAACAAGTGAAGTCTGGAATTCTCTCTCAATCAATCTTTCCATCATCCTATCATTTAGACTGCTTAAAGTATGTGTGTCCAGGCATGTTGATATATATATATATATATATATATATATATATATATATATATATATATAAAGATACAATTATAATGTAAAACTTGCAAAATAAACAAACCAAAACTTATACGAACACAGTAAAAAGACAAAATAATTAAGGGAAAGGCCCAGAATGTAGAGAGTTGTCCTATATCTGTATACTGAAGGGTCTGTACGGTCCTCCCTCTCTCTCTCTCTCTCTCTCTCTCTCTCTCGTCTGGCTCTATGTCCGGCTGGGTTCACAAGGCGGGATTGGCTAGACTCACTTTTATTAACTTTCATATGTCACAGCAGTGTTTTTTTCTGTTTTTTCTTTTGTAAACCAACTTGATTTTATTATGTCGAGTATGTAATTAACACATATTGATTGAATAAATGTTAATTAACCCCCAGTCGGTCGGAATCAGCGAATATCCGGTCATCCCCAGTTGTTTGGAATACGCGAATATCCTGAGACTGCAAGTCGGTCGGTATACGCGAATATCCGAACAACCCCGTCGGTCGGAATACGCGAATATTTGGACAACCCCAGTCAGTCGGAATGGCCATTATATCTCGCGGATATACAACATTACCACCCAACCAACCGACCAACCAAACAACCAAACAAATAAACAAGCAACGAACCAACCAACCAAACAACGAACCAACTAACCAAACAAATAAACAAGCAACGAACCAACCAACCAAACAACGAACCAACTAACCAAACAAATAAACAAGCAACGAACCAACCAACCAAACAACGAACCAAACAAATAAACAAGCAACGAACCAACCAACCAAACAACGAACCAACTAACCAAACAAATAAACAAGCAACGAACCAACCAACCAAACAACGAACTAACCAACCAACCAAATAACTAAGCACCCGCCCAACCAACCAACCAACCTATATCGTTTTAATTCCGGAGATAAAGTTGTTTTCATTGGCGGTACTTTATTTCCCACTGTCCTTGTCTATTTCCCACGGTCCTTCCGGTGTTGGGAGTTGACACGCGGACAATGTGGCGGTACGGGCAAAGTTGGGGCGGTAAATTAGTATGATTGGGGGTGGGGGGTGTATTCTCTCACTCTCACTCTCGCTCTCGCTCTCTCTCTCTCTCTCTCTCTCTTGATAGTGGGGGGATTCGACTATGGAAATAGGGGGACTTAAGGGGAGATATCCACTTGAGGGATTTTTTTCTTGACTCCTTTCTCCCTCATGTATAACCCCATTGCTTTTCTAATTTTAAGACGTTCGCCCCATTATTTTGACGATTTAAAAAACTTTCGACCCATTTCTGTCAATTTTAAGACCTTTCGTGCCATTTTGGTGTCGATTTTTCCTGGCGAGCGATAGCGAGCCTGTAATTTAAGGGGAACCGGCCTTCGGCCGGGAAATTTTTCTACCGAAAAATGTACAAATTTCTCTTGAAAGGGGGTCAAGGGGGAGTAATTTTAAGCTTGATGGAAGTCTAGGGAATCAACTAAAAACCTCCCCTTAATTGCTTATTTTTGCGCTGACGTATAATAGAGACGCATCCCATTCATATAAGAACACACAGACTCTGATCTATCACTATCACTCTCTCTCTCTTACACATGTACACGCACCGTCACATGTATGCACGTTCACTCTCTCTCATACACTCACAGGCAGACAGACACACATACACCTAGTATATAGATACACATAAATCATTGGGCCTCCAGCAATTAACAAGCTTCGAAATATCTCACTTAATCCTTTCCGCCGCCACAGATCCTTCTTAAACTTTCCAAAATCGTCGAAGTAATTCTCCCTACCAATAAATGCCTACAGTGGCCGATAGAGGCGCTGAACGCAAGGTTTACCTCGGTGCATTGTGGGAAATGGGTGACATCGCGGAGTATCCACCCTTCCTCTCCTTCAACAATTCTATAATATATGCAGTTAGTAGACATTTCTGTAGCTAACACATACTTTGGTCTATGCATACTGTTGCTTTATATATTTTAAAATCACCCATATTCATAAATAACGTAATTTACAATAAAAAGTCAGCACAGGGGCATAGTGCGTCCTTGTATTGAGTATTGTTCACATGTGTGGGGAGGTTCCTCTCACACCGCTCTCCTAGACAATGTTGAAAGGAAAGCCTTTCGTATCATTAACTCCCGTCCACTCACCAACTCTCTGCAATCTCTCTCTCTCCGCCGCAATGTTGCATCTCTCGCTATTCTATCGCTACTATAATAATCAGTGTTCCTCAGAGCTTTCCCAGTGCATACCACCTCATTTACGTAGGGCACGTGGTACCCGTCTTGCAACTCAATCCCACCCCTACTCTGTGCAACTCTCTAACCCAAGAGTGAAACGTTACTCTCAAACTTTCTTCTACTCAACAGCTGAGCTCTGGAACTCTCTCCCAGAATCAGTCTTTCCCTCTTCCTATGACTTAAATTGCTTCAAACTCCGTGTGTCCAGGCATTTTGGCTCGATCGTCCCTTGATTTTGGCCCTGTCACTCTTTCAACTATGGGGCAGGCACTCGCTATAGGCAATTCTGCCTTTTGCCTCCCTCAATCCATAGAAAGAAAAAAAAAGTATTTTCGCGCCAATTTTGTTATGATAATTAATCAGCTTATAATTATGTTTGTAGTCATTAGCAGCTGCATATGGACTTTCCCTTTAGTACTATACTATATAAGCACTTAGTGTAGTCGCATACTGTATGATAAACACGTGTAGAATCACACAAAAATTTAGATAAACTGTGCATAGCCTACTAGGTGTTGGGTATATAGTGATGTCTACAGTCGTAGCTCTGGCGCTAGTTCAGAAGCGTCCACCAGAGGTCTCAAGAGAATTGTTGGTAGGGAGAATTCAATCATGCGCATTATATTTACATGTACAGTTGCCCACACAAGTTATGTTCCTCTCTGTGATATTATACATGGAAATATAAAACGCATGATTGAATTACAAGTGTAGTTCTTGCGCAGCGGTTGACTCATCTGATTTGTCAACTGATAATTAAAAGAAAACACACTCGCAATGCATTCATACTATATTTACTTTCATACATAAAATCACGGAGAGGAACAGAACTTACGAGGCCAACTGTACAGTCGCGCTAATAAGTGATGTCTCGGCACTAACTATGTGTTGATCAATAACGGGTATCAGCAATATCTAAGCTTCATTTTTGTTCATATCGAGTGAAATATACAAACATTTTCCTACACTTACCCACCCTATTCAACATCTGTCAGACATTAATACAGTACAGGGCAAGCCAAACGTAATGACAGCTGGGACATGACTTATTAGCGTGACCGTACATGATCACGGAGAGTAACAGAACTGATGAGGGCTATGTACTGTACTGTATATTATAAACAACACACGTAACACCTATACCATGTTCCAAATTAACAGGCCAAAACTATTGAACATTAACCTCTATAGCTCACAAACGACTAGAGTAATCGAGCTAACATTTCTACCATTTGGCAAGGGTCAGCTAGGGAATAAAAGTGGACATTTACAGCCTATTTGCTCTAGCCCTTTTTGAGTTACGGGGGATAGAAGTCACGATATCTGGCCTACCTATTTGGAACAGGGTGCAGGGTTGGAGAGAGACCACAACATCATCACTAGTTATGTTAGGGCAAAATGTTGTATACATCTCTCTCTCTCTCTCACTCTCTCTCTCTCCAAGAATCTTAAAACACTTACCCAAACCTCCAAGTGTCTAAATTTATAAATTTTTCGACAGAAATATGTCTCAAAGCCGGATTTCTCCTACAGTTGTTGACTTTCTACCGCTCGCCAAGGGAAAATCGACACCTGAATGGGGCAAAACACCTTAAAATCACCAAACAATAGGGGGCAAATCATCGTAAAATCGCTAACTAGTGCGGCGAAACAGGTAGGGGGGGGGGGGGATCAGGGGTACAGCTAGACAGAGACGTTTTGGTGCCACGATAAGGGATATATAAGCCCACGTAACGCCCCTACCACCTCACACCACGGTTACCAGTGATAGTGGTCTGAACAGGGGGACGAGTGAGACAAGAGAGAGAGAAAGAGAAAGCCACATCTGCTATATTGGTATATTACACCTACGAGAACAATCGTCAGTCATGTCAGGTATGGCCAAGAAAACTCCTTATATACTGTATATATATATATATATATATATATATATATATATGAACCTCTCCTATTAAAGATGTATCAGTTAAGTCTAAGTATAACCCTACATCACCTACCGGTACTTTAGATATCAAACCCTTCTAATGACTGAGAAACGTAGTGTGATAAGTTACAAAATTACAGATGGTTTAATATGGCGGGAGGGTGTAAGTCAGGAAAACACCCCAATTGAATCCCTGTATTTTTGTGTATATATTCGTCTCAAATAGTTATCAACATAGTTCTGCCCACGACTGTACGACCGCCTGCAGAACTAGGTGGTACACTCGGATGCTATAGTCTCTAGCCCACTCATAAACATTCGTGGACTCCCTATGTGTTTATTTATGTAATTATATCTATCTCGACTGAGTTTTGGATACAACTTGCTTTTCAATAAATAACAATAAAATCGTCTAACAGTTGTCAGAATATAATGAAAAGGACGTCACCGGTAAAGAAGGGGTTAAGTAACAATGAAGAAACGCGTCGTCGTAAAAAGTTGTCCTCTCATTAACCCTTTCAACCCACTCTGTACCGGTGACGTCCTTTCCATCATATTCTGGCAACTATTAGACGATTTTTATTTAGCTTAGAAAGGACCTCTAGCAAATAATAAGGCTTCACACTATCTCAACCATTAACCCTTTAAGGGGAGGTTTTTAGTGTGTTTCTTAGACTTCCATCAAGCTTGAAATTACACCCCCTTGACTCCCTTTCAAGATAAATTTGTACATTTTTCGGTAGAAAAATGCCCCGGCCGAAGGCCGATTCCTCTTAAATTACAGGCTCGCTATCGCTCGCCAGGAAAAAATCGACACCTAAATGGCACGAAAGGTCTTAAAAGTGACATAAATGGGGCGAAAGTTCTTTAAAACGCCAAACTAATGGGGCGAACGTCTTAAAACCTCAAAAGCAATGGAGCTAAACATGAGGGAGAAAGGGGTAAAGAAAATAATCCCTCAAGTGGAAATCTCCCCTTAAACGACCACAGATCCTTCCTAAGCTGTATATATAACATCTTCTAATATAGCTAACCTCAAATATAACACAAGTCGCTGGTTTTCAAAAGGGTAAGAAGCGAGGATGCCTTTATTTTATTCTGGCTAGTAATAGACGATATTCTCAGTTTAGGAAGTAATTGTGAGAGTCAGAGAGTTAACCTTTTCAGTACCGGTGACGTACTTTTAGCTTTATTCTGGCAACTGATAGATGCTATTATTCAGTTATAAAAAGGCCTCCAGCAAATTAACAGATTTTAAACTATCTCACATCACCGTCTTTGCTACCACAGATCCTTCGTAAACTGAAAACAAATCGTCTAAATGTAGTTAAAAAGAATGTTTTAAAAACGTCACTGGTACCGACAGCGTTAATTGAGATAGACTTAAGGGGAGATTTCCACTTGAGGGACTTTTTACTTGACCCCTTTCTCCCTCATGGTTATCCCCATTGCTTTTGATATTTTAGGACGTTTGCCCCATTAGTTTGGTGAGAATTTCCGCCCCATTCTGTCAATTTTAAGACCTTTCGTGCCATTTAGGTGTCGATTTTATCCTGGCGAGCGATAGCGAACCTGTAATTTAAGAGTAATCGGCCTTCGGCCGGGACATTTTTCTACCGAAAAATTTACAAATTTACCTTGAAAGGGGGTCAAGGGGGTGACATTTTAAGATTGCTGGAGGAGTAGGAAACAAACTAGAAACCTCCCCTTAATTCACTCTTTTGATTCCCTGAGGACCTTCTAAATATGAATTAACTCGTCTAATGCTAGCCAGAATAATGGTGAATCAGACCGTTAATACTAAAAATAACAAAAAATAAACAAATAAACTACGGGGACACTCATCCATATTTATTTTTTTTTCTTTTCTGGACCCTCTTCTCTCTTATCCACATTACTTTTGAAATGTTAAGACGTTCGCCCCATGAACTCGGCGATTATAAGGCCTTTCGCCCTAATTATGTTAATTTTCAGAACTTTCGTGCCATTTAGGTGTCTATTCATTTCCTGGCGATAGTGCCCAGATAATATGGACACCTGAATGGGGCGAAATGTCCTCATATCGCATAACTAATGAGAAAAACGTCTAAATGTCCCCCAAAATTTAACGTTTTTTGTTGCTTCTTCTTTCCCCAGACAAGACAGTCTCTGTGTTTGGAGGTGGAGGGCTTGCAGTGCTTGGAGGGCTAATGTCTCCATTCCTACCTCGACCCAACCTGGAAGTAGAGGTCAAGGAGAAACGTGTAAGTAGCAGTGGTAGTTGTTGTTGTTGTGGTAGTTATAGAGGTAGTAGTGGCAGTTGTTGTTGTTGTGGTAGTATTAGTTGTTGTTGTGGTAGTTATAGAGGTAGTAGTGGTAGTTGTTGTTGTGTATCGGTAGTTGTTGTTGTGGTAGTTATAGAGGTAGTAGTGGTAGTTGTTGTTGTGGTAGTATTGGTAGTTGTTGTTGTGGTAGTTATAGAGGTAGTAGTGGTAGTTGTTGTTGTGTATCGGTAGTTGTTGTTGTGGTAGTTATAGAGGTAGTAGTGGTAGTTGTTGTTGTGGTAGTATTGGTAGTTGTTGTTGTGGTAGTTATAGAGGTAGTAGTGGTAGTTGTTGTTGTAGTAGTATTGGTAGTTGTTGTTGTGGTAGTTATAGAGGTAGTAGTGGTAGTTGTTGTTGTGGTAGTATTGGTAGTTGTTGTTGTGGTAGTTATAGAGGTAGTAGTGGTAGTTGTTGTTGGGATAGTTATAGAGGTAGTAGTGATAGTTGTTGTTGTGGTAGTAATGAAGTAGTAATAGTAGTGGTTGTTGTGGTAGAAGTAGTTGTGGTAGTTCTAGTAATTTTAGAAGTAGTAGTAACCGTCCGGATGGCTCAGTTGATTGCGTGTCTGCTTCCCATCCAACAGACGCACGCTCAATCCTTGCTCAGGTTGAGAAGTTTTTCTGAGATATACCCGGCGGTTACCGTCTCCCCTTGAGCAAGGGAGATGGGTAATGGTCTCTAGTTGAATAAAGAAGGTCAAGTGCTTGAAAATCCTCGAAGGAGGAGATCGGGCGCTATATAAGTAATCAGACGATTATTATTAGTAGTAGTAGTAGTCGTTGTTGTGTTGTAGTAATAAAAGTAGTAGTAGTAGTGGTTGTTGTTGCTGTGCTAGTAATAATGGTAATAGTAGTAGTGGTTGTTGTTGTTGTGGTTGGTTTTGTTGTGCTAGTAATAATAGTAGTAGTAGTAGTAGTTGTTGTTGTTGTTGTTCCCCAAGCTGCCTGGCCGAACAGCCCCAAGGCCCCGAGCAAGACCAAGGCCATAACCGAGCGCCCCCACAGAACCCTCCCTGCCGACCACAATAAAGCCTGGGTAACCGAAGCCACTCCATGGCGGGGAGCGGAGGAGGGTGCGGAAACGCCCGGCAAACCAAAGACCAACCCAGGGCCCTGTGCCCCTCAGCAATTATGAAGATAAAATTGAGGGGCAAAGGAAAAATGTGACGCTTTGGCTTCCAAATCTTGGTAGATTGGGAGGTCAATCCACGGAAGAGACGCCGTCACTTGAGATCTAGAAAATATATAAGTAAAAGGAACAGTCAGAGTAAGCTATGGGTATGGCAGAGATTGCTCAGTTCTCACTCTGATAGACCATCCCATCACCACATGACTAGAACCCAATCCTTTCAGCATCAGCTAGGAAAGGCCCTAGAAAGCCACCTTTGGCGGGGGGATAGCTCCCCTATTTCAACCCCTTTCGGGGTTGGGCACCTGCCCAGTAGTAGTTGTTGTTGTTGTTGTTGTTGTTGTTTCCTAAGCTGCCTGGCCGAACAGCCCCAAGTCCCTGAGAAAGGCCATGGCCACGATCGGGCTTTCCCACAGAGCTCTCATTGAGTGTAGATTGTGTTGTTGGCGTAAGTGGTTGTGTGAAATGCAGTCTTCTACGATGTGTTTAATGGTATGGGGTGCTGTGTTACATCCCGGGCAGGCGTCGACAACGGAGTCATCCAGTCTCTTCTGATAGCTCAGGAGAGCTGGATGGTGTCCGCATCTCAGCCTGGCCAGGTGGACTCTGTCCTCGCGAGGAAGGGAGGATTCGGAAGGATGGATTTCGGGAGGTCGTGCATGCAGCTGCGTGTTGTCTGTGAGTGAGTGGATGGATCGTGAGAGATATGAGTATGGATGTGCTTCTGGAAGTTGGTTCGGGGTGGGCAGGGAGGGAGAGAGGACAATAATTGTGTGTGATACCGTGTGCTGGGTGTTGTTTTGATATTTCTTGGTGTCTGTGGGTGTGTTGCCATGTAGTTTAGTGGGTGGTCTTGGTTTGTGGAGGCTGCTGCCAGGAATTGAGTGCCTCTCATATCCAGATGGTCTTTGACTTTGAGGATATTGGTTTCTTGATGTAGGTGATCTGTGGGTGCAGTAGCTGTGCAGCCTGTAATGATCTTCAGGGCTTTGTTTTGAATAGTCTGTAAGGTCTTATGATGTGTTTCAGCTAGGTTAGAAGCCCAGGCTGGGCTTGCGTATTCCATCACTGATCTTATGTATTGTTTATATACTGTGGTGGTAGTTTCTTTGTTGTGTCCAAATTTTGTGTGAGCAAGTGACCTGAGGGAGTTAAGTCTGGGTGTCAGTTTCTTTTTAATGTTTGTGGTGTGCTGTTTGAATGTCATATGAGTATCATATGTTACTCCTAGGATTTTGGGTGTGTGTGTATGTGTTAGGGGTGTGTTGTTTATGGTGAGTTGAGGGATGTATTCGTGTTCTCCTGTCCAACTTGTGAGCAGGGTTGCGGTGGATTTGGCTGGGGCTAGATTAAGTCTGTTTGTAGTGCACCAGTCATGTAGTGTGTTGAGATAGGGTTGAAGGAGATCTGTTGCTCTTTTTGGGTCATGGTGTGTGCATGTGAGTGTTATGTCATCTGCATAGGAGGCTAAGTTTATTTGGGGCGTATTGGGTGTAGTTATATCGTGCATGTACAGATTGAAGAGTGCGGGCGATAGGACGGATCCTTGTGGGACTCCGTTTGGAAAGTTTCTGATTTTAGATGACTGACCGGCAAAAGATACGTGTGCACATCTGCCTGCTAGGAAGTTGGCCAGCCACCTTTTTGTGTTGTTGTGCATGTTTGTGTTGTAGATTTTGTTTGTTAGGTTGTGGCGGGGGATGGCATCGAAGGCTTTACTAATGTCGAGTGTGGCTAATAGTGATCTGTGTGGTGGTCTAGCTGAGTTGATGCCGTCGAAAGCTCTTTGTGTAAGGTCTGTGAGAAGAGTGTTTGTGGAGTGCAGTGGCCTAAAGCCATGTTGTGTTGGAGCTAGGGGTAGGTCAGGTGTAATTAGTTGTAATACTAGGCGTTCCATGACTTTGGAGGGGGAGCAAAGGAGTGTGATGGGGCGGTGCGAGGAGGGTAGCGTGGGGTCTTTGTTGGGTTTGGGGAATGTGATGATGATACCATCATCATCATCATCATATAGAATAGATGCCCAGTAGTAGTAGTAGTAGTTGTTGTTGTGATGAAGGAAAAGCGTATAAGTAGTTGAAGATGGTTGTCGTTGTGGTAGAAGTAGTAGCAGCTGTTGTTGGACTATGTTTACAGTAATAATAGAAGTAGTAGTAGAAGTGGTTGTTTTTGTTGTTGTGGTAGAGGTAGTTATACAAGTAGTAGTAGTAGTGGTTGCTGTTGTTGTTGTGGTAGTAATAGAAGTAGGAGTGGTAGTAGTAGTAGTAGTAGTTGTAGTGATGGTGGTAGTTGTTGTTGTTGTTGTTGTGGTAGTAATAGCAGTAGTAAAAAGTATTAGTAGTATTAGTAGTAGTAGTAGTAGTTGTTGTAATAGAAGTAATAATAGTAATAGCTGTTGCTGTAGAAATAGTTGTGCATCTTTAATTGAAATATACAAAATAATAACAAAATCATAAAATATATAAAAACAATAATATAATAACATAAATCGACGTTAATGTGAAAAGTAGAAGTATATAGTATTGTCGGAAAATATAGTAGAAGACATTGTAGAACTTAATATAAAGTGTATTTTGGAGGTTCCTTTAAAATTATCGAGTTTTAAAATGTATCAGAAATAATGATCACGACTGTACGTATGTATGTATGAATGTATGAATGGAATAACAGTATGTATGTATGTATATTTGTATATGTATGTATGTATGTATGTAAGTATGCATGAAGTATGTATGTATGTATGTATGTTTGTATATATTCACCGTATCTTTCGATCTTCCAGGTTAAGAAAGAGAAGAAGCCAGACGGGACCAAAACCAAGGAATCTCAGGAACAATCTTTCAGGGTAAGCGTTACTATGTACGGTCGCGCTAATAAGTCATGTCTCATCTGTCATTACGCATGGCTCGCTCTATGCTGTATTAATGTCTGTCAGATGTTGAATAGGGTGGGTAAGTATACGAAAAATGTTGTATATTTCAATCGATATGAAGAAATGAAGCTTAGATATTGCTGATACCAATTATTGATCAAAACATACTTGGTGCCGAGACATGACTTATTAGCGCGACTGTACTAGGGTATAAGAAGGGTAGGGAAGATGACTATACCCTGTTCCAAATAAGTTGTCCAAAACATTTCTGGTCCCCCTTCTTCCTCATGCTTATCCACATTAGTGTTGAGGTTTTAAGATGTTTGCCCCATTAATTTGTTGATTTTAAGACCTTTCGCCCCATTTCTTTGTCAATATTAAGACCTTGCGTGCCCTTTAGGTGTCGATTATTTTCCTGGCGAGCGATAGCGATCCTATAGTTGTGGAGGAACCGGCCTTCGGCCTTGAAATTTTTCTACCGAAAAATGTACAAATTAATTCCGAAGGGGGATCTAATGGATGTATTTTTAAAGTTTGATGGAAGTAAAGGGAGGAAATAAAAAAGCAAACAAACATGAATATATAAATACGGTATATAAATACGGTATATAAATACGGTATATAAATACGGTATATAAATACGGTATATAAATACGGTATATAAATACGGTATATAAATACGGTATATACACCCAAAAAACTAACCACTGTAATCACATATCGCTTTGTTTTGAGTGCCAGTGGGGTGTTCTGCAAGGCATTCCCAGTAAAAACCTCTTAAGGGGAGGTATTTAGTGTGTTCCCTACGTTTTCATCAAGCTTAAAATTACACCCCTTAGACCCCCTTTCAAGATAAATTTGTACATTTTTCGGTAGAAAAATGTTCCGGCCGGAGGCCGGTTGCTCTTAAATTACAGGCTCGCTATCGCTCGCCAGGAAAAAATCGACACCTTAATGGCACAAAAGGTCTTAAAATTGACATAAATGGGGCAAAATGTCTTAAAATGTCAAAACTACTAGGGCGAACGTCTTAAAATCTCAAAAGCAATGGCGCTAAACATGAGGTAGAAACGGGTCCAGAAAAAAATCCCTCAAGCGGAATTCTCCCCTTAAGAGGACACATTTCTTTTCTGTTTTCTTTGTATTATTAGACGATTCTCTTCCGATTAGGAGGGGTATATGGAAGTCAGAGGGCTAATTGAAATAGTCTGTACTCTTGTCATCCGCACAAATTCTTCCTAAGCTGTGTAATATCGTCCAATGATAGTCTAAATATATATACTGTAAAAAACGCATTAACCCTTTCAGTACCGATGACCTTTTTTTTTTTAATTGTATTTCAGCCACATCTAAGCGATTTTGATAATAACAACATATACTGGATATAATCATAATATTTTATATAATAAATAACAAAGTGATAAATATTATTGCATCTAACCCTAATCACCTTCTTTTTCTTTTTAGGTGCAGATCGGGTTTTAGCAGAATGAATAGGAGCTTCACCACATTTAATAACCAAGAATTAAAATAAAACAAAATAAAATAATATAAAATTAAAATACAGCCTTCCATTAACCCCTTCAAGAGAAAATAACACGCTTGGCTAGAACCTTTTCATGCTTAAGGGTTAAACATTAAAATTAAAAGTAAATGAATAAATAAAACGCCTCCCCCGAACCCCTTCTGGTTTTTTATATATATATATATATATATATATATATATATATATATATATATATATATATATATATATATATTCTGACATACGGAGCCCTGTATGTTAATTTAAGAGTTAGAATTAGAGTTGAAGGAGTCGCACTACCCAAACGGTGAAGCAGACTAGCGAGCGAACTAGCGAGTGGGGAAACCAGCTCGCCCGCATACCTGCAAACAAGCCTTCACACCTGCGTGCGTCATGGGGGACCCTGCAAACTACTTCGATGACCGACGCTATGACGTATGTTCGACGCCAGGAGCTGTGATTGGACCATGCACCTGCTATGCAACTCGAGGAGCTGTGATTGGAGCAGGCACCACCCCCAGCCTCCTGATTCGTTCCTACACCATCATTGTTTAGTATATAAGACCCGAGTTGTGGGCATTCAAATCAGTCTCATTTGGAGTTGGGGAAGGTGAACTTGCAGCTGGAGGAAGACGGGGTGAAGTATTATAATGGGATTGTGACTGTCAGTCAGATTATATAAATGTGTGTTAAGTGTGTTCGGTGTAAACACTTACGTTATGTTGGTTAGTGAGATATGTGATTGGGAATTAACGTTAACGCTACTATTTATGTACTTAACTATTTGATTGCGAATTGACGTTAACGCTACTATTATGTGCTTAACTATTTGATTGGGAATTAACGTTAACGCTACTATTATGTGCTTAACTATTTTAGTTGACTAACTTGTGGACTAAAGCAACTCTTTAAGTAATTGGGTTATGATGAAAGTAATACTATTGTTTTATATTAATACTTACGAGTTCTTTCATTTTCTATTAATTAAGCTTACATTGCTTAACGGTGCTTAGTACGGTGATGCTATTGTCTCATATTAGTAATATCGCCTTAGACTAACATGGCTGTGTTAATATTACTTCTAGTGATTTCCTAAGCTGAAGAAAATTCTTTTAGCTTCAAAATATTATTTTTGCTTTTCATATTATTTGAGTGAGACCTGAATCGAATCTATGAAACGATCCTGTAACTTTATTTACTCATAATCAAACCTCAATGTTACGTGGTTAAGAAATACATTTAACTAATTATTAAATATATATCTAACTTTTTATGTGACTTTGATATTAATCCTGATGATAATAATAATATAATACTATTAACGTAAGACAAGAACCAAGAATAATTACATTAAATATAAATAAAAGGACATATAAGAAAACTATCTATTCATTTCAAAAAGGGTAAGAGACAGAAATATTCTTACTTTAATATTTATCTTTCAAGACTTTTTATAAAATTAATAGTCCTTCTTTAGCTATAAATTATTCGGTTCATAACCATAGCCTACTAAGCTTCGGTTAAATAATAATTCTTTATAAATACTACATGACTTTAATTAGTTTCAGTATTTTTCATAATTAAAGAGTATCAGTCAATAAAGGATACTAAGTCCTAAGATCCAAAAGGAAAGGAAGCAACAACAGGAAATAATTTTATTAAATTTTACTTTTGTTTTGCCTTCAGCTGACTGATACCTTAATATATATCTCTGTGCTATCTAGATTCATCAAGTTAACCACTTGAGGATCAAGATACGTAACAATATATATATATATATATATATATAAATACCTCCCCCTAAAAAACTCAAGTTAACATAATATAAAAGACAATCCAGAACCCCTGAAAGCTAATGAATAATAAATAATACATGAATAAAACCAAACAAAATGCACCTTTCCAGACTCCCTTCAAGCTAATCAAACCCTCTCTAAACACCCTTCACGTAAAGAAGAAAATATAAGTTAACATAAAAGAAACGAAGATGAGAATAAGAAAATAAATATATATAATCGGCTACACGACTAAGTACGATTTTTTTTTTTTTGGCACACAAGTCTAATTCGCTGTAAGTAGGCGAGAAATCATGACCTTTAACCCCTGTAACTCAAACACGACTAGAGTAATCGAGCTAATATTTCTACTATTTGGGAAGAGTCAGCCAAGGAATAGATGTGAGCATTTACAGCCAATTTGATTTAGCCATCTTTGTGTTACAGAGGATAGAGGTTATGATTTTTCGCCTACTTACAGCGAATAAACTATAGCTCAGTTCTACAAGTTCGCAATTAACCCCTTGAGGATTATGACACCTTTTGACAGCTTATTCTGGCTATTATTAGACGATTCTATGCAGATTAGGAAGGGCATGTGAAAGTCAGAGGGTTAAGGGGGGTGACCCGTTTTTTTTTATCTCCTTTTCTCTGTTTCTCCATTCGGCCCCATTCAGCCTACTGTTATAAGACGTTTACCCCCATTCAGGTGTCAATATTTTCCTGGTGAGCGGTAGCGAGCCACCATATATATATATTTTTGTTTCGACAGCAAGCTAAATTTGAATTTTTTTCGATAGAAAAATGTCTCCGGCGAAGCCGGATGTCTCCATACAATGCTGGCTCGCTATCGCTTGCCAGGAAGAAATCGACACCTGGATGGGGATAAACGTCTTAAAACAGTTGGCTGAATGGGGCCGAATGGATACAAGCCAGAGAAAAGGAGATAAAGATAAAAAAAGCCGGTGACCCCCCTTAACTCCTTGAGGATTATGACACCATTTGACAGATTATTCAGGCTATTATTAGACAATTATATTCAGATTAGGAAGGGTATGTGGAAGTCAAGAGGGTTAACTGAGATAGCATTTACCCTCTTGATGCCCACAGATCCTTCCTAAGTTGAATAAAATCTTCTAATAATTGCCAAAACGCGTCGTAATCTTCAAAGGGTTACAAAATGGCGGCCGTAAGAACAGGATAGCCGCTCTCTCTCTCTCACTATACCCCGTTCCTTATAGATAGGCCAGTAATCCCGAGCCGAACCTTTCATAAATAAAAAAAAAGAAAAAAAAAGCCTACAGTAATCGAGCTAATATTTCTACCATTTGGGAAGAGTCAGCCAGTAAAAAAGAAAAAAAATGGACATTTACAGCCCATTTGCTCTAGCCCCTTTTGGAGTTACAGAGGTTAGGGTTCATGATGTTTGGCTTAGTTGTGATGAATGGAATATACAGGATCACATGAAGTGGGGGGGGGGGGTCTGGACCCCCTTCTCCCTGTTTAGCACCATTAGTTTTGATATTTTAAGAGATATAGATAGATCGATAGATAGACAGAGATTAAATAAACAAGCGAGTTTGGCCACAGAACGTTTTGGTTAGGTTAAAAAAACAAACAAAACATGAAGCAGTATCTATGTAGCACCGGAAGTGAGCAATACTTACCTCACTACCACTATCATTACCACCACTACAACCACCATTATCACTACCACATTATCTACTCTACAACCACCTTCACTACCACCACTATCACTACCACCACCACCACTACTACCACAACTACTACTACCACCAATATCACTACCACATTATCTACTCTACCACCACTATTACTACCACAACTACTACCACCACCATCACTACCACATTATCTACTCTACCACCTTCACTACCACCACTATTACTACCATAACTACTACAACCACCATCACTACCACATTACCTACCCTACCACCACTATCACTACCACAACGACTACCACCATTATCACTACCCCCATCACCATCTCTACTACGACTACTACTACTACCACCATTATCACTATCATTGTACCTACCCTATCACCATCTCTACTACCAACATCTTTACTACTACCACAACTACTACCACAATTTTTTTTTTAAAGAGACAATGAACGGAGGAAGGAAAAACACAGATAAAACAAAAAGGTCCATGTGCCTAAAGGCATTCTCCATTCATAAAATGTTTGTAACAACTGGATTTAAACATTTGTAGATTGTAAGTTTGCGGAAAGCAATTCGAGGGAAGATGTTCGAGATGTTCTACCATAACATCTACCTATACCACCACTAACACTACCACAACTACTACCACCATCTTTACTACTACCATACCTCTCCTACTACAACTACTACCACCAATATTTCTACCATAATACCTACCTTACCACCACTATCACTACCACAACTACTACCACCATTATTTCTACCATAATACCTACCTTACCACCACTATCACTACCACAACTACTACCACCATTATCTCTACCATAATACCTACCTTACCACCACTATCACTACCACAACTACTACCACCATAATACCTACCCTACAACCAATATTTCTACCATAATACCCACCCTACCAACACTATCACTACCACATTGGTCGTTCCTTTATGGGAGCCCACCTCGCTTTTTTTCTCTTTCTCTCCCTCTCTCTTTGGCTTGTATCCATTCGGTCCCATTCAGCCTACTGTTTTAAGAAGTTTACTCCCATCCAGGTGTCAATATTTTCCTGGCGAGCGGGAGCGAGCCAACATATACATTTTTTTGTTTTAACAAGCTAAATTTGTAAAACAATTTATAGAAAAATGCCAGATTTCTCCATATATATATATATATACAGTATATACACAGGTACATATGTATTTATATATAAAAATAATGGTTATATAAATCAAACAATTATAGATATTTTTTTATTTTATTTACAATCTCAAAAGCTCTATGTTTCTATGCATAAGCTGTGAAAAGAAAAAGCTAAACCATTATTAATCCCATCAACCTCTTCACCACCATGACGCCATTTTACATCGAATTAGGAAAATAATAGATGATTTAATGCAGCTAAACCCTCTCCGACATATGACGCGATTTTGAGCCTATTGGGGATACTTTAAAGCCTTTGTTACCATCTATCGAAAAATGTACAAATATATCTTGAAGGAGGGTCTTGTGGGGTGTTTTATTAACCTTGATGGAGGACTGAGAAGGAAACTTAAACAATTATAAAAACATACATACATGAAGAAATAAATACGCCCATCCCCCTTAAGGCATGACGTGAATATACATAAACATAAGTGGAATATAATTATTATGTTCCTTCCAACAACCAACCATACTCCCAAAATCGATTAATGAAATTTACAAACACATGTGGCAGTCCGTGGATTCGAACCCAGGATGCTCACACCGAAAATCAACACCTTATACGTCGCACCACGAAGACAGTTAAAGGTTGGTGGACACTGCCTACGATTTATTATGCAACTTCGAATATATACCTGAATATATATATATATCTGATAACAAATTTTTTTTTTTTTTTTTTAAGAGACAATGAACGGAGGAAGGAAAAACACAGATAAAACAAAAAGGTCCATGTGCCTAAAGGCATCCTCCATTCATAAAATGTTTGTAACAACTGGATTTAAACATTTGTTGATTGTAAGTTTGTGGAAAGCAATTCGAGGGAAGTGAATTCCAAAGAGTAGTAGCTCTGGGGATAAATGAATTCTGATAAGCAGAAGTTCTGCATTGTGGAGGAGAAAGTGTAAATTCATGTATAAACATAAGTGTATATACCTGAGTATATATATATACCTGATAAATATACATAAACATAAGTGGCATATAATACCTGATAAAGGAATAATGGTAATAAATGGTAATAAAGGTATAATTCACTGATAGGAGGAGAAGGTGTTTTGGAGGGCAAGCTGGGGTTGCCCTCAATATTGATGAGGCACAGAAAGGATCAGCTAGGGAGGCCAGCTCTCCTTATCAACCACCTAGCACCGCCCTGGAGCATGGGAGTACCGGGAGTACCGCCTTGAAGTATGGGGGGGGGGGGGGGGAGATAGGGGTTGTCCCCCTGTAGCATATTTTGAACATGGGAATATTCATACAGTGCTAAGGGCCAGAATAGGTTTCAAGTGGGAGGGGGGATCAGTTTGCTAGATGAAGAGCCCATACTTTTCATGCATAAAAAGGGGGTGCCAGAATAGGTTTTAGGTGTGGGGGGGGGGGTTTGCAACTCCCTCAGTTTTAACGATAGAGAGCCCATACTTGGCGTGCATACTAAGGGGGTGACAAAATATGTCCCCTCCCCCCCTCTCCCTCAGTCTTCAAGATGGAGAGCCCGTACTTGCCTTGCATACTAAGAGGGTGCCAGAATAGGTTTTAAGTGGAGTGGGGGGGGGGGGGCAACTCCCTCAGTTTTCAAGATGGAGAGCCCATACTTGGCATTTATACTAAGGGGGTGCCAGAATAGGTTTTAAGCGGGGGTTGGGGTGAGGTGGGTGGAGCCTCCGCCCCCAACTCGCTCAGTTTTCAGGATGAAGAGCCCTTACTTGCCATGCATAATAAGAGGGTGCCAGAATAGCATTTAAGTGGGGGGGGGGGAAACTCCCTCAGTTTTAAAGATGAAGAGCCCATACTTGGCATGTATACTAAGTGGGTGCCAGAATAGGTTTTAAGCAGGGGTGGGGGTGAGGTGGGCGGATTCCCCCTCCAACTCCGTCAGTTTTCAGGATGGAGAGCTCATACTTGGCATGCATACAAAAGGGGTGCCAGAATAGGCTTTAAGCTAAATTTGTTTTTCCCCTCACCCCACGGGGTGAGAGGGACGGAGGCCCATCACCCCACCAGATAGACAGCCCATACTTCGATTTTCCCCCGGGCAGTGTCGGGTACCGGTACCTCAGCTAGTAACATATATAACACACATACATACATCCATACACACATAAAATTTTAAGACCGAGTGCTCCACACTTACAGTACGTGAAGTTTCAGTCTTTTGTCCTAATGGCGGCATTCCAGGCAACCCTGTTAAGGGCTGCTTCACTTGTCAAGTTTTAAAATTCAAGATCTGCATGTATAGTCCGATCCCAGGTCTTCCTCGTTCCACCCCTTGGTGCAGCGCCCTCCACAATCACAGACCTGTATTTTTTCACCCAATTTTGTTTATCCATTCTCTCCACATGCCCATACCATCCCAGTCTACTTGTACGCATCTCCTCGCTAATACTCTTTATACATAAGCTTCGTCCACTTAGTTATCACTCCACAATGCACACATACACCCGAGAATAGTTCCGCATTCAATAACCAGGGGAATCAATATTATTATCAATGGTAATACCTGTACAGCGTCCTGACGTTACATAGGTAGCGCCAATGAACTTGACAAACATCTCTATCCCTGACCTCTTCGTAACTCAAAAGGACCTTGAGCAAACTGGCTGTAAATATCCACACCTATTTGCTGGTGGACTCTTCCCAAGGGATAGAAATGTCAGCCTGATTGCTTTCATTCATTTTGACTAATACGAAGTTAAGGGATCAAGATTATTGTCAAGTTTGTTGGTGCTACCTATACCACGCGCATGAAATAATACTTCTCGATTATATTACTTATCTAACACGTCCAAAGCTTAACTCACAATAGATAGACAATCACCGTACTCAGAACAGAACACAGTAACCCACATGTGGTATACTGTCAATCTACTTCTACTGCCACAGGGGGCCTACCATTCATTTACGGCAATGGGCAGGAACTCTGTATATTCAACAGACTCGTATTCTTATCTAGTACACTGTAATCATTTCAACTTGACCATCAGTGATGCTCTCTTCACTTGATGGCGATATCATTAATAGGATTCCCGTATTCTCTACGGAACGCAACGGCCTTCACATGGTATGCTTGCGTTATATCCTCACATTCACTTCTAACAGGGAAAAAACAACTCTAATACTAAACCTATGAACTCCCGTTTGCTACTGGAGACACATAATACGGTACTCAATGATCAAAGAAAATGAAAGAACATGGGAGTTACTAGTAGGGGCACTCCGGGGTGACTTTGATAGAGGTGAATAACACAGAAAATATACTGATAGTGTGTGTCTCCACGAGAGGTGACCCCTTGGCCCGAATAAAGTGGTGGAGCTTGACAAAAAGGGGGCACGTGCCATGCAGATTAACGTTAAAGGGGGTCTACTCTTGGACCAGGGTGAAAGGGAAAGTATAATTCTAGCTTCGCCTGTCCAGGGCGGATGAAAGGCATTCATTAAATTACAACGGGAGAAGGGGCGTACAAGGGAGAAAGGGGTCACGTCTACAACACCACTGAAGGTGCTACAGCAAGCGGGTTATAGGGTTAATATTACTCACAGTTTTCCTTGGTGTGATAGGTTCCTCACTCTGTAATCCTTCCGGACCAATGATGTCCCCTCAACACTCCGGGGGTGACGGTGGATCCTCGTCTCCGTCATTTGCGGGCACTACCTCGCTGGGATTCATCACAACACTCGAAGTAAAACAAATACCTACTAACTAGGCTTCCAATTCTCCTATTATTCTTCCTCTGATACGCTCATCCTTTGGTTGATTCAGTGGTTACGTTATTTCGACGTAGTAGTGGTCGGGTTCCCTTGAGAATAGCTTCTTTATGTGTTTGTCCAATCGTTGGCCCTTGGTAGGCTGTTTGCTCCGCCCTGACACCGTACGGGTAACTCGGCTGTTGCTTGCTTCTGGGGCTCCTGTGGCTGCTTGTTCCCACGGTGCCAGTATTGGTATCTCCCTTGTGGTGCTGTCCAGGCAGTGTTTGTTAAGCTGCATAAAATCGTCTAGTGAAAGTCAGAATAAATACTAAAACTCGTCATATCCTCAAGGGGTTAAGGGAGAGGTAGATGCTTTTTCTGGACCCCTTTCTCCCTCATGTTCAGCATATTAGTTTTGAAATTTTAAGACGTTCTTTTCCGTTAGTTTGGCAATTTTGAGACCTTTCGCCTCATTTCTTCGTCAATATTAAGATATTTCGTGCCATTTAGGTGTCAATTTTTCCTGGCGAGCGATAGCGAGCCTATAATTTTTAGAAGCAACCAGCCTTCGGCAGGCCCATTTATTCTACCAACAAATTTACAAATTTAACTTGAAAGCGGGTCTAGGGGATGTTTTCTTAAGCTTGATGGAGGTCTAGCGAGAAAACACAACAATAACTGAATAGATAAATAAATAAACCAACAACCAAGCACTACCCCCTTAATTGACATTGATGGGCCCTGGTAATGTCCTCTGAGGCCTATATCAATTGCTTCGTGTGAGCTCGCCCATTACACCTCGTCTGAGGATAAATAAGGAAAAAAAACAGCCGTATTCCTAAACTTTTCCACCTTAACCCCTTCAGTACTGGTGACGTCCTTTTTAATCCTATTCTGGCAATTATCAGACGATTTTATTCAGCTTAGGAAGGACTTCTACACACGGAAAAGGCTAATACAGACTAATTCAATATTTATCCTTTTAGCTATAATTTTATATCCTTCATGAACTGCACTCAGTCGTCAAAATATAGCCAGCATATAATGATAAACCCGTCGGCGGTACATGAGGGGTTAATAAACGAAATAAAACTGGGGTCTCATTATCATTGCCTCATTTATATATTATAGTGTTATTATTTGTTGTAGTTTCCTCCCTAGACCTCCATCAAGCTTAAGGCGAGGTTTTTAGTTGATTCCCTAGACCTCCATCAAGCTTAAAATTACTCCCCCTTGACCCCCTTTCAAGATAAATGTGTACATTTTTCGGTAGAAAAATGTCCCGGCTGAAAGCCGGTTCCTCTTATATTAGAGGCTCGCTATCGCTCGCCAGGATAAAATCTACACCTAAATGGCACGAAAGGTCTTAAAATTGACAGAAATGGGTCGAAAGTTCTTAAAATCGTCAAAATAATGGGGCGAACGTCTTAAAATTAGAAAAGCAATGGGGCTAAACATGAGGGAGAAAGGGGTCAAGAAAAATATCCCTCAAGTGGAAATCTCCCCTTAACAGAAGAAATGGGGCGAAAGGTCTTTGAATAGACAAACTAATGGGTCGTCATAAAATCTGAAATTTAATGGGACTAAACACGAGGAAGAAGGGGGCCTAGAAAAATACTTATCTCTCCATAATATCATCATTCCTTTCAAGCATTTTAAGCTTTTTCTGAACTTTGTCTCTGTTACCCTTGGATACTTTTGCTCTGTGTATTCGAATTTTGTCGTCTGGGTCTGAATAGTCGTCAGGATTGAAGGTGTGCATAGGAAGCTCCCTCTTCTTGTTCCTCCCTGGGTTTTTAGGCTGTAGTTTTCGTTTTGTAGAAGCCGAATATCCTTGGTTGTCATTGTCAATACGCGTATCCGTAGCTCCGACGTCTACTTCAGGCCTTTGATTTCCACTAGTCGAAGCAATTGCATCAGAGGTATTTGTTACACCTGAAGCTCCACTGGATACTACATTATCCAAATCATGAACACGCTCATCACTGAAGGTTACTACATACACACCTACATTGTCTGCAGTTACTTCCTGCTGTGGATCTATAGGTGCATCTACTGTTGGTACTACAGGCACAGACACATCTAGTGCAGGATATGTCGTGTCACCCATTCCATTGTAATGGGTGGCTATAGGCGTCATATTCTGGGCACTAGAATGCCCAGCAACTTCAGGCACAGTAAAGGTATGGTTATCAGAATCTGATCCCGGTAGTATCCCACCTCCATCTGCACCTTCACTCCAGTCAACTGAGCAATTGTCGGTGACCACGTTTGGTGGAGTGGTCGCATTACTCCGTGTAGGCCTGTCATCATTACTCCGTGTAGGCCTGTCATCATTACTCCGTGTAGGCCTGTCATCATTATAGTCATTTTGTAACAACGCCTTCCACAAACCTTGGAATTCATCGCCGGAATTTGACATTGTTTTTACGGAATAAAACAATATGCAAATATGCCCTTTCCTACTGTCGATCCGCTGTCCACAACTCAGAAACTGAAAAGTAAAAGAGAAATAAATTATTATGGATGCTTGTGGATTACCAAACAAAAATGCATAATTAATTCTATCATTTGCATATCTCGTGGTTTTTAATATTGGCTAAACTACCATTCCGACAGTGGGTTTCTATACTCACCCCCCCCCCCCCTCCCCTCCCGTTTTACCCAATTATCTTGACAATTTCAAGATGTTTCGCCCCACTTGTTTCATAATAATTTATTAATTTTAGTTCATTGTAAGCTGATATTCCCTGAGTTATTTTATATTATATATATATTTGTTTGGT
>CM064523.1:13987732-14017732 GCA_032716605.1 Paralithodes platypus
GGGGGCATTTATTTAAGCTAGATTGAGGTCTTAGGAGAAAACTAGAAACCTTCCATTAAGGGGAGGTTTTTAGTGTGTTTCTTAGACTTCCATCAAGCTTGAAATTACACCCCCTTGACCCCTTTTCAAGATAAATTTGTAAATTTTTCGGTAGAAATATGTTCCGGCCGAAGGCCGGTCCTCTTAAATTACAGGCTCGCTATCGCTCGCCAGGAAAAAATCGACACCTAAATGGGACGACAGGTCTTAAAAGTTATATAAATGGGGTGAATGTCTTAAAATCGACAAACTATTGGGGCGAACGTCTTAAAATCTCAAAAGCAATGGGGATAAATATGAGGGAGAAAGGGGTAAAGAAAAAAATCCCTCAAGTGGAAATCTCCCCTTAAGGGGGGGATGGACGTATATATTTGCTCATATATACCAGTATATCTTTATATTAATAAAATAATAAAATTATAATTATAATATTATATATTATAATAAAATCAAAAGTTCTAGTTTCCTCTCTATACCTACACAAATATATAATTATTATACTGTATAAATAGGAGTACCGGTACATATATATATATATATATATATATATATATATATATATATATATATATATATATATATATATATATATATATATATATATATATTATGTGGGTGTGTGTTTGTGTGTGTGTTTGTGAGTGTGTGACTCAAACTGTCGCAACATGAGGCAATAGACCCCCTCTATTAATAAACCTTAATACCTAAACCACTTGTAGCTACGGTACATACTTAACAAACAGACTTGTTCCTTGGGTATCGTAGCCTTAGGAGAAAGTGGAGGACCAGGGAAATAATTACGATCATCTGTATTGTATTGGCTTTTGAGAAGTGGAACCGTTGATAACAATACAGATAATCATGATTATTACCCTGGTCCTCTACTTTCTCCTAACACTACGATACTCAAGGAACGAGTGTGTTTCCAGGGGACAGACTACTGGGGGCATTTCTGGTCCCTGCTAAAAAAAAATACAAAAAAAAACAATCGTCCGGAAGGGGCTATATTGTAAATAAATGTTGAACTCGGAGTGACTTACCTTTGCCTGTTGATGTGCAGTACGTTAGAATGAAGTATGTGCAAGTCAAGTTGAAATGGTGCAAAGGGACTGGGGTTCTCGCAGAGAGGCTCCAGCCCTGACGTTCTGCTTGACTTGCAGTGTGCTGGCTTAATAATCCAATAGGGTTGATAGCCTCTGAAGTGTTAATTTAACTAATTGAAATGGTGTACTTCTCACTTCTCAGCTTGTTCTTCCTCTTCCCAATTACTCTTCTTTCCCATTTTACTCTAGCCAGCCGGTCTGGTCTGAAATGGAGGTTGATAAAAAGATGGCTGTTGAAATATAGTCTGTTGAATTAAAGACTGTTCAAGTGAAGTCGAATATGGTTGCAATTTAGTTGCAATAAAAGAGTGTTCAGATGAAAGACTAAATGGGAGCAGCAGGGCTGTCCTGTACTGAAGACGGTCAACCTCACTACTGACAAGCCGCATACCAAAGTGGCGGCAGGTGCCCTCTTAAGGTTGATAGAAGAGGGGAGCGGGAGGAGGAAGGGGAGGATGTACACTACAGTATATTATGATGAGAACATAAGAACATAAGAACATAAGAACATAAGAACATAAGAACATAAGAACATAAGAAAATGGGAGTCTGCAGAAAGCCGATTGGCCTAAGCAAGGCAGATCCCTGTCCCACACAACCCCAATTACAAAGCCCAATTATAGGCTCAACACTCTAATACCCTGAGGATCATCTTACCAAACCGGTTAGAGATTAACGCAGGATTACGGGGGTCTGCAGAGCGCTGATTGGCCCAACCCGGCTGATCCCCTTCACACCCAACCCTTCTCGTCCATATGCTTATCCAATTTTTTCTTAAAGCTCCCTATCGTTCTTGATCCCACTATATCACTTGGTAGCCTATTCCACCCATCTACAACTCTGTTACCAAACCAATATTTGCCTATATCTTTCCTGAAACGAAATTTATCTAATTTGAAACCATTGGTACGAGTTCTTTCGCTATCACTGAGCTTTAGTACATTTGTCATGTCCCCTTTGTTAATCCCACTAACCCACTTGAACACCTCTATCATATCCCCTCTAACTCTGCGTCTCTCTAACGAATGTAAACCTAATTTCTTCAACCTTTCTTCATACGGAAGATTTCTAATATTATGGATCATTTTTGTCATTCTACGCTGAATTCTCTCCAATGAATCTATGTCCATTCTGTAATAAGGACACCAAAATTGGACAGCATAATCCATATGGGGTCTCACTAATGACAAGTAAAGTTTTAAGATAACATCAGCAGTTCTGTTACTCACACTCCTAGAGATGAACCCGAGAATCCTGTTTGCCTTATTACGAACGCTTATACACTGTTTTCTAGGCTTCAAATCATTGCTAACAAACACACCTAGATCTTTCTCGCAGTCTGAATTTTCTAATTCTAAATTAGCTAGTTTATATTTAACATTTGTTTGCATCTTCCCTATCTTTAATACCTTGCATTTGTCAATGTTAAACTTCATCTGCCAATTTACTGACCATTCATGTAAGGTATCTAGATCCCTTTGGAGGCACTCTATATCGCTATCTGAATCAATTGATCTCCCCATTTTAGTATCGTCTGCGAATTTACTTATCCTACTAGTTATACCTAAATCTAGGTCATTTATGTATATAAGAAACAACAGGGGACCTAATACCGATCCCTGGGGGACACCACTTTTGACTGCTCCCCACTCTGACTTGGTACCATTTATGCTGACTCTCTGTTTCCTACCAATTAGCCATGACCTAATCCATCCCAACAACGACCCTCCTATTCCATGTGCCTCAACCTTTCTCATCAATCTCTCATGAGGGACTCTGTCGAAAGCTTTACTGAAATCTAAATATATAATATCATATGACTTGTCACTATCTACTGCTTCATATACCTCTGAGAAAAAGCTAAGCAAATTAGTAAGGCAAGAACGTCCCTGAGTGAATCCATGCTGAGAAGAATTTATTAAGTTAAATTTTACTAAGTGGCTTCTAATTTTCCTAGCAATAATGGACTCTAGCAACTTTCCTATGATTGATGTGAGACTAATGGGACGGTAATTGGATGCTATCGATTTATCACCTTTTTTGAAGATCGGAACTACATTTGCAAGCTTCCAAGCTTCTGGAACTAAACCTGTTTCTAATGACTTGTTAAATATAAATGCTAATGGACTACTTAACTCATCTCTGCATTCTTTTAATACTCTAGCATATACCTCGTCAGGACCAGGCGATTTTTGAGGTTTCAGTCTGTCAATTTCCTTAAGCACATCATTTCTACTTATACTAACTGTACTTAACATATTTTCTATACTATCACTATATACCATATTGACTTCTGGAATCTGTGCCAAATTTTCATTAGTGAAAACGGAAAGAAACTGACTATTTAATGTACTGCACATTTCTAAATCATTTTCTGTTATTTCTCCTATTGAAGTTTTTAGGGGGCCTATTACATCTCTAACTTTAGATTTATATAGTTGGTAAAAAGCTTTAGGGTTATTTTTTGAGTCGCTGGCTATCCTTATTTCATAATTTATTTTGCTTTCCTGATTTCCTTTTTGACCTGTCTTGATAGAGTCTGATAGTATATATGTAAATGATTTTCACCTTTCTTTATTTTTCGATATATTCCTTTCTTTTTTCCTATAAGATCTATTAGCTTATTAGTCATCCATTTTGGTTGGTTCTGCGTCGATCTAAATCTTCTTTTAGGGATATATTTATTTTGAGCATTGTGGAGTGAAGCAATAAACTGGTTATATGTAGGTGGCAAGTTTAACTCTGGCATATCCTGACTTAATTGCTTAACAATAGGGTCCACCCTTAAGTCTCTTCTTAGCCCACCATAATCGGCTTTTCTGAAATCTGGGATAAGTGTCGTATTCTCTTTAGCATTCCCTGTCCATTGTATATTAAAATAAATAGATTTATGATCGCTATTTCCTAGGTGGTCACCAATCTCTACATTATTTATCATATGTTCATTGTTACTGAAAACTAAATCAAGAATATTAATACCTCTAGTCGGCGTATCTATGAATTGAAATAAAAAACTATCTTGTACTACCTCAATAAACTCTACTGAATCGGAGTCGCCTATTTGGTGCTGCCAATCAATGTTCGGAAAATTAAAATACGTATGCCAAAGCGTGTACACTAAACCAATGATGACTAACTCCGGGGACGGGAGGGGGGGGGGGGGGGGCGTAGGCGTGGCCAGAATTGGAGGGAGGGAGAGTCAGGACTCTGGTGGCTACTATTACACGATTTTAGTCAGTTTAAAAAGGGCCTCCCGCATTTAACCCCTTCTGTACAAGCGACGTCATTTGAAATTATATGCTAGCTATATTAAGACGATTTGTCACCTGCTTTTTTTTTCTCTTTCTCGCCCTTTCTCTCTTTCTCTGGTTTGTATCAATTCGGCCCCATTTAGCCAACTGTTTTAAAACATTTATCCCCATCCAGGTGTCGATATCTTCCTGGCGAGCCATACTGAGCCAGAATTGTATGGAGAAATCCGGCTTCGAAGGAGAAATTTTTCTATCGAAAAATTTACAAATTTAGCTTGCTCTCAAAACAGAAATATATATATGCTGGCTCGCTACCGCTCACCAGGAAAATATTGACACCTGGATGGGGGTAAACGTCTTAAAACAGTAGGCTGAATGGGGCTGCATGAATACAAGCCAAAGAGAGAGAGAGAGAGAGAGAGAGAGAGAGAGAGAGAGAGAGAGAGAGAGAGAGAGAGAGAGAGAGAGAGAGAGAGAGAGAGAAAAACTCACCCCCCCCTTAAGCGAGATCATTCGAAGCCTGTTATTTGTCGGAGGCTCTTTTTTAATTGAATACAATCGTCTAGTAGTAGCCTGCGTAGAGATAAATCGTCTAGTAGTAGCCTGCGTAGAGATAAATCGTCTAGTAGTAGCCTGAGTAGAGATAAATCGTCTAGTAGTAGCCTGCGTAGAGATAAATCGTCTAGTAGTAGCCTGGGTAGAGATAAATCGTCTAGTAGTAGCCTGGGTAGAGATAAATCGTCTAGTAGTAGCCGGGGTAGAGATAAATCGTCTAGTAGTAGCCTGGGTAGAGATAAATCGTCTAGTAGTAGCCTGAGTAGAGATAAATCGTCTAGTAGTGGCCGGGGTAGAGATAAATCGTCTAGTAGTAGCCTGAGTAGAGATAAATCGTCTAGTAGTGGCCTGGGTAGAGATAAATCGTCTAGTAGTCGCCTGGGTAGAGATAAATCGTCTAGTAGTAGCCGGGGTAGAGATAAATCGTCTAGTAGTAGCCTGGGTAGAGATAAATCGTCTAGTAGTAGCCAGAGTAGAGATAAATCGTCTAGTAGTGGCCGGGGTAGAGATAAATCGTCTAGTAGTAGCCTGAGTAGAGATAAATCGTCTAGTAGTGGCCTGGGTAGAGATAAATCGTCTAGTAGTAGCCTGGGTAGAGATAAATCGTCTAGTAGTAGCCGGGGTAGAGATAAATCGTCTAGTAGTAGCCTGGGTAGAGATAAATCGTCTAGTAGTAGCCTGAGTAGAGATAAATCGTCTAGTAGTGGCCTGGGTAGAGATAAATCGTCTAGTAGTGGCCTGGGTAGAGATAAATCGTCTAGTAGTAGCCTGGGTAGAGATAAATCGTCTAGTAGTAGCCGGGGTAGAGATAAATCGTCTAGTAGTAGCCTGGGTAGAGATAAATCGTCTAGTAGTAGCCTGAGTAGAGATAAATAGTCTAGTAGTGGCCTGGGTAGAGATAAATCGTCTAGTAGTGGCCTGGGTAGAGATAAATCGTCTAGTAGTAGCCTGAGTAGAGATAAATCGTCTAGTAGTAGCCTGAGTAGAGATAAATCGTCTAGTAGTGGCCTGGGTAGAGATAAATCGTCTAGTAGTGGCCTGGGTAGAGATAAATCGTCTAGTAGTAGCCTGGGTAGAGATAAATCGTCTAGTAGTAGCCTGGGTAGAGATAAATCGTCTAGTAGTAGCCTGAGTAGAGATAAAAAGAAACGTCGCCGGTACTAAATGGTTTAAGGGGGGGTGACCTGCTTTTTTTTATTTATCTCCTTTTCTCTCTTTCTCTGGCTTGTATCCATTCGGCCCCATTCAGCCAACTATTTTAAGACGTTTATCCCCATATAAGTGTCAACTTCTTCCTGGCGAGCGATAGCTAGCCAGCATTATATTAAGAAATCCGGCTTCGCCGGAGACATTTTTCTATCGAAAAAAGTACAAATTTAGCCTGCTGTCAAAAAATTTAAGAAATATGCTGGCTCGCTACCGTCAAGAAAATTGACACCTGGATGGGGATAAGCGTCTTAAAACAGTAGGCTGAATGGGGCCAAATGGATACAAGCCAGAGAAAGAGAGAAAAGGAGAGAACAAATGCAGGTCACACCCCTTAACAGGCTTCGAACTCTCTCACTTAACCCTTTTCAGTACCACAGATTCTTCTTAAGCTGCACACAGTCTTCTGTAATGGTTAAGGTGGCAAACATATGTGTGTGATAACCCGGGTTCGAATCCCGGTGGATCGTATATACTTTAATTAATTTCATTGGGGGTGTGGTGGTGAGATTAATAAAAATAATATATAGCTTGGATAACAAAAACGGGTCCACAACAAAATCCTTCAAGTGGAAATCTCCCCTTAACCCCTTCTTTACCGGCGACGTCTTCTTAACTTTATTCTGGCTACTATTAGACGGTTTTACTCAGTTCAAAAAGGTCCTCCAGCAATTAAAGGGCTTCGAACTATCTCAATTAACCGTTTTTGCTACCACAGATCCTTCTTAAACCGCACAAAATCGTCTTAATATAGCTAGAATAAAATATAAAAGACGTCGCCGGTACAGAAGGGGTTAAATGCTAGAAACAGACCTACGGGGGACACACAATTAAATCTTTGTAACAAGGCTGAGGTGAAGAATTTTAAGGGGAGATGGGCCGTTTTTCTGGTTCCCTTTCTTCCTCATGCTTACCCCCATTAGTTTTTGAGACTTTAAGACGTTTGCCCCATTAGTTTATCGATTTTAACACTTTTCGCTCCATTTCTTTGTCAATATTAGGATCTGTCGTGCCCTTTAGGTGTTTATTTATTTCCTGGCGAACGATAGCGAGCCTGTAATTGTAGTAGTTGCCAGCATATAATGAACAGGACGTGTCTGGTACTGTATAAGTTAAGGGGAGATGGGTCGTTTTTCTGGTCCTCCTTCTTCTTCATGTTTAGCCCCATTAGTTTTCAGATTTTATGACGTTTGGCCCATTTTAGCGATTTTAAAACCTTTCGGCCTATTTCTTTGTCAACATTAAGACTTAACTGACATTTAAATGTCGATTTTCTTCCTCGCGAGCGATAGCAAGCCTGTAATTTAAGAGGAAGCGGCCTTTGGCCGGGACATGTTTCTATCGAAATATGTACAAATGTATCTTGAAGGTGGGTCTTGGGGGTGTACTTTTTTAAGCTAGATGGAGGTCTAGGGAGGAAACTAAACACTGATTAAAAAATATACAAATGAGCAAAAAAAAAAAAAAAAAAACCCATCCCCCCTTAAGAAGGAAAACGGAGAGAGTAAAGGAGAACCGTCTACACAATATGGAAGAGAAGAGACAAGAACTGGAAGGAAATGAATGAAGACACAAGGGAAGAAATCATATCAACAAATAAAATCAAGAGGAAAATATGATACACAAGAAGAAAAATTGCAAATCAAGAGGAAAATACGAATAGCCTACAAAATCATGAGGAATATAAGATAGGCCTACACAAGAAGTAAATGCAAATCAAGAGGAAAATAAGAATACAAATCAAGAGGAAAATAAGAAGACACTCGAGATAAGCAAGAATACAAATCAAGAGGAAAATAAGATACACAAGAAAGACTACAAATCGAGAGGAAAATAAAAAGATACGCAAGAAAAAATGCAAATCAAGAGGAAAATAAGAATACAAATCAAGAGGAAAATAAAAAAGATACACAAGAAAGGAAAGAATACAAATCAAAAGGAAAGTAAGAAGAATACACAAGAGAAGCAAAAATACAAATCAAGAGGAAGATCAGAAGATAAACAAGATATGAAAGAATACAAATCAGGGTTGAACAAAACAAAAAGTGTCGTAAATATTTATAACAACACAGTGATTAAAGTTATGTCATTTAATGTCATAACTCATATGCCATAATTGTCATAAATATATAACGTCACAAATTTACCAATTAAATAATGAAATATGGAAAACATGAACATTTACTATTTAAATTACTAGTATAATCTATACATAAAGTTCTATTTCATGCTGTCCCACAATACTATAACTACCGTACAGTATAAATATCAGATAAAGACAAATACAAGTATCTGTCATGTATTGAGTTTGATTTTTGTATGACCAAGAATTCATTATAATCTGACAGTAAAACCATAAAAGAAGTAAACGGCTGCTTCTTAGAATATAAAATTTAATAAAATATTATTCCTGATTTGATGGAGCAATGATCAAGATAAATAATATATCTAGTATTGTCAAATTTGTCTTAAAACAGTATAATTTCCTTTTCATGTATTAAACTAAAATTAAATTAAACTTATAAAATCAAATTATCTGCTATTCCTGAAGATTATAAATAGCAAGAATAAACATTAGATTTATGGCACGGTAATTTATTTCTTAATTTTTGATACTTCTTGTAATTATGAAATTAAATAACTAAACAACTAAATAAATAATACACAAATATTTAAGAATTACATATTTACTTATGCATTTGTTTTTTGCAAAATAAATTAGTAAATATAATAGTTTGTGACAGTACGGTATGCATTTTTGACATTTAAGACATTTATGATACGTTTATTGTGACAAAAATGGCTGATGTAAATAATGATTTAAATCACCGATTTAAATAGTTTTATTTAAATCATGCCAACCCTGATACAAATAAAGAGAAATATAAGAAACACGAGAAGTAAAAAACAAATCAAGAGAAAAATAAAAAGATACACAAAAGAAAAGAAGGTATACAAATCAAGAGGAAAAATATGAAGATCCACAAGAAAAGAAAATATACAAACCAACAGGACAATAAAATACAAAAGAGAAGAAAGAATACAAATCAAGAGGAAAATAAGAAGATACACAAGAACAGAAAATACAAATCAACTGGAAAATAAGAAGATACACAAGAACAGAAAATACAAATCAACAGGAAAATAAGAAGATACACAAGAACAGAAAATACAAATCAACAGGAAAATAAGATATACATTTACAAGAACAGAAAATACAAATCAACAGGAAAATAAGAAGATACACAAGAACAGAAAATACAAATCAACAGGAAAATAAGATATACAAGAACAGAAAATACAAATCAACAGGAAAATAAGATATACAAGAACAGAAAATACAAATCAACAGGAAAATAAGATATACAAGAACAGAAAATACAAATCAACAGGAAAATAAGATATACAAGAACAGAAAATACAAATCAACAGGAAAATAAGAAGATACACAAGAACAGAAAATACAAATCAACAGGAAAATAAGAAGCTACACAAGAACAGAAAATACAAATCAACAGGGAAATAAGATATACATTTACAAGAACAGAAAATACAAATCAACAGGAAAATAAGAAGATACACAAGAACAGAAAATACAAATCAACAGGAAAATAAGATATACAAGAACAGAAAATACAAATCAACAGGAAAATAAGATATACAAGAACAGAAAATACAAATCAACAGGAAAATAAGATATACAAGAACAGAAAATACAAATCAACAGGAAAATAAGATATACAAGAACAGAAAATACAAATCAACAGGAAAATAAGATATACAAGAGAAGAAAAAATACAAATCAACAGGAAAATAAGATACACAAGAACAGAAAATACAAATCAACAGGAAAATAAGATATACAAGAACAGAACATACAAATCAACAGGAAAATAAGATATACAAGAACAGAAAATACAAATCAATAGGAAAATAAGATATACAAGAACAGAAAATACAAATCAACAGGAAAATAAGATATACAAGAACAGAAAATACAAATCAACAGGAAAATAAGATATACAAGAGAAGACCAAATACAAATCAACAGGAAAATAAGATATACAAGATAAAAAGAATACAAATCAACAGGAAAATAAGATATACAAAAGAAAGAATACAAATCAACAGGAAAATAGGAAGATAAATAGGCAACTGTAAGAAATAAAAATGAAAGAGCACATCACAAACAGCAAAAAAATAAATATATTCTCAGGGAAGCGCCGTTAGCAAAGTGCTTTACTATTTACTCCCAAACCTCAACTTTTATGAAGTATACTCCGTTCATTCTAGGTTGGGCAGAAATCGTAACATCTAACCTCTGACACTGAAAACTGGCTTGACCAAATGAGCTGTCAATTTATACACCTATTCACTAGTCAAGTCTTCCCATTTGGTAGAAATATTAGCTCGATTACTCTAGTACTTTTTGAGTTATGAGAGGTTAGGGGTGACGATTTCTGCCCCACCTAGAATGAACAGACTATAGTAAACTAACGCTATATTGAGGCATTTCACCCAAAATGTACAGTAATATGGATTGATATCGACACATATAGCGTAACAGGACCCAATCTAGCTATACGCGAGTCCTAATATTTTAGTTAGTTAAAATAGGACTTCAGAGGTTATCAACCCTTCTGGATTATTAAGACAGCACACTGTAAGTCAAGAATAGCGTCAGGATTGGAGCCTCTTTTCGAGAACCCAAGACCCTTCAGTGCTGTTATTTATTGTTTGAAGCTTATAGGCCTATACAGTATATAAGAATACGTGAGGTACTGTAGTTTCCGCAATTTATACAGCCTGACGTCGCTGTTAATTTTTACCGCGTCAGTAAGCCGCTAAGTGACCGTTATATTTTTGAAGTCCCACTTAAATTGTAGAGTAAATGGATTGATATCAACATTGATAATGTAATATGACTCGATCTACACGTTAGCCTTGTTATTTATTATATCTAAAGCGTATATAAGGAAATATTTTGAAGTTATCGGAGGTTTTCCAATGTTTTCGTTTCATATTAATCGCCGCAGCGTGAACGCTAGCCCTATTTCAGCGGCTATTTAGTGCTCTTGTAGCATTAATTTAGTGCTCTTGTAGCATTAATTCATAAGAACATAAGAACATAAGAACATAAGAAAATGGGAGTCTGCAGAAAGCCGATTGGCCTAAGCAAGGCAGATCCCTGTCCCACACAACCCCAAATCAATTACAAAGCCCAATTATAGGCTCAACACTCTAATACCCTGAGGATCATCCTACCAAAACGGTTAGAGATTAACGCAGGATTATGGGGGTCTGCAGAGCGCTGATTGGCCCAACCCGGCTGATCCCCCTTCACACCCAACCCTTCTCGTCCATATGCTTATCCAATTTTATCTTAAAGCTCCCTACAGTTTTAGATCCCACTATAGCACTTGGTAGTCCATTCCACCCATCTACAACTCTGTTACCAAACCAATATTTGCCTATATCTTTTCTGAAACGAAATTTATCTAATTTGAAACCATTGGTACGAGTTCTTTCGCTATCACTGAGCTTTAGTACATTTGTCATGTCCCCTTTGTTAATCCCACTAACCCACTTGAACACCTCTATCATATCCCCTCTAACTCTGCGTCTCTCTAACGAATGTAAACCTAATTTCTTCAACCTTTCTTCATACGGAAGATTTCTAATATTATGGATCATTTTTGTCATTCTACGCTGTACTCTCTCCAATGAATCTATGTCCATTCTGTAATAAGGACACCAAAATTGGACAGCATAATCCATATGGGGTCTCACTAATGACAAGTAAAGTTTTAAGATAACATCAGCAGTTCTGTTACTCACACTCCTAGAGATGAACCCGAGAATCCTGTTTGCCTTATTACGAACGCCTATACACTGTTTTCTAGGCTTCAAATCATTGCTAACAAGCACACCTAGATCTTTCTCGCAGTCTGAATTTTCTAATTCTAAATTAGCTAGTTTATATTTAACATTTGTTTGCATCTTCCCTATCTTTAATACCTTGCATTTGTCAATGTTAAACTTCATCTGCCAATTTACTGACCATTCATGTAAGGTATCTAGATCCCTTTGGAGGCACTCTATATCGCTATCTGAATCAATTGATCTCCCCATTTTAGTATCGTCTGCGAATTTACTTATCCTACTAGTTATACCTAAATCTAGGTCATTTATGTATATAAGAAACAACAGGGGACCTAATACCGATCCCTGGGGGACACCACTTTTGACTGCTCCCCACTCTGACTTGGTACCATTTATGCTGACTCTCTGTTTCCTACCAATTAGCCATGACCTAATCCATCCCAACAACGCCCCACCTATTCCATGTGCCTCAACCTTCCTCATCAATCTCTCATGAGGGACTCTGTCGAAAGCTTTACTGAAATCTAAATATATAATATCGTATGCCTTGTCATTATCTACTGCTTCATATACCTCTGAGAAAAAACTAAGCAAATTAGTAAGGCAAGAACGTCCCTGTGTGAATCCATGCTGAGAAGAATTGATTAAGTTAAATGTTTCTAAGTGGTTTCTCATTTTCTAGCAATAATTGACTCTAGTAGCTTTCCTATGATTGAAGTGAGACTAATGGGACGGTAATTGGATGCTATTGATTTATCACCTTTTTTGAAAATCGGAACTACATTTGCAAGCTTCCAAGCTTCTGGAACTATACCTGTTTCTAATGAATTGTTAAAAAGAAATGTTAATGGGTAACTTAACTCATCTCTGCATTCTTTTAATACTCTGGCATATACCTCATCGGGACCAGGCGATTTCTGAGGTTTCAGTCTGTCAATTTCCTTAAGCACATCATTTCTACTTATAGTAACCGTACTTAACCTATTTTCTATACTATCTCTATACACCTTACGGACTTCTGGAATCTGTGCCAAATTTTCATTAGTGAAAACGGATAGAAACTGACTATTTAATGTACTGCACATTTCTAAATCACTTTCTGTCATTTCTCCTATCGAAGTTTTAAGGGGGCCTATTTTATCTCTAACTTTAGATTTATATAGCTGGTAAAAAGCCTTAGGGTTATTTTTTGAGTCATTGGCTATCCTGATTTCATAATTTCTTTTGTCTGTCCTTATACATTTTTTAACCTCTCTTGATAGATTCTGATAGTAAGCAAGTAGGTGAATTTCGCCTTTCTTTATTTTTCGATATATTCCTCTCTTTTTTCCTAGAAGGTCTAATAGTCTATTATTCATCCATTTGGGTTGGTTCTGTGTTGATCTAAATTTTCTTTTGGGGATATATTTATTTTGCGCATTGTGGAGTGAAGAAATAAAATTATTATATGTAGCTGTCAAATTATCCTGAGTTAAGACAGGTATCTGAGAGAGAGTATGTTCATTAGCGCACCTGGGTCCACTTAATAGTTTAACCATAGGATCGACTCTTAAGGCTCGTCTTAATCCACCATAATTGGCTTTTCTGAAATCTGGGATAAGTGTCGTATTCTCTTTAGCCTTTCCTGTCCATTGTATGTTAAAATAAATTGATTTATGATCACTATTTCCTAGTTGGTCTCCTATCTCTACATTATTTATAATTTGTTCATTATTACTGAGAACTAAATCGAGGATATTATTACCTCTAGTAGGCGAGTCTATGAATTGAAATAAAAAACTATCCTGTACCGCCTCAATAAACTCTTTTGAATCTGAGTCGCCGATTTGATGCTGCCAATCAATATTCGGAAAATTGAAATCCCCTATAATACACACATTGCTAAACCTTGATGCTATTTTCACTTCCTGCCATAAAGCTGTACCTTCGTTTCTACTCATATTTGGTGGTCTATAAATAACTCCAATAATTATGGTCTCACTACCTTCGCTAACCTCAACCCAAACACTTTCGTTATCAGTATTTAGTCTAATACCTGATTTAATACAGCTTTTTAAAGAACTCCTGACAAACACTGCTATTCCGCCGCCCCTCCTACTTGTTCGGTCGCGTTTAAACAAACTATATCCTGGTATATGGAATTCTGCTAAAAAATGTCTTGATTCTGTATTAATCCATGTTTCAGTCAGTGCTATAATGTCTATATTTTCGTTGCTAACAAGTGCTCTAAGTTCATCCATTTTGTTACATAAACTCCTACAGTTTGTATAATATAATCGCAATGAATTTATTTTACTGGTATCGGATTTACCTTTATTTCTAACTGAATTCCCATCTTCTGTTACACCTTTAATATTTCTACTAGCAGTACAATTAAAATCCTGTGACTGATATTTTCTATTCCTATCTGATGTACCAGTACGGCAATTTACCTTATCTAGACAATTATTCTTACTCATATTCTCAGGCTTTATTTTCAGCGAAACCCCGCGACAATCCTATCTATTGACCTAGCTAAATTTGCCACCCCTAGCCGAGAAAGATGAACCCCGTCCTGTGCGTACAACTGATTTTTACCATAGAAACGGGTCCAGTTATCAAGGAATGGTATTGCATTTGCATTACAGTATTTTTCCAGCCGACAATTGATACCAATTGCCCTAGATGACCATTCCTTGCTGACCCCTCTCCGTGGCAAGATACTGTGTACTACAGGTATGCCTCCCTTCCTCCTAACTTTATCTAACACCTCCCTGTACTGCCGAAGCAGTACTTCCGTCCTACCTTTACCAACATCATTGCTCCCTGTACTGAGACAGATAATGGGGCTATCTCCAATATCTTTCATGATGTAATCAATGTCCTCTAACACCTTCCCAACCCCGGCACCAGGCAGACAGACAAGCTTCCTAATATCAGTACAGGTGGACCTAGCTAAGTGTCTGACCATGGAGTCCCCAACAATTGAGAAGGACTTGCCTCTCCTTGTCGATGACTTGGTAGCAGCTGCGGCAGCGGCAGGAACTCCTGGGGCAGCAGTTGAAGGTACTCCTGGGGGGGCAGCAGTCACACCTGTTGGAGGCAACTCACTTACCTTTCTCCTGGTTTCCTCGCCGAAGGAAGCACTCGCAGCCTCACCATCACATTCGTCATCCAAGGTGATGAACTTGTTGCTGAGGGCAACTGGCCGCCGTAGAAATTTGCAGGTTGTTGCACTTGTTGGAACAACTGTCCAGGGAGCATCACGATCCCTAACAGCAGTTGCACTATCCTCACTTTTCTTCTCAGCCAAAGTCAGCTTTAAGGCCAAATTCTCGTCTTTGAGAGACTGCACCTCTCTCTCCACATTCTCCATCCTTTCTTGCAAAGCAAGACAAAGCTGGAGAATATGAGAGGAGGTAGCAATCTCGTCAACACCAGCCATTTTATGAAAGCGTTAATACTATCACCACACTATGGGCAAAGATATTCACTGGGAGTCACTAGGGACAGGTCCTCACTCAGCAAAGGTCAGGCAGGTGAATTCACTTAGTTTATGTCTATCACCAGCCCTACTCACAATCTAAACACTTAATTCACTTAGTTTATGTCTATCACCAGCCCTACTCACAATCTAAACACTTAATTCACTTAGTTTAAGTCTATCACCAGCCCTACTCACAATCTAAACACTTAATTCACTTAGTGTATGTCTATCACCAGCCCTACTCACAATCTAAACACTTAATTCACTTAGTTTATGTTTATCACTAGCCCTACTCACAATCTAAACACTTAATTCACTTAGTTTATGTCTATCACCAGCCCTACTCACAATCTAAACACTTAATTCACTTAGTTTATGTCTATCACCAGCCCTACTCACAATCTAAACACTTAATTCACTTAGTTTATGTCTATCACCAGCCCTACTCACAATCTAAACACTTAATTCACTTAGTTTATGTCTATCACCAGCCCTACTCACAATCTAAACACTTAATTCACTTAGTTTATGTCTATCACCAGCCCTACTCACAATCTAAACACTTAATTCACTTAGTTTAAGTCTATCACCAGCCCTACTCACAATCTAAACACTTAATTCACTTAGTTTATGTCTATCACCAGCCCTACTCACAATCTAAACACTTAATCACAGGGATCACAGGGATCTGCCTTGCTTAGGCCAATCGGCTTTCTGCAGACTCCCATTTTCTTATGTTCTTATGTTCTTAATTCACTTAGTTTATGTCTATCACTAGCCCTACTCACAATCTAAACACTTAATTCACTTAGTTTATGTCTATCACCAGCCCTACTCACAATCTAAACACTTAATTCACTTAGTGTATGTCTATCACCAGCCCTACTCACAATCTAAACACTTAATTCACTTAGTTTATGTCTATCACCAGCCCTACTCACAATCTAAACACTTAATTCACTTAGTTTATGTCTATCACCAGCCCTACTCACAATCTAAACACTTAATTCACTTAGTTTGTCTATCACCAGCCCTACTCACAATCTAAACACTTATTTCGGCTCAACATATGCAATTCGATATAAAATACTCGAGATATCTTTCAGAATAAATGCGAAAAGCCCAACCCGTTTTCTTCTTACCTGTGTTTTGTTGGCTTCCTAGCCAGTGTCGAACGGCGGAATTTAACTAGAGACTGGCGGTACAAGGTGTATCCATTTTTGCCAGGCTACAATGGAATAAATAGAAAACATCACCGAATTATGGTACTCTTAGCATTGCAAGAGAGAAGAGACGCGCGAGAGAAGTGATGACCGAGTGTGACTGAGTCTGAGACAGACTTGGCTAGCTTTGGAAGAATGTGGTCTCTCTCCGAGTTGCTAGTTAGTGTGAACTGTTCACCAATAAAACACTGCGGGATCAAATCCCTTGTTTTTGCACCATATTAATGACAGTTTTCACAATTAACATAGTTCTCTACATAATCTTCGTAATATAGGCCTAGGGCTACAATCACTACTACAACTACCATCACTATCATTCACTCTTTCGTGATGGGAATGAAGTGATGGCAACAACTCATTGCCCGCGATGCACAATATACAGCATGATGCAATACACAGCATGATGCAATACTTATTGCACCATGTTAGTAAACCATATACCACACTATACGGACGCATACAGCCTCCCGGGAATGTTTGGCAGTGATTGGTCTGCACTCTGCACATTACTTTGACAAATTCGCTTTAGACCAAACGCCACCATACCTTGAGGGTGTGGCCAACAGACGATTGTGACGTCATGAAATTGTAGCGCCGCTACTCGCAAAACGTATCGCTGTCGCCTAAATTTGTTTTTGTACTGGAGACGTCTTTTGCGTTTTATTTCAATCACATTTACAACGATTTTATGAAGATTAGGTAAGATGTATGATAGCTAAAACGACAATTAAGACAGTTTTGAGAGGACATTTGGAAGTCAGAGATTTACTTAAAATAGTATCTTGTGTCTATGTGTATGAAGACAAAAGGCAAGGCAATATATATATATAAGATACTGCCCACGGTATGTGTACAGGCACTAACATAGTACCCGACAAAAATTATCCATAATATTAGAAATCTTCCGTATGAAGAAAGGTTGAAGAAATTAGGCTTGCATTCGTTAGAGAGACGCAGAGTTAGAGGTATTCAAGGCAATGGGTTAGTGGGATTAATAAAGGGGACATGAAAAATGTACTAAAGCTCACTGATAGCGAAAGAACTCGTACAAATGGTTTCATATTAGATAAATTTCGTTTCAAGAAAGATATAGGAAAATATTGGTTTGGTAACAGAGTTGTAGATAGGTGGAATAGGCTACCAAGTGCTATAGTGGGATCAAGAACGATAGGGAGCTTTAAGATAGAATTAGATAGTCATATGGACGAGATGGGTTGGTGTAAGGGGGATCTGTCAGGTGTGGGCCAATCGGCGTTTTGCAGACCCCCGTTTTTCTGACCTCTGACCGTTTCGGTGAGGTCAGTCCTAATGGTGTTAGTAAGCTGGGCTTATAATTAGGCCTTATAATTAGGGTTGGGTGTGACAAGGATCTGCCTTGTGTAGGCCAATCGGCTTTCTGCAGACTCCCATTTTCTTATGTTCTTATGTTCTTATGTTATGCCTTGCAACACAATCCCACCCCTACTCTGTGCAACTCTCCAACCCAAGAGTGAAACGCTATTCCCAGACTTTCTTCTATTTTACTGCTGAGCTCTGGAACTCTCTCCCAGAATCATTATTTCCCTCTTCCTATGACATATATTGCTTCAAACTTCGTGTGTCCAGGCATTTTAGCTCGAACGTCCCTTGATTTTGGCCCTGTCACTCTTTCAACTCTGGGGGAGGCACTCGCTACAGCTAGTTCTGCCTTTTGTCTCCGTCATTCACATAGAAAAACAAATATATATATATGCAAAATATATATATATATATATATATATATATATACGGTATATATATATATGTATATAGATATATATAGTATATTAGCACACCAACACAGCCCAGCAAAAAGTATAAATTTTTTAGTTTTCCACGCCAGCACCCCTCACCCCCCCCCCCCCCCCTGCCAGGCCTGAACAAACAATACATTAGCATACCTTCATGCCATCCAGTTCACTGACAATTTCCCGATAGCTTTTTCCAGGCCCCGTACCAACACACGCATTTGTCACTGGTCCATCCAAATAGTTTAGGACTTCGCTGCAGCCACACTTAAGGGGAGTCACAGGCATCTTTTATCTTTCTCTCCTTTTCTCTCTTTCTCTGGCTTGTATCCATTCGGCCCCATTCAGCCAACTGTTTTAAGACGTTTATCCCCATCCAGGTGTTGATTTCTTCCTGACGAGCGAAAGCGAGCCAGCATTGTATGGAGAAATCCGGCTTCGCCGGAATTTTTTTTTTATCGAAAAATTTACAAATGTAGTTTGCTGTCAAAACAAACAAAATATATATGATGGCTCGCTACCGCTCGCCAGGAAAATATTCACACCTGGATGGGGGTAAACGTCTTAAAACAGTAGGCTGAATGGGGCCGAATGGATACAAGCCAAAGATTGAATGAGAGAAAGATAAGAAAAACGAGGTGAGTCCCCTTAAGCTGGTATCACACGAGCGATTTTTCACTCAACATTTATCCTTAACACTGGTCTAGCAGCTTATGTGGTCAACATATACAATATTTTGGTTGCCTAAGTTCATCTACCGTCAGTCTAGTTTCCGATACCGTTGCAAATTATTCCAGAAATGTTGCCAGAATTTTTTTGATGATCGAATGTTGACTATAAAAGCTCTCGTGTGATACCGGATTTACCTCGCGGAATTTACAACTTTGTTTAATTAACGTGTCTATTGCAGGCATGCGTAATTTGGGCTTATATAACTCTCATTCTGCATTACATATGTGTATTAGCGATCATTATAAGGGGAGATGGGTCGTTTTCTGGTCCCCCTTCTCCCTCATGTTTAGCACCATTGCTTTTGAGATTTCAATACGGTTGGCCCGTTACTCCGGCAATTTTAAGACCTTTCGCCCCATTTCATTGTCAAGACTTTTCGTGTCATTTAGGTGTCGATGTTTTCCTGGCGAGCGATAGGGAGCATGTAATTTAAGAGAAAACGACCTTTGGCCGAGACATTTTGCTATCGAAAAATATACACATTGATCTTGACGTAGGATATTGGGCGGGTGTATTTTAAACTTGATGGAGGTCTAGCAAGGAAACTAAGACATAAAGGTATTCATTAATTAATAGACCAACAAAATGGCCATCTCCCCCCCCTTAAGAAGGATGGTGGGTCACCGCATTTTTGTGGATGAGTGGTGAGAGTAAATTGTCTGGTTTCTCTGACTGTGGTGGGGTGGGGTACGAGTTACTGAGTTTCTTGGGGTATCTGTTCTAAGTGGCATATCATAATTATACAGTATGTTGCCTGTTTCCCTCATCGATTGTGCCTAGATGCTGATTTATACACCCACCCACTCACACACCCTACCCCCGCCCCCCTACCCCCACCCACATATACCCAACCACGCACTCGCACACCCATCCGCTCACTCTATCCCCCACCCCCTTCCCCACACACACAAGCGCATCCACTCCCCCTTCCCCCACCCACTCCACACACACACACACCACAAAAGCACCCCCAGCCTCACAAAGAAACCCCCCTCATCCCCTTACCAACCCCCCAACACACACACACACAGTTTTCCTGCACTGTTGATCGTCGTTCCAATAAACCCTATCCGGTACTGATGACACAAAGAACCGAAGACCCGTACCGACTGCATAACATAGCTTACAATAGCATATCATAACATATAACATAGCATAACACACATAGCATAACATAAAATAGCATAGCATACCAACTAATAACATAGCTTAACATTATCATATAGAATAGCATAGCATACCATCTAAGAACATAGCTTAACATTATCATATACAATAACATATCATACCATATTATACCATGACACATAACATAGCATAGCATACAATAACATTGCATAACATATAAAGCATAACATACCATATATTAATACACCATAGAATATCATATAACAACACAGAATATCGCAACGTATAATAGCATATTATAGATTATCACTATCTGGACCGCTATTAAGGGGAGGTTTCTAGTTTGTTTCCTACTCTTCCAGCAATCTTAAGATTTCACCCCCTTGACCCCCTTTCAAGATAAATTTGTACATTTTTCGGTAGAAAAATGTCCCGGCCAAAGGCTGATTACTCTTAAATTACAGGCTCGCTATCGCTCGCCAGGATAAAATCGACACCTAAATGGCACGAAAGGTCTTAACATTGACAGAATGGGGCGGAAATTCTTAAAAATCACCAAACTAATGGGGCAAACGTCTTAAAATCTCAAAAGCAATGGGACTAGACATGAGGGAGAAAGGGGTCTAGAAAAAAATCCCTCAAGTGGAAACCTCCCCCTTAACACTTCAATGTGTTATTGTAAACATTCAAGCCTTCCTGTGCCACCTTAAATTATTATTAAAAAATAAAACCCCCTCTCTACTCCAACCTCTCTCTCTCTCTCTCTCTCACACACATAATAAACCGATTATTATTATTTATCATTATTACACACAACACGCACGCACAAACCCAAACACACACTCTCACACTCTCCCCCACCTCTCTTTCTCTCAATCTTTTTGGAACACAGCACGCACACACACACACTCTCACACTCTCCCCCACCTCTCTTTCTCTCAATCTTTTTGGAACACAGCACGCACACACACACACACACTCTCCCCCACCTCTCTTTCTCTCAATCTTTTTGGAACACAGCACGCACACACACACACTCTCCCCCACCTCTCTTTCTCTCAATCTTTTTGGAACACAGCACGCACACACACACACTCTCCCCCACCTCTTTTTCTCTCAATCTTTTTGGAACACAGCAGGCACACACACACACTCTCCCCCACCTCTCTTTCTCTCAATCTTTTTGGAACACAGCACGCACACACACACTCTCCCCCACCTCTCTTTCTCTCAATCTTTTTGGAACACAGCACGCACACACACACACTCTACCCCACCTCTCTTTCTCTCAATCTTTTTGGAACACAGCAGGCACACACACACACTCTCCCCCACCGCTCTCTCTCAATCTTTTTGGAACACAGCACGCACACACACACACTCTCCCCCACCTCTCTTTCTCTCAATCTTTTTGGAACACAGCACGCACACACACACACTCTACCCCACCTCTCTTTCTCTCAATCTTTTTGGAACACAGCACGCACACACACACACACAAATTCCTCCCACCCCACCTTCTCTCTCTCTCTCTCTCTCTCTCGCTGTACCTAGTTCATAAAGGTATATACAGTATAGTCTCCCAACACTCTCTAGTGTTGTTATCATCTCTCCAGTATACTAATAGACAACCTCTAAAAGACCTTCAATGTTTCCTGTAGCTTCTCTCGGGTGCAAGTGTACCGTACCCAGTTTAGGTGCAGGTGGACAGTAATTTATTTGAATATTTATTTGCCAATTTATATAATACTTTCTTTAGTTTCCTCCTTAGAACACCAATAAGCAAAAAATAAACATCCGCAAGATGTTTCTAGATAAATTTGTACATTTTTCAACCGACAAAATTATCCAGCCTAAATTACAGGCTCGCTGTCGCTTGGCAGGAACACATCGACATCTAAATGGCCCGAAAGGTCTTAATATTGACAAAGAAATTGGGCGAAAAGTCTTAAAATCGACAAACTAATGAGGTGCAGGTGTACTGTCATTTAACCCCTTCTGTACTGGTGACTTTTTTTTAACCCTCTGAAGATCCGATACGCATTACTTTTTCTGATTTCTGGCTATTATTAGACGGTTTTATTCAGCTTAGGACGGGTATGTGAAAGTCAGAGGATTAATTGAGATACCGGTAGTCTTTACCCGTATTTATTCCACAGATCCTTCCTAAGTTGTAAACAAATCGTCAAATGATAGCCTGAATAAATTAACATAAATTAACGTAAATTAACATAAATCGTCAAATGATAGATAGCCTGAATAAATTAACATAATGCGTCATAAACTGTAATTAACATAATGCGTCATAAACTTTAATTAACATAATGCGTCATAAACTTTAATTAACATAATGCGTCATAAACTTTAATTAACATAATGCGTCATAAACTTAATTTAATTTATTCTAGCTATGCTTAGACGATTTTGTGCAGCTTAATTAAGGGGAGATTTCCACTTGAGGGATTTTTTTATTTACCCCTTGGAACCTCTCCGGGTGGTCGGGGGCCGGGGGAGTGCTGGAGCGACCTTGGTGACCCTGGTCTCTGGGTCTTCTCCTGGGTGACCTGGATGTGTGTGAGTTTGTGCTTTTTATCTGTGTTTATTTGTTGTTTTATGTTGTTTTTGTGTTTTCCCTGTTCTTGCTCTGTCTTGAGTCGGCTACCTCCAAAATGGGGATTGGGCCTGAGCATATAAATAGATAGATAGATAGATAGAATAGTTTTAAATGTCCAAGCCTAATTCCTGGTTGACTATTCACCTAATGTTATAAATATATCCTTCATCCTAAGAGCATCGACACCTGAGTGGGGTGTAGCGTCGTATTATCGTCAAACTAATGGGGTGAAACATCTCAAAATCTCTAAACTTATGGAGCGAAACAGGAAACCACAAAGACCTCCCTCGGACCAACTAGGCTAAACCCTTTCAGTACCGGTGACGTTTTTTTTTTTTTGGTATTGGATTACAACTACATCTCGACGATTATATATTATAGCTTAAGAATTATATATGGTATAGGCAAACACAAGTGAAATAGTCTGTAACCTTCTATAATATGTAGACGTCCCTCCTAACCTGAATAGAATCGTCTAATGGTTACCAGTTCATAATGAAAAGAATGTCACCCGGTACTGAATGGATTAAGGGGTGGGGGATGTTTTTTTTCTTTTTTCTGGGCCCCATTCTTCCTCATGTTTAGCCCCATTAGTTTTCAGATTTTAAGAGGTTAGGATTTTTTTTTTGGGCGATTTTAAGACCTTTCGCCCCATTTATTCGTCAATATGAAGACTTTTCCTGTCATTTACGTGTAGATGTTTCTTTGCGAGCGATAACAAGCCTGTAATCAAGGAGGGACCGGCCGAGACATTTGTCTACCGAAAATGTACAAATACACCGTCTTGGTGGTGTAATGGTTAAGGTGTCTACAAATCTGTGTGTGATAACCCGGGTTCGAATCCTGGTGGATCACATAATTATATGCTTTCATTAATTTCATTGGAGGTGTTTGGTGTTGCGGCGAAATTAATACAAAATAGAATATCGAAAAGGGTGATCTTGAGGATTTTTTTGTTATACGTTTGATGGAGGTCTAGGGAGGAAACGAAAATAATAATACAAAGATAAATAATAATACAAAGATAAATAATAATACAAAGATAAATACATAATACAAAGATAAATAATAGTACAAAGATAAATACATAATACAAAGATAAATAATAATACAAAGATAAATAATAATACAAAGATAAATAATAATACAAAGATAAATAATAATACAAAGATAAATAATAATACAAAGATAAATAATAATACAAAGATAAATACATAATACAAAGATAAATACATAAGCAAATATATACGTGCATCCACTCTTACGGAACCAAACGTGTCTTAAGGGGGGTGACCTGTTTTTGTTCTTCTCTCTCTTTCTCTTTCTCTGGCTTGTATCATTTCGGCTTCATTCAGCCTACTGTTTTAAGACTTTTATTCCCATCCAGGTGTCAATTTCTTCCTGGCGAGCGATAGTGAGCCAGCATTGTATGAAGAAATTCGGCTTCGCCGGAGATATGTTTCTATCGAAAAATTTACAACTTTAGCTTGCTGTAAAAAACATTATTAAATATATGCTGGCTCGCTAGCGCTCGCCAAGAAAAAAATCAACACCTGGATGAGGATAAAAGTCTTAAAACAGTAGGCTGAATGGGGCCGAACGGATACAAGCCAGAGAGAGAAAAACAAAACGAGGTGGGCCCCCTTAATAGTACTATGATATGTATATACCACGGTTATGATTCATGCCTCTCTCTCTCTCTCTCTCTTTCTCACACACACACACACACACACACAAACTGTACATACACACACACAAACACCATGTGTAGATGTCTGCCTCTGCCTCTCACTCTTACACACACACACACACACACTCCATGTGTTGATGTCTGCCTCTGCCTCTCACTCTCTCTCTCTCTCTCTCTCTTACACACACACACACACTCCATGTGTAGATGTCTGCCTCTGCCCACCCCCTCTCTCTCTCGCTCTCTCTCTCTCTATAGGCTATAACCCCTGGTGGCCTATTTCTGTTTAAATAAACATAAAATTGTTTTCGGTTCGGCTATCACTGCGTATTCAAATTTAATTTTGTTTTGTTTTAATTTTTGGTTAGGCTATCACCGCTGATAACCTATTTGTGTGTATTTCAAAATTTTTGTTTTCGGTTAGGCCTATTTAAGTAAGTGAAGCGACCTGAAGGGAGTGAAGTGTTTTTAAAGTGAGTTTAGTGTTTTTAAAGTGAGTTAAGTGTTTTTAAGTGAGTGAAGTGAACTGAAGAAAGTGATCGTCACCATGCCTCGTGCCTGTACGAACTGCGCCGGTAGGTTTGGTGCTTCCATGTTTGCTCCTGCCGATCCACAAGTCTGCCGACTCTGCCAGCAACGAGGGGATTTGACAGCAAAATTGGATGAAGCCCTCAACAAGATCAACGCCCTCACCAGGAAGCTGGAATCACTCCAAGAGTTTGTAACACTCAACGTTGGAGTATCACTAACTCAAATTGTTTCAACTCCAGCATCCACCACCGCCCCAACGTCATCTGCCAACAATCCAACACCTGCAGTAGACACTGCAGCAGATGCTTCTGATGAACCTGAGCCGACATCAAACCAGGACAGCCGCCCTGTTCACCTTAGTCTCTCCCCCACTCCTCGTGCAAGAAGCCTGCTAGCACGAACAGTACCAACCCCCCGCCCCCGTTCTAACCACTCCTCTCCCCGACCTGTACGTAGAGTCCCGCCACCACAGGTTTCCGGATTTACACCAGTGAGGAACGGTGCACGGCCAACGCAGAAAAGGTCTCATCTACCAGTCACAATGTCCAACAGATTTGAGATATTGGTAGAGATGGAAGACGAACCAGAAGAGACCAGGCTCGTTGGGGATTCCATCCTACAAGGACAGGTCGAAGAGTTCTGCGACAGAGTCCCAAATCAACGAAAAAGATTTTGCATCCCAGGAGCTGGACTGGACGACATTGTGGAAGCCTTCGAAGATACCACAAAGGATGCAAATGAAAATACCCTTTTTGTCATCCATGCTGGTTCAAATGACGTCATGCGCACCAAATCCGAAGAGTTGATGGAGAAATATCGCAAGATGATCCAGCACTACAAAAACAAGTCAAGGCATATCATCATCTCAGGCATTCTCCCCAAGATCGACGCACCTGACCAATTCTACGACAAGGCTTTCAGCACAAATAGCCGACTAAAACATTTGTGTCTGAGGGAAGAAGTTGAATTCATCAACCTCTGGGACAACTTCTACAACCAGCCTACTCTGTTCCGCAAGGATGGCACTCATCTAAACCCTGTGGGTTCAGCACGCATGGGTCGTCTCCTACACGAAGCAGTCCGCAGCCATGGATCAAAAAACGCCATCCGAGAAGAAGCAGCAGTGACATAAATCATCCAACGCCAAGAAAAAAACAGAGGCAACCGAGGACCACCAGCGATAAGGACCGAAGACAGCGAGGACCGAGGACAGCCATGAACATAAATGTAGATCCAACAAGAACCAAAAATATTATTAAAGAGCGTTCCGTGAGTTCTAAAATAACAAATTTAAAGGTTTTCTATGCAAACGCTCGTAGCATACGCAATAAATTTTCAGATTTAGAGGAGCTAGTGTTTACAGAAAATTATGATGTGATTGGCATAACAGAATCTTGGCTCAATACAGAAGATAGAGACTTTTTAGCAGAGTATTCACTTCCCGGTTATGTAATGTTTGAGAAAAGCCGAATAAATCGAAATGGAGGTGGCGTTTTACTTTATATCAAAGAAAGTCTTAACCCTACCCTCTTGTCAAAACCTCAAATTGTGAACGTCGACGCATCTTTTGTGCTAATAAAGAATAATAAAGGTACCAAAATAATACTTGCATTAATATACAGACCTCCAGCTCAATCAGTGCAAACTGACCGAGAAATTTACGAACAAATTGCAGATGTAAGTAACTCACAAGATACCGTAATTTTTGGTGACTTTAATTTACCTGTGACCAAGTGGGGCGATACTCTTACTTCACACTCCGGACATGACTTGTATACGAACTTGCAAGAGAGTTCGCTTTATCAATTTGTTGGAACGCCGACCCGTGGTAATAACGTTCTTGACATTGTACTTGCAACAAAAGAAGAATTAATAGAGAATTTGAATGTTGGTGATGAATTCAGTAACAGCGACCATCGTACGATAACTTTCACTTTAAAGTTTACTAGTAACGAACCAAATAGTAGCATCGAAAAAGTCCCTAATTTCAAGAAAGCAAACTTCCATAAACTTAGAGCTATGTTTAAAGAAACTGACTGGAGCTTTTTAATTCACAATAACGACATAAATACATCTTGGAAGTTATTCGAAGCCACTTACCTAAAAGCAGTGCAAGACTGCATACCATCGAAAACTCGGCGTCCAGGCCATAATAATAAGCCCAAATGGTGGAATAAAGATATTTCAAACTGCCTGCTTGCTAAAAAATTTGCTAATGATAGATTAAAATCCTCACAAAATTACGAAGAACGGCTGAAATTTGTAGAGCTACGACGCAAAGCCAAAAAGTTAATTAAGCAAAGTAAAAAGACCTTAGAGTTACATATTGCGAATCAAAGTAAAACAAACCCGAAAGAATTCTATAGTTATATCAGAAAGAAAAAAGTCGTTACTTCAACTGTTGGACCGTTAGTCGATGAAAATGGAGAATACACCAAAGACGAAGAACAAATGAGTAATGCCCTCAATACCTTCTTTGCATCAGTTTTTACAACAGAAGACTTCAGTGATATCCCTACACCATCGCCGATTCAGATTGATAATTCAGATGTTCTAAGCAATATCACCGTTACAGAGAGAGAAGTATTGAATTGTTTAGATAAACTCAAGGTAAATAAAACGCCTGGACCTGATACAATCTCGCCTAGAGTTCTAAAGGAAGCTAAGGATGAGCTCTCTAAACCACTGACATTACTATTCAATAAATCCTTGCAGTCTGGAACTATGCCCGATCAGTGGAAGCTAGCCAACGTAACACCGATATTCAAAAAAGGCAGCAAATCCCTACCCAGTAACTATCGTCCAATTAGCTTAACCTCAGTTGTATGTAAAATGCTAGAAACGGTCATACGAGACAGACTCGTAAATCACTTAGAGGAAAATAACATACTTAAAGATACTCAACACGGCTTTCGTAAAAAACGTTCCTGTTTAACAAACCTCTTAGACTTCTTCCACGATATCCTCAACCTCTACGATGAGAGTAAAGCTGTAGATATTATATACCTTGATTTTCAAAAGGCCTTTGACAAAGTTCCCCACAAACGTTTACTGCTAAAACTAAAAGCGCATGGAATACAAGACGGTGTGTTGAAATGGATAGAAAATTGGCTCAGCGACAGAAAGCAAAGAGTAGTCATAAACGGTAAGGCATCAAAATGGACCAATGTAAGTAGCGGGGTACCCCAGGGATCGGTACTAGGACCAATTCTCTTTCTAATTTACATCAACGACATAGATGAGGGTCTCACCTGTACAATCTCAAAATTTGCTGACGATACAAAATTGCAAATAGCGTACTCTCAAAAGAACAAGTTGACGATATGCAACACAATCTAGATAAATTGTCATGTTGGGCCCAAATTTGGCAAATGAGTTTCAATGCGGATAAATGTAAAGTACTACATATCGGATACCTAAATGAGAAAGCAAACTATTCGATGAATGGCACTCAGCTTAAGAATGTAAACAGAGAAACCGATCTGGGAGTAACAATATCGAGTAACCTAAAACCGAGTCAACAATGTTCAGAAGTTGTTAAGAAGGCAAACAAAATAATTGGCTTTATAGGCAGGTCATTTGAGCATAAATCCAAAGAAGTTATCCTAACCCTTTACAATTCATTAGTCCGCCCTCTTCTGGAATACTGCGTTCAATCCTGGTGCCCTTATTACCAAAAAGATATAAACAAGCTAGAACGAGTTCAACGTAGAGTTACCAAAATGATACCTAGCCTAAAGAACAAACCATACGAAGAGCGTCTTAGAGAATTAAATCTATTTCCTTTAACCCAGCGCAGATTAAGAGGTGACTTAATTCAAGTGTTCAAAATCATCAAAGGCATCGACAATATGAACTGTAGTAAGTACTTCACTATCGACCAATCTAATTACACGCGGGGAAACGGTTGCAAAATTATTGGTAAATCTTTTAACTCACACGAATCTAAGAATTTCTTCTTCAATCGAGTTGTCAACTTGTGGAATGGGCTTCCCCGAAATGTTATAGACTGCATCACCGTTGATTCATTTAAACTCCGCCTAGACAAATATCTCGCATCAAACCCGCGACTGACTGCGTTTGTAAATGAATAACTTTATTTTATCCCCCCCTCAGTTACTAACCCATCTGTCCCCTACTAACTTCCTAATCCTGCCACGGACATTAGTTCCAGGGCAGTAATTCCCTTTCCAATGTTCCCTTACCCACTCTAAACCACTGTTTGGACACTTGATCCTCAGTGTTTTGGAGGACAAGCAACCTAGAAGGGTCACTAGATCTGTTGTTGCTTGATTTCCTTTGTACTCCTTTGTACTTTGTACTCCTTTGTACTCCTTTGTACTCCTTTGTACTACTCTATCACACACACACACACACACACACACTCCATGTGTTGATGTCTGCCTCTACCTCTCTCACTCTCACTCTTTTTCTTTCAATTTCTCTTTCTAGTATTCTGTGATATCCGAGTCTTCCACATTCCTTTAATTGGGGTTCTGCTATCTTTACTACCTCCTGACCGCCCCGTTCGGATCTCAATGTCTTTGCGGTCAGTGTATCTGTGTAAATCTATGAAAATATAGTAGACTAGCAGGGGTACCCGGCGTTGCCCGGGTAATCACCATAATCACCATCACTACTACCACCACTACTACTACCATAATCACCATCATCAATACTACCATAATCACCGGCCTCGACCTCCCTGTACCTCATTAAACGGCGACCTCGATTTTGGCCGCTAAATGACCTCCGATTTTGGATCTGACCTCATCCGTACCCCCATTTTGGGGGCCTGCGAACAACTTTCGTT
>CM064523.1:14020232-14056479 GCA_032716605.1 Paralithodes platypus
TAGTTGGTAAACCTGACTACATATGTTTGGTAAACCTAACTACATATGTATATTGTAGTTGGTAAACCTGACTACATATGTATATTGTAGTTGGTAAACCTGACTACATATGTATATTGTAGTTGGTAAACCTGACTACATATGTATATTGTAGTTGGTAAACCTAACTACATATGTATATTGTAGTTGGTAAACCTGACTACATATGTTTGGTAAACCTAACTACATATGTATATTGTAGTTGGTAAACCTGACTACATATGTTTTTATTGCCACCCTATGTGTAACTTAGTCAATAATTGCCCGCCACTTCAGTAATGCAGTCATCTTCTGTAGCAGTTACGGTGATTTCTTGTTACTGTCTTATTGTAGCACGGTTAAGGCTGGTATGGTTTCTTGTTACTGCCTTATTGTAGCACGGTTAAGGCTGGTATGGTTTCTTGTTACTGCCTTATTGTAGCACGGTTAAGGCTGGTATGGTTTCTTGTTACTGCCTTATTGTAGCACGGTTAAGGCTGGTATGGTTTCTTGTTACTGCCTTATTGTAGCACGGTTAAGGCTGGTATGGTTTCTTGTTACTGCCTTATTGTAGCACGGTTAAGGCTGGTATTGTTTCTTGTTACTGCCTTATTGTAGCACGGTTAAGGCTGGTATGGTTTCTTGTTACTGCCTTATTGTAGCACGGTTAAGGCTGGTATGGTTTCTTGTTACTGCCTTATTGTAGCACGGTTAAGGCTGGTATGGTTTCTTGTTACTGCCTTATTGTAGCACGGTTAAGGCTGGTATGGTTTCTTGTTACTGCCTTATTGTAGCACGGTTAAGGCTGGTATGGTTTCTTGTTACTGCCTTATTGTAGCACGGTTAAGGCTGGTATGGTTTCCTATTACTGCCTTATTGTAGCACGGTTAAGGCTGGTATGGTTTCTTGTTACTGCCTTATTGTAGCACGGTTAAGGCTGGTATGGTTTCTTGTTACTGCCTTATTGTAGCACGGTTAAGGCTGGTATGGTTTCTTGTTACTGCCTTATTGTAGCACGGTTAAGGCTGGTATGGTTTCTTGTTACTGCCTTATTGTAGCACGGTTAAGGCTGGTATGGTTTCTTGTTACTGCCTTATTGTAGCACGGTTAAGGCTGGTATGGTTTCTGATTCGCTAGGTGCAAGTGCTTCAGGGGGACTTTGTAGAGTCTTGCTGAGACACTGTTAGCGCTATACCAACAACTGTGATGCCATGATGGGGCCGAGTTGTGACAAGTGTTAATTGTACTGTACTACAGTGAAGAGACTAAAACCACGATCTCTGTGGATGAAGCAGTCTGTAAACTTGTGTGTATGTATGTATGTATGTATTTATATACCGCATTCGAGTACTCAGTTCTAGTCTCAGTCAATTAAGGGGAGGTTTTTAGTTTGGTCTCTAGATATCCATCACGCTTAAGATTACACCTCCTTGAGCCCCTTTCAAGAGAAATTTGTACATTTTTCGGTAGAAAAATGTCCCGGCTGAAAGCCGGTTCCTCTTAAATTACAGGCTCGCTATCGCTCGCCAGGATAAAATCGACACCTAAATGGCACGAAAGGTCTTAAAATTGACAGAAATGGGTCGAAAGTTCTTAAAATTGTCAAAATAATGGGGCGAACGTCTTAAAATTAGAAAAGCAATGGGGCTAAACATGAGGGAGAAAGGAGTCAAGAAAAAAATCCCTCAAGTGGAGACCTCCCCTTAAGGTCCATTTGCTCATTCAAAGTGTACAGGCTGCTCTCCTAGTGTACAATAGCGCCAATAAGTGATGTCTAGGCACCAAGTATGTTCAGCAATATCTAAGCTTCATTTCTTTATATCGAGTGAAATATACAAACATGTTCCTACACTTACCCCTCCCCCCTATTCAACATCTGACAGACAGTAATACAGCACAGAGAAAGCCAAACGTAATGACAGCTAGAACTTGATTTCTTAGCGCGATCATACCGCTAATTAGAGGTACCAGCATCTTAAGGGGGGTACCTGCTTTTGTTTAGCTTTCTCTCCTTTTCTCTCTTTCCCTGGCTTGTATCCATTCGGCCCCATTCAGCCAACTGTTTTAAGACGTTTATCCCCATCCAGGTATCGATATCTTCCTGGCGAGCAATAGCGAGCCAGCATTGTATGGACAAATTTGGCTTCACCGGAGACATTTTTCGATTAAAAAATGTAAACATTTAGCTTACTCTCAAAACAGTAATATATATATGCTGGCTTGCTACCGCTCACCAGGAAAATATTGACACCTGGATGGGGGTAAGCGTCTTAAAACAGCAGGCTGAATGGGGCCGAATGGATACAAGCCAAAGAGAGAGGGAGAGAAAGAGAACAAAATGCGAGGTGGGCTCCCTTAATATCAAATACAAGAAAATAATCAAAGGCATTATATACAAAGAAATATGTATAATATTCATTAAAGTTCACCAGATATTATCCCGTAAAATATTGGTTTTGTGAATATTAAAATTTCAAGGGAAGAACATTAGGTAAACCCGCCCAATGAAACGTAAGATTATTTATTAACAGTCACCACAGTCCTGGTCAGAGCCACTACCGTCATATTAAGACTTCAAATTTTATAAGAAACTTCAAATATAAAGGACCTATGACAGCCCCTAAAACTTTCGAAATATACTGTATCTTACCATTTAAAACCTCAAAATATACTAAAATCTATAAGCCTAATACAAATTGAAAGGCTGTAATTGCTAAAAAAACAAACATAAAATGGCATAAAATCAACACTCACCACGTCATGTGTTAACGCCTTGAAGATTATGACGCATTTTGGCAGTTTATTCTGGTTCTCATTAGACGATTTTATAGACAGCATAGGAAGGATCTGTGGGAATTAAATGGGTAAAGACTATCTCAATCAACCTTCTGAGTTTCATATACCCTTCCTAATCTGAATAAAATCATCCCATAATAGCCAGGAAAAACTCTTAGAGATGCGATAACGCATTTTGGTAAATTGATACGGTGTGACAGTCACGAGTTTTAGCATGTGTTTTATTTTTGTTTTTGCATTTTTTCTTTGATATACAGCGTTGTTTTAGGACTGTCGCAAATGAGTATTTACCCATTATCCAACAATCTAAAAAGACGGCCCCCACTAGTGGGGAGGGCTATGAAGATCAGGGAAATTGCGGGGTAAAAGGGGACCTTGGCTCGGGTTTAGCGATTTTTTGAAGTAAAAAAACACAGTAACCTAACCTAGAACGTTGGATACAAGAATAACCCTTACCTACCAGCTAGTATGTGTCCCTAGTTTATCCCATACCTACCAGCTGATCCCTTGTCATGAACCTAACTAAGAAACCTAACCTAACGTAACCTAACCTAAAAGTAATACGTGGATAGCGGGAAAAGTGTAATCCGGCAGAGAGAACATAAACAAAGTGACAGTGGTTTTGTGCAGTGGGGACTCTGAAAATTGTATAGGGGAGGGAAAATAAAATGTACACAATTACCAAAGCAGCACTGGATCGTGCAACTGTAAAGGTCCCCCGAGTAAGGTAGGAGGGAAACAAAAAATCTATAAAGCAGAAATCCCGTAACACAGGACTTGTCATTATGCAGACAAGACTCTGTGTTTTACCCTTATAATACATTTGCGAAGGGAAGGACATATATAGGACTGAAGACTATTATATAACATACCTATAGGCTACACAAACATCGATGGGGCTTGTAACTGTCACACCGTAAAATCTTACCCGCATTTTTGTTCTGGTTCATGGTTATTATTCGACAATTTAAATCAGATTAGGAAGGGTGTATGAAAGTCAGAGGGTTAACTGAGATAGTATCTACCCATATAATTCCCACAGATCCTTCTAAAACTGCATAAAATCGACTAATGACAGCCAAAATAAACTGTGGAGTCTGCATCTGGGGTTGCGGTGTCGACAAACCTGAAATTCATACACACATTAGGATCCAATACACATCATAACCTTAACCCTTTCTGTACCGGCGACGTCTTTTTCATTATATTCTGGCAACTAGCTAACTATTTTATGCAGGTTAGGAAGGACTTCTACCGATTAAACGGCTACAGACTATTTCAATTCATCCTTTAGCTACCGTATATCCTTCCTAAGCTTCATAAAATCGTCTAAATATAGATGATATCAAATAAGACTACATCACCAGTACTGAAAAGTTTAAAGGGATTTTTTTATTTTTTTATATAATTATATATTTTTTTACTTTTTAATAGTTTCTTCCATATACCTATATCAAGCTTATAATGATACCCCTAAGATCCCCTTCGAGATAAATTTGTGCATATTTTCGGTAGAACATTTTTCCTCTTATATTGTAGGCATGCTATCGCTCGCCAGGAAACAATCGGCACGAAAATTGAGGTCCAGAAATCCCCCCTTGATTTATATAATGATCCGACACCCTTCACGAAGCCCTGCACATTTAAAATATAAGCTTTAAACTGGCATTTGTAGAAGCTCTTATGGATCCTTAGCAAATTTGACTCACATGGGTACCACTTAATTGTAATTCAGATACCCCAACAATCTAGGACTTTACTCAAATTAGTCTACTTTGAATAGACATTAGCCTAACCTAACAACCTTACCTAACCTATCCTAGTATTATGGGAGGGGGCTACCGCCCCCAAACCCCCGCGGATTGGGTATTATAACTATACAAATGAACGGGATAAAGTATATGGAGTTTACTCTGCAATCTTCAGCTGTGGCTGTCGATAACAGGAAAGTACCAATAAAAATGTACTGACTTCTTGTAGGTGAAGCTCCACTCTGATTGGCTACTAAATATCAGGGAGGAGCCTCCAAGGAGGCTAGAATGTAAACAAAGTGTCCTGGACTGGCTGTACAAAAATAACTGATAACGTTATAGGAGAGTGAAAATCAAATTGACAAAATAAGAAAAGTAGCACTTATTCGCACATCAGTAAGGTTCCCGAGTAAGGCAAGAGCGAAAAAAAAAAAAAAATCAATGAGACAGGAATCCCGTAATCGAGGAGTTGTTGTTCTGCAGAATACCCTTAATTCTTTGTAAAGAAGCCGACACAACTGATCTTGAATGGTACCAAATTTTACCCACAATCCTCAATAATTATTTAGCCCAATATCATAATAACCCACACGACGTTGTACCAACTAATGTTAACCCAGATTATAGTTATTTACCTTGCAGACACGTTGAGACAGCTCTGGCATCCTTCCTGGCCTGGTATAGTGGACCCTGATCGTTACCTCACAGCAGCTGCTCCTCCCACTAGATGGCGCACACGATCGACGGTAATACGGCACAATATCGACGGTAACACGGCACAATATCGACGGTAACACGGCACAATATCGACGGTAACACGGCACCATAGTTAAGGGGAGATGGGCGGCTTTTCTGGGCCCCGTTCTCCCTCATGTTTAGCCCCATTAGTTTTCAGATGTTTGCCCCATTAGTTAGTCGATTTTAAGACCTTTCGCCCAATTTCTTCGTCAATATTTAGACCTTTCGTTCTATTTAGGTGTCGATTTTTTCCCTGGCGAACGATAGTGAGCCTGTAATGTTGGAAGAACCGGCCTTCGGCCGGAATTTTTTTCTACCGAAAAATGTACAAATTAATCTAGAAGGGGGATCTAATAGATTTTTTTTTTTAATTTGATGGAGGTCTAGGGAGGAAACTAGAAAAATAATGAATAGCCTACATGCAAAAATTGCCCAAAAAGTGAACCATCCCCCCTTAAAGAAATTTAGGACAATATGCATTTTAGGTCACGTAGGAGATATAATTCTCTAAGTGTTTTCTATATCTTTCTCTTACAGTATTTGTCACTGCAATATTTGTCTTCACCGCTGCAAATTAAATTATTTTTCCTTAGACTGTGGGTTAAATAAGGGTGGAAGGAAAAATGGCGGCCATCTTGGATCAGAGGAGAACTAATATTTTTCACTTATCCACCGTATTTTTAGTATTTTGTCATCTTTTATAATCTATATCAATGCTCACCCAGGGGGGGTCTGGGGGCGGCAGCCCCCATGTTAGGTTAGGTTGTTAGGTTAAGGTAATGACAAAATATGGTTTTCGGTGGGGCATGTTTGAATATTGTTATATAATGGGAAAAATGCATTTGGAGAAGGAAAAATACCTTAAAACACACTAATCAATGAAGGAACTGATGAGAAAATGGATAATAATATAAAAAACACATACGTTACCTAAAATGCATATTGACCGAAGTTTATAATTACTTAAGGAACTGGACGCCAATCAAGAGTACTTGATTCAGAAGTATTAAATATTACCTTAACTCACGATAACTTAAAAATCACAATCTAAACCGATACAACTATATGCATATAATACCAAGCAATCCCCACGCTAAGAAACTAGGAAATCAAAACCCACTTAAAAATACGGACGAAAAAACAGAATACTTAACGAAAGAACGCACCAACACTAAACTCCCTATGTAAACAAATAAATAAAAAAAATAAAAATGAAAAAATAAAATAAAGAAAATATATATAATAATAATTTCAGCACAATTCACGACCCTCCTCGCACTATCAACCCGCGACAATCAAAGACGAGACTCAGTGGGCCCCTAAGTGAAATCAGCTACTAAATGAATCTCTGCGTTTCGGTACCTCAGACGAAACGAACCAAGTAGTCTCGTTCTGTGTTTCGGTACCTCTGACGAAACGAACCCCGTAGTCTCGTAATGTGTTTCGGTATCTCTGACGAAACAAACCCCGTAGTCAGGTTCTGCGTTTCGGTACCTCTGACGAAACGAACCCCGTAGTTTCGTTCGGTGTTTCGTGCGGCGATCTCAGTCACTTTAATGAGGAGGTAGCAGCTTTTTTTGGACCCCCTTCGCCCTCATGTTTAGCATAATGATTTTGAGATTATAAGACGTTCGTTCCGTTAGTTTGGCGATTTTCAGACCTTTCGCTTCATTTCATTATCAATATTAAGACCTTTCGTGCCATTTAGGTGTCGATTTTTTCCTGGCAAGCGACAGCGAGCCTGAAATTTTAGAAGGAATCGGCCTTCGGCCGGAATTTTGTTCTACCGAAAAATTTACAAATTTATCTTTAAAGGGGGTCTAAGGGGCGTTTTTTGCAAGCTTGATGGAGATCTAGCGAGGAAACTCAAAATATATTAATAGATAAATATACAGACCAAAAAACAAGCACTACCCCTTAATCCCTAATGGGCCTAGTATAACCTCAACGCACGATATGGTTAAAATGGCGTTTTTGGACCCCCGTCTCCTTCATGTTTAGCCCCATTAGTGTTGAGATTTTAATACATTCGCCTCATTAGTTTGGTGGTTATATAACCTTTCGTGCCATTTAGGTGTCGATTTTTTCCTGGCGAGTGATAGCGAGCCTGCAATATAGGAGGAACCGGTCTTTGGCCAAGGCATCTGTCTAACGAAAAATAAGGGCGAACAGAGGGTAGACAGAAAGATCTAATGAGCGAAAAGACTGATTAACCTTGAGTGGTGTGTGGAGGTTTGAAGATTACGACGCATTTTGGCAGTTTATGCTGGCTATCCTCAGACGATTTTATACAGGTTTGGAAGAAGCTGTGGGCATTATAAAGGTAAAGACTATCACAATCAACCCTCTGACTACCACATACCCTATCTAATCTGAAGAAAATCGTCTAACAATAGCCAGAAAACGAGAAAGAAATGCGTACTGAGATTTTTGAAAGGGTTAGATGGTGCGTGATGCGTATATCACATGAGGAGGGGGAGCCGACAATTGACCACTTGCGAGTTTCAGGCTATAAGGAAGTTGGAGCTGTAGACATCGATATTTAGCAGAATTAGCAGCTAAATTGCGGTTGTAGTACATTTATAAATATATAAAACCCAATTCAACATACTTTCTATCCATCAGAAACCTATATTATTACAGACTCGCTATCGCTCGCCAAGAACAAAATTGACACCTAAAGGGCACGAAAGGTCGTAATATTGTCAAAGAAATGGGGCAAAAGGTCTTAAAATTGACAAACTAATGGGGCAAACGTCTTAAAATTTCAAAACTAATGGGGGATAAGCATGAGGAAGAAGGGGGCCCAGACAAAAATGATCCATCTCCCTAATTGACGCCCTAGACTAGAGGGTACCGAATTAGCCTCCCCCCCCCCCCCCACCAACTCCTGGCCAGTGATTGCTATTGATCCCCCCCCCCCCTCCCCCCTCCCAAGTAATCACGCCTCTAAAATACATACCCCCTCGGGAGAATGAAAATAACGAGGTGGCCAAATTGGAATAACGGGCATTAGGGGCTGGTAATAAGAGCGAGAGTAGCGAAGAGAGAGAACAGGTGAGAATGATTGATGGTGTGGTGAGGTATAATATTTCACCTTGTATTCGTGGGTGCATGCAACTGACCCCTTGCAAGGGAGTGGTGTTCTCAAAAAGGGGCTGCAGGCTAATGGAGTGAAAGGTCTAATCACGAAACCCCAATGTACAGTGGCATTATTCTAATTTTTATTCTGGCTTCCACTATACTCTGTTTCTTTTCAGCTGACGGTAAATTGCAAAGGTCCCATCAAGATTTATCAGTTATTTCGAAGACTTTGTAGTAAAATATGGTGCTGCTTCTATAAATTTGGTCTGAATATGATGCAGAGACAAAGTGGATTCATAGTATTCCATTAAGTATCGCGACATTAGCTGCAAAGAGGCTCAAATTATCGTCAGCTAAATTATCGTCAGCTAAATTATCGTCAGCTAAATTATCGTCAGCTAAATTATCGTCAGCTAAAAAGAAACCGAGTATAGATGATTTAATTCAGCCTTGCGAAGGATATCTAGTATTCGGAGGGGGACAACTAGCTCTACAGGGCGGGTGCCCAACCCCGAAAGGGGTTGAAATAGGGGAGCTATCCCCCCGCCAAAGGCGGCTTTCTAGGGCCTTTCCTAGCTGATGCTGAGAGGATTGGGTTCTAGTCATGTGGTGATGGGCTGGTCTATCAGAGTGAGAACTGAGCGATCTCTGCCATACCCATAGCTTACTTTGACTGTTCCTTTTACTTATATATTTTCTAGATCTCAAGTGACGGCGTCTCTTCCGTGGATTGACCTCCCAATCTACCAAGATTGGAAGCCAAAGCGTCACATTTTTCCTTTGCCCCTCAACTTTCTCTTCATAATTGCTGAGGGGCACAGGGACCCTGGGTGTGGCTTTGGTTTCCCGGGCGTTTCCGCACCCTCCTCAGCTCCCCGCCATGGAGTGGCTTCGGTCACCCAGGCTTTATTGTGGTCAGCAGGGAGGGTTCTGTGGGGGCGCTCGGTTATGGCCTTGGCCTTTCTCGGGGCCTTGGGGCTGTTCGGCCAGGCAGCTTGGGGAACAACAACAACAACAACTAGCTCAACAAACCCTTGAAATCCCACAGGTCCTTCCTAAGCTGAGTAAAATCGTCTAATTTGAACCAGAATAATATTAAAATATATCGTCCTCTTAACCTCTTCTGTTCCAACCAGTGCCGTCTTTTAAACTCCACTAGTCTTCACCACATCTGGAGGGATGGGACCCAGGGCCCAGTGTTTCTATTCAAGGCTTGCAGAGATCATCGCAGAGAAGAAGCAACAGACCAGGAGCCAAGTCGTAGCCTGGATGAGGTGCCGTCTATTTTTCTCATTGCTCAGATCAGCACTACTATGCCTGCGGGGAACAAGACTGTCTGCACCACAACCAGCGACGGTGGCAGACGTGGACTACGAGGCAGCAGTGGCAGAGGGTCGCATAGGGGGGCGACTGGATTGAAGTTGCATGGTGTAAAGTAGTAATGTAGTAGAACAGTAGGAATAAAGTAATATCTGATGTTTGTAAAATATAATGTATGTACAATATTAAATAAAAATCAAAGACAAAAACAGTAGTAGTAGTAGTAGTAAAAAAAAAAAAAAAAAAAGTAGTAGTAGTAGTAGTAGTAGTAGTAGTAGTAGGGTAAATAAATAAAAATCAATGTAGTAGTAGTAATCCACGATGATGAGTCTGAGTGCTGACCCCGGAATAGTAAGTAGTAGTAGGGTTCGCGTTGTCCACAGCCATTCCATTTGGTCTTGTTTCCACGTTCGTGATTTTGCGTCTTGATTCTCTTTTTGGTAGCAGTGATTTCAGGTAAGGAGAGTTTTTTTCTTCTTCTTAGTGTCTGCTCGTAAGAAACTTATAAGGCAATTATTTTAAGGAGCGAATGAGGTGAATTATCGTAGAGCAAATATAATACATTAATGTACAGTATGAGATATTTGTTTATCTTGTATTTTATCTTGTATCTTTATGTATTAGGCAATTATATATAGGAGCAAATGAGTGGAAGTATCGTAGAACAAATATTATCAATAGAGACAACAATGCATCGATTATTTGGTGTTATGTGTAATGTTATAGCTATCAATTGAATTCACTCATAACAAATAATATATATAAAATACCTTGATATAATATAGAAGATATAAGTTCAGACTCGCATAAATTAATATAAGATAACATCAATACCCTGAGAACGAGGCTTTTACTTAAGGGGAGATTTCTAGTTTGTTTTCTACTCCTCCAGCAATCTTAAAATGTCACCCCCTTGACCCCCTTTCAAGATAAATTTGTACATTTTTCGGTAGAAAAATGTCCCGGCCGAAGGCCGGTTACTATTAAATTACAGGCTCGCTATCGCTCGCCAGGATAAAATCGACACCTAAATTGCACGAAAGGTCTTAAAATTGACGGAATGGGGCGGACATTCTTAAAATCACTAAACTAATGGGGCAAACGTCTTAAAATCTCAAAAGCAATGGGGCTAACCATGAGGGAGAAAGGGGTCAAGAAAAAATCCTTCAAGTGGAGACCACCACCTCCCCTTAAAATAGGAGTTTACTCTACATTTTCTCCCTCCTGGCATTCATTTGACTACATCTTCCGCTTCTTTTGTGTTCTTTCATGTCTCCTTTTGTGTTCTTTCATGTCTCCTTTCCCTGCTCTCCTGTTATATCTATGTTTTGTCTTCTTTCTTCTTTCGTATTCACATATTAAAACTTGCTTTGTTCACATACCTTCATTATTATTTATATATTTTTATTTTGCATCATCAATATTTCTTGCTTCTTCATCTTCACCGTCTTCATCAATGTCATCATCATTATCATCATCATCTTTTATCATAATCGTCTCTATCTTCTCCTTCTTCTTCTCCTCGATCCTCCTTTCTCTAACTTCCTCCCTCTCATCGGTCTCCTCTCTTAATCACTCTCTCTCTCTCTCTCTCTCTCTTTTTTTTTTTTTTTTTTTTTTTTTTTTTTTTTTTACCACCAAATTGGGTGTTCGGGATAATATTCCTTCCACTTGTTGGTCGACACGAAGAGGCGAGAAGGATGATATTATTGCCTTCTTGAATACCTGAGAGTTCCTGCCTGCGCTGAAATATAATCGTCGGGCGGGCGTTTGAGAAGAGGTACATGTTGTTATTATTGCTTTAAGGTTTCGTAGAGCGAGCGGTAGATTGAAGAAGAGGTAAAGTTGTTATTGCTTTGTGGTTTGGTATATTGTGTTTGTATTGCTGCTAAATATCTATGCCTATAGCATAAAGGGAAGTATTTGTTTTTCTTTCGGGACCCCCTTCTCCCTCATATTTAGCCCCAATAGTTATGAAATTTAAAAATGTTTGCCCCAGTAGTTTGACGGTTTAAAGACCTTTCGCCCTATTTAGGTGTCGATATTTTCCTGTCAAGCGATAGCGAGCCTGTAATTTAGGAAGAACCGGCCTTCAGCCGGGACAATTTTTTTACCGAAAATGTGTACACATTTATTTGGAAGGAGCTGGTCTTTGGGGTGTTCTTTTGTAAGCTTGATAGAGGTCTAGGGAGCAAACTATATGTACCTTATGGGTATATATCTCATAGTTTGGGGTGGACAACCTGAGACAGAGCCCGAACTAAAACATTTAATGTTACAATTCATAGGATCCGGGACCACTCTCGCGTTCCCTCGCTCGGCCTCGGCTAGTAGGTGAATTGTACAAGGGGAGGAGGACTCCTAGCTCCTGCCCCCAGAAGGAAAAGTAGGACAGTACAAGAGACAAAAAGTAGGACAGTACAAGAGACAAAAAGTAGGACAGTACAAGAGACAAAAAGTAGGACAGTACAAGAGACAAAAGTAGGACAGTACAAGAGACAAAAAGTAGGACAGTACAAGAGACAAAAGTAGGACAGTACAAGAGACAAAAGTAGGACAGTACAAGAGACAAAAGTAGGACAGTACAAGAGACAAAAGTAGGACAGTACAAGAGACAAAAAGTAGGATAGTACAAGAGACAAAAAGTAGGACAGTACAAGAGACAAAAGTAGGATAGTACAAGAGACAGAAACGGCTAAGGTTGGGTAAAGGATGACAAACCTCACTCTGGATAGGACCAGGCCTCACCGCAAACTAAAAACTTAAACAAATCAACAAACCGGTAATAATAAATCATATTCTTTTTTATTCCATATAATCAGGCCCAATCTCACTTTTCCAATTTGTTTCTTTTTGTTTTCCCTCTTTTCCTTGTTTTGTTTTCTTTTTTTGGGGAGGTGGCCGACTCAAGACAGAGCCAGAATAGGGCTAACACAACAGACAACAATGAACATACAAAAACAAAATACAAATTCACACACACATCTAGGTTATAATAATAAATACAAACAAATATATAAATGCAATATCGGCCCTTTAAACAAATATATAAATACAATATCGGCCTTTTAAACAAATATATAAATACAATATCGGCCTTTTAAACAAATATATAAATACAATATCGTCCCTTTAAACTTCCTTGTAGCCCCAAACTCCCCCCAGCTGTCAATGGTAAGTCAGAACTATTGTCGAGGGACGCCGGGAACTTCACATTTGTCGCCGAAATTTATGGCCGATACAAGGGCACGCGCATTATTATTGTCGGAATTTTGAGACTCCGCAACCGTGGCCTTCCTGGTGACATAGCGGGTGATGGAAGGTTGTGATAAAGTTGGGAGAGAGAGAGAGAGAGAGAGAGAGAGAGAGAGAGAGAGAGAGAGAGAGAGAGAGAGAGAGAGAGAGATAGCTATACATAGATACACTGGCAACACAGACCTTACAATCAAAAAGAGGTGGTCAGGAGACAGAGAGAGAGAGAGATTTACTATATTTACATAGCTACACTGGCAACACAGACCTTACGATCAAAACGAGATGGTCAGGAGAGAGAGAGATTTACTATATTTACATAGCTACACTTGCCACACAGACCTTACGATCAAAACGAGGCGGTCAGGACTTAATTCTGATAGTGATTGCATGCCCGATAGAAAAGGAAAGTTGAAGGAAAGGATAGAAACGAAAGGAGAGAGAGAGAGAGAGAGAGAGAGAGAGAGAGAGAGAGAGAGAGAGAGAGAGAGAGAGAGAGAGAGGTACCATTATATTAAGTAGGGGGTTACAGGAAGATACACAAGGAGACTCATACCAATATATACTGTAGGTAAGGCAGAATTATAATATACAGCGGGTTTCATGATAGGTCTTTTAAAGAGAGTTTTTTTTTCCTGGACCCCCTTCTTCCCCATGTATAGCCCCATTAGTTCAATCTATCGATAAGTATTAAATGTATAATAACATAAAAAAAAAAAAAAAAAAAAAAAAAAACGAAATCTCATCGCGAGGGTCATAAAGAAACATGGTCTTGTTATTGTCTGGCTACTACGTCCTTAACCCCTTCAGTACCGGTGACGTCCTTTTCAGCATATTCGGGACAATATTAGACGATTAGATTTAGCTTAGGAAGGATCTGTGTTAGCCCAAAGGATTAAATGAGATAGTCTGCAGCCTTGGAATTGATAGAAGTCCTCCCGACGCTGAAGAAAAATATTTCATAGTTGCCAGTATATAATGAAAAACATCTCATAGTTGCCAGTATATAATGAAAAACATCTCATAGTTGCCAGTATATAATGAAAAACATCTCATAGTTGCCAGTATATAATGAAAAACATCTCATAGTTGCCAGTATATAATGAAAATGACGTCACTGGTACTGAACGGGTTAAAAGTATGAACACGTATTTGTAAGAGGAGATGGGCGTATTTATTTGCTTATTTATGCATATTTATAATATATTATTAGCTTCCTCCCTAGACTTCCATCAAGCTTAAAAGACACCCGCCCAAGACCTTTCTTCAAACTAAATTTGTACATTTTTCGATAGAAAAATGTCCTGGCCGAAGGCCGATTTCTCTTAAATTACAGGCTCACTGTCGCTCGCCAGGAAAATATCGAATCCTATAAATGACACGAACAGTCTTAATATTGACAAAGAAACGGGGCGACAGGTCTTAAGATCGCCAAACTAATGGGCCGACCGTCTTATAATCTGAAAACTAATGGGGCTAAACATGAGGAAGAAGGGGGTGGGGGGGGAGGACACAAGGCCCATCTCCCCTTAATTAGTGAAAGACCCTGTCAAAGCACATATTAGGAGCATAAAAGGGGTATATAGCATAATGACTAGGTGATTATCGGTATACCTTGTTGGTTAGCCTTATAATGGAAGGTTATCAGAGGGGGATGGGCTGGGGTTTTTTGGGCTCCCTTCTCCTTCGTGTTTAGCCGCGTTGGTTTTTAGATTTTAAGACGTTCGGCCTTTTTAAGACTTTAAGATTTTAAGACTTTACACCCCATTTCTTTGTCAATATTAACACCTTTCGTGCCATTTAGATTTCGATTATTTCCTGGCGAGCGAAAGCGAGCCTGTAATTTTAAGAGCACCGACAAATTTACAAATGTATCCAACAAGGAGAGAAAGATTAAAAAAAACGGTGAGCCCCCTTAAGATTGATGGAGGTCTAGGGAGGAACTAAATAAATGATAAAAATATATTATATAACTGAGGAAATAAATACACCCATCCCCCCTTAATATGCTTGGTATTAACACATAAGTCTGGTGGAACTGTTTCAGGCGTACCGTATTGTTGTATTCAGGGCAGGGGGCTGGCTTTAACCCTTTGAGTACCAGTGACGTCTGTTATATTTTATTCTAGCTATATTTAGACGATGTTATGCAGTTTGGGAAGGGTCTGTGGTAGTTAATAGGGTTGGTTGAGATAGTTTGAAGCCTTATCATTGCTAGAGGTCCTTCCCAAGCTGAATAAAATCGTCTACTAGTCGCCAGAATAAGATGAAAAGGACGTCCCTGGTACTGAATGGGTTAATGTATATAATATTACAATGTATAGTCAGTATATATATATGCTTGGCTTCAGTCTATCTGTAGTGTCTTTTTTATATTTTTTGATGTGTATGGAGGAGACAAAAGGTAGGTTGCATGCAACGAGTGTCTCCCCCAAAGTCAAAAGAGTGACAGAGCCAAATTCAAGGGACGCCTATGTATTTCGTGCGCGCACACACACACTGATATGCACATACATAATCACATATACTCACTTACACACACACACACACACACACACACACACTGATATGCACATACATAATCACATATACTCACTTACACACACATATAACCTACAGACGCAGTGCTGTGACGGTGACAGGATGTGTGTCAGTATGTAGGTTAGTGTGTGTGTGTGTGTGTGTGTGTGTGTGTGTGTGTGAACCTAATACAAGTCATTAGACAAGATCCCGTCGAATGTCCTCACGAATACTTTATCCTCTGGTCTTTGCATATCACCCAAGAACCCTCTCCCATCAACACTACACACAAAAATAATACCTGTTAATACCCGAGTGTTAGTTAGTAGTTAGTTAGTTAGTTTGGAGTGTTAGTTAGTGGTTAGTTAGTTAGTTTGAAGTGTTAGTAGTTAGTTAATTAGATTGGAGTGTTAGTAGTTAGTTAGTTAGCTTGGAGTGTTATTAGTGGTTAATTAGTTAGTTCGGAGTGTTAGTTAGTATTTAGATAATTTGGAGTGTTAGTTAGTAGTTAGTTAGTTAGTTTGGAGTATTAGTTAGTGGTTAGTTAGTTAGTTTATGTTAGTGGTGACGGTCTGCTACAGGTACAGTCGCTCATGAAAGTTTGTGGACTCTTCTTGTGTTCCCCAGTGTGTGCTAATGTAAGCTCTGAGATCCATTTATGTAAGTAATTTAACCCTTTGAGTACCAGCGACGTGTTTTATATTTTATTCTAGCTATATTTAAACGATATAATGCAGCTTAGGAAGGATCTAGGAAGGGTGGGTTGAGATAGTTTTAAGCCTTATTATTGCTTGAGGTTATGCCTAAGCTGAAGTAAATTGTGTGTGTGTGTGTGATTAACTATATTACTTGTCTCATCTGTTTTATATTCACGTCATGTAATAGCTTCCGATACCATTTTAAGTATGTCTTCAATATTGCTAAGAAAAGTTGCGAATCAAAAGTTGCCAGAATTACCCTCGTGTAAAGCGACCTGTAGAAAGCCAAATAAAGTAATTAAAGTAAATAAAGTAATTAAAGTAAATAAAGTAATTAAAGTAAATAAAGTTAATACAGTAATTAAAGTAAATAAAGTAATTAAAGTAAATAAAGTAATTAAAGTAAATAAAGTTAATACAGTAATTAAAGTAAATAAAGTAATTAAAGTAAATAAAGTAATTAAAGTAAACAAAGTAATTAAAGTAAATAAAGTAATTAAAGTAAATAAAGTTAATACAGTAATTAAAGTAAATAAAGTAATTAAAGTAAATACAGTAAACAAGAGAGCAACAATGACTAAGGGGACAGCGAGGGAGTTGTAAATTGGAAAAGAGATTGTAAGTCGTGAGTTTTGGGGAGAGTTTCTGACAGGAAGGAAGGAAGGGGGACGAGTTTATGGTGTATAGAGAGAGAGAGAGAGAGAGAGAGAGAGAGAGAGAGAGAGAGAGAGAGAGAGAGAGAGAGAGAGAGAGAGAGAGAGAGAACAACACAAATACCCAGTAAATTTGGCGAAGCTGTATTATGGTGAACCTACCATGGGTTTCAGAGGCCGTGTTACATCGTTTTTCGGGAATAACTTATTAAGGGAGGTTTCTAGTTTGTTTCCTACTCCTCCAGCAATCTTAAAATTTTACCCCCTTGACCCCCTTTCAATATAAATTTGTACATTTTTCGGTAGAAAAATGTCCCGGCCGAAGGCCGATAACTCTTAAATTACAGGCTCGCTATCGCTCGCCAGGATAAAATCGACACCTAAATGGCACGAAAGGTCTTAAAATTGACAGAATGGGGCGGAAATTCTTAAAAATCACCAAACTAATGGGACAAACGTCTTAAAATCTCAAAAGCAATGGGGCTAAACATGAGGGAGAAAGGGGTCAAGAAAAAAGTCCCTCAAGTGGATATCTCCCCTTAACAAACAGTTGGATCAGTATGATATTTTGCCACAACTTGTTTCACACCGTGCCCTAATTTTTGTTAATATTGTGCATTTACTAAAAGTGGATAATTAAGCCACTTGTCCCTGTGTCATGAGGTTAAACTCACACCTGAATGACTAGGACACGGGCAAGGCTACCGTGCCGTATACCTGTGAAATCGCCAAACCATTATTGCTCCTCCATCAAACAGGGTAGTTATCAGCCACCACCCAACCCTATTATCGTCTTTACAGTCAAGGTATCTGTCACTATCAAATATAATTATACAAAAATATATATTATTTTGTATATATTTTAATTAGTTGTTTTGTCTTTTCACTGTGTTCGTCCAAGTTTTGGTTTGTTTATTTTGCAAGTTTTACATTATAGTTACAGACACATAGACAGACATACTATTACGCGGAGGCAAAAACATAATTACCTCCTCTAACTAGCTACTGGAGGTAATTAAAATTATATATACTGTATATTGCGTAAGCATTACACGACCCAGACGACACCACATTAAGGGGGTAGTATTAGCTTTTTATGGACCCCCTTCTGCCTCATGTTTGGCATAATAGGTTTGAGGTTTTAAGATTATCGTGCCGTTAGTTTGTCGATTTTAAGACCTTTCGCCCCATTTCTTCGTCAATGTCAAGACCTTTCGTGCCATTTAGATGTCGATTTTTTCCTGGCGAGCGATAGCGAGCCTGTAATTTTAGAAGGAACCGGCCTTCGGCCGGGAAATTTTTCTACCGAAAAATGTACAAGTTTATCTTGAAAGGGGGTCGAGGGGTGCTATTTTAAGCTTAATGGATGTCTAGCGAGGAAACTCAAAAATAATAGATTAATATATACATAGACAAAAAAACAAGCACTACCCCCTTAAAAACAAGCACTACCCCCTTAAAAACAAGCACTACCCCCTTAAAAACAAGCACTACCCCCTTAAAAACAAGCACTACCCCCTTAAAAACAAGCATTACCCCCTTAAAAACAAGCACTACCCCTTAAAAACAAGAACTACCCCCTTAAAAACAAGCACTACCCCCTTAAAAACAAGAACTACCCCCTTAAAACAAGCACTACCCCCTTAAAAACAAGAACTACCCCCTTAAAAACAAGCACTACCCCCTTAAAAACAAGCACTACCCCTTTAAAAACAAGAACTACCCCCTTAAAAACAAGCACTGCCCCCTTAAAAACAAGCACTACCCCCTTAAAAACAAGCACTACCCCCTTAAAAACAAGCACTACCCCCTTACAAACAAGAACTACCCCCTTAAAAACAAGCCCTACCCCCTTAAAAACAAGCACTACGCCCTTAAAAACAAGCACTACCCCCTTAAAAACAAGAACTACCCCCTTAAAAACAAGCACTACCCCCTTAAAAACAAGCACTACCCCCTTAAAGACAAGCACTATCCCCTTAAAAACAAGCACTACCCCCTTAAAAACAAGCACTACCCCCTTAAAAACAAGCACTACCCCCTTAAAAACAAGCACTACCCCCTTAAAAACAAGAACTACCCCCTTAAAAACAAGCACTACCCCCTTAAAAACAAGCACTACCCCCTTAAAACAAGCACTACCCCCTTAAAAACAAGCACTACCCCCATAAAAACAAGCACTATCCCCTTAAAGAATGAATAATGTCATAAAACCGAGAAATAATAATGATGATTTGTACAACATTCTGATTGTGATTGTTGTGATCATGATGATTGTGGTGGTGATAGTGGTAGTGATTGTGGTAGCGACAATGGTAGTGATTAATGGTAATTGTTATGGTGATTGTGTTAGTGACTGTGGTAGTGATTGTGGTAGTGATTGTGGTAGTGATTGTGGTGTGATATTGTTAGTGATTGTGGTAAATTGTAGTAGTGAATTGTAGTGATTGTGGTGGTGATAGTAGTAATGATTGTGGTGAATTGTAAAAGTGAATTGTAGTGATTGTAGTAATGATTGTGATAGTGATTTTGGTAAATTGAAGTGGTGGTGGTGGTGATTGTGGTGATGATAGAATAATGTTTGTAATGGTGATGGTGACTGTGGTGGTGATAGTCATAATGTTTGTAATGGTGATGGTGACTGTGGTGGTGATAGTCATAATGTTGGTAATGGTGATGGTGACTGTGGTGGTGATAGTCATAATGTTTGTAATGGTGATGGTGACTGTGGTGGTGATAGTCATAATGTTGGTAATGGTGATGGTGACTGTGGTGGTGATAGTCATAATGTTTGTAATGGTGATGGTGACTGTGGTGGTGATAGTCATAATGTTTGTAATGGTGGTGGTGATAGTCATAATGTTGGTAATGGTGATGGTGACTGTGGTGGTGATAGTCATAATGTTTGTAATGGTGATGGTGACTGTGGTGGTGATAGTCATAATGTTGGTAATGGTGATGGTGACTGTGGTGGTGATAGTCATAATGTTTGTAATGGTGATGGTGACTGTGGTGGTGATAGTCATAATGTTTGTAATGGTGGTGGTGATAGTCATAATGTTGGTAATGGTGATGGTGACTGTGGTGGTGATAGTCATAATGTTTGTAATGGTGGTGGTGATAGTCATAATGTTTGTAATGGTGGTGGTGACTGTGGTGGTGATAGTCATAATGATGGTAATGGTGATGGTGACTGTGGTGGTGATAGTCATAATGTTGGTAATGGTGATGGTGACTGTGGTGGTGATAGTCATAATGTTGGTAATGGTGATGGTGACTGTGGTGGTGATAGTCATAATGTTGGTAATGGTGATGGTGAATGTGGTGGTGATAGTCATAATTTTGGTAATGGTGATGGTGAATGTGGTGGTGATAGTCATAATGTTGGTAATGGTGATGGTGATTGTGGTGGTGATAGTAATAATGTTGGTAATGGTGATGATGAATGTGGTGGTGATAGTCATAATGTTGGTAATGTTGGTGGTGAATGTGGTGGTGATAGTCATAATGTTGGTAATGGTGATGGTGACTGTGGTGGTGATAGTCATAGGGTTGGTAATGGTGATGGTGAATGTGGTGGTGATAGTTATAATGTTGGTAATGGTGATGGTGACTGTGGTGGTGATAGTCATAGGGTTGGTAATGGTGATGGTGAATGTGGTGGTGATAGTTATAATGTTGGTAATGGTGATGGTGACTGTGGTGGTGATAGTCATAGGGTTGGTAATGGTGATGGTGAATGTGGTGGTGATAGTCATAATGTTGGTAATGGTGATGGTGATTGTGGTGGTGATAGTAATAATGTTTGCAAGTGGTGAAGGTGATGGTGATGATGATTGTAAGTGATGATAGTGATTGTGGTGGCGATAGTAATAATGTTTGTAAGTGGTGAAGGTGATGGTGATGATGATTGTAAGTGATGATAGTGATTGTGGTGGCGATAGTAATAATGTTTGTAAGTGGTGAAGGTGATGGTGATGATGATTGTAAGTGGTGATGGTGATTTTAATTGTAGTGATGCTCTATACGTACCACTCTCTTTGCGTTAGGAGGCATATTAAATTTATATCATTTGCATCGCAGATTTCGCTTCGTGTTGAGTGCAAATAGTTAATAAATTAATCGCCTTTTTGATGTACTTTATCATGCATGCAAACATACTTTTACCGTGAGAGAGAGAGAATAAGAGTGTGTGAATGAGTTGGCTGTGCGTGTGTGTGTGTGTGTACGTGTGCAAATATACTGTAGGCTATGTGTGCGTATCAATGTGGGTGTGCTTTCGTGTGCGTATGTATGTGTATATCTGTGTGAGTGTACGACATTTAGAACTAGAATACTTTAACCTTTACGAACCATTTAACATATATATACGTTATAAAATATGCTATCAAAATGTGGACACAGGATATGATAATGTTCGCTCTATCATTTTAATTGAGAGTTATCCCCGAGCCTAAAAAAATATCATATATCAGATTATTACATAGGTTAAAAGTGACTATAGAGAGCCTGCTTTAAGAGAGGTAGCGGCCATCTTTGTTTTACGACGCCATTTGGGTACCATAATTATCAAGCGATCCATTTCAAGCAATTTAAAGTAACCTCCGTATTACAAAATGTGTTTGTTAATTTCATTAATCGAGTTTAGGAGTAAAGTTGGTTGGTGGAGAGAACATAATAATATCAGGTGAAGATATAACGAGAAGCTTTAATTCAACACGAGACAGCTTCGAAAATATCCGTACCTGCAATATTGACCGCGACTGTACGATACTTCATTCAGCGTAAAGAGAGGCTAATGACCTCCAGTGGCACCCAAACTGGCGGAGGTTGGCCGATCTATATTACTATAGAGTTTTTATATAGGACAGAACCGACCAGACTGTTTTTATATTCCGTTATATCAAGAAGGTCAGGGAAAAATACGCTTAGTCGTGATGTAGATTTTACAGTCATATTCAGGTTGGTTTGGGAGATGATTGTGATTTATTATTTACCTTTTTTTTGTTTTCAATGTTCGAGTATTTTTTTCCTTAGACCCCCTTCAATGACAAAATTACCCTCAAGCTATTTGTATATATATATATTTTTCTTAACTTTTGTTGAGTAGTTTTCATTTACAGGCTTGCAATCGTTCGCCAGGATGAAAACCGACATCCGAATCAAGCAATACATCATTTAATTGCAATACAAATGGGACACAACGTTTTAAATTTGCCAAACAAGTGAGATGAAACAAGAGGTGGGGGGGGGGGAGATTCACCAGACAAATTCGATTTGTCGTGATCTCCATTTACCGCTGCCATGTTCAATTTGGCTTGTAGCTCGGATGTCTCGACGGTCTGGGAGGTATATGACATTGATTGTATATATACCGGTATATATATATATATATATATATATATATATATATATATATATCAATATGGCTATGCCATTATATATCTGTGGGTCTTGTCCTGTCAGTTAGTCAGTCTCTCTACCAATTAGTTACCATGTTTGTTCGTGTGTGTGTGTGCGTGTATGCTTGTCTGTGTGTGTGTGTCTATGCTTGTCTGTGTGTGTGTATTTGCTTGTCTGTGTGTGGGTGCGCGTGGGTGTCTGTTTTTCTTCTTATGTAGGCCCTACATGTCTCTTTGTCTGTCTGTATGTCTGTGTACGTGTCTGATTGTCTGTATGTCTGTCTGTGTACGTGTCTGATTGTCTGTATGTCTGTCTGTGTACGTGTCTGATTGTGCGTGTGCCTGTTTTTGTACCTGTTTTTCTGTCTGTTTGTCAGTCTGTTTGTCTTTCCCAACTCAGATCACGTCTCTACACTCCAAGTCCAAGTACAAGACCACTCACCTCACCCACCACTCACTTCCCCCACAACTCACCTCACTCACCACTCACCTCACTCACCCACTATTAACCTCACCTACCACTCACCTCACCTTCCACTCACCACTCACCTCACTCACCCACTATTAACCTCACCTACCACTCACCTCACCCACCACTCACCTCACTCACCACTCACCTCACTCACCCACTATTAACCTCACCTACCACTCACCTCACCTTCCACTAACCTTCCACAAACACAGTCCCCCTGAATTAAGAGGAAATCTCAGAAAACGGAGCCTAGTAAAACAAAACCAGTCTCATACGTATTTTTCTGCTGTATTTCTTTGCCACACAAACCTTAAAGACAAGTAAAGGAGGATGGAATCTTATGAGAGCAATATAAAAGTAAATCAAATAGTCTATATATATATATATATATATATATATAGAGAGAGAGAGAGATAGAGAGAGAGAGAGCGAGATTGGAGCTTTGAGTGATATAATTTAATGACGTTTATATATGCTTGTTTTACTAAAGCCCTACAATTCATTCGTATATCAAGCTGTTCATCCTGGCTATATTTAAATGCTTCCCGGCCGGTTCGGCCCATTAATTTGGCGATTTTAACACCTTTAGCTCCATTTCGTTGTAAAATTTAAGACCTATCGTGCCATTTAGGTGTCGATTTTTTCCTGGCAAGCGATAGGGAGCCTGTAATTATAAGAACCGGTCTTCGGCTGGGACATTTTTCAACCAAAAAATGCAACAAATTATCTTGAGGGGGGGGGGGGTTTCTAGGGTGTGTTTTTCTAAGTTTGAAGGAGTTCTAGTGAGGACATTAAAACATATTTGAGTACATGAATTAATAGAAAAGAACAAAACAAAATACAAACAGGCACTAGCCCCTTAACTTCATTACCGGAAAGTGAAAAGGGAACGTCGTAAAACTTAAATGACTATTGAGGAGATATTGCTTCGTCTGCGTCCGGTCCAATAGAATAAAGTGATCCTTAAAGGGCGAGCGTCCGACGATGGGGGTTGTGACGGAGACTGCGTGTTTTTATGTAGCCTAGGTCTGACTATTCGTACACTCTTGAACACTATCCGGTGCAACGGCTTGGGGGTTATTAGGATATTTGGTTATATTAATATTGAGGGTTTTAATTGTTTTTTCTTCTCATTTTCGAACACTGTTTAATTTTAGTTTTCCCCTATACTTAAAAAACACCTCCCCAGACCCCCTTCAAACTAAAAAAAGGTCCCCCAGACCCTCTTCAAGCTTAATATGTACGTATTTCGCTAGAACAAAATTCCGGCAAGGCCGGTTTCTTACAAATTGCAGGCTCGCTGTCGCTCGCCTAAGAAATATCAACACCTTATTGGGGTGAAGAGTCTTATAATCGTCAATCTAATGAGTTGAAACGTCTTAAAAATCTCCAAACTAATGAAGTAAAAACAGGGAGGATCCAAAAATGACCTGCCTTGCACCAAATAGGGTTAAGATATAAATCGTGGACCTACATTTTATAAATATTTCAGCGTCTGTTTATGTTATTTATCTGAACTTAGAAGAGGAAAACTGTAAACTCCCGGTAGATTGTGCATAGATATATCAGTAATTAGTAGCATAATAACATCATTGATCTTATGTCTGACTTATTAAATATTTATCTGAATGTTGGCTGATGGGCTAGTGGTTAAGGTTGTGGAGTGCTGCACTACTGGCCTGGGTTCGAACCCTGGCTGGGTCATGTCACAGAAAATGTTTATACAATAGGGCTCTACTTGTGTGTTCAGTGAGGCCTTCAATGTGCCCCAGATTACAAGTATCCTTCTCTAGTACTTAGTTGCTATAGGTAAACCGCCAACGAACTTGATAATAATTTTGACCCCTTAACATCTTATAACTCAAAATCAATGACAGCAATCGAGCTGATATTTCTATCATTTGGGAAGAGTCCATCAGGAAAGAGGTATGGCAATTTGCATCAAATTTGCTCTAGGCCCTTTTGAGTTACGAAGAGGTCAGGGATCGAGATTTTGGTCAAGTTCGTTGGCGCTACCTATAGTGTGTGTGTGTGTGTGTGAGGTGCATGTGAGTATGGACTCTATTCTACGTGACCGCGAGTCGGAGCGGGTGGTGGTGGATGGGATTTCATTTCAAATGAAGCCTCTACTTCTGTAGCTCCTCGGTGGTCTAGTGGTTAACCCTCTCCTACATATGACGCGATTTTGAGCCTATTAGGGATACTTTAAAGCCTTTGTTACCATCAGGGGTATTTAGAAACCTTTACAGTAGTTTAGTTACTTCAACCTCTGCAGTTGTCTTTGAGTTAGCTGTGGGCAGAAAACTAATTTTGGAGAGGTAATTATAAGAGTGAGAGAACTCTATTTCTTATTGTTAATCTGGCAAGCTCTGCGTCATATGAGTCTGAAGGGGTTAAGGTGCTGGAGTGTTGCACTACTGGCCTGGTTTCGAACCCTGGCTGGGTCATGTCACAAACATATTAATATATTTTGAAAACTTATTACATACTACAAAATCTAATTTTGACCTTTCCCATCGACATTTGACCTTACCTCCAGTAAATTAGATACGATTATTCTTCAAAATTATATATCTATATATACCCGGTATATATATAGTATATGCAGTATATATATATATATATATATATACATATATCTATTTTTGTTCTATGTGAGTGAGGTAGACAAAAGGCAGAACTGCCTGTAGCGAGTGCCTCCCCCAGAGTTGGAAGAGTGACAGGCCCAAAATCAAGGGACGTTCGAGCCAAAATGCCTGGATACACGGAGTTTGAACCAGTTTAAGTCATAGGAAGAGGGAAAGACTGATTCTGGGAGAAAATTCCAGAGCCCAGTAGTTGCTGTTGCTGTTCCTCCCCAAGCTGCCTGGCCGAACAGCCCCAAGGCCCCGAGCAAGGCCAAGGCCACAACCGAGCGCCCCCACAGAACCCCTCCCGCCGACCACAACAAAGCCCGGGTGACCGAAGCCACTCCATGGCGGGGAGCTGAGGAGGGCGCGGAAACGCCCGGGAAACCAAAGCCCCACCCAGGGCCCTGTGCCCCTCAGCAATTATGAAGAGAAAGTTGAGGGGCAAAGGAAAGATGTGACGCTTTGGCTTCCAATCTTGGTAGATTAGGAGGTCAATCCACGCAAGAGACGCCGTCACTTGAGATCTAGAAAATATATAAGTAAAAGGAACAGTCAGAGTAAGCTATGGGTATGGCAGAGATCGCTCAGTTCTCACTCTGATAGACCAGCCCATCACCAGCCCAGTAGTTGAATAGAAGAAAGACTGAGAATAGCGTTTCACTCTTGGGTTAGAAAGTTGCACACAGTAGGGGTGGGATTGTGTCGCAAGACGGGTACTACGTACCCTACGTAGAAGAGGTGGTATACACTGGGAAAGCTCTGAGGAACACTGATTATTGTAGTAGGGATAGAATAGCGAGAGAGATGCAACATTGCGGCGAAGAGACAGAAATTGCAGAGAGTTAGTGAGTGGACGGGTTCTTCCAAATTTACAGGCTCATTATCGTTCGCCAGGAAGAAAATCGAAACCTAAATAGCACGAACGGTCTTAATATTGACAAGGAAAGGGGGCGGAAGGTCTTATAATCGACAAACTAATGGGGCAAACCTATTAAAATCTGAAAACTAATGGGCTTAGGCATAAGGGAGTATGGGGTTCAGAAAAAAAAATCCCTCATGTGAAAATCTCCCCTCAAGGCCATGTGTGTGTGTGTGTGTGTGTGTGTGTGTGTGTGTGTGTGTGTGTGTGTGTGTGTAAATTGAACCTCCATCACCGAACTATAAGCGTATTTCCCTACAGCGCCACTTACTTCCGGGTCTCCCACACACACACACACACACACACGGGTTTCCGGAAATGGTAGTAGTGTTGAGCCTGTCTTATTAACCTTCCTGGTGTACCGGCTACGTCTTTTTTATTGGCATTCTAGCTAAATTGAGACGATATTGTGCATTTTACGAAGGATCTGTGGTAGTGAATAGGGTTAAGTGACATAGTTCGAAGCCTGTTAATTGCTGGAGGACTTTTTAAACTGGATGAAATAGTTAAATAGTAACCAGAATAAAGTTAAGAGGACGGCACCGGTACTGAAAGGGTTACTTAGGCCCTGTGTGTGTGTGTGTGTGTGTGTGTGTGTGTGTGTGTGTGTGTGTGTGTGTGTGTGTAAATTATAGCTTCATCACTGTAAAGTAAGCGTATTTCCATACAGCGCCACGCTACTTACTTCCGGGTCAATCACTCACACACACACAGGTTCCCGGAAATGATAGAGTCGAGCTTCTCTTATTTATCTACCTTGTGTACCGGCGATGTCTTTTTAATTTTATTCTAGCTAACTATAGACGATTTTGTGCTAAACATGAGGATGAAGGGTGGCCAGAAAAACCAACCATGTGTGTAAATTAAATCCCCATTACCGAACTATAAACTTATCTGCCTACAGCGCCACCCAACTTACTGGTTCCCGGAAATGGTAGTAGTAGCAGCGACTCTCTCTCTCTCTCTCTCTCTTATTTATCTGCTCTGTAAATTCTGTCGGCACAAACGCAGGCTCCTATGTATTATTATGTTCCTTCCAACAACCAACCATACTCCTAAAATCGATTAATGAAATTTACAAACACATGTGGCAGTCCGTGGATTCGAACCCAGGATGCTCACACCGAAAATCAACACCTTATACATCGCACTCACAGAGACACAGCGGTAAATGCGGATAGTTAGACTACTCGGTATTAATTGCGGATAGTTAGACTACTCGGTATTAAATGCGGATAGTTAGACTACTCGGTATTTAATTGTATGTACACTCTAGTACATATTTAGTGGCCCTTTGATTGTGAATCCTTGACCTGTTTAAGGGGAGATTTCCACTTCAGGGAGTTTTTTCTTGATCCCTTTCTCCCTCATGTTTAGCCCCATTGCTTTTGATATTATAAAACGTTTGCCCGATTAGTTTAGCGATTTTAAGAACTTTCACCCCATATTAAGACCTTTCGTGCAATTCAGGTGTCGATTTTATCCTGGCGAGCGATAGCGAGCCTGTAATTTAAGAGGAACCGGCCTTCGGCCGGGACATTTTTCTACCGAAAAATGTACAAATTTATCTTGAAAGGGACTCAAGGGGGTTTAATTTTAAGCTTGATGGAAGTCTAGGGAACAAACTAAATACCTCCCCTTAAATGAAGCCATGAAATGCATATACAATGTAAAGAAGTAAAAACAAAATTCGATTCCAATCGGAGATGGCTTCGAAAACTTAACAATTCCATGCATGTCCCTGGGTGTGCACACACACATACACGCACACACACGCACGCACACACACACACACACACACACACACACACACACACACACACACACGCACGCACACACACACACGATCGACCACATACCAAAATAACCCATCATAAATTTTAACTGCCTGATCCATGTTGGCCGCGCACAGATACGCACACTATAGTCAGTCCATTCATTTTAAGTAGGTCAGAAATGGTGACTTATAACCTCTGTAACTCAAACCCCTCATCATAAATAAGGTATACACGCATTAACATATAATAAGCAGAGATTTGCTGAGATTTGCATTTATTTGTTTATTAATTGTATATATTTATACATTAAGTGTTTTCAGTTTCCTCCCAAGATCCCCATCAAACTTAATTAATTACCACCAAGATAAATCGAGATAAATTTGTGCATTTTCGGTAGAAAAATGCGTCGGCCGAAGTTCACTCCTCCTACACTGTATACATAATTAAGGAACGGAATTCATTAAGGGTAGATTTTCACTTAAGGGGGTGTTTTTTTCTGGACCCCCTTCTCCCTCATGTTTAGCCACATTAGTTTTGAGATTTCAAGACGTTCCCCCCATTAGTTTAGCGATTTTAAGACCTGGCGCCCCATTTCTTTGTTAATTTTAAGACCTTTAGTACCATTTAAGTGACTGTTTTTTTCTTGGCGAGTGAGAGCGAGCCTGCAAATTTCAGCCGAAAATGTACACATTTATCGCGAAGGGGGATCATGCGGGAAGTTTTTAAACTTGATGGAGGTCTAGGGAGCAAGTTAAAAAAAAAAAAAAAAATCTCCATAATGTTTGGGAGTTAAAAAAAAAAAAAAAAAAAAAAAAAAAAAAAAAAAAAAAAAAAAAAATCTCTCATCCCACCCCCACCATACCTCACCCAACATTACCAAGTCTTCTCCTTTACAAACACACACAAACACCTCTCTCTCTCTCTTTCTCAATCAAAACACAATTAATTTATTGTCCTCTATCTTTTGCTGACTCTCTCTTTCTTTCTTTTTATCTTTATCTTTCACACACACACACACACACACACACACACACACACACTCACTCACTCACTCACTCACACAATCTCTCTCTCTCACTCTCTGTCTCTCTCTCGTTTTTTTCTTACTTTTTCCCGTCTTTGGAGGAACTTGTGAGCTCCGTAACTCTTTATCCCGCTCACTGTCCGAGGCTGCTGTTGGGCCTAACACTTCTCCGTAGGCATTTACCGAGAAAAGATTGAGTGAGGTTTAGGCCGGACGGCGCTAGTTCCAAGACTTTCTTTCGGTCCGCGTGTGTGTAATAATAATAATGATAATATTAATAGTAATAATGATAAGAAGAACAACAACAACAACAATACTACTACCACTAATAATAATAATGATAATAATGATAATAATAATAATAATAATAATAATAATAATAATAATTTATAGTAATACTAATTTATCATCATCATCATACAGTATAATTATGTTGTTTGTTGGTTTACATATCACTTGCAGCTATTGCCCATTCAGTACCAGGGACGGCCTTTTAGCCGTTCAGTACCAGGGACGTCCTTTTGCCCATTCAGTACCAGGGACGTCCTTTTGCCCATTCAGTACCAGGGACGTCCTTTGCCCATTCAGTACCAGGGACGTCCTTTTGCCCATTCAGTACCAGGGACGTCCTTTTGCCCATTCAGTACCAGGGACGGCCTTTTACCCTTTCAGTACCAGGGACGGCCTTTTCATCATATTCTGGCAATGTTAGACGATTTTAGTCAGCTTAGAAAATACCTCTAGCAATGATAAGGCTTCAAACTATCTCAACCAACCTTTTTAACTACCACAGATCTTTCTTAAGCTACATAATATTGTCTATATATAGCCAGCATAGAATATGACACACGTTTCTGGTACTCAAAGGGTCAGATTAGGTTGAATAATTACAGATATATGGAGTACAATGGTTCTTCTACCTTAACTACAAGGTCACACGGTACCTTTGGTGACCCAGGTAGTGCCTAGTTAGTTCTGTACATACACAGATGTATTGTCTATTAGCCTTTGGTTGGTTCAGTGATAACAGTTTCATATTATTTGTAAACTTAAGTGTAAACGCAAATTGAGCAGACCGCTTAAGTGTTAACAATTTGCATAATATATAAGTGGTCGGCAGGTTGAATTTGGCTGCCACAAGAGAGCCTACATACCCCCAGTAGGAGTAGGATGTGGACAGGGAACCAGGCTAAACCCAGAGGTGGCGCATCAACACGTAAACTCCATAGTCGGTAAAGGTTTTAACAAAAACCTCACCGGCAGGTGGCTGGAATCGAACCTGGGCTACCAGAGCCAAGCGACAAAAACAAAGTGCTTCAAATTGCGCTCGGCCAATGTGGCAATATATATGTGTGTGTGTGTGTGTTGCTTTGTTTGTTTGTGAGTATGTTTTGTTGTTGTGTTTGCATGTGCGTATGTGTATTCATGTGAATTTTTGCGTGTGTGTGTGTTTAAAGGTAAATAGCCGTTGGAGCTGCCATAGATCAGGGCTGGAGGTGGGTGAAGAGGTTTAAGACTGGGCTGTAAACAAGGCTTCAACTCTTACATCACCAGCCTAAGACTTTGGGCTTTGGTGTTTGGGAATTTCATTGGCTTCTGTATTTCACTTGATCTGAGCTATTTTCGAGATTTTGACCCCCCAATAACTCCTGTGTTGATGGGCTATCTCTAGACCAATATTGTGCACACTTTGTTTTCATTGGATTTCGTTCTCCTCCTTTCTTCATGGAGAGAGAGAGAGAGAGAGAGAGAGAGAGAGAGAGAGAGAGAGAGAGAGAGAGAGAGAGAGAGAGAGAGAGAGAGAGAGAGAGAGAGAGAGAGAGAGACTTGAACTTAGTCTTGAGATTGTCTCGATATGATATTCTTTATCACTACGACCGTATATTCCCGATTCCGAGAGAAAGGAGGTTGTGTTTTGATGAATTGAGTGTATTTGTTTTTCCATTTTTGTCGTCTCCGAAACATTTGGCGCACTACTCCTCCTAAACGGCTGCCTCCACGAGATTGAACATTAAGACCAAAGTTGTTTGCAACCAGAATGAACGAAGTGAACCTGTCGGATTTCCGTTACAGGCTGTGGTGGTTCTTGCACCTAGAGATTTGTCATCTCTGGAACCTTTGACACTCTACTCCTGTGACAAAAGTATTTAATAATTGTCAATAACATATACTGTCTTCAACAACGGTTTGTTAAAATCATAACATTCATATTCAAAGCCAGCAGAAAGAAGAAATAAAATATATGTTCTAAAACAGAATATAAAATTAGTACTACGATCTACAGTAGCTACATCTCGACAATGGTAAATGGAAACAAAGGAAACATGGCATATACAGTATATACTCTCTCTCTCTCTCTCTTTCTCTCTCTCTATATATAATATATACAGTATATACAGTATATATATATATATATATACTGTTTTGTTTGTGTATGTGTGTATGTGTGTGTGTGTTTGCAAGTGTTTGTGTTTGCGAGTGTGTGTGAATATTGCGCAAGTAAGTGAAATGTTGATGTTATTTGACAGGAGCACCTGTAATATGTTCTCCAACAACAGATTACTAGTGTTCACAATATAGTTGTGTTTCATAACATATAAGCTTCTTTAAACTGAATATTTATCTATCTATCTATCTATCTATCTATATACTCAGGCTCAATCCCCAATTTTCAATTTTTTGGGGGGGCTGATCTCTGGAACTCTCTCCCAGAATCAGTCTTTCCCTCTTCCTATGACTTAAATTGCTTCAAACTCCGTGTATCCAGGCATTTTGACTCGAACGTCCCTTGATTTTGGCCCTGTCACTGTTTCAACTCTGGGGGGAGGCACTTGACACAGGCAGTTCTGCCTTGTGTCTCCCCCACTGACATAGGAAAATACAATGAATATATAAACGGATAGACTGGTACAGTCACTCAAAAAAAATACATGGACCTCACTTAATGCTAATTATGGAAGTATATCTCTGAAAACGAATTTAATATGATAATTAGCTGCACATCAACTACAAAATTCTATCTACTATATTATTGAGCACCAAGTGTCATCCGTAAATCAATAAATATAGTTATAATTGCACAAAGAAAAACATATAGGGTCAGCATATTTTTATAAGTGACTGTAATTGAAGATATGTATTAAGAATATTTGAATAGAGAAATATACTGTATATACAGTAGACCCTCTCGATATACTGTGAATGTATACATTGATGCAAAGTTAGTTAGTTAGAGAGAGAGAGAGAGAGAGAGCGAAAGAGAGAGAGAGAGAGAGAGTGAGAGAGAGAGAGAGAGAGAGAGAGAGAGAGAGAGAGAGAGAGAGAGAGAGAGAGAGAGAGAGAGTGAGAGAGGAGAGAGAGAGAGAGAGATCATGTTCTCATCCATCACCCCTCGCTCCATCGCTGAGAGAGACATTAATGTGGACATAAACTGAAAAAGATGGTGGTGGTGGTGGTCCGTGGTCGATAGATAGATAGATAGATAGATAGATAGATAGATGGATAGGTACATAAATAGATAGACGGATAGATCGATAGATAGACAGATAGCTAGCTAGAATGATGTGTAGATTGACAGATAAGACGTCACCGGTATTATATATATATATATATATATATATATATATATATATATATATATATATATTTATCCACAAGGTAAACAAGTATACAGGCATTACGAGTACAGTTCCTCAATAGGCTTTTTGTTGACGAATAGCTATGTGGTTAGGATGGGCTGCCACGGAAATGATCTGTGAGATGATGGTTTTGAACTGTTAACATGCTGGTAAGGCAGAATAGTTAATGTGGGGAGGAAGACTATATTTGAAACGTTTCGCTTATTGGTTATTAATACATTTTTTATTGTCATTCTGTTAGTTTTTCGGAGTTCATTTTTGCAACACGGTGAAACGTAAGACTTTCAGGGAGAGACTCTAGCTATTTCACTCTGGCTGAACCGTAGAACTGTATCATTAGCAATTATGTCTAATTCATGACAATCCCTGTCATAAATGTAGTTATAACAGGGTATTTTCCAAAGCTAGCGGCTATCTCTAAAGATAACCAAGTAAGGAACACAAGTCAAAAAAGGATTCGTGACAAAGAAATTAAGAAAAACAAAACAAAAACAAACAACAAATTAAGGGGGAGGGGGGGGGGGGTCACCGGCTTTTGTTTTATCTTTCTCTCTTTTTCTCCCTTTCCTTGGCTTGTATCCATTCGGCCCCATTCAGCCAACTGTTTATGACGCTTATTCCCATCCAGGTGTCGATTTCTTCCTGGCGAGCGATAGCGAGCCAGCATTGTATGGAGAAATCCAGCTTCGCCGGAGACATTTTTCTATCGAAAAATGTACAAATTTAGCTTGCTGTCAAAACAAAAATGTATATATGTTGGCTCGCTCCCGCTCGCCAGGAAAATATTGACACCTGGATGGGGGTAAACGTCTTAAAACAGTAGGCTGAATGGGGCCGAATGGCCCCATTCTCTCTTTCTCTCCCAGAGGGAGAGAAAGAGAGAAAAAGCCGGTGACCTCCCTTAATGCACGCGTGAGCCTTGGTCACCCAACTTGGTAGTGGAAACTGGAAGGTAATTCCCAGCTGCAACACAACAGCTGTGTGGAAGCTCCCCCCCCCCCCCCCCCCCACCACCACCCACACACACCCCTCTAGCGTGACCTGCCTACCTCTATTGTTCATATGGCAGTGTAGGAAGCAGCACACCCCGACCCATTAACCCCTTCTGTACCGCGACGTATTTTAAATTCTACTCTAGTTATATTTAGACGATTTTGTGCAGTTTAAGAAGGACCTGTGGTGGTATAAAGCGTTAAGTGAAATAGTTCGAAGCCTGTTGATTGTTGGCGGCCTTTACGAAACTGAATACAATCGTGTAATAGTAGCCAGGATAAAGTTAAAAGGACGTCGCCGGTACAGAAGGGGTTAAGTACACCACCGTATATCATAAATTATTACGTTTGTATTTCCTATGTGCATGATGGAGATAAATGGCAAAAATATCTGTTACAAGTGCCCCCCCCCCCCCCCACACCCCTCCATCTTAACCCTTTCAAGCTCCAATACGCGTTTCTGTTCTGTTTCTGGCTACTATTAGACGATTTTATTCAGATTAGTAACGGTATATGGAAGTCAAAGGGTTGATTGGGATAGTCTTTACTCTTTTAATACCCACAGATACTTCCTAAGCTGCATACAATCGTCTAATGATAGCCAAAATAAACTGCTAAAACGCGTCGGAGCTTGAAAAGGTTAAGGTTGAAAAAGTAACAGAGCCAAAATCACGGTACGAGGCTACGTTAGAGGTACTTTAGGTGTGTTGGAGAGAAGTGTGGTGTGATTGTTATGGGAGCCCACCTCGCTCTTCTTTTCGCTTTCTCTCCCTCTCTCATAGGGTTGTATCCATTCGGCACCATTCAGCCTACTGTTTTAAGACGTTTACCCCCATCCAAGTGTCAATATTTTCCTGGCGAGCGGTAGCGAGCCAGCATATATATATATATTTGTTTTGACAGCAAGCTAAATTTGTACATTTTTCGATAGAAAAATGTCTCTGGCGAAGCCGGATTTCTCCATACAATGCGACACCTGGATGGGGTTAAACGTCTTAAAACAGTTGGCTGGATGGGGCCGAATGGATACAAGCCAGGGAAAGAGAGAAAAGGAGATACTGATAAAAAAAAGCAGGTGACCCCCCCTTAAGTGTAGTGAAACGAAGAATAGGAGGAGGTGTTTGTGAGAGTTACTATATGTGTACGTGAGGCACAAATAGAAACAGTGGGGAAAGCCAGGCAAATGAAACAGGAGTTCCAGCAACTCCTTATCATATGCCTATGTGGCCTTCCCTGGGTACTGCCCTGTTCGATTGGTACCTATACAATCTCTCTGACGTGATACAGTTACTATAGTCTATTCGCTGTTAGTAGACGAGAATACATGACCTCTATCCTCTGTAACTCAAAAAGGGCTAGATCAAATTGGCTGTAAATTTTCTCATATATTCCTTAACTGACTTTTCCCAAATGGTAGAACTATTAGCTCGATTACTTTAGTCGTTTTTGAGTTACAGAGGTTAGAGGTCATGATTTTTGAGTTACAGAGGTTAGAGGTCATGATTTTTGAGTTACAGAGGTTAGAGGTCATGATTTCTCGCCTACTTACAGTGAATATACTATAGCAAATATGCATTATCTGACCACATATTATAAGTCTATTCATTATAACTAGACCAGAATCTTGATCACTAACCTATTATAACCCACAAAGGATTTGACCAATCGAGCTAGTATTTGAACCATTTGGGAAGACTCAGCCAGTAAATGGATGTAGACATTTTCAGCCCATTTGCTTTAGCCCTACTGGAGTTACAAGAGGTTAATGATCACGAATTTTGGCCTACATACAGCGAAAAGACTATAGCAACAGAGTTTTAGTCAATCCTCTAGCTGAGAATCAAGCTGGTTCAACCCGGCCAAATAATATAATATAAAATTAACCCAAGGGAAGTGGGGCACATTCAGGTAATTTTGGTGTGAAGGGGGTAGTTATTTTATAATTGCATTATCACTAATTTATTTTATTTGTAAAATCTATACCAAGATTTATCATTTTCTAAATCATTATGAAGATGAAGTACACCACACCATGCAATACATACAGTGGATAAAAGACACCATCTGAGGAAGAGCATTTTATTGACAACGTTTTGCAGATAGCTTCATCATCTGCGAAACGTTGTCAATAAAGTGCTCTTCCTCAGATGGTATTTTTGTATCCATTATGTCTACTTTTCAAGTACCACTCAACAATACATACAGTCTTGTATAAACCGTCAGACAATTAAATATACGATTATAAAATGAAGAAGACCGTTCCAAGCACCAATACCTGTGGTACACCATTTGGAATATATTTTTATTAGAGATACCTTAGATTAAATATACGTAGAAAGATTAGAGTGACAAGATAACTAGATAGATAAATAGGTAGATAGATAAACATAAACAGACAATAGATACATAGATAGGTAGATGTACAATATACAGATATATAGATTAATACATAAAAACATAGACAGACAAACAGGGAAATATATATATACATAGGCAGCTAGAGAGATAGAGATAGATAGATAGATAGATAGATAGATAGATATACAGACCGATAGATGGATA
>CM064523.1:14056579-14086579 GCA_032716605.1 Paralithodes platypus
ACCAGGACGGGCCTTTTACCCTTTCAGTACCAGGGACGGCCTTGTTTACCCCTTTCAGTACAATGGACGGCCGTTTTCATCATATTCTGGCAATGTTAGACCGATTTTAGGTCAGCTTAGAAAATACCTCTAGCAATGATAAGGCTTCAAACATATCCTCAACCAAACCTTTTTAACCTACCCCAGATCTGTCTTAAGCTACACAATATAGTCTATATATAGCCAGCATAGAATATGACACACGTTTTCTGGTACTGCAAAGGGTCAGATTAGGTTGAATAATTACAGATATATGAGTACAATGGTATCTTCTACGCTTAACTAACCAAGGTCACAAAACGGTACCATTTGGGATGACCCAGGTAGTGCCTAATTAGTTTCTGTAGCATACACAGATGTATGTGTCTATTAATTAGCCTTTGGTTGGTTCAGTGATAACAGTTTCATATTATTTGTAAACTTAAGTGTAACCTGGCAAATTGGGGCAGACCGCTTAAGTGTTAACAATTTGCATAATATTTTACAGTGGTCGGCAGGTTTGCACTTTGGCTGCCACAAGAGAGCCTACAATACCCCCAGTAGGAGTATGATGTGGACAGGGAACCAGTCTAAACCCGCAGAGGTGGCGCATCAACACGTAAACTCCATAGTCGGTAAAGGTTTTAACAAAAAACCTCAACCGGCAGTTGGCTGGAATCGAACCTGGTGCTACCAGAGCCAAGCGACAAAAACAAAGTGCCCTCAACTTGCGCGTCGTCCAATGTGGCAATATATTGTGTGTGTGTGTGTGTGCTGTTTCGTTTTGTTTGTTTGTATGGGAGTATGTTTTGTTATGTTGTTGGGGTTTTGGCAATGTGCGTAATGTGTATTCACTGTGAATTTTGGTTTGCGTGTGTGTGTGTATTAAAGGTAAATAGTCGTTGGAGCTAGCCATAGATACAGGGCTGGAGGTGGGTGAAGAGGTTAAAGACTGGGCTGGTAAACAAGGCTTCAACTCTTACATCACCAGCCTAAGACTTTGGGCTTTGGTGTTTGGGAAATTTCATTGGCTTCTGTATTTCACTTGTATGCTTGAACGCTTAATTTTTGTGTTGTTCGAGATTTTGACCCCCCCGAATAACTCCTGTGTGGGTGTTATGGGAAAACTAAAATCTCCAGACCAATATTGTGCACACTTTGTTTTCCATTGGAATTTTCGTTTCTCCTCCTTTCTTCCATTGAGAGAGAGAGAGAGAGTGAGAGAGAGTATGAGAGAGAGAGAGAGAGAGAGAGAGAGAACGAGAGAGAGAGAGAGAGCGAGATGAGAGAGAGAGAGAGACTTGAACTTAGTCGTGGGATATGTACTCGATATATCTCATATTCTTCAGGGATAGGGGTGCACTACGACGCGTATATTCCCGATTTCCGAGAGAAAGTGAGGTTGTGTTTATTGCTGAATTGAGTAGGTATTTGTTTTTTTTATTTTTTTTCTTGTCTTTCTTTTTATTTTTTTTTTGTAAAAAAAAAAATTAAAAAAGAATAAAAAAAAATTTTGTTTTGTTTGGGTGTGCTGGTTTTTCCAATTTTTGTCGTCCTTCCCGTCCGAAACAATTTTGGCGGCACTACTACTACTCCTCCGTAAAAACACGTCCCTTGTCCAACCACGAGATTTAGAATACATTAAGGAGACCAAAAGTGTCGTCTTGCAACGCAAGAGTAAGTTAACAATGACCGAAGTGAACAACAAACAAAATAAAAAGAGCTGTCGGATTTCCGTTACAGGCTGTGGTGGTTCGTGCACCCTAGAACGATTTGTCATCTCTGGAAAAAAACCCTTTGACAACTGCTGACTCCTGGGGGAGTGACAAAAGTAGTTTAATAATTGTCAATAACATATACTGTCGTTCAACAACGGTTTGGTTATAAATCATAACATTCATATTCAGAGAGCCACGGCGCAGGGAAAGAAGAAAATAAAATGAATATGTTTCTAAAAAACGAATAATTAAAATTTAGTACTACGAATCTACAGTAGCTACATCTCGACAATGGTAAAATTGGAAAACAAAGGAAACAATGGGCATATACAGTATATACTCTCTCCTCATCCTCTCCCCCTTCATTCTTTCTTTCCCTCATCGGTCTCTATATATAATATATACATTATATACAGGTATAATATATATATATATTAATGACTCGTTTTGTTTGGTGTATGTGGGTGTATGTGTGGTGTGGAGTTGTTTGCAAGTGTTTTGTGTTCATGCAATTGTTTGTGTTTGCGACAGTGTAGGTGTGTTATATTTGCGCCAAGTAAGTGAAATGTTGATATGTTATTTGCCAGGAGACACCCTTGATAATAGTGTTCTGTTCTACCAACAAAAACAGATTACTACAGTTGTTAGTCACAATATATTTGGGTTTTCAATCACATAAACAATATAAGCTTATCTAAGCTTCATATAAAACTCGTGAACTATTTATCTATCATCAGAACCTCTGGGACCTCCTAATACAAAATCTCTATCTATCCTATCTCATAATACTTCAGAAGGCCCCAATACACCAACCGAAAGACGTATTTTTTTTTTTGGTGGGGGGTGGGCTCAGTCTCCTGTTTGTTTGAACTCTCTCCCAGACATCAGTCCTTAAGGTGTGGGTGGTGGTGGTGGGTGATCCCTCTTCCTATGACTTCAAACTTGCTTCAAACTCCGTGTATCCAGAGCATTTATTGACAGTCGAACGTCCCCTCTGATATTTTTTTCACGCCCTATGAGTCACGAAGTCAAAATTTCGTAAACTGTCAAAAACAGATGTTCTGTGGAATGGAAAGGCGCCACTTGACTCAAAAAACAGGCAGTTCTGCCTTGTGTCCTCCCTCACAAATCCACCATAGGGAAAATACAAATGAATATGTAAACGGATAGACTGGTACAGTCACTCAAAAAAAATACAAATGGACCGGCACTGGGATAAAGTGCTAATTATGGAAGTATAATCTCTGAAAACGAATTTAATATGATAATTAGCTGCACAATCAACTACAAAAATTCTACTCTACTATATTATTGAGCACCAAGTTTCATCCGTAAAATCAATAAATATAGTTTATAATTGCACAAAGAAAAACATATATGGTCAGCATATGTTTATGAAGTGACCTGTAATTGAAGATATGTATTAAGAATATTTGAATAGAGAAATATACTGTATATACAGTACGACCCTCTCGATATACTTTGAATGTATACATTGATGACAAAGTTAGTTAGTTAGAGAGAGAGACAGATAGCAGTATCGCAAGAGAGAGAGAGCAGAGAGAGAGAGAGAAGTAGAGAGGAGTAGAGAGAGACGAATAGAGACTCATGTTATCTCACGCATCACCCCTAGAACCTTCACGCTATCCAATCCGCTGATAGAAGACATTAATGGTGCGACATAAACTGAAAAAGATGGTGGTGGTGGTGGTCCGTGGTGGCGCTAGAATAGACACTATAGATCAGATAGATAGATAGAGTAGATGGATAGGTACATAAATAGATAGACGGATAGATCGATAGATCGCATAGATAGACAGATAGCTAAGCTAAGAATGATGTGGTAGATTGACAGATAAAGACGTCACACGCGGTATTATATATATATATATATATATATACTATTTATATACTATATAGATCATATATATATTTATCCACAAGGTAAACAAGTATCCAGGCATTACAGAGTACAGTTTCCTCAATAGTGCTTTGTATGTTGACGAATAGCTATGTGGTTTTAGGGATGGGCTTGCCACGGGAAATAGATCTTGAGATGATGGTTTTGAACTGTTTTACCATGCTGGTAAGGCAGAATCGTTAATGTGGTCAGGGAGCGAAGACTATATTTGAAAACGTTTTCGTTTTCGCTTTATTGGTATATTAATACATTTTTTAGAATTGTCATTCTGTTAGTTTTTCGGGATTTTTTTTTTTGTTTTCATTTTTGCAAACACGGTGAAACGTAAAGACTTTCAGGGAGATGACTCTAGTCTATTTTTTCACGGTCTTGGGGCTGAACCGTAGAACTGTATCAATTATCAATTATGTACTAATTCATGCAATCCCTGTCATACATGTTGTTAATAACAGGGTATCACTTTCCAAAGCTAGCGGCTATCCTCTGAAAGAAATAACCAAGTAAGGACACACAAGTCAAAAAATGATTCGGTGACAAAGACAATTAAGAAAAACAAAACACAAAGCAAACAAACATGGGAGACAAAAACTTTAAGGTGGAGTGGGGGGGTGGTGATGGGTAGAGGCACACCGGCTACTTTTGTTTTAAAAAATCTTTCCTCCCTCCATTTTTTCCTTCGCCTTTTCCCTTGGCTTGTATCCATTCGGCCACCATTCAGCCAACCTGTTTATTGACGCTTAATTTCCCATCCAGGTGTCGATTTCTTCCTGGCCGAGCGTATAGCGACCCAGCATTGTATGGAGAAAATCCAGCTTCGCCGGATGGACATATTTTTCTAAGCTCGTAAAAATGTAATCAAATTTAGCTTGCTGTCAAAACAAAAATGTATAAATATGTTGTCATCGCATCCCACGTCACCCCTGCGCCAGGAAAGATATTGACACCTGGATGTGGGTAAACGTTCTTAAAACAGTAGGCTGAATGGGGGCCGAATGGAATACAAGCCAAAAGAGAGAGGGAGAGAAAGAGAGAAAAAGCCGGTGCAAAACTGCTCCCTAAATATGCACGCGTGGAGCCTTGGTCCACCCCAAACCACTTGGTAGTGGAAACTGGAATGGTAATTCCCGAGCTGAACAACAACAGCTTGATGTGGAAGCTCCCGCCCCCGCCCCCCCCCCCCCCCCCCCCACACACACACCCCTCTAGCGCGTGGAACCTGCCCTACCTCTATTGTTTCCATATGGCAGTGTAGGAATCAGCACACATACCCCGACCCATGTAACCCCTTCTGTACCGCGACGTTATTTTTAAATTCTACTCTAGTTATATTAGACGATATTTTGTGCAGTTTAAAGAGGACCTGTTGGTGGGTATAAAGCGTTAAGTGAAATAGTTCGACGAAGCCTGTTGATTGTTTGCGTGGCCTTTACGAAACTGAATACAATCGTGTAATAGTAGCCAGGATAAAGTTTAAAAGGACGTCGCCGGTACAGAAGGGGGGGTTAAGTACAACACCACCGTATATCATAAAATTATAACGTTTTGTAGTTCCTATGTGCATGATGGAGATAAATGGCAAAAATTATCTGTTACACAGTGTGGCCCCCCCCCCCCCCACAACCACCCAAACTCACCACCCTCCATCTTAAACCCTTTCAAAGCTCCAATAACGCGTTTGCTGTTCTGTTTTCTGGCTACTATTAGACGATTTATATTTCAGATTATAGTAACGGTATATGGGAAGTCAATAGGTTTGGATTGGGATAGTCTTTACTCTTTTAAAATACCCACAGCTACTTCCTAAGCTGCATACAATTGTCTAATAGTAGCCAAAATAAACTGCTAAAACGCTTCGGAGCTTGAAAGGGTAAAGGTTGAAAAAGTAACAGAGCCAAAATCACGGTACGAGGCCTAACGTTAGAGGTAACTTTAGAGGTGTGGTTGGAGAGAAGTGTGGTGTGATTGGTTATGGGAGCCCACCTCGCTCTTCCTTTTACGCTTTCTCCTCCCTCTCTCATAGGGTTGTATCCATTCGGGTTCGGCGCGCTGTCGGGGCACCATTCAGCCTACTGTTTTTAAGACGTTTAACACCCCCATCCAGGTTGTTCAATAGTTTTCCTGTGGCGAGCGGTAGCGAGCCAGCATATATATATATATATTTTTTTGACAGCAAGCTAAATTTGTACATTTTTCGATAGAAAAATGTCTCTGGCGAAGCCGGATTTCTCCATACAATGCGACACCTGGATGAGGTTAATCATCTTAAAACAGTTGGCTGAATGGGGCCGAATGGATACAAGCCAGAGAAAGAGAGAAAAGGAGATACAGATAAAACAAGCAGGTGACCCCCTTTAAGTGTAGTGAAACTAAGAATAGGAGGAGGTGTTTGTGAGAGTTTACTATTATTTGGTAACGTTAGGCACAAATAGAAACAGTGGGGAAAGCCAGGCAAATGAAACAGGAGTTCCAACAACTCCTTATCATATGCCTATGTGGCCTACCATGGGTACTGCCCTGTTCGAACTGTGGTTCCATATACAATCGGTCTCTGCCCGTGATACAGTTACTATAGTCCCTATTCGGCTGTTTTAGTAAGACGAGAATACCTGAACCTCTATCCTCTGTAACTTCAAAAAGGGCTAGAACTCAAATTGGGCTGTAAATTTTTCTCATATATTGCCTTAACTGACTATTTCCAAATGGTAGAACTATTAGCTCGATTATACTTTAAGTCGTTTTTATGAGTTACAGAGGGTCAGAGGTCATGATTTTTTGAGTTTACAGAGGTCAAGGTCATGATTTCTCCGCCATACTCTTACAGCTGAACTATACTATAGCAAATATGCCTTTATCTCTGACCACATTTATAGAGTCTCTTCATTATAACTAGACCAGAATCGTTGATCACGAACCTATTATAACCCACCAAAGGTATTTGACCAATCGAGCTACGGTATTTGAACCATTTGGGAAGACTCAGCCAGTAAATGGATGTATCCATTTTCAGCCCATTTGCTTTAGCCCTACTGGAGTTACAAGAGGTTAATGATCACGAGTTTTGGCCTAACATACAGCGAAAAGACTATAGCAACCGAGTTTGTAGTCAATCCTCTAGCTGAGGAATCAAGCTGGTTTTCAACCCCGGCCAAATTTAAAATAAATATAATATAAAAATTAACCCCAAGGGAGTGGGCGCACATTCATGTAATTTTGGTGTGAAGGGGGTAGTTATTTTTATAAGTTGCATTTATCACTATTTATTTTATTTGTAAAATCTATACAACCAGATTTATCATTTTGCCCTACCTCATTATGAAGATGAAGTACACCACACCATGCACCTAACATACAGTGGATAAACAGTCCCCATCTGAGGAAGAGGCATTTTATTGACAACGTTTTTTGCAGATAGCTTCATCATCTGCCGAAACGGTTGTCAATAAAGATGCTCTTCCTCCGATGGTATTTTTGTATCCATCTACTTGTCTACTTTTCAAGTACCACTCAACAATACATACAGTCCTTGTAATAACCAGATCAGACAATTAAAATATACGGATTTATGAAAATGAAGAAGACCGTTCCAAGCACCAATACCTGTGGTACACCATTTTGAATATATTTTTATTAGAGATACCTTAGATTAAATATACGTAGAAAGATTAGAGTGACAAGATAACTAGATAGATAAATAGGTAGATAGATAAACATAAACAGACAATAGATACATAGATAGGTAGATGTACAATATACAGATATATAGATTAATACATAAAAACATAGACAGACAAACAGGGAAATATATATATACATAGGCAGCTAGAGAGATAGAGATAGATAGATAGATAGATAGATAGATAGATATACAGACCGATAGATGGATAGCGATCGAGGGAGTGGGGCAGCGAGAGAGATTTTATGATGACCAATAACATCTCTCTCTCGCAATCTCGATATTGTTTCATATACGAGAGAGAGAGAGAGAGAGAGAGAGAGAGAGAGAGAGAGAGAGAGAGAGAGAGAGAGAGAGAGAGAGAGAGAGAGAGAGAGAGAGAATGTTTTGATCATTATTGGTCATACTACAAACAAAAAACCCACCATTATTGCGTAATCACATACAGTATACGTTAATGACACATACACACGCACATAAGTTGACATTTTAATCAGTCTGAACCATAATTAAATATACGAAGCACCCTCCCCCCCCCCCCCAGCCAACAGAAAACGGAATTTCACACCCAATGTAAACCCCAAAGTTCACACACACAAACATTTCATACGCGTTATATACTAGTGCAATATTGGTTAGGAATAAGTTTGGAGCGGGAAATATATGTACTGCAGAGTGTATTCCGATATTGCCACTGTGCCCTGGGAAACTAGGTTGTGCATAATTTAACCCGTTCAGTACCGGTGACGTCCTTTTCATTATATTTTGGCAACTATTAGGCGATTTTATTCAGCTTATTAAGGACGACTACCAATTCAAAGGCTACACACTATCTCAATTAATCCTTTTAGGAACTATAAAAATGCCCTTCCTATCTATCTATCTATCTATTGCCTGACGCCGTGATCCCCCAAGGGGTGGCCACGAACGAACCGCCCCATGCACCTCTGTCCCCAGTCAGTCGACGCCCCTCCCCCCAACCAGCACCGCCTTCGTTCATGTACTTCCTCACTCCATCCTTCCACCTCTCATTCGGTCTACCTCTCCCTCTCTGTCCTTCCACCTCGCTCTCGTACACCCTCTTAGTCATTCTCTCGCTTTCCATACATTCCATATGGCCCGAACATCTCAAGTTGTTCCTTTTTCACACTTTCCAGCACATCTACCTCCACACCACACCTCCTTCTTACTTCCTCATTAGTCTGTCTATCCCTCCATGTAACTCCACACGCACTCCTTAAGTAATTCATTTCCACTGCTCTCACTCTTGGTCTGAGTCTCTCAACCATCGTCCATGCTTCGCTTCCGTAAGTCAGTGTCGGGATTACCACACTGTCATGCAAGGACTTCTTCACTTCCATACTGACCACCCTATTTCTTGTTACTGCTTTTAGCGTTCCTACAACCCTCTTCCCCTGTTGCCCTTCCTAAGCTTCTTAAAATCGTCTTAATGCAGCTGAAATAAAAACAAAAAGATGTCGCCGGTACAGAAGGGGTTAAGGATAGTGTGTGTGTGTGGGGGGGGGGGGGGTTCTGAACCACCTTCTCCCCCTTGGTGGAGGCTACAGCACATTGGATAGCGTGGTGGACGACTGCAGACCCAATGGACCTAAGAGATCGAGTCCACACCAAAGGTCAGGGTTTTTCTGAGGGGATCTGATCGTTCCTGCTGGTTCTACAAGTATCCTGGCTACACCCACACATCAAGACAATGCCCCCCCCCCCCCTATATCATCACCAATTCATAGCATAGAAGGGGCCTGACCATATGCAAGTGACGGGTATAAATTAAACCAACAAATTTACCATTCTATTGTCTATGATTTCCTGTAAACTATGATTTCCTGGTGAAGTGGTTAAGGGGAGATCTCCACTTGAGGGATTTTTTTCTTGACCCCTTTCTCCCTCATGTCTAGCCCCATTGCTTTTGAGATTTTATGACGTTTTCCCCATTAGTTTGGTGATTTTTAAGAATATCCGCCCCATTCTGTCAATTTAAGACCTTTCGTGCCATTTAGGTGTCGATTTTATCCAGGCGAGCGATAGCGAGCCTGTAATTTAAGAGTAATCGGCCTTCGGCCGGGACATTTCTCTACCGAAAAATTTACAAATTTATCTTGAAAGGGGGTCAAGGGGGTGAAATTTTAAGATTGCTGGAGGAGTAGGAAACAAACTAGAAACCTCCCCTTAACCCTTAGAGGCTTAGAAGATTATGAGGCATTTTATAAATTAAACAAAATACAAACATATTGCTGTTGGCTCTGAGAAATGAAAGCTTCTGTGATGATTGATAACAAGACAAGAAAAAAAAGCATTTCCGTCTCCCCTCTCGTAAATGTTGTATATATATATATATATATATAGTTATTTTATTGAGTCTACGTGATGTAAATGTAGAATACCAGGTACAATTTTATTTTTGAACCATTGGAGTTATTATACAGTAGATGTGAAATATATATATAGATATTTTCCTGCCATCGAGAGCGAATTTGTTTCTTATTGGCTTCGTAATAATCTAAATGCGGAAAATATTTGCTTTAGTCATGCAAATAAATATAGATGTGAATTATATGCATTTTCTTTAAATAATCGAAATCGAAATAAGAAATATCTATACAGTTTGCTGGTACCCAAGAATTCTACAATAAATCTGGAATATGTCGTTTTCTTTGACCCAGCTTGATGGAGGTCAAAACAATACTGGTGACATAAAGGGAGAGAGAGAGAGAGAGAGAGAGAGAGAGAGAGAGAGAGAGAGAGAGAGAGAGAGAGAGAGAGAGAGAGAGATAGAGAGAGAAGGGGGGGGAGAGGGAGTGAGAGAGACTTTATCGACAACGGAATTGATTGAAAGAGAGAGAGAGAGAGTTGCTCTTAATTTAAGTGGGAGTTAATCGCTTTTTCTGGACCCCCTTCTCCATCATGTTTAGCATATTAGTTTTGAGATTTAAGACGTTTGTTCCATTAGTTTGGGGATTTTGAGACCTTTCGCCCCATTTTTTTCAATATTGAGACCTTTCGTGCCATGTAGGTGCCGATTTGTTCCTGGTGAGCGATAGCGAGCCTGTAATATTAGAAGGAGCCGGCCTTCGGACAGGAAATTTTTCTACCGAAAAACTTACACATTTATCTTGAAAGGAGGAAAAGAGCGTGTATTCTCAAGCTTGATGGAGATCTACCGAGGAAACTGAAAAATAAACTAAGACATAAAAATAGACCAAAAAAGAAGTATTACCCCCTTTAAGACCGAACTGCCTAGTAGGGACTGCAAAGCCTGTGTAGTCTGTGTATCTATGTAACTCTCGCTCTCTTTCTTTCTCCATTTTGGTGCCATAGTAATTAAAGAACGGGATGTTATTCTATTCTTAACCCTTCCAGTACCGGTGCCATCCTTTTGTATATCTTTATTCTGGTTCCTATTAGACGAGTTTAATCAGTTGAAAAATGGGGTCACCAGTCAGTCACAGGCTTCGAACCATCTCACTTAACCCTTTTAGCTACCACAGATCCTTCTCAAGCTGCACAACATTGCCTAGATATACAGTAGCTATACAATGGTTAAAAAGACGTCACCGGTACAGACAAATAAGCTTAATCACGTAGAATTTATATCCAAAGGACAATTCGTAATCCAAACTGTACCAGTATCCTCGAATGTTTATAATGAATATATTGGAGTGTTATAAAGGGCATGGATATCATATTTTTCTTCTTCTTCTTCTTCTTCTTCTTCTTCTTCTTCTCCTTCCTTCTTTTTCTCTTTCTTCATCCTCCTTTTTTCCTAATCTTTCTCCTTCTCCACCTCTTCCTCTTCCTTCTCTTCTTCTCCTTCTCTCCCTCTCCTCCTGCTTCTCTTCCTCCTCCTTCTCTTTCATATAATCCTCTTGTACTATCCTCCTCTTTCTCTTCCCTCCCCTCCTCCTCTGTCTCTTTCCTTTCCTTCATTTCCTCTTCTCCTCCTCCTCCTCCTCTTTCTCTTCCTTCTCCTCCTTATCCACCTGTCTCTTTCCTCTCATTCTCTCCTCCTCCTCCTTTCTCCATCCTCCTCCTCTTTGTCCCCCTTTCCTTCTCTACCTCTCCTACTCCTCCTCCTCCTCCTCCTCTTTACTTACCTCTCATTCTTCTCTTAATCCTCCTTCTCCTTTTACTTTCTTCCTCCTCCACGTCTTTCTATTTTCTCTCATTCTTCTCCTCCTCCTCCTCTCTTTCTTCCCTTCTCCATCCTTCCCCTCCCTCCTCCCCCTCTCCTCCTCCTCCTCCACCTCCTCCTTCTTCTTCTTCACCCTCCGGCGCCTCCGAGATTAAAAACTTATTAATTCAACGTCACTGTGTTCCTGCCAAAAATCTCGCCGATAAATAAATCGCTCGGGCGTTTATTAAATATTTCTTCCCTGTGTTCTTCCAAAAGATTTCCAGTATTTTTGAGAACACATTATTAACACTTCATTCTGTTTATCATTACAACTTTTATGCAATTTAGGAAGGATATTTAAGGGGGGTCACCTGTTTTTTGTCTCTTTTTCTCCTTTTCTCTCTTTCTCTGGCTTGTATCTATTCGGCCCCATTCAGTCAATTGTTTTAAGACGTTTATCCCCATCCAGGTGTCGATATCTTCCTGGCGAGCGATAGCGAGCTAGCATTGTATGGAGAAATTCGGCTTCACCGGAGACACTTTTCTATCGAAAAATGTACAAATTTAGCTTGCTTGCAAAAGAAATACATATATATGCTGGCTCGCTACCACTAACCAGAAAAATATTGACACCTGGATGGGGGTAAACGTCTTAAAACAGTAGGCTGAATCCGGCCGAATGGATACAAGCCAAAGAGAGAGGGAGAGAACGAGAAAAAAGCGAGGTGGGCTCCCTTAAACAAAATATCCTAATACCTCTCAAGACATCGGATCAGATGCTACTAACGCCAACAGGTTCTAAATATTCTGAGCTAGAGTATTTTATTGTTAGTCAATAAAAACAATAAAAGAATAATACAAACAAATTCTTCATTCTATTGTCCACTTCAACTGTAATTATTCCCCAATTTGTTGCTTTATTTACTCTCTCTCTCTCTCTCTCTCTCTCTCTCTCTCTCTCTCTCTCTCTCTCTCTCTCTCTCTCTCAAAACACAACCATTTATTGTCCTCTATTTTTTGCTGACTCTCTCTCTCACACACACACACCCACACATATAGACTGATCTCTCTCTCTCGCTTACCACTCACTCTCTCTTCTCGCTCCTTGTCTGTTCTCTCTCTACCCACTCCCACTCACTCTCTTTCACCACTCGCTCCATTCTCTCGCTCCTCATCTGCTCTCTCTCTACCCACTCCCACTCACTCTCTCCACTCGCTCTATTCTCTCGCTCCTCGTCTGCTCTCTCTCTCTCTACCCACTCCCACTCTCTTCACTCGCTCCATTCACTCTCTCTCTCTCTCTACCCACTCCCACTCAATCTACCCACTCCCACTCACTCTCTCCACTCCCACTCACTCTACCCACTCCCACTCTCTCTCTCTCTCTCCCACGTTATTATTGTACTCCTTTGTACTCCTTTGTACTCCTTTGTTAACACCCCGCTTTTAAAATAATGAAGCATCCCCAACACTCCTCGCCGATTGGTATTCGACGAAGCGGGGGTTGCGAGAGACTTAATAATGGAGAAAATCATCGGGTGCAGACAATGGGGTGAGAGAGAGAGAGAGAGAGAGAGAGAGAGAGAGAGAGAGAGAGAGAGAGAGAGAGAGAGAGAGAGAGGGAGAGAGAGAGGGAGAGAGTATAGGTAGATATATAGATAGATAGCTAGATATAGATAGATACATAGAGATAGATAGAGCGATAGAGAATGAGAGAGAGAGAGAGAGAGAGAGAGAGAGAGAGAGAGAGAGAGAGAGAGAGAGAGAGAGAGTGAGAGAGAGCGGGAGGGGGGGGGGGGTGGAGAGGGGGATTAGATGTCAGTTTTAAAAGATGATTTAATAAAAACGCTTGAATCTAATACATGTTTGAATCTCTCTCTCTCTCTCTCTCTCTCTCTCTCTCTCTCTCTCTCTCTCTCTCTCTCTCCAGTTGCTTATACAGGAACACTAAAGAGGGGATCGAAGCAATTCTTGACATACTCTCTCAGGCAAAGTCATGGATATAAGTATTTCAAACTAACACTCTCTGGTCCGACGTCTTGGGGTTTATTATGGTATTTTGCTTCATCGTTTGTTTGTTTGTTTGTTTGTTTGTTTGTTCTTGCCTTTATCGAAGAACAATAACGCCTTCCCAGTTAGCTTTTTAAGGGGGTGACCTGTTTTTTTCTCTTTCTTAGTTATATCTATTCTGCCCCATTCAGCCTACTGTTTTAAGACATAAATCCCCATCTAGGTGTCGATTTTTTCCTGGCGAGCGATAGCGAGCCAGCATTTTATGGGGACAGAAATTTGTCTATCGGAAAATTTACAAATTTAGCCAGCTGTCTAACTCATTATCGAAAGTATGGTTGGCGAGCGATATATATAAATCGACACCTGGATGGGGATAAACGTCTTAAAACGGTTGGCTGAATGGGGCCGAATGGATACAACCTAAAGAGAGAAAAATATTAGGTCACCCCCCTTAACCTAACTATACTATGCGCACCCAGACTCTCTTCACGTTCCTCTCCCGGAAGAAAGATGATTTCTTCCAAGTTTTAGGCTAGCTGTCGTTCACCCAAAAGAAAATAGACTCCTGAATGGGATGAAACGTCTTAGTATTGACAAATTAATGGCGTGAAGCGTCTTAAAAATCTTTGAACAAATGAAGCGAGACAGGGGAGTTCCAAAAAGACCCCTTGCAGATCAAATAGGGTTAAAGGGAGGCTGGCCGTTTGTTTGGTCTATTAATTCATTTGTTCATATATTGTTTGTAGTTTCCTCCCTAGACCTCCATCAAGCTTAAAAAAACACCCCCTAGACCCCCCCTTCAAGATAAATTTGTAAATTTTTCGGTAGAAAAATATCCCGGCCGAAGGCCGGTTGCTCTTAAAATTGCAGGCTCGCAATTGCTCGCCAGAAAATAATAGACACGTAAATGGCACGAAAGGTCTTAAAATTGACAACGAAATGGGTCGAAAGGTGTTAAAATCGCCAAACTAATGGGGCGAACGTCTTATAATCTCAAAACTAGTGGGGCTAAACATTAGGGAGAAGGGGGTCCAGGAAAACGGTCTGCCTCCCCTTAAGAGAACGACTTGGGTAGAGAGAGAGAGAGGGGTGGTATATACGTGTCAGTAAGGCGATACGTATATATTATATTGGGAACCTGCAATATGGGTCTGGTCTAAGTGAACTATCTGTTGTGAAGTCCCATCTGGGGTATACTTATATAGTTGATGGCTTGTGTATCGATGTCCTCTTTTAATATATTTTGTTTTGTAATTTTTCTAGTGTTCACCCTATACCTCCATCAAACTTAAGAAAGACACCTCCCAAGACCCTCGTTTAATATAAATTTGTAAATTTTTCGATAGAAAAATGTCCTCCCGGTTTCTCTTGAAATTGCAGGCTCGCTAGCACTCGCTAGGAACTAAATCGACCCTAAATCGCACGAAAGGTCCAAATATTGACAAAGAAATGGGGTGAAAATACTTAAAATCAACAAACTAATAGGGCGAACGTCTTATAATCTCAATACAAATGGGGCTAAACATAAGGAAGAAGGGGATCCAGAAAAATTCCCCATCTGTCCTTAAGTATCCATGATTGTATTTATATATTGTGAGAAAGCCTGTTAACCTTCGGTATATTGTGAGGGTGAGTCATTTAAGGGGGCCTACCTCGTTATTTTTCTCTCTCTCCCTCTATCTCTGGGTTGTATTCATTAGGCCCCATTCAGCCTACTGTTTTAAGACGTTTATCCCCATCCAGGTGTCGATTTTTCCCTGGTGAGCGTTAGCGAGCCAGCATATTTAATAACAGGTTTTTGACAGCAGGATTAATTTGTACATTTTTCGATAGGAAAATGTCTGGCGAAGCCAGATTACTCCATACAGTGCTGGCTCGCTATCGATCGCCAGGAAGAAATCGACACCTGGATGGGGATAAACGTCTTAATACAGTAGGATAAATGGGGCCGAATGGATACAAGGCAGAGAAAGAGAGAAAAGGAGAACAAAAAGCAGGTGACCCCCCTTAAGCCAGTATCACACGAGCACTTTTCCCCTTAACATTTATTATCAACACAACTTTTTCGGTTACCTAAATGCATCTATCATTAGTCTAGTTTCCGATACCAGTGCAATATATGCCAAAAATGTTGCCAGAACAATGTTGATTATCGAATGTTGATTATCGAATGTTGATTATCGAATGTTGATTATCGAATGTTGATTATCGAATGTTGATTAGGCTATACAAGCTCTCGTGTGATACCAGTTTAATTAAGTAAAGTGAGACAATTAGGGTTATATACGCTAGATAAATGGTTTTCATAATACGTGTTGGTTATACCCTGTTTCCACATTGGGTAGGCCAGACATCGTGAATCCTAACCTCAAATAGGGCTAGAGCAAATGGGCGGTTAATTTCCGCATCCATTCCCTGGCCGACCCTTCCCCAATGGTAGCAATATTAGCTTGATTACTCTAGTCGTTTGTGAGTAATGCACGAGCTACAGAATTAACCCCTTCAGTGCCGGTGACGTCCTTTGCATAAAAATCTGGCTACTATTAGACGATTTTATTCAGTTCAAAAAGGGCCTCCAGCAGTTAACAGGCTTCGAAATGTCTCATTTAAGGGGAGATATCCACTTGAGGGATTTTTTTCTTGACTCCTTTCTCCCTCATGTTTGGCCCCATTGCTTTTCTAATTTTAAGACGTTCGCCCCATTATTATGACGATTTTAAGAACCTTCGACCTATTTCTGTCAATTTTAAGACCTTTCGTGCCATTTAGGTGTCGATTTTATCCTGGCGAGCGACAGCGAGCCTGTAATTTAAGAGGAACCGGCTTTCAGCCGGGACATTTTTCTACCGAAAAATGTACAAATTTATCTTGAAAGGGGCTCAAGGGGGTGTAATCTTAAGCTTGATGGATATCCAGAGACCAAACTAAAAACCTCCCCTTAACCCTTAAGACTACCACAGATCCATCGTAAACGGCAACAAAATCGTCTACATATACAGTAGCTACAATACAATGAAAAAGACGCCACCGGTACGCAAAGAGTTATATACAGTAGTTATATACAGTAGTTATATACAGTAGTTATATACAGTAGTTATATACAGTAGTTATATACAGTAGTTATATACAGTAGTTTATATACAGTAGTTATATACAGTAGTTATATACAGTAGTTATATACAGTAGTTATATACAGTAGTTATATACAGTAGTTATATACAGTAGTTATATACAGTAGTTCTGTCGAGTGATAGCCAAGGACGCTAATAATAATGCCAAACACTATACTAATCCCAGTTTACTATTATTAACCCTTGTTGTACCGGTGACGTCCTATTCATTAGATTCTGCTAACTATTAGACGATTTTCTTCAGCTTGGGAAGGACGTTTACCAATCAAAAGGCTATACAGACTGTCTCATGAGTTCATCCTTTTAGCTACCACATATCCTTCCTAAGCTTCACACAATCGTCTAAACGTAGCTGAAATCGAATAAAAAACACGTAGCCAGTACAGAAGGGGTTAAAGTTAATAATGCAAAACAATATACTAACCCCAGTTTATTAATAACCCCTTCTGTACCGGCGACGTCCTGTATATTTTAGTCTAGCAGCCATATTTTGACAATTTTGTACAGCTCAAGTAGGATCTGTGGTAGTAAAAAGGAGTTCGAAGCCTGTTCATTACTTTAGGCCCTTCTTAAAATGAGAAAGATCGTCTAATAGTAGTCAGCATAACATGAAAAGAACAGAACTAGTACTGAATTGGCTAATGAAAAAGAAAAAAAAAACAGGCTCTCGATCATTTCTGCTACTTTTCTCACCTGCCGTTTCCAATTAGGTCCAGTTTTACCTCACATTTTTTCCGATTAATTAAAAAAAGGGCGAGAGCAAAAATGTGGGTAATATGAAATCAATTGGCTGGTGGCATGAGAGAGAGAGAGAGAGAGAGAGAGAGAGAGAGAGAGAGAGAGAGAGAGAGAGAGAGAGAGAGAGAGAGAGAGAGAGAGAGAGAGAGAGAGAGAGAGAGATAAATAGATAGATAGATAGAGAGAGAGAGAGAGAGAGAGAGAGAGAGAGAGAGAGAGAGAGAGAGAGAGAGAGAGAGAGAGAGAGAAGAGTGAGTGATAGTGGGAGTGAGTGAGTGAGAGCGAGAAAGTGAGTGATACAAAGTTACAGGCAATGGTTTGTATCTCAAAACTTTGCTGTTCGTTCCTGAGAAACATTCTAGACACAAAACAAGTATATATTAGAAGCTTTCAATCTCCAGACAAACTTGCTAGACTTAGAAATTGCTGTTCGCTTCAAAGTGAGAAAAACTAGATAATAGTTGTATTAACCCATTCAGTATCAGTATCATCCTTTTCATTATATTGTGGCTAGTGTTAAACGAGTTTATCAAGTTTAGAAAGGGTCTCTAGCAATTATAAGGCTTCAAATGAACTTAGTTAACCCTTTTAGCTATCACAGATCCTTCCTAAGCTGCATACAATCGTGTAGGTATAACTAGAATGAAATTAAAAAGACGTCGCCGGTACAGAAGGGATTAAACACATAAATAATAGCAATTTGTTTAGGTTTTATGCATTACAAAGGCTGATCTTCTGTTCGAATCCAAAACAGACTACCACAGAATTCCCACAAACAATCCCTAGTTGAGGTTTATCCAGCCTGTATCTCCCGCTGCAAATCGCTTGTTATGTGTACGGTCGCCCTAATAAGTCATGTACCAGCTGTCAATACGTTTGGCTTTCTCTGTGCTGTATTTATGTCTGTCAGATGTTGAATTGGGTGGGTAAGTGTAGGAAGATGTTTGTATATTTCACTCGATATGAAGAAATTAAGCTTAGATATTGCTGATACCAATTATTGATGAAAACATACTAGGTGCCGAGCCATCACTTATTAGCGCGACGGTACACCAGCGAAATGCTTGTTAAATGTTAATGGGGGTAGGGTTTATTTTGTGTTTTGTTTATTTATTTACTTAATCATGTTTCAGTTCTTCACCAGACCTCCATCAAGCTTAAGAAAACTCCTCCCACGACCCCCCTTCAAGGTAAATGTGTACATTTTTCGGTAGATAAAAGTCTGGACCGAAGACCGGTTTCTCCTATAATTTCAGGCTCGCTATCACTCGTCAGAAAAAAAATAGACACCTAAATGTCAAGAACAGTGTTTATATCAACACATTATAAGGGTCGAAAACGTTTTAAATTACCAGGCTAATGGGCCTAACGTCTTAAAATGTTAAAACATAATGGGGTTAAGTATGTGGGAGAAGGGGGTCCAGAAGAGCAACCAATCCCCTTAAGTGCTGTTGCAGGGGTTGTGCTTCTAAGTGTTGTCTGTAACCAGTGTAATGAGTGCGATCATGCTGGAATTCGCATTGTGATTGGTTTAAGGGGAGATATCCACTTGAGGAATTTTTTTCTTGACTCCTTTCTCCCTCATGTTTAGCCCCATTGCTTTTCTAATTTTAAGACGTTCGCCCCATTATTATGACGATTTTAAGAACTTTCGACCCATTTCTGTCAATTTTAAGACCTCGTGCCATTTAGGTGTCGATTTTACCCTGGCGAGCGATAGCGAGCCTGTTATTTAAGAGGAACCGGCTTTCAGCCGGGACATTTTTCTACCGAAAAATGTACAAATCTATCTTGAAAGGGGCTCAAGGGGGTGGATATCTAGAGACCAAACTAAAAACCTCCCCTTAACCCTTTTCTGTACCGGCGACGTCTTTTTAACTTTATTCTAGCTATATTTGGTCGATTGTGAGCAGTTTAAGAAGGATCTGTGGTAGTAAAGAGGGTTAGGTGAGATAGTTTGAAGCCTGTCGATAACCTGTCGATTGCTGGAGGCCCTCTATAACCTGTCGATTGCTGGAGGCCCTCTATAACCTGTCGATTGCTGGAGGCCCTCTATAACCTGTCGATTGCTGGAGGCCCTCTATAACCTGTCGATTGCTGGAGGCCCTCTATAACCTGTCGATTGCTGGAGGCCCTCTATAACCTGTCGATTGCTGGAGGCCCTCTATAACCTGTCGATTGCTGGAGGCCCTCTATAACCTGTCGATTGCTGGAGGCCCTCTATAACCTGTCGATTGCTGGAGGCCCTCTATAACCTGTCGATTGCTGGAGGCCCTCTATAACCTGTCGATTGCTGGAGGCCCTCTATAACCTGTCGATTGCTGGAGGCCCTCTATAACCTGTCGATTGCTGGAGGCCCTCTATAACCTGTCGATTGCTGGAGGCCTTTTATAACCTGTCGATTGCTGGAGGCCCTCTATAACCTGTCGATTGCTGGAGGCCCTCTATAACCTGTCGATTGCTGGAGGCCCTCTATAACCTGTCGATTGCTGGAGGCCCTCTATAACCTGTCGATTGCTGGAGGCCCTCTATAACCTGTCGATTGCTGGAGGCCCTCTATAACCTGTCGATTGCTGGAGGCCCTCTATAACCTGTCGATTGCTGGAGGCCCTCTATAACCTGTCGATTGCTGGAGGCCCTCTATAACCTGTCGATTGCTGGAGGCCCTCTATAACCTGTCGATTGCTGGAGGCCCTCTATAACCTGTCGATTGCTGGAGGCCCTCTATAACCTGTCGATTGCTGGAGGCCCTCTATAACCTGTCGATTGCTGGAGGCCTTTTATAACCTGTCGATTGCTGGAGGCCCTCTATAACCTGTCGATTGCTGGAGGCCCTCTATAACCTGTCGATTGCTGGAGGCCCTCTATAACCTGTCGATTGCTGGAGGCCCTCTATAACCTGTCGATTGCTGGAGGCCCTCTATAACCTGTCGATTGCTGGAGGCCCTCTATAACCTGTCGATTGCTGGAGGCCCTCTATAACCTGTCGATTGCTGGAGGCCCTCTATAATCTGAATATAATCGTCTAATAGTAGCCACAATCAATCTAAAAAGACGGCACCGGTACAGAGGGGGTTAAGGGGAGATGGGTCGTTTTTCTAGACTCCTTTCTTCCTCATGTTTAGCCCCATTAGTTTCAGATTTTCAGATGAAGCCCCATTAGTTTGTCGATGTTAAGACCTTTCGCCCCATTTCTTTGTCAAATTAAGACCTTTCGTGCTATTTAGGTGTCGATTTTTTCCCCTGGCGAACGATAGTGAGCCTGTAAATACATTAACAAGTAAATAAATACATAAAACAGTGAATACAATTAAAACAGAGAAAACAAAAATAATAAAAGGATTTGTCGTGTCTTTATGAACGAACCAACCCCTTTGAAATACCCCAAGAACCATTATTAATTACTACTTCCCCCATGAAGACTGCCAATGTCGGCTTAACCCTCTCCGACATATGACGCGATTTTGAGCCTATTAGGGATACTTTAAAGCCTGTGTTGCCATCAGGGGTATTTAGAAACCTTTAGTTTAGTTACTTCAACCTCTGCAGTTGTCTTTGAGTTAGCTGTGGGCAGAAAACTAATTTTGGAGAGGTAATTATAAGAGTGAGAGAACTCTAGTTCTTATTGCTAATCTGGCAACCTCTGCGTCATATGAGCGTGAAAGGGTTGATAAGGCTCGCTATAACTTTTCACATCGGGTCCAGGCAAGTTCAAACGTCGTGACCTGCTTAAGGGAGTTATTTTTATTTTTTATTTATATTTTGTGGATCCCCTTCTCCCTCATGTTTACATATATTCGTGTTGAGATTATAAGACGTTCGGCCCATTAGTTTGGCTATTTTAAGACCTTTCGTGCCATTTAGGCCTGGGTGTCAATTATTACCTGGCCTGAAATTTAGTAGGGACCGGTCCTTGGCCTAGGCAATATTCTACCGAAAAATGCACAAATATATATTTCTTAAAAGTTTGATGGAGGTATATGGAGCAAACACAATATATAAACTAAAACAAAAAATAAAAATAAAAGATAAGTCTCCCCTCAAATAATTTCGACTTTGGCTCTCGTTCTCCGTAGAGTTATTTAATTTGGTGACCGAAGTTATTTGTGTCCCTTCTAAATTACTTGGCTATTAAGAACATTTTGTAGCGAAAGATGTTTTTATTTTAGCGAAGCTTGGCCTATGGCGCAGATACATAATAGTAGTTAGTAACACCCCGTTCTTAACACTAATCATCAATTACAAACCCCAATGTACTTCCATAATAGTCGAATATAATAGTCTCATATTTTTTATTAGCTCATATTGAACAATTTTATTTAGATAGTCCAGAGAGAGAGAGAGAGAGAGAGAGAGAGAGAGAGAGAGAGAGAGAGAGAGAGAGAGAGAGAGAGAGAGAGAGACAGAGAGAGAGAGAGACAGAGACAGAGAGAGAGAGAAAGAGAGAGAGATCAGCTAAATATCAGCTTAACCCTTTTCATCATGATATTGCTGACAAGTTGTCCCTAGATGCTGTGTCAGTGTATAGTGATACGAACCCCGTGGTCACTTATGGGAGAGAGAAAGTTGGATATATATCGTACGTAAAGAGAAAGAAAAGTAATCAAGGTTCATGTTTCGTTCATACTACCATATTTTTGGTTTTTACAAATCATTCGTTTCATACACTTTGATCGAGACGAATTTGTGTTCTGAAAAATATACTCACTTCTATTCCAGATGAAAAATAACAGATTTTCGAAATGAGTGACGATTTTTAAAGAGGTGTATTTTTTGGGCAAACCATGGTAATTTGGTTGCTGTTATTGCTTAGAGTCCAATATCGTCGATTATGGAGCTAAAAAATACGCTTTGACCTATCCTGCTGGTGTGTGTGTGTGTGTGTGTGTGTGTGTGTGTGTGTGTGTGTGTGTGTGTGTGTGTGTGTGAGAGAGAGAGAGAGAGGAGAGAGAGAGAGAGAGAGAGAGAGAGAGAGAGAGAGAGAGAGAGAGAGAGAGAGAGAGAGAGAGAGAGTATAAATGTTATGGTCATAGGTGGGCTTACTAATATTAAATAAATACAAATCACACACACTTATGTAAGCCCACATACATTAGTGATACACACACACACACGAACACACACACCCACACACGCAAGCACACACACGCACGTAAGCACACACACACACAAGCACACACACAAACACACACGCACGAAAGCACACACACACGCTAGCACACACACACACGCGCAAGCACACACACACACACAAGCACACACACACACACACACACTCTAGCACACACACACACACACGCAAGCAAACACACAAACACAAGCACACCCACACACACAGAAACACACACACACACACAAGTTGAAATTTTAATCAGTGTGGACCTATTTCAGCAGGAAATCGCTGACAAGTTGCCTCTTCCTGCTGAGTCAAAAGTGAGGGGGAAATATATGTGGAACTTTATATGTATAGTATCTATTTATCTTATCTATATGTCTGTGTATCTATCTTATCTATCTATCTATGTATATATGTATGTATCTATCTATCTATCTATCCATCTGTCTATCTACTGTATATATCTATATATCTTTCTATCTATCTATCTATCTATGCATCTATCTATCGATATAGGCCTATATATATACAGCATATATATATATATATATATATATATATATATATATATATATATATATATATATATATATATATATATATATATATACAGAGAGAGAGAGAGAGAGAGAGAGAGAGAGAGAGAGAGAGAGAGAGAGAGAGATAGATAGATAGATAGATAGATAGATAGATAGATAGATAGATAGATAGATAGATAGATAGATAGAGAGAGAGAGAGAGAGAGATGAAAACCTCTCAGTAATATGGTCAAAGCTTAATTTTTATAGCCAAAATGTTGATTCCATTGGGTAACCACACATTCTGAACTAATATTGGTTTAACCCGGCCAGTGAACAATATTTGCTCTCAATATTGGGCTTGCAGGGATACATGTTAGTGTGGTTATTGAGACTCATCCACTGGGAGCTTAAATCTGATTTTTTGATTAACCCTTTTTCCTGCATATATATATATATATATATATATATATATATATATATATATATATCAATGCTAGCTTCTGTGCACAGACTATGTTATTTTCTTCATTATTATTTGTTTTAGTACTATTTTCAATAATATTCACACAAAATCCAACGAAATTTGGTGCTTTGCAAACACAGCATAAATAACTCTCTGAGAATCGAACTCCGGGCCCCAGGGATAAAGAAAGTAATGTTCCAAGACTAAACAAATCGCAACCAGATATAATATGCAAAAGTCTAATGATCTGCAAATGCTCCTGGTGCGTCTTCCAAACCCATATTATTTCTAACATCGTTCTTAACACCAATAACCACACAAATGAAACTAATTATATTTGTGTTTAAGTGTGTGTGTGTGTGTGTGTGTGTGTGTGTGTGTGTGTGTGTGTGTGTGTGTGTGTGTGTGTGTGTATGTGCGTGCGTGTGTATTAGTCCGGGAGCCAGGTGACTTGTATTCAACATTAAAGGTGCAGAAGGTTTGGAGTACCAGAAATGTTTGTTAGGGTCAGGAGGGCCTAGGAACCCAATTCTTATGTTTCGCAAGTGGTGGGTGTGGCTAGGGGCCATGCCCCAAATACCCCCCAAAATGACATTACATAACATGCGAGGTGCAGACTTCATTTCAGTGACATTGGATAGGGGTATATTCAATGAAAAAGAAAACCCAACTTAAGAATGTTTTTTTCGGTGGGACAGCTAATTAAGAACAATGTTAATTAGTACTAATTAAGCTTTTATTGAACATGAAAGGTGCACAGTTGAAACCTACTTCATTATAAACTACCACATCTCAGTAGTCAGAAAAATGAACTTAAGAAAAAAACTGATGGTGGAAAGTCCCCTTAAGAAGAGGGCCACACCCAAAATATCCCCAGAATCACATTACATAACATGTAAGGTGCAGACTTCATTTCAGTGACATTTTATGGAGTTGTATTCATTGAATGATAAAAACTAATATAAGAATACATTTTTTGGTGTGACAGCTAATTAAGAACCATTTTAATTACGACACTGATGGGCAGGTAGTGAGAGAAGTGGTTGATAAGTTGGTAAATAATCATGAGGAGGCGGATACACTGATAGCAGCCCACGCCAAGTTCATAGATGAGGAAGGATGTGTTAAGAACATTGTAGTCAGAGGATCCGACATCGACATTGCAGTCATCCTCTTACATCACTGTTGGGATATGAAGGCCCACATCTGGATGGACATCGGGACTTCATCAAAAAACAACAGACGGTACCTGAATATCACTTCCATTGCGCAGTCGGACGTCCAATATGCAGTGCACTCCTAAGATTTCATGCCTTCACAGGCTGTGACTACACCTCCGCGTTCCATCGAAAAGGCAAAGTCAGACCCTATGCCAAGATGCTGAAAGACACTTCTGCTCAGAAGGCTTTTTCATTAATGTCTACTGGACAGGTAACAGAAAATCATGAAAAAGATTTGAAAATCTTTACAGCAGAGATGTATGGAGCAAAGGGCAAATCATCTTCCTCTTTGAATGGATATCGCTACAATTTTGGCTCGAACGTCCCCCTTGATTTTGGCCCTGTCACTCTTTCAACTATGGGGGAGGCACTCGCTATAGGCAGTTATGCCTTTTGCCTCCCTCAATCACATAGAAAAAAAAAAAAAAAAAAAAAAAAAAGGTTTTTTAGATGGACCAAAGACCAAATGTAAGAATGCACTAGAAAAATGTAAGGGTATTGATGGTAGCATGCTTCCTCCATGTGAAACGGAGTTGTCACAACACATCAAGCGAGCCTCATTTGTAGCAAGCATGTGGGCCACTGCTACTGATCCAGAGATAATACAACATCCTTCCCCAGAGGATGGATGGGAGCTGAAGGACGGGGATTACGAGGTCATTTGGTTCAACGGCCCTGAGCTGCCTCATTCATTGATGCCTGAGGATGGTGACCTTCATGAGGACAACTCGGATAACAACATTGAGATTTCATACTCAGATGAAGAGAGTTGCCTCTCCTCGGACGAAGAGTAAACATTGTCTTCTAACTGGCCCTCAAACCGTATAAGACTGAAGTGGCTAATGCAATGTGTGTTTTTTGCCTTTTATAAGTCCACATGCATTTCAAGTCAGCAAACTCATGATCGACTTATTTGTGGCAACAGATATTGATGTTGTATATTAGGAGTTTTCTTTCATTTCAAGGTTGTCCCTATCCATATTAATAGCTGCTGCGTGTGTCCAAAAGGCAATTCCATTTGTTAATAAACTGAACATGAGGGTCTAACATTCTATCCATTTGGCTATATATACTATCCATACTCTTTCACACAATGAAAGTCAGTCTGAAGCGACCATACATTTATGTCATTCAGAGGATTTGCTTTATGTTTTATACACGCTATGACTGATTAGTTACTCATTTAATAACTGTGCACCTTTCATATTAAAAAAAGTCTAAATAGCATTAATTACCATTGTTTTTACTTAATGTTTCACAGAAAAATCTATTCTTATGTTAGTTTTTTTCCCATTCACTGAATGGCACTGAAATGAAGTTAGTTACTCATTCAATACCTATGCACCTTTCATGTTCAAAAAGTCTTAATTAGCTGTTCCGCAGAAAAATGTATTCTTATGTTATTTTTTTTTCATTCAGTGAATGCACCTTCATAAAATGTCACTGAAATGAAGTCTGCACCTTGCATGTTATGTAATGTGATTCTGGGGATATTTTGGGTGTGGCCCTCTTCTTAAGGGGACTTTCCACCATCAGTTTTTTTCTTAAGTTCATTTTTCTGACTACTGAGATGTGGTAGTTTATAATGAAGTAGGTTTCAACTGTGCACCTTTCATGTTCAATAAAAGCTTAATTAGTACTAATTAACATTGTTCTTAATTAGCTGTTCCACCGAAAAAAAACATTCTTAAGTTGGGTTTTCTTATTCATTGAATATACCCCTATCCAATGTCACTGAAATGAAGTCTGCACCTCGCATGTTATGTAATGTCATTTTGGGGGGTATTTGGGGCATGGCCCCTAGCCACACCCACCACTTGCGAAACTTAAGAATTGGGTTCCTAGGCCCTCCTGACCCTAACAAAAATTTCTGGTACTCCAAACCTGCACCTTTCATGTTGAATAAAAGTCACCTGGCTCCCGCAGTATATGTGTATGAAGCCTACCTGTGTGCGTGACACGTGTATAAGTAGTTCACCTATCTGTGTGTATGTGTGTGTGTATGTGTGTGTGTGTGTGTGTGTGTGTGCGCGTGTGATGTTTGAGTAGCTTACCTGTGCAACTATATGTGCGTGTGTGTGTGTGTGTACAGGTATTTGCTAATTATTCATAAACTACTCAGAGCTCCTTCATCATCTCCACACGCTTCATTAGTTCATCAGTGCCAAAAAATAAGACATCAGAGAGAGCGATAATGATGTGCAAACGTGGCTGCAGAGAGATTTGCAGAGATTTACGTAGATACACTGGCTACACAGACCTTACGAGCCTAGCGAGGTGGTTATAGGTACTAATTTGTCAGTAGAGATAGCAGACCCGATAGTAGGGGAAAGTGTTTACGATCTTTCCAATGATACCATCATATTTTGTTTATCATTATTGGGTTGGTGGTGAGATGGTTTAGACTTTAGACGCTTATGTTCTGGGTGTGCTGTCCCGAGTTCGAATCCCGGGAGGACCATATGCTTTCATTAGTTTATTCAAGTGCATTGAGGTTTGTAATTCTTGCTTCCAAATTTCTTAAGCATTTCTCTTCTCATAATCTGCTCTCAGATCGCCAGTATGGCATCCTTAAGGGTCGCTCTACTGGTGATCTTCTTTCAGATCTTACTAACTCGAAGGTCATCCAACTTCCGGGACTTGGGTGAGACTTTTTCTGTTGCACTAGACATATCGAAGGCTTCCGATAGAGTTTGGCACAAATCTTTAATTTCCAAACTACCCTCCATCTGTGCCTTTGTCTCTAATTTCCTTTCCGGCAGTTCCATAGCTGCGGTTGTGGACGGCCATCGCTCACTTCCTCATCCTATCAACTCCGGTGTTCCTCAGGGTTCTGTCCTATCTCCTATTCTCTTTCTAATTTTCATAAATGATCTTCTCAACTGTACATCCAGTCCAATCCATTCATATGCAGATGACTCTACCATACACTACTCAATTAGTTTTCCAGAACGCCCCAGCCAGCAATCCCTCAAAATCAAACGTAATGAAGCCATAAAACACTTATCTTCTGATCTAGCTACTATTTCCAATTGGTGTAGAGAAAACCTTGTTGAATTTAATGCTTCCAAGACCCAATTTCCCCATCTTACTACCCGTTAGGAACCCAGAGGACTATCCCTTATTCTTCAACAATACAAAAATCAATCCTTTATCTTCTCTCAATATTCTTGGTGTCTCTTTTTCTTCTGATCTCACTTGGAAGGACCATATTACCGGTCTTGCTAAGGCAGCCTCCCAGAAGCTGGGTGTGCTCAACCGCCTCAAAGGGTTCTTTACCCCTGCGCAGCTTCTTGCTCTGTACAGGGGCACAGTGCGTCCTTGTATTGAGTATTGTTCACATGTGTGGGGAGGATCCTCTCACACCGCACTCCTTGACAAAGTAGAAAGGAAAGCTTTTCGTATCATTAACTCCCGTCCACTCACCAACTCTCTGCAATCTCTCCCTCTTCGCCGCAATGTTGCATCTCTCTCGCTATTCTATCGGTACTACAATAATCAGTGTTCCTCGGAGATTTCCCAGTGTATACCACCTCCTCTACGTAGGGTACATAGTACCCACCTTGCAACACAATCCCACCCCTACTCTGTGCAACTCTCCGTCACTTTTCAAAATGTTACGTCAGAGTATCATACTATACATTCCTCAACATACTGTATACAAATTCCTGACCTCGACTATGCCCTTTAATCCCCACCCACTTAGCAATACCTTTGTGGAGATGATAATTATATGCCAAGCTTGTTGAATTTGCGAATAACCTCTCACACACCAGTGGTAAATAACGCGGCATATTATATTATACTCTGACGGTTCTGTTACGCCACATAAAATGGATTGCTAATTACATGAGCTTTTATCCTAATTCTGGGAACTCGTTATGTCCGATCTTTACCGCAGTTAAACACGAGGGAGCAAAATACAATCCGCTTGCATAATTAAGTGCAGCGAAATAAGTTGAGGCGTTATTCATATAGTATTTCACAGATACTGAAATCCCCCCCCCCCCCAGTGCATTACCACAAAGCCCACCGAAACGCCAAAAAAAATACTCCCATTGTTCCCTGATTAAATAGCACTGTATGAATATTCCCATATTCAAAATAGGCTACAGGGGCCCAATGCCTAGTTTGCTCAATAGGCGGCGTTCTGAGGGTGAGGGCTCGGGTGAGACAGTGAAGTTGGGGGGAGTAGTTGGAATATAAACAAAATAAAACTAATAAATAAAACTCCCCAACATACTATATATATTTAACAGCCAATATGTTTTTTCTGCTTTTAGTTGCTCGGAGCACAAATTTGTTAACCCCCTCTGTACCGACGACGTCTTTTTAATCCTATCCTTGGTATATTGAGACGATTTTGTGCATCATAAGAAGGATCTGTATTACTAAAAATGGTTAGGAGATATACTCTGCAACCTGTCAATTTCTGTAGGCCCTTTTTATACTGAATAATATAGCCTAATAGTTGCCAGAATGTAATAAAAATGACGTCACCGGCAGTGAGTGGGTTAATAATAGGAATGATAGATAGACGCCGGATATCGTCTGTGAAAACAAAAGTCTTAAAGAGCGTGACCTGCTTTTTTGTTCTCTCCTTTTCTCCCTTTCTTTGGCTTGTATACAATTGACCACATTCAGCCTACTGGCTTAAGACGTTATCCCAGATATTGATTTCTTCCTGGCGAGTGATAGCAAGCCATCATTGTACTGTATGGAGAAATCCGGCTTCGCCGAAGAAATTTTTCTATCGATACATGTACAAATTTAGCCTGCTTTTAAAAACTTAATAACACATTGCCACCTAAATGGGGATAAATTTCATAAAACAGTAAGCTCAATGGGGCCGAATGGATACAACCCAGAGAGAGAGAGGAAAATAACGAGGTGGGCCCCCTTAAGGCCCTTGCAGTAGAACAAGAGTTAAATTTCCACTTAATAACACCACACACAGCACAATCGAAGTTCTCTACAACACTCTGGACTGGATTAGCAAACAAACCCTCTGTTTTCAAGCGATTTAACCCCTTCATTACCGAGCATGACTTTTTCTATTTTTTCAAAAATATTTAAAGGTTTATATATATAGCTAAGGAAGGATCTGTGGTAGTTAAAAGGGTGACTCGAGATACTTTTAAGCCTTTTAATTGCATCAAGGCCTTCCTAACCTAAATAAAACCGTCTAATCATAGCCAGAATACAATGGCAAAGACGGGTCGGTATTGAATGGGTTAATGGGAGGTTATTCATTTGCTTTATAGACCTCCATTAAAAAAAATAAAAAATAAAAATAATAATATTAATAATATATATACAGTATACTGTGTATATAT
>CM064523.1:14089079-14188880 GCA_032716605.1 Paralithodes platypus
TGTGGGAGTCAGAAAGGAAAGAGAGTGTTGGAGTGTGGAGCTGTCGATCTCAATTAACATTTTGACTGACGTAGATCCCTCCTGTACTTAATAAAATCGTCTAAAAAGAGCCAAAATTAACTGTCAAAGTGCGCCGTAATTCATGGTGCTAAAATCTACCATGAAACATAACTTACAAACAACACATTGATAACAGGACCTGCACATTATGCAACAATGATCAATGTATTTCTATTCTGATAACCTCTTCTGACAAAATTGCTACCCAAATCCAAAATTAAAACTCTATGCTATATGAAACACATTTTTATAAACAACCCATTATAACATCAAAACCCGAGCCTTATTTACCATTGAACCACTCTGTTAAATATTGATATGCATTACATTTTCAATCCAAATCCAGAATGAACACCCTACATAAAGCATGTTTTGTCAGCAGCTCCGAATGATACTACAACTTGAACCAAAATTGCCAATACCATTATCCCTTTGAATCTGGTAAACACTCCTGATGAAAGTGCCCCCCCCCCCGAACCAATATTAATACTACAGGAAGCATAATTTATTCACAACACAGTGTTATTAAGGGGAGATGGGCGTACTTATTGGCCTAATTTGTATTGATCTTTTTATATTTTTCTTAGTGTCCTCCATAGACCTTCATCAAGCTTAAAACAAAAAACACCCCTAGACCACCCTCAAGATAAATTTGTAAATTTTTCGGTAGCCTGTTTCGTGTGGCCCTTGTTCAATATTTCAAGATCCGATTACGCATTTCTTTTCCGTTTTCTGGCTATAATTAGGCGATTGTATTCAGCTTAGGAAGGCATAGCGGAAGTCAGAGGATTAAAAGAGATAGTCTTTACTCTTTTCATTTCCACAGCTCCATCCTAAACTGTATACAATCGTCTAATGATGCTCATAATAGACTGTCAAAATGCGTCATCAAAGGGTTTAAGGGGGGTGACCTGCTTTTCTTCTGTCCTTTTCTATCTTTCTCTGGCTTGTATCCATTTGGCCCCATTCAGCCTACTGTTTTAAGACGTTTATCCCCATCCAGGTGTACATTTTTTACTGGTGAGCGGTAGCGAGCCAGCATATTTTTTAAAAAAATTTGACAGCAGGCTAAATTTGTACATTTTTCGATAGAAAAATGTCTCCGGCGAAGCCGGATCTCTTCATATAATGCTGGCTCGCTATCGCTCGCCAGGAAGAAATCGACACCTAGATGGGGATAAACGTCTTAAAATAGTGGGCTGAATGGGGCCAAATGGATACAAGCCAGAGAAAGAGAGAAAAGGAGAAAAATAAAAAAAACAGGTCACTCACCTTAATACTTCCCCTGGAGATGCGGACTAGCTTGTTTTCGAAGTGAATAAAGCATTAAGGGGACGTGGTTTGTTTGTTTATTGGACCCCCTTCTCCCTCGTATTTAGCCCCATTCATTTACAGATTTTCAGAAATTCACCTCATTGGTTTGGCGATTTTAAGACCTTTCCGACCATTTTTGTGCCGGTATTAAGACCTTTCGTTCCATTTAGGTGTCGATCTTTCCCTGGCCAGCGAAAGCGAGCCAGTAATTTAGGAGAAACGGTTAGGACGTTTCTCTACCAATAAATGTACAAATTTATCTCGACTGGGGGATGGGGCTCGGGGGTACTTTTTAAAGGTAGATGGAGGGTTAGGGAGGAAACGAAAAACATAAATAAATAAATAAATAAATAAATAAATAAATACATAAATAACATAAATAAATAAATAAATACATAAATAACATAAATAAATAAATAAATACATAAATAACATAAATAAATAAATTAAATAATACATAAATACATAAATAAATAAATAAATACATAAATAACAAATAAATAAATAAATAAATAAATAACATAAATAAATAAATAAATTCATAAATAAATACATAAATAACATAAATAAATAAATTAAATAATACATAAATACATAAATAAATAAATAAATACATAAATAAATTAATTAATAAATAAATACATAAATAACATAAATACATAAATACATAAATAAATAACATAAATAAATAAATAAATAACATATAACCCGTACAATACCAGAGACATCTGTTTTCATCATATTCTGGCAACTATAGGACGATTTTATTCAGCTTAGGAAGAACCTCTAGCAATAAATAGGCTTCAAACTATCTCAACCAACCGTTTTAACTACCCCAGATCCTTCCTAAACTGCATACCATCGTCGAAATATAGCTATATGAATACAATATAATACACACGTCGCTGGTACTCAAAGGGTTAATGATAAATAAATATAAAAAGTAAAGTATTTAATTATCTCCACAAATCTTCCTCTTTTGAGCGGCGGCCTTTTTTGTTTGTTTTTCTTTTTTGGCTTGCTGTCGGCCCTGCATAGAGCATAAAGGGGCGTGTTTTGCTTTTTTTCTTGGACCCCCTTCTCCCTCATGCTTAGACTCATTAATTTGGAGTTTTAAAGAAGTTCGCCTCATTAGTTTAGCGATTATAAGACCTTTCAGACCATTTTTGTGCCGGTATTAAGACATTTCGTGCCATTTAGGTGACTATTTTTTTCCCTGGCGAGCGAGAGCGAGCCTGCAATTTAGGAGGAACCGACCTTAGATCGGAACCTTATGTTACTGAAATAATACAAAACTGTTTTATTTTAGGAGTATTGTTGGTTGTTGGAAGGAACATAATAATTGATGAGGGATTTTTTTTTTTTTTTTTTTTTTTTTGAAAGCTTGATGGAGTAGGTTAGGACATGAAAATAAATACATAATGATAAATACAGAAACACACAGAGGAAATATAAATCTCTCCATAAATGTTCTCCTTTGGACGGAGGCCTGGCTTGCTGTCGGCCCTGCATAAAGCATAGAGGGGCGTGTTGACCTAGCTAATTACCTGGCCTTGTATTAGGTCGGGGTCACACGAGTCTATATTCCGGCAATTTTCGATGACCCAGTTTTTATCGTATTATTTCGGGACATTTTTGCACTGGTATCGGTAACTAGACTGAAGGTAGATTATGTTACGCGGTTGAATTCTGATAAAGTGACATTTTTTAAGCTTTCTAATTTTTTTCTCGTATTATTTCGGGACATTTTTGCACTGGTATCGGTAACTAGACTGAAGGTAGATTATGTTAGGCGGTTGAAATCTGATAAAGTGACATTTATTAAGCTTCCAGACCATAATTGCCCGTCAAAATTGCTCGAAAAAAAGGCTCGTGTGACACCGGCTTAATTAGGTCGGTGTTACGCGAGCCCAATTTCCAGCAATCTATTCTGGCTATCATTAGACGATTTTACTTAGATTAGGAAGGGTATGTGGAATTCAGAGGGTTAATGGAGACCGTCTTAATCCTTTCAATTCCCGCAGACCCTTCCCCTAAACTTTATAACATCGTCTAATGATAGCCAGATTAAACTGTCAAAACGCGTCATGATCCTCAAAGGGTTAAGTCGGCGTAATACGAGCGCAGTTTTCGATGACCTAGTTTTTTCTCGTACTATTTTGAGGCTCTTGCGCATTGGCCTCGGAAACTAGATCGACGGTAGATTATATTAGGTGGTTTGATCTTTATGGAAATTAGATTGCTTTCTGTTGTGTTGTCCCTATTCTGGTTCTGTCTTGAGTCGCCCCCTCCCCCCCAAAAAAAAATGAAAAAAGGAAAAGAGGAAAAAAAAAAAAAATGGGGATTGGGCCTGAGTATTTAGAATAGAATAGATAGATTTAGAAACTGTCAGAATAAAAACAATTGACGGCCGAAGGCCGGCTTCTCCTAAATTACAGGCTCGTTATCGCTCGCCTTGAAAATATCGACACAAGGTCATAAAGTTGGCAAAGAAATGGGGCGAAAAGTTTTAAAATGGCCAAACTCAAGGGGTCGAACGTTTTAAACTCTCAAGTCTAATAGGGCTTAACATGAGAGAGAAGGGGTCCAGATTAAAAACAAATCTTATTTCTACCTGATCTGAAATCAAATCAAGACATCAATACTATACTTCCTTTTCTTTTACTTATATGTAATTGATGAATATATGAATAAGACAAATACATAAATGAATACAATAAACAATGAAACACATTAATACCTTCGAAAATTAAAATCCGCTGCTAAAAGGCTCGTGTGACACCGGCTTAAGTCGTCGGGCATTTGAAAGGGTTAAGATGAATTAAACAAGAATTAAGGGGACGATATTTTTTATATATATATATATATATATATATATATATATATATATATATATATATATATATATATATATATATATATATATATACCGGTAATAATACCGGTATATATATTTGTTTTTAGTTTGTTCCCTAGACCTCTACTAAGCTTATACAAACAACATTCCAAAGCCTCCTTCGAGATAAATTTGTACATTTTTTGGTAGACAAATTTACTGGCCGAAGGCCGATTCCTCCTAAATTACATCCTTGCTAGCGCTCGCCAAGAAACAAATCGACACCTGAATGGCTCCAAAGGTCTTAATATTGACACCTGAATGGCTCCAAAGGTCTTAATATTGACAAAAAAATGGGCGAAAGGTGTTAAAATCGCCAAATTAATAGGCCGAACATCTTATAATATCAAAACAAATAGGGCTTAACACGAGGGAGAAGGGGGACCAGGAAAACGACCCATCTCCCCTTACCAATACATCCAGGAAAGTGAAGGTGGTACATGCATTCCAGAGTAATGTTGATTCAGTTTCCAAAGTCAAGAATGTTAGCTCGCTCGCTCTCTCTCTCTCTCTTTCTATCAGTGAAAGATAAGTCAATATACGATTTATCTCTATCAAATATACTCTCTCTGTCTCTCTCACACACACACTCTCTCTCTGCTTCAGTTTCCAAAGTCAAGATTTTTAGCTCCCCCCTCTCTCTCTCTCTTTGCTTCAGTTTCCAAAGTCAAGATTTTTTAGCTCTCTCGCCCCCCCCCCCCACTCTCTCTCTCTCTCTCTGCTTCAGTTTCCAAAGTCAAGAATGTTAGCTCTCTCTACCTCACTCTCACTCTCTCACTCACTCACACACACTCTCTCTCTCTCTCTTTGCTTCAGTTTCCAAAGTCAAGAATGTTAGAATTCTATCTCTCTCAGTCACTCACTCACTCACTCTCTCTCTCTCTCTCTCGGATTGTTTGTTGACCTTTGCACCATTGTAGTAAATTGCAAAGAGGTGTTTTTGTTTTAGCCTTTATAGAAGAACTCCTCAATACTGAAGGTGTAGGCGTGTTTACAGTGTGAGGCTGGCTCTTGTTTTAGTTCTCTCTCTCTCTCTCTCGCTCTCTCTTTCTCTCTCTCTCTCTCTCTCTCTCTCTCTCAATCTTTCATGCACACCCTCACTCTCTCGCTCTCTCTCTCTCTCTCTCTCTCTCTCTCCCATCACCACCTAGTAATATTTCAGCCATCTCCTTATTGTAAAGCATTCAAACCACGAAATATGTGAATTGTCTCTTTTTGCAGCATATACTGTATATATGTATGAGCGTATGTACAGTTTGTGTACATTCCTATTGTATGTAGGCTATGTACGTATATTCACTCACACTGTCTTTATAAAGCTAAAATATATTTTTATGCCTCTTTTCATTCGATAATCCGTTCCTCAAATTTGTTAATGCTACATAATAGTTCAGCACCCACAAATTTCACCGTGCAATCAAACCAAGTGTCAATCAAGAAGGCCAGAACATTAACACAAAAGTACTTGGAAAATCACTGTGGAGGATTTAATGATTCGTTAAGGCTTTCATTACGATGAACTCTCTCTCTCTCTCTCTCTCTCTCTCTCTCTCTCTCTCTCTCTCTCTCTCTCTCTTATTGTCTTTCTCTCTCGAGCGAGCGAGCAAGAGAGAGATACGGAGGGAAGAGAAGCAAGGAGGAGGGGTGGTAAATAATTGATATAGAGGCAACTAGAGGAACTGGTATTAAAATGTTGGAAGACCATTTCCCGTGTAAAATGACTTGACAGAGCTTTCAAAACGAACGAGGGAGACAAGTGAGCATAGGAGATATTTAATGGATGGATTAAAAAGGCATAATGTTCAAGTGCTATGAAAGATGTTATGTGTGTTATGAAGTGCTATGAAGTATGAAATGACAAAATGGGTAAAGACAATACTACCGAGTGAAATGGTCAAACAGGTTTAAGGGGAAGTATATATATTTTATTATTTATTTATTTATTATATATATTTTTTCTGGACCCCCTTGTCTCTCATGTTTAGTCTCATTAGTTTTGAGATTGTAAGACGTTCGTCCGTTTAGTTTGGCGATTGTAAGACCTTTCGCCCCATTTCTTTGCCAGTACTAACTCTCTCTCTCTCTCTCTCTCTCTCTCTCTCTCACACACACACACACACAAAAAAACACTCACTCTCAAACTCTCTGTCAGATTAGTTTCAGATTATAAGACGTTTGGCCCATTACTTTGGCGATTTTAAGACCTTTCGTGTCATTTAGGTTTCGATTTTTTTCCTGGAGAGTGATAGCAACTCTGAAATTTAACTGGAACCGGTCTTCGGCCGGGAAATTTTTTCTAACGAAAAATGTACAAATTGATCTTGAAGCTTGGGGAGGTGTTTGTTTAAACTTGATGGAGGTCTAGAGAGGAAACTAATTATGAAATAAATAGATACATAAAATAATTAGCAAATCTGTATACGCCCATCTCCCCATACGACATTTTTGTTGGTGAAATGGAGGATTTTGCTAGTATTGGCCATTTTGCTAGTATTGGCCATTTTGCTAGTATTGGCCATTTTGCTAGTATTGGCCATTTTCGAACAATGTATTTTTTGTTTGCCCGCTAGGCTAACTAAAACCCCTCCCAAGACTTTCTTCAGACTAAAAATTCCCACCCAGACCACCGTTTAAATTTATACAAGCAATATTTATATCGGCTAAATTGATACACTTATCGGACCTCCCCTTTTCCGCTCCATTAGTTTGGAGATTTTAAAACGTTTCACCCCATTAGTTTGGCGATAATAACACGCTTCACCTCTTTAAGGTGTCGTTTTTTTCTCTAGGAAAGCGATAGCTAGCGAGCCTGTAAGTTTTGTAACTTAGAATAATTTGGTCTTAGTCCGTCCCATGTTCTATCGAAAAATTTACATATTTAGCTTGAAGGGGGTCTGGGCGGACACTGGGAAAGCATATTTGTTAGCCTAGTGGACAAATTAAATGCATTGCTCGACGTTGACAAAAGCAAGAATAATCGTCAATAATAATTATACAATACATCACAATAATCCTCAAAACGTCGGACCAGATAGTGTTAAGGGGAGGTTTTTAGTGTGTTTGCTAGACTTCCATCAAGCTTGAAATTACACCCCCTTGACTCCCTTTCAAGATAAATTTGTACATTTTTCGGTAGAAAAATGTCCCGGCCGAAGGCCGATTCCTCTTAAATTGCAGGCTCGCTATCGCTCGCCAGGAAAAAATTGACACCTAAATGGGACGAAAGGTCTTAAAAGTGACATAAATTGGGTGAAGGTCTTAAAATTGCCAAACTAATGGGGCGAACGTCTTAAAATCTCAAAAGCAATGGGGCTAAACATGAGGGAGAAGGGGGTAAAGAAAAAAGTCCCTCAGGTGGATATCTCCCCTTAATAGGCCTTCCGATACCGTTGTGATTATGTGATCATTATTGGTGTGTGTGTGTGTGTGTTTGTGTGTGTTTTTTGTGCGTGTGTGTGTGTGTGTAGTGTGTGTGTGTGTGTTTTTTTTTGTTTTTTTTTTGCGTGTGTGTGTGTGTATGTGTGTGTGTGATACAGGCAAACAATCCCCAATACCTTAATTAACCCTCTCAAGATTATGACGTACTTTGACAGTTTGTTCGGGGGCTATCATTAGAAGATATTTTTGTACAATTTAGGAAGGATCTGTGGGGAATTATAAGGGAAAAGACTATCTAAATTAATCTTCTGACTTCCGTGCACCCTTCCTAATCTAAATAAAATCGTCTAGTAAGAGCCAGAAAACAGAAAACGAATGCACCATCGTATCTTCTAAGGGTAAACTCTCTCAAGATACGAGGACGTGTTTCTTCCTTTTATTCTGGATAACGAAAGACGATTTTATTCAGTTGCGGTAGGAATTGTGGGAGTTAGAGGATTAATTGACTTAGATATTACCCCTTGATTTCCACATAGTCTTCCCAACCTGAGGAGAATCGTCTAAAGTTAGTGAAAATATAATAATAAGTCGTCCTGGAAAGATGAAAAGGTTAAAGAGAAAGCGTACCCCCCAAAAAACAGAAATAACATATAATAAAAAATAAAATAAAAAATAAAAACATACACAACACAGCAACTCTCAATAAACACACTCCTAAACAACTACGCACACTGTTCTCTACACACACATACACACATATCTACCAATCACAATGCACACACACACACACACACACACACACACACACAAATACACTAGCATGACACCTATATCATTAGCGACACAATAAATTACTGGCAAACCACCCCTACAGAAAAATATTCACGTTAAAAAAACACTTTCAACACATCACAATTATCACCAGACACAACTGCACCTACAGACACCCTACATCCGACACCCTTTGTCTAGCAAACCTCTGCAGGAAGGAGAACGTGGGATTCGTCGACACCTGGGACAATTTCTACTACGATGACTATTTGTTTTCGGACGATGGAGTTCATCTGAACCAGGTGGGAGCAGCGCGTTTTGGGCGTCTTCTCAACGATGCGGTGAAGGATTTTCGGAGAAGAAATCGACTCGGCACAGGACAACCAGGAAGGAGGACCGAAGACAGCGAGGACGGCAATCTACAAAGGAATTAAATACTAATCCGTCAAGAACCGCGAATTTGGATAAAGCTCCACCAACACGACCCAAATTCAAAACCGTCAGGGATAACGACCGAGGACCGAGGACAGCCATGAATGTAAATGTAGATCCGACCAGAACCAATAATTTGAATAAAGACCGTTCCTTGAATCCCAAATCCAAAACTTTGAATGTTTTCTATGCAAACGCTCGTAGCATACGCAATAAATTTTCAGATTTAGAGGAACTAGTGTTTACAGAAAATTATGATGTGATTGGCATAACAGAATCTTGGCTCAATACACAAGATAGAGACTTTTTAGCAGAGTATTCACTTCCCGGTTATGTAATGTTTGAGAACAGCCGAATAAATAAAAATGGAGGTGGCGTTTTATTTTATATCAAAGAAAGTCTTAACCCGACCCTCGTGTCAAAACCTCAAATTGTGAACGTCGACACATCTTTTGTGCTAATAAAGAATAATAAAGGTACAAAAATAATACTTGCGTTAATATACAGACCTCCAGCTCAATCAGTGCAAACTGACCGAGAAATTTACGAACAAATTGCAGATGTAAGTAACTCACAAGATACCGTAATTTTTGGCGACTTTAATTTACCTGTGACCAAGTGGGGCGATACTCTTACTTCACACTCCGGACATGACTTGTATACGAACTTGCAAGAGAGTTCGCTTTATCAATTTGTTCGAATGCCGACCCGTGGTAATAACGTTCTTGACATTGTACTTGCAACAAAAGAAGAATTGATAGAGAATTTGAATGTTGGTGATGAATTCAGTAACAGCGACCATCGTACGATAACTTTCACTTTAAAGTTTACTAGTAACGAACCAAATAGTAGCATCGAAAAAGTCCCTAATTTCAAGAAAGCAAACTTCCATAAACTTAGAGCTATGTTTAAAGAAACTGACTGGAGCTTTTTAATTAACAATAACGACATAAATACATCTTGGAAGTTATTCGAAACCACTTACCTAAAAGCAGTGCAAGACTGCATACCATCGAAAATACGGCGTCCAGGCCATAATAATAAGCCCAAATGGTGGAATAAAGATATTTCAAACTGCCTGCTTGCTAAAAAATGTGCTAATGATAGATTAAAATCCTCACAAAATGACGAAGAACGGGTGAAATTTGTAGAGCTACGACGCAAAGCCAAAAAGTTAATTAAGCAAAGTAAAAAGACCTTAGAGTTACATATTGCGAATCAAAGTAAAACAAACCCGAAAGAATTCTATAGTTATATCAGAAAGAAAAAAGTAGTTACTTCAACTGTTGGACCGTTAGTCGATGAAAAAGGAGAATACACCAAAGACGAAGTACAAATGAGTAATGCCCTCAATACCTTCTTTGCATCAGTTTTTACAACAGAAGACCTCAGTGATATCCCTACACCATCGCCGATTCAGATTGATAATTCAGATGTTCTAAGCAATATCACCGTTACAGAGAGAGAAGTATTGAATTGTTTAGATAAACTCAAGGTAAATAAAACGCCAGGACCTGATACAATCTCGCCTAGAGTTCTAAAGGAAGCTAAGAATGAGCTCTCCAAACCACTGACATTACTATTCAATAAATCCTTGCAGTCTGGAACTATGCCTGATCAGTGGAAGCTAGCCAACGTAACACCAATATTCAAAAAAGGCAGCAAATCCCTACCCAGTAACTATCGTCCAATTAGCTTAACCTCAGTTGTATGTAAAATGCTAGAAACGGTCATACGAGACAGACTCGTAAATCACTTAGAGGAAAATAACATACTTAAAGATACTCAACACGGCTTTCGTAAAAACGTTCCTGTTTAACAAACCTCTTAGACTTCTTCCACGATATCCTCAACCTCTACGATGAGAGTAAAGCTGTAGATATTATATACCTTGATTTTCAAAAGGCCTTTGACAAAGTTCCCCACAAACGTTTACTGCTAAAACTAAAAGCGCATGGAATACAAGACGGTGTGTTGAAATGGATAGAAAATTGGCTCAGCAACAGAAAGCAAAGGGTAGTCATAAACGGTAAGGCATCTAAATGGACCAATGTAAGTAGCGGGGTACCCCAGGGATCGGTACTAGGACCAATTCTCTTTCTAATTTACATCAACGACATAGATGAGGGTCTCACCTGCACAATCTCAAAATTTGCTGACGATACAAAAATTGCAAATAGCGTACTCTCAAAAGAACAAGTTGACGATATGCAACACAATCTAGATAAATTGTCATGTTGGGCCCAAATTTGGCAAATGAGTTTCAATGCGGATAAATGTAAAGTACTACATGTCGGATACCTAAATGAGAAAGCAAACTATTCGATGAATGGCACTCAGCTTAAGAATGTAAACAGAGAAACTGATCTGGGAGTAACAATATCGAGTAACCTAAAACCGAGTCAACAATGTTCAGAAGTTGTTAAGAAGGCAAACAAAATAATTGGCTTTATAGGCAGGTCATTTGAGCATAAATCCAAAGAAGTTATCCTAACCCTTTACAATTCCTTAGTCCGCCCTCTTCTGGAATACTGCGTTCAATCCTGGTGCCCTTATTACCAAAAAGATATAAACAAGCTAGAACGAGTTCAACGTAGAGTTACCAAAATGATACCTAGCCTAAAGAACAAACCATACGAAGAGCGTCTTAGAGAATTAAATCTATTTCCTTTAACCCAGCGCAGATTAAGAGGCGACTTAATTCAAGTGTTCAAAATCATCAAAGGCATCGACAATATGAACTGTAGTAAGTACTTCACTATCGACCAATCTAATTACACGCGGGGAAACGGTTGCAAAATTATTGGTAAATCTTTTAACTCGCACGAATCTAAGAATTTCTTCTTCAATCGAGTTGTCAACTTGTGGAATGGGCTTCCCCGAGACGTTATAGACTGCAGCACCGTTGATTCATTTAAATTCCGCCTAGACAAATATCTCGCATCAAACCCGCGACTGACTGCGTTTGTAAATGAATAACTTTATCCTCCCCTCAGTTACTAACCCATATGTCCCCTACTAACTTCCTAGTCCTGCCACGTTAGTGGCAGGGCAGTAGTTCCCTTTCCAATGTTCCCTTACCCACTCTAAACCACTGTTTGGACACTTGATCCTCAGTGTTTTGGAGGACAAGCAACCTAGAAGGGTCACTAGACCTGTTGTTGCTTGATTTCCTTTGTACTCCTTTGTACTTTGTACTCCTTTGTACACCGCGCGCACGCTCTCTCTCTCTCTCTCTCTCTCTCTCTCTCTCACACACACACACACACACACCACTTTAAACCACAACCAAATAATTCCTCTATTCCCATTAATTCTCCAAACAAACACTCAGGGCAAACACTGAGAGCAAGCCAAATGTATTATTATTGCAGCAGCAAACAACTCTCAAAATCTTTAAGGGGCAGGTAGTCGCTTTTTCCGGACCCCTTCTCTCTCATGTTCAGCATATTTGTTTCGAGATTTTAAGACGTTCTTTCTATTTGTTTGGCGATTTTGAGACCTTTTGCCCTATTTCTTTGTCAATATTAAGACCTTTCGTGCTATAACGAACCTGTAATTTATGAAGGAAACGGCCTAGGGCCGGAGAATTTTTCTACCGAAAAATCTACACATATATCTTGAAAGGGGGTCTAGGGGATGTGTTTTTAAGCTTGATGGAGGTCTAGCGAGGAAACTCAAACATAAATCGATAGATAAACATATACTGTAGACCAAAAATCAAGCACTACACCTTACAGAGAACCAGCAAAATCGCGCCCTCTCACACACACACATATATAGCACAACAACTAATATTAACACACCCCTACACAAACACTCATATCATACTCTACACACACACACACATCTACCAATCACAATGCACACTCACATATGCACACACAGCACAATCTTACATATATAATAACCCTATTATATAACTTGCAAAGCACCTCTACAGAAACATCTTTACACGTAAAAAACACATTCAACACAAAGCAGCACAACACACACTAGCACCTTACACAACCCCCCGGACACACACACACACACATACAGTTACACACTCACACAAGCCACACACACACAGTTAGACACTCACACACCACTTTAAGCCACAACAAAATAATTCCTCTATCCCCTTTCAATCTCCAAACAAAAACTAAGGGCAACCACCGGGAGCAAGCCAAATGTATTATTATGTCAGCAGAAAACTGCCCTCAAGATCTGTAAAGAGAACACACACAATCCCCTGTCTCTCTCTCTCTCTCTCACACACATACACACACACACACACACACACATACACAGACAGTAAAGCAAATCACGTTAAACAGACCCAACACAAACACTCATATCGTTCACTACATACACACACCTCCACCAAACTCAATGCACACATATACACACAAGCATCAAATCCTTATTAAAACAAAAAACTGAATAGAATATTTCCACAACACTCTTACATAAACTGTGTCCTCCCATAAAAGAAAAAACACATTCAACACAACACAACAAATCACACGAAACACACAATAGCCCCACCAAGCACTTCTACACAACCACCCACACAGTTACACACCCATACAACAACACTTGAAATTACAACAAAAGCCCTCCCATACCCCCACCCAAGCACCCACACACACACCCACAGTTACACACCTACACAGCACTCCAAATCACAACAAAAGCTCTCCCATGCCCCCACCCAATCTCCACACAAAAGCCCTCCCATACCCCCACCCAAGCACCCACACACACACCCACAGTTACACACCTACACAGCACTCCAAATCACAACAAAAGCTCTCCCATACCCCCACCCAATCTCCACACAAAACTCGGGGAGCCAGCAAAATGTATTACTGTGCCAGCAGGAAACAGAACCCCCACGACCTTAAAAGACGCTGAACAAACTCCAGCAGAATAAACAAGGGATTAAACTCTGGAGCCAGAAAAGTTGAGGGGGCTCACAGATTAAGTTAACAACAGTTGCTTGCCTCTCCAGGGGAAAAAAGTTGAGTTTTGGCTTTGGGAGAATTGTACCGTGTTCTGGAATTGGAAATTGGAGAAAGGGAAAGGAATAGGGTTGGTTAGATAGGCATTGGTAATTGGTATGCCTTTAAATCATGGGAAGAACAGTTTTCTCTCACGAAAACCCACAGAACCAGAGACCAGTAGACCTTATTGTGTCATTAACAATAGAGACGGTGGATCAATTGGGGGTGGCCAATCCCCACCTAACTAACTCACGTCGCACAAACAAGGTTCGAGAATGGCCTATGCAGATATTATTTCCTATATTATGTAAATGCCCTTGTGACATGCACTAATATGGCTGTTGACAGTAACAAGAAATTGGATGACCTTTCACGACGACATGGAAAATGCAGCAAACTCACCACTGTCAACTTTGAACCCTGCAAAAAGAACACCAGGCAAGTAGGGACTTCAAAAATGCTGTGAACCAGCATGTCCTACAAATTGTAAGCAAAACTCCTCAAAGCTGTGTACCAGTAATTCCTGTAACTTGCAGGCAAAACAAGTACTGTATGTACCTCAGCAAATCCATTCGTTTTATGTATATAATATATACTCAGGCACATACCCCATTGCTAGGGGTGGCTGACACGAGACAGAGCCCGAACAGAAACAACATTAAATGTTCCTATTATCAGGGTCCGGGACCACTTTTGTGTTCCCTCGCCCGTTTCTCCGTCTCGTCGAGTAGGAAAATTATACAAGGGCAGGAAGATTTCTAGCCCCCTGCCACCATAAGGAAAAGTAGGACGGTAAAAGAGACAGACAGAAACAGCTAAGGTTGGGTAGAGGATGCCAAAGCTCACTCTGGATAGGACCAGCACATCCTGTACTTTGCAAGAAACCCCAAGCTGTATACCAGAATGTTCAGCATTGTGCAGACATCAACATATCTGTGGAACAGTACGTCAACATATCTGTGGAACAGTACATCAACATATCTGTGGAACAGTACATCAACACTATCTGTGGAACAGTACATCAACATATCTGTGGAACAGTACATCAACATATCTGTGGAACAGTACATCAACACTATCTGTGGAACAGTACATCAACATATCTGTGGAACAGTACATCAACATATCTGTGGAACAGTACATCAACATATCTGTGTTACAGTACATCAACATATCTGTGGAACAGTACATCAACATATCTGTAGAACAGTACATACAAAGGAAGGAGTACAAAGGAAATAAAGCAACAACAGATCTAGTGACCCTTCTAGGCTGCTTGTCCTCCAAAACACTGAGGATCAAGTGTCCAAACAGTGGTTTAGAGTGGGTAAGGGAACATTGGAAAGGGAACTACTGCCCTGCCACTAACGTGGCAGGACTAGGAAGTTAGTAGGGGACATATGGGTTAGTAACTGAGGGGAGGATAAAGTTATTCATTTACAAACGCAGTCAGTCGCGGGTTTGATGCGAGATATTTGTCTAGGCGGAATTTAAATGAATCAACGGTGCTGCAGTCTATAACGTCTCGGGGAAGCCCATTCAACATATCAACATATCTGTGGAACAGTACATCAATATATCTGTGGAACAGTACATCAACATATCTGTGGAACAGTACATCAACATATCTGTGGAACAGTACATCAACATATCTGTGGAACAGTACATCAACATATCTGTGGAACAGTACATCAACATATCTGTGGAACAGTACATCAACATATCTGTGGAACAGTACATCAACATATCTGTGCAACAGTACATCCAACATATTGTTGGCATTTCCAAAACTGCACCTACAACTGCCACGAGCTATCAGTGGTCAACCCTCTACAGCTAGCCTTGAACACCTAATATTGTCGCTGACCCTAGAGTGGTCACTCAAATCACAGTCTCCCTCACGGAAAGGCCTAAGAAGTTTCGAGAATGCCATATCCAACGACTTGTGGTGGAACTGCAGACCTTTGCATGACCCTATTTCACCTCCATTTACTGAACATTCTGCACTATAAAGTAAAACACTGTACCATTATTTGATTTAAAACCAGGCATGGCCTATTTTTCATCAATATTTGTATGTATAAGTTTGCATTGTTCATTTGTTTACTTTGTATGTTTAGTTCCTTCTAACCCCCTAACCCTTGCGACTGAAGGTGAGATTTGACCGGGGATAACATAATAGGTTTTTAATGAAACGCACACACACACACAGTCACACACACACACACACAGTCACAAACACACACACACACACACAGCCCGTAGCCTAGTAGGTAGCGCTCTCGTCTCACACACGAGGGATCGGGGGTTCAATCCCCCGGCCGGGCGGAGACAAATTGGGCTTGTCTCCTTTCATGTGTTAGCCTCAGTTCACCTAGCTGTAAATAGGTACCTGGAATAAGTGGACGACGTTGTGACGTCCCATCTGGGGTTGGCAAACATGGTACAAGGCGAGATGGGTATCATATGGTTCACCAAAGCTGATGGCTACCTAAGCCTTCGGGCGAGACGGTACCGTCTATAGTGAGAATGGTACCATACAGATCCACCCTAAGCCTTCGTTTCCGATGTCGCCAATTGGCTAAAAATACAGACTACACACACATCCACAGCCATTCCAACGATACATATAACACCTACACATATAGGAGGCGGGAAATAACGAGCATGCTCACTCCCGCAATACAACTAGAGTAAGTACACACACACACACAGTCACACACTCACACACACACACACACACACGGGGCTATGTGATCCCCGTAGAGTTTATTATCAAAGTACAAGCATTTCGGGATAATGGGATTACTCGTTAAGGGGAGATGGGTCGTTTTTCTGGACCCACTTACCCTATCGTGTTTAGCCCCATTTGTTTTGAGATTATAAGACGGTCGGCCCATTAGTTTGACGATTTTAACACTTTTCACCCCATTTCGTTGACAATTTTAATAACTTTCGTACCATTTAGGTGTCGAGTTTATCCTGGCGAGCGATAGCGGACCTGTAATTTAAGAGAAACCGGCCTTCGACTGGGAAATTTTTCTTCCGAAAAATGTACAAATATATCTGAAAGGGTGATCCTGGGGTTGTTTTCTTAAGTTTGATGGAGGTCTAGGGAAGAAACTATGAACATAATAAATAAATGAAAACAAAATGACCAAAAAGTGAACCATCCCCCCTTAATCCGTGCAAGTACCTCGGTTCGTATATACAATATTTTGGTGTGAGAAATGTTTAATGATTATGTAAATATTTGGTAAATATTATACTTAATCGGCCACCCCCAAGAAAAAGAAAAAAACAAAAATAATAAAATAGAGTAAAATAGAAAAAAAAAGGAAAAGTGGGGATTGGGCCTGAGCATATAGAATCTTTATTATAGATAGATAGATAATTGGCAGGTTTATTATAAGGTTAACTCTGAAATGAAACTAAACAGATTTTCATGATTTTGTCCTTGTAATTTGTTGTGTTGTTATTTGTAGAGGCATGAGTGCGCGCGCGTGCGTGTGTGTTTACGTGCGTGTGTATATGTGTGCGTGCGTGTGTATATGTGTGTATGTGTGTATGTGTGTGTGTGTGTGTGTGTGTGTGTGTGTGTGTGTGCATAGCTACGGAGTGCAAAGTGTTAGTGTTTGCAATAATTATAATCAGTTGTATCCTGTGTGTTTCTGTAATTGAGTGTGTGATTTTGTAGTGTGGTTGTTTAGGGATATTTTCTGCTGGCACAACAATACAATAATTACAATACGATACAATACAATACAATACAATACGATACAATTTGTTTGCTCCCGGGTTTTGCGTTTAGTGGTTTGCATGGAGTGAGAGATGGGAAAGAGAAGCTTGTTGTGTACGAGTGTTTTTGTTGTGATGTTGAATGTTGTGTGTGTGTGTGTGTGTGTGTGTGTGTGTGTGTGTGTGTGTGTGTTTATTCTTATTATGTTGTGTAATATGCATGTATGTGAAGAGTTTTGAGTCGCGATTTATGTTATATATTTCTTCCATTTCATCGAGGACACCGTGTGTGTAAGTGTGTGTGTATATATACATGTATATATATATATATATATATATATATATATATATATATATATATATATATATATGCCTATATTTGTTTTCTTCTATTTTCCAATTAATCCCTTTCGAGCATAGGCTGAGAGCCTGTAAATTCTACCGCTGAACACGGTGAAGCCTGTGAGGTCTCGTTCCATTCTAGGGAGTGATACATGTGAAGCACCCTCCCACTGCTCGAAGTAGCCCCATCCCTGAAGGTGCTTCACCCCTGTGCTTCACTGTTTCATCCCCTAGTCTCGGACCCTCACTCTCAGAATGCCACCTATTGAGCAATTAACTCACTAGGCATTGCCCCCCTGTAACATATTTTGAATATGGGAATATTCCTATAGTGCTATTTAATCAAGGAACAATGAGGGTATTTTTTTTGTTTGGCGTTTTGGTGGGCTTTGTGGTAATGCACTGATTATAAGCACAGCACAAAATCCCAATAATATATTCCCATTGACATATCGGGATTCGAACTCGGGTCCATAGGTCCAGTGGCAAGACCTCTCCACCACTTCTCTCTTTATATGTGTATGTTTGTGTGTGTGTGTGTGTTTGTGCGTGTGTGTGTATGTGTGTGTGTGTTGTCAGATAGTTTTGAGAGTGCATGCGTATACGACCTGTTTTTCACCTTCATTTTGCTTGCTCTCCAGCGTATCTGAGTGCAATTCCAGCTAGAGTTTCGAATGTCTGACTTTAACTTTTGTTGTGGTGGAAGTTTTGCGCGTCTCCCCCTGCTCCGATCCCAACCACACAAAGAACACAAATAGTATCGAGCCGGCCAGACTTTTTCGGTTCCATGATAAAAACCCGACGGAGAAATCCCTAATGGACAAAACCCTAATGGACAAGACCCCAATGGACTAAACCACAATGGCCAAACCCAACTGGATAATGCCCCAGTGGACAAAACCCAAGTGGACAAAGCACAAGTGGACAAAACTCCAATGGACAAAACCTAAGTGGACAAAAACCAAGTGGGGAGGTGTGGCAGAGTGGTATCCCAATATGTCAATGGGAAGATATTATTGGGATGGAATTTGTGTTGTACCTAGTTTCAGTGCATTACCACAGCACACCGAAATACCCCCCAAAATACCCTCATTGTTCCCTGATTAAATAGCACTGTATGAATATTCCCATATTCAAAATATGCTACAAGGGGGCAATGCCTAGTGAGTTAATTGCTCAATAGGTGGCGTTCTGAGAGTGAGGGTCCGAGTCTGAGGGATGAGACTGTGAAGCACGGAGGCGAAGTAGCTTCAAAGATGGAGTTGCTTCGCATGTCTCACTCCCTAGACTGGAACAAGACCTCACGGGCCTCACCGTGTTCAGCGGTAGAGTGTGCAGGCTCTCAGCCTATGCCCGAGAGGGAGTAGTTGGAATATAGAAAAACAAAAAAAAGACAAAACCCCAATGGACACAAACTCAAATGGACAAAACCCAAATGGACGAAACCCAAGTGGACAAAACTCCAATGGACAAAACTCAAGTGGAAAAAACCCAAATTGAGAAAACCCAAGTGGAAAAACGTCACACGCATACATACATATACAATGACACACACACCAATGATGTATTCGAAAAAAAAAAAATCACAACTCCTTCACACACACACACACACATACGCGCACACACACACGCGCACTTCCACTTCATCCATTACAGGTGCATTATGCAAACTAATTTAACAACCTATATTTTCAGCCAGGAATTCCTCAGTAAGACAAAATCCCTCCGCAGACTAATGGTACATTAAGGGGATAGTGCTTGTTTTTTGGTCTATGTATTTATTTAAAAGTATATTTTTGAGTTTTCTCGCTAGATCTCCATCAAGCTTAAACAAAACAAATCACAATAAACATCCCCTAGACCCCCTTTCAAAATAAATTTGTAAATATTTTTAGTAGAAAAATGTGGCCGGTTCCTACTAAAATTACAGGCTCGCTATCTATGGCCAGGAAAGAAAATCGACACCTAAAAGGCACGAAAGATCTTAATATTAATAAAGATATGGGGTGAAAGGTCATAAATTAGCCAAACTAATGGAACGAACGTATTCAAATATCAAAAATTAATATGTTAAACATGAGGGAGAAGGGGGTCCACCTCCCCCTCAAAGTGCACCTATAACTCTCACCAGGGATCTTCTATTGGGAGAGTTTTGTGCACCTTTAAGGGGGGATGGTTCACTTTTTGGTCGATTTTTAAAATGTATTCACTATTTTTCTAGTTTCCTCCCTAGACCTCCATCAATCTTTAAACCAAAACCCACTAGCTCCCCCTTGTAGAGTAATTTGTACATTTTTCGATAGAAAATTTCACGGCCGAAGACCGGTTACCCTTAAATTTACAGGCTAGCTATCGCTCGCCATGAAAAATTGACGCCTAAATGGTACGAAATATCTTAATATTGACAAACGAATAGGGCATAAAGTCTTAAAATCGCCAAACTAATGGGCCGAACGTCTTAAAGCCTAAAAACAAATGGGGCTAATCACGAGGGAGAAGGGGGCCACAAAACCGACCCATTTTGGCATTTTCCCCTAAAGCAGGTTTATACAAGCGATTATCCCCGCAACTCTGATCCGCGAGCCTATTACGAAGTACTTTGATATCAGGTTACCAAAAATAGCCCTCAAGATGATCCGAAACTGTCCTTCCTTAGTTTTTGTTTTTTTCGTTCGTTTTATGAGCTTGTTTGTTTACGCATTTTATGTGTTCGACTTGTGTGTGTTCGTGTTTTATGTGCTCGTTTTGTGTGTATTCGTTTTATATGCGTTTGTTGTATATGCGTTTGTTTTTTGTGTTCGTGTGTTATGTGTTCCTTTCTTATGTGTTTATATGTGCGTTTTTTATATGATCGGGTTGTATGTGTTCGAGTTATATGTGTTCGTTATTAATGTGTTTGTATTACATATTTGTTACATATGTTTTCGTTTTGTATGTGTTCGTTTTTTACGTATTCGTTTTGTTTTCTTTGTTTTATGTGTTGATTGTATGTGTTTGTTTTATGTCTCTCCCAGTGTATACCACCTCCTCTACGTAGGTTACGCGGTACCCGTCTTGCAACACAATCCCACCCTACTCTGTGCAACTCTCCAACCCAAGAGTGAAACGTTACTCTCAATCTTTATTTGATTATACAGATGAGCTCTGGAACTCTCTCCCAGAATCAGTCTTGCCCTCCTCTTATGATTTAAACTGTTTCAAACTCCGTGTATTCAAGCATTTTGTCTCGAGCGTCTCTTGATTATGGCCCTGTCACTCTTTCAACTATGGAGGAGGCACTCGCTACAGGCAGTTCTGTCTTTTGTCTCCCTCACTCACACAGAAAAAAAATCTGGCAGACATTATATACTACCTTATTCCAACATCTGACAGACATTACAACCATATTCCAACACCTGGCAGACATTACTACCTTATTCCAACATCTGGTAGACATTACTAACATATTCCAACAACTGGCAGACATGTCTTCCATATTACAACATCTGACAAACATTACTACCATATTCCAACATCTGGCAGACATTACTACCATATTCCAACATCTGACAGACATTACTACCTTATTCCAACATCTGACAGACAGTACTACCTTATTCCAACATCTGGCAGACATGACTACCTTATTCCAACATCTGACAGACAGTATACTACCTTATTCCCAAATCTGAAACACATTACTACCTTATTCCAACATCTGACAGATATTACTACATTATTCCAACATCTGGCAGACATTACTACCATATTCCAACATCTGGTGGACATTACTACCACATTCCAACATCTGACGGACATTAATACCATATTTCAACATCTGACAGACATTACTACCTCATTCCAACATCTGACAGACATTACTTCCATATTCCAACATCTGACAGCCATTATTACCTTATTCCAACGTCTGGCAGACATAACCATATTCCAACATCTGACAGACATTACTACCATATTCCCACATCTGACAGACATTACTACCATATTCCAACATATGACGGACATTACTACCTTATTTCAACATCTGACAGACATTACTACCATATTCCAACATCTGGCAGACATTAATGGGCCTAGCATATTTCAACATCTGACAGACATTACTACCATATTCCCAAATCTGACAGACATTACTACCTTATTCCAACATCTGACAGACATTACTACCATATTCCAACATCTGGCAGACATTACTACATTATTCCAACATCTGGCAGACACTACTACCATATTCCAACAACTGGCAGACATTGCTACCATATTCCAACAACTGGCAGACATTGCTACCATATTCCAACATATGACAGACATTACTACCATATTCCAACATCTGACAGACAGTACTACCTAATTCCAACAACTGGCAGACATGACTACCTTATTCCATCATCTGGCAGACATTACTACCTTTTTCCCAAATATGACAGACATTACTACCTTATTCAGACATCTTGCAGACATTACTACCATATACCAACATCTGTCAGACATTACTACCATATTCCAACATCTGACACATTACTACCATATTCCAACATCTGAGAAATATTACTACCTTATTCCAACATCTGAGAGACATTACTACCATATTACAACATCTGACAGGCATTATTACTTTATTCCCACATCTGGCAGACATTGCTACCATATTCCAACATCTGACAGACATTACTACCATATTCCAATAACTGGCAGACATTGCTACCATATTCCAACATCTGGCAGACATCACTACCATATTCCAACATCTGGCAGATATTACTACCATATTCCAACATCTGACAGACATTACTACCTTATTCCAACATCTGACAGACATTACTACCATATTCCAACATGTGACAGACATTACTACCTTATTCCAACATCTGGCAGACATTGCTATCATATTCCATCATCTGACAGACATTACTACCTTATTCCAACATCTGACAGACATTACTACCTTATTCCAACAACTGACAGACATATACCTTATTCCAACATCTGGTAGACACTACTACCTTATTCCCAAATCTGACAGACATTACTACCTTATTCCAACAACTGGCAGACATGACTATCTCATTCCAACATCTGGTAGACATTACTACCTTATTCCCATATCTGGCAGACATTACTACCTTATTCAAACATTTGACAGACATTACTAGCATATTCCAACATTTGACAGATATTACTACCATATTCCTACATTTGACAGGAATTATTAACATATTCCAACATCTGACAGACATTACTACCTTTTTCCAACATCTGACAGACATTATTTCCATATTTCAACATCTGACAGACATTACTACCTTATTCCAACATCTGGCAGACATTGCTATCATATTCCAACATCTGACAGACATTACTACCATATTCCAACATCTGACAGACATTACTACCTAATTCCAACATCTGGTAGACATTATAACTACCTTATTCCCAAATCTGACAGACATTACTACCTTATTCCTACATCTGACAGACATTACTACATTATTCCAACATCTGGCAGACATTCCTTCCATTTTCCAACATTTGACAGATATTACTATCATATTCCAACATCTGACAGACATTACTACCATATTCCAACATCTGACAGATATTATTACCTTATTCCAACATCTGACAGACATTACAACAATATTTCAACATCTGACAGACATTACTACCTTATTCCAACATCTGGCAGACATTACTACCTTATTCCCTAATATGACAGACATTACTACCTTATTCCAACATCTGAGACATTACTACATTCTTCCAACATCTGGTAGACATCACTACCATATTCCAACATCTGGCAGACATTACTACCTTATTCCAACATCTGGCAGACATTGCTACCATATTCCAACATCTGACAGACATTACTACCATATTCCCACATCTGACAGACATTACTACCTTATTCCAACATCTGGCAGACATTACTGCCTTATTCCCAAATCTGACAGACATTACTACCATAGTCCAACATCTCGCAGACATTACTACCATATTCCAACATCTGACAGACATTACTACCATATTCCAACATCTGACAGACATTACTACCATATTCCAACATCTGACAGACATTACTACCTTATTCCAACATCTGGCAGACATTACTACCTTATTATCATCTGGCAGACATTACTACCTTATTCCAACATCAGACAGACATTACTACCTTATTCCAACAGCTGACAGACATTACTACCTTATTCCAACATCTGACAGACATTACTACCTTATTCCAACATCTGACAGACATTACTACCATATTCCAACATTTTGACAGACATTACTACCTTATTCCAACATCTGACAGACATTACTACCTTATTCCAACATCTGACAGACATTACTACCATATTCCAACATTTTGACAGACATTACTACCTTATTCCAACATCTGGCAGACATTACTACCTTATTCCTACATCTGGCAGATATTACTACCTTATTCCAACATCTGACAAACATTACTACCATATTCCAACATCTGGCAGACATTACTACCTTATTCCTACATCTGGCAGATATTACTACCTTATTCCAACAGCTGACAGACATTACTACCTTATCCAACATCTAGCAGACATTACTACCTTATTCCAACATCTGACAGACATTACTACCATATTCCAACATCTGTCAGATATTTATAGGACTACCCTATTTCAACATCTGACAGACATTACTACCATATTCCAACATCTGGCAGACATTAATCCCATATTCCAACATCTGGCTGACAATATTACCATATTCCAACATCTGACAGACATTACTACCTTATTCCAACATCTGGCAGACATTACTACCTTATTCCTACATCTGGCAGACATTACTATCTTATTCCAACATCTGACAGACATTACTACCTTATTCCAACATCTGACAGACATTTCTACCTTATTCTAACATCTGACAGACATTACTACCTTATTCCAACATCTGGCAGACATTACTACGTTATTCCAACATCTGACAGACATTACTACCATATACCAACATCTGACAGATACCTTATTCCAACATCTGGCAGACATTACTACCATATTCCAACATCTGACAGACATTACTACCATATTCCAACATCTGACAGACATTACTACTATATTCCAACATCTGACAGACATTACGACCTTATTCAACATCTGACAGACATTACTACCATATTCCAACACCTGGCAGACATTACTACCTTATTCCTACATCTGGCCGACATGACTACCTTATTCCAACATCTGGCAGACATGACTGCCTTATTCCAACATCTGGCAGACATTACTACCTTATTCCCAAATCTGACAGACATTACTACCATAGTCCAACATCTGGCTGACATTACTACCATATGCCAACATCTGAAAGACATTACTACCATATGCCAATATCTGAAAGACATTAATACCATATTCCAACATCTGACAGACATTATCACTTTATTCCAAAATCTGACAGACATTACTACGTCCATATTCCAACATTTGACAGACATTATTACCTTATTCCAATATCTGGCAGACATTACTACCATATTCCAACATCTGACAGACATTACTGCCGTATTCCAACATCTGCCAGACATTACTTCTATATTCCAACATCTGACAGACATTACTAACTTATTGAACATCTGGCAGATATTAATAGGCCTAACCTATTTCAACATCTGACAGACAATACTACCATATTCCAACATCTGGCAGACATTTATTCCTCATTCCAACATCTGGCAGACAATATTACTATATTCCAACATCTGGCAGACATTACTACCTTATTCCAACATCTGGCAGACATTATACTACCTTATTCCAACATATGACAGACATGACTACCTTATTCCAACATCTGAAAGACATTACTGCCTTATTCCCAAATCTGACAGACATTACTACCTTATTCCAACATCTCGCAGACATTACCACGTTATTCCAACATCTGACAGACATTACTACCATATACCAACATCTGGAAAACATTACTACCTTATTCCAACATCTGGCAGACATTACTACCATATTCCAACATCTGACAGACATTACTACCATATTCCAACATCTGACAGACATTACTAATATATTCCAACATCTGACAGACATTACGACCTTATTCAACATCTGACAGACATTACTACCATATTCCAACACCTGGCAGACATTCCTACCTTATTCCAACATCTGGCAGACATTGCTACCACATTCCAACAACTGGCAGACATTGCTACCATATTCCAACAACTGGCAGACAATTCTACCATATTCCAACATCTGACAGACATTACTACCATATTCCAACATCTGGCAGACAATACTGCCAAATTCCAACATCTGACAGACATTACTACCTTATTCCAACATCTGACAGACATTACTACCTTATTCCAACATCTGGCAGACATTACTACCATATTCCAACATATGACAGACATTACTTCCTTATTCCAACATCTGGCCGACATGACTACCTCATTCCAACATCTGGCAGACATTACTGCCTTATTCCCAAATCTGAAAGACATTACTACCATATGCCAACATCTGAAAGACATTGCTACCTTATTCCAACATCTGGCAGACATCTCTACCTTATTCCAACAACTGCCATACATTACTACCTTATTCCAAGATCTGACAGACATTACTACCTATTTCCAACATCTGACAGACATTACTACGTTATTCCAACATCTGACAGACATTACTACCTTATTCCAACATCTGACAGACATTACTACCTTATTCCAACATCTGGCAGACATTACTACCTTTTTCCTACATCTGGCAGACATTACTATCTTATTCCAACATCTGACAGACATTACTACATAATTCCAACATCTGGCAGACATTACTACCATATTCCAACATCTGACAGACATTACTACCACATTCCAACATCTGACAGACATTACCACTATATTCCAAAATCTGACAGACATTACTCCCTTATTCAACATCTGGCAGACATTACTACCATATTCAAACATCTGACAGACATTACTACCATATTTCAACACCTGGCAGATATTAATAGGCCTACCCTATTTTAACATCTTACAGACAATACTACCATATTCCAACATCTGGCAGATATTACTACCTTATTCCAACATCTAGCAGACATTACTACCTTATTCAAACATATGGCAGACATTACTACCTTCTTCCAACATCTGGCAGCCATTACTACCATATTCCTACATCTGACAGACATTACTACCATATTCCAACATCTGACAGATATTACTACTTTATTCCAACATCTGACAGACATTACTACCACGTACCAACATCTGACAGACATTACTACCTTATTCCAACATCTGGCAGACATTACGACCATATTCCAATATCTGACAGACATTACTACCATATTCCAACATCTGTCAGACATTACTACCTTATTCCAACATCTGACAGACATTGCTACCATATTCCAACAACTGGCAGACAATGCTACCATATTCCAACATCTGACAGACATTACTACCATATTCCAACATCTGGCAGACAATACTACCAAATTCCAACATCTGACAGACATTACTACCTTATTCCAACATCTGACAGACATTACTACATAATTCCAACATCTGGCAGACATTACTACCATATTCCAACATCTGACAGACATTACTACCACATTCCAACATCTGACAGACATTACCACTATATTGCAACATCTGACAGACATTACTACCTTATTCCAACATCTGACAGACATTACTACCTTATTCCAACATCTGGCAGACATTACTACATTGTTCCAACATCTGACAGACATTACTACCATATACCAACATCTGACAGACATTAATACCTTATTCCAACATCTGAGACATTACAACCTTATTCAACATCTGACAGACATTACTACCATATTCCAACACCTGGCCGACATTCCTACCTTATTCCAACATCTGGCAGGCATTGCTACCATATTCCAACTGGCAGACATTGCTACTATATTCCAACATTTGAGACATTACTACCATATTCCAACATCTGGCAGACATTACTACCAAATTCCAACATCTGGCAGATATTTATAGGCCTACCCTATTTCAACATCTGACAGACATTACTACCATATTCCAACATCTGGCAGACATTTATACCATATTCCAACATCTGGCAGACAATATTATCATATTCCAACATCTGGCAGACATTACTACCTTATTCCAACATCTGGCAGACATTACTACCTTATTCCAACATCTGGCAGACATTACTGCCTTATTCCAGCATCTGGCAGACATTACTTCCATATTCCAATATCTGACAGACATTACTACCATATTCCAACATCTGACAGACATTACTACCATATACCAACATCTGACAGACATTATTACCTTATTCCAACATCTGGCAGAGATTACTACCATATTCCAACATCTGACAGACATTACTACCATATTCCTACATCTGACAGACATTACTACTATATTCCAACACCTGACAGATATTTCTACCTTATTCAACATCTGACAGACATCACTACCATATTCCAACATCTAGCAGATATTAATAGGCCTACCATATTTCAACATCTGACAGACATTACTACCATATTCCAACATCTGGCAGACATTAATACCATATTCTAACATCTGATAGCATTGCCGCCTTATTCCAATATCTGGCAGACATTACTATAATATTGCAAATTCTGACAGACATAACTACCTTATTCCAACATATGACTGACATTACTACCATATTGAAACATCTGACAGACATTACTACCATATTCCCACATCTGGCAGACATAATTACCACCTGATTGCAACATCTGACAGATATTTCTAACCTATTCCAAAATCTGGCAGACATTCGTACCTTATTCCAACATCTGGCAGACATTACTACCTGTTTGAAACATCTGACAGACAATTTTACATTCCAACAACTGGCAGACATTTCAACAATGTTCCAACATCTTACAGACATTACTACCTTATTCCAACATCTGGCAGACATTACTACAATATTCCACTATCAAAGACATGAAGGATATCGGTCAGACAAAATTTATGTACGAACATCCGGTAGACAGAAAAACAAACATCGACATTGGGCAGACACACAAATATCCAGAAAGTGAATGCCAATGCCATCTAGTGACAAAAAATGGAAACTAGTAATTAATCCATAAAAGTGAAGGCGTACGCCATCTAGTGACAACAATGGAAACTAATAAAATATCCCAAAAAGTGAATGCTTACGCCATCTAGTGGTAAGAAAATATACTAACTTAATTAGTTTTATTTTCTGCCCAGAGATGGCGTAAGCATTCGCTTTTGTACTCCTAGATATTAGTTCTATTTTCCTCCAATAGATGGCATAAGCATTCACTTTCTGGATATGTGTATTAGTTTATTATCTCGCCAATAGATGGCGTAGGCATTCACTTTTCAGATTTAATCATTATTTTCTTTTTCTGACAATAGATGGCATAAGCATTCAATTTTCTGGTTTAATTATTAGTTTCCTTTTCAGTCAATAGATGGCGTAAGCATTCACTTTGCTGGCTGAATTATTAGTTTATATTTCTGTCAATAGATGGTGTAGGTCTTCACTTTTTGGGATAAATACATAGTGCCTATTTTTGTCACTAGATGGCGTAGGTATTCACTTTTGGGGCTTATTTATTAGTTTCCATTTTTGTCACTAGATGGCATACGCCTTCACTTTTAGGGATTAATTACTAGTTTCCACTTTTTGTCACTAGATGGCATAAACATTCACTTTCTGGATATTTGTCTGTCTCCCCGAGGTCGGTGTTTGTTTTTCTGTCTGCCGGATGTTCGTACATGAATTCTGTCTGACCAATGTCCTTCATGTCTTTGATAGTGGAATATTGTAGTAATGTCTGCCAGATGTTTGAATGTAAAATTGTCTGTCAGATGTTTCAAACAGGTAGTAATGTCTGCCAGATGTTGGAATAAGGTACGAATGTCTGCCCGATGTTGGAATAGGTTAGGAATGTCTGTCAGATGTTCCAATCAGGTAATAATGTCTGCCAGATGTTGGAATAAGTTAGTAATGTCTGCCAGATGTTGAAATAAGGTAGTAATGTCTGTCAGATGTTGCAATATGGTAGTAATGTCAGTCGGATGTTGGAATAAGGTAGTTATGTCTGTCAGATGTTGCAATATTATAGCAATGTCTGCCAGATATTGGAATAAGGAAGTAATATCTGTCAGATGTTGGAATATTGTAGTAATGTCTGCCAGATGTTAGGATACTGTGGAAATGTCTGTCAGATATTGCAACATGGTAGTAATGTCAGTCGGATGTTGGAATAAGGTAGTTATGTCTGTCAGATGTTGCAATATTATAGCAATGTCTGCCAGATATTGGAATAAGGAAGCAATATCTGTCAGATGTTGGAATATTGTAGTAATGTCTGCCAGATGTTAGGATACTGGGGAAATGTCTGTCAGATGTTGCAATCAGGCAGTAATGTCTGCCAGAATTTGGAATAAGGTTAACGTCTGTCAGATGTTGGAATATGATAGTAATGTCTGTCAGATGTTGCAATAATGTAGTAATGTCTACCAGATGTTGAAATATTGTAGAAATGTATGCCAGATGTTGAAATAAGGCAGTAATGTCTGCTAGATGTTGGAATAAGGTAGTAATGTCTGTCAGATGTTGAAATAAGTTAGTAATGTTTGGCAGTTGTTGGAATAAGGTAGTCATTTCTGTCAGATGTTGGAATAAGGTAATAATGTCTGCCAGATGTTGGAATAAGGTAGTAATGTCTGTTAGATGTTGGAATAGGGTAGTAATGTTTGGCAGTTGTTGAAATAAGGTAGTAATGTCTGTCAGATGTTGAAATATGGTGGTAATGTCTGTCAGTTGTCAGAATAAGGTAGTAATGTCTGTCAGATGTTGGAATAAGGTAGTAATGTCTGTCATATGTTGGAATAAGGTAGTAATGTCTGTCAGATGTTGGAAAAAGGTAGTAATGTCTGTCAGATGTTGGAATAAGGTAGTAATGTATGGCAGTTGATGGAATAAGGTAGAGATGTCTGCCAGATGTTGGAATAAGGTAGCAATGTCTTTCAGATGTTGGCATATGGTAGTAATGTCTGCCAGATGTTGGAATAAGATAGTAATGTTTGGCATTTGTTGGAATAAGGTAGTAATGTCTGTCAGATGTTGGAATAAGGTAGTAATGTCTGCCGGATGTTGGTATATGGTAGTAAATAATGTCTGCCAGTTGTTGGAATAAGGTTGTAATGTCTGCCAGATGTTGAAATAAGGTAGTAATGTCTGCCAGATGTTGGAATATGGTAGTAATGTCTGCCAGATGTTGGATTAAGGTAGCAACGTCTGTCAGATGTTGGAATATGGTAGTAATGTCTGTCAGATGTTGGAAGTATACATTCAGGCACATACCCACACCTGGGGGTGGCCGACCCGACACAGAGACCGAAAAGAAACAACATTTAAAGTTCCAATTCTTAGGATCCCGGACCACTTTCCCGTTCCCTCGCCCCTTTCTCTGGCTCGTCAAGTGGGTGAAGTCTATAAGAGGAGGAGGATTCCTAGCCCCCGCCCCCAGAAGGAAAAAGTAGGACAGTAACAGAGACAGACAGAAACGGCTAAGGTTGGATAGAGAATGCCAAACCTCACTCTGGATTGGACCAGCCCTCACTGTATGTACTGTGTGTACTGTATATATATATATATATATATATATATATATATATACCCCAACACAGCCCACTACTAAAATAGACTGTATCTTACACACCAGTACCAGTACAGTGCAACCTGGTGCCAATATTGTGACCACCATACCGGTCAGAGCCTTCCCTGGACAGTACTGATGGTATGGTGCTAGACCCTCCCCATGGGTCCCAACACAGCCCACTACTAACATAGACTGTATCTTACCCACCAGTACCCGTACAGTGCCACCTGGTGCCAATATTGTGACCACAATACCGGTCAGAGCCTTGCACTGACAGTACTGATATTATGTTGCTAGACCATCCCCATGGATGCCAACACAGTCCACTACTGACATACACTGTATCTTACACACCATAACCGGTACAGTGCCACCCTGTGCCAATATTGTGACCACCATACCGGTCAGACCGACCGTTGCACTGACAGTACTGATATTATGGTGCTAGACCCTCCCCATGGATGCCAACACAGCCCACTACTGACATACACTGTATCTTACACACCATAACCGGTACAGTGCCACCCTGTGCCAGTATTGTGACCACCATACCGGTCAGACCGTTGCTCTGACAGTACTGATATTATGGTGCTAGACCCTCCCCATGGATGCCAACACAGCCCACTACTGACATACACTGTATCTTACACACCATAACCGGTACAGTGCCACCCTGTGCCAATATTGTGACCACCATACCGGTCAGTCCGTTGCACTGACAGTACTGATATTATGGTGCTAGACCCTCCCCCTGGATGCCAACACAGCCCACTACTGACATACACTGTATCTTACACACCATAACCGGTACAGTGCCACCCTGTGCCAATATTGTGACCACCATACCGGTCAGACCCTTGCACTGACAGTACTGATATTATGGTGCTAGATCCTCCCCATGGATGCCAACACAGCCCACTACTGACATACACTGTATCTTACACACAATAACCGGTACAGTGCCACCCTGTGCCAATATTGTGACAACCATACCGGTCAGACCCTTGCACTGACAGTACTGATATTATGGTGCTAGACCCTCCCCATGGATGCCAACACAGCCCAGTACTGACATACACTGTATCTTACACACCATACCCGGTACAGTGCCACCCTGTGCCAATATTGTGACCACCATACCGGTCAGACCGTTGCACTGACAGTACTGATATTATGGTGGTAGACCCTCCCCATGGATGACAACACAGCCCACTACTGACATACACTGTATCTTACACACCATAACCGGTACAGTGCCACCCTTTGCCAATATTGTGACCACCATACCGGTCAGACCCTTGCACTGACAGTACTGATATTATGGTGCTAGACCCTCCCCATGGATGCCAACACAGCCCACTACTGACATACACTGTATCTTACACACCATAACCGGTACAGTGCCACCCTGTGCCAATATTGTGAACACCATACCGGTCAGACCGTTGCACTGACAGTACTGATATTATGGTGCTATACCCTCCCCATGGATGCCAACACAGCCCACTACTGACATACACTGTATCTTACACACCATAACCGGTACAGTGCCACCCTGTGCCAGTATTGTGACCACCATACCGGTCAGACCGTTGCTCTGACAGTACTGATATTATGGTGCTAGACCCTCCCCATGGATGCCAACACAGCCCACTACTGACATACACTGTATCTTACACACCATAACCGGTACAGTGCCACCCTGTGCCAATATTGTGACCACCATACCGGTCAGACCGTTGCACTGACAGTACTGATATTATGGTGCTCGACCCTCCCCATGGATGCCAACACAGCCCACTACTGACATACACTGTATTTTGCACACCATAACCGGTACAGTGCCACCCTGTGCCAATATTGTGACCACCATACCGGTCAGACCGTTGCACTGACAGTACTGATATTATGGTGCTAGACCCTCCCCATGGATGCCAACACAGCCCACTACTGACATACACTGTATCTTACACACCATAACCGGTACAGTGCCACCCTGTGCCAATATTGTGACCACCATACCGGTCAGACCGTTGCACCGACAGTACTGATATTATGGTGCTAGACCCTCCCCATGGATGCCAACACAGCCCACTACTGACATACACTGTATCCTATACACCATAACCGGTACAGTGCCACCCTCTGCCAATATTGTGACCACCATACCGGTCAGACCGTTGCACTAACAGTACTGATATTATGGTGCTAGACCCTCCCCATGGATGCCAACACAGCCCACTACTGACATACACTGTATCTTACACACCATAACCGGTACAGTGCCACCCTGTGCCAATATTGTGACCACCATACCGGTCAGACCCTTGCACTGACAGTACTGATATTATGGTGCTAGACCCTCCCCATGGATGCCAACACAGCCCACTACTGACATACACTGTATCCTATACACCATAACCGGTACAGTGCCACCCTGTGCCAATATTGTGACCACCATACCGGTCAGAACGTTGCACTGACAGTACTGATATTATGGTGCTAGACCCTCCCCATGGATGCCAACACAGCCCACTACTGACATACACTCTATCTTACACACCATAACCGGTACAGTGCCACCCTGTGCCAATATTGTGACCACCATACCGGTCAGACCCTTGCACTGACAGTACTGATATTATGGTGCTAGACCCTCCCCATGGATGCCAACACAGCCCACTACTGACATACACTGTATCTTACACACCATAACCGGTACAGTGCCACCCTAGGCCAATATAGTGACCACCATACCGGTCAGACTGTTGCACTGGCAGTACTGATATTATGGTGCTACACCCTCCCCATGGATGCCAACACAGCCCACTACTGACATACACTGTATCTTACACACCATAACCGGTACAGTGCCACCCTGTGCCAATATTGTGACCACCATACCGGTCAGACCCTTGCACTGACAGTACTGATATTATGGTGCTAGACCTTCCCCATGGATGCCAACACAGCCCACTACTGACATACACTGTATCTTCCACACTATAACCGGTACAGTGCCACCCTGTGCCAATATTGTGACCACCATACCGGTCAGACCGTTGCACTGACAGTACTGATATTTTGGTGCTAGACCCTCCCCATGGATGCCAACACAGCCCACTACTGACATACACTGTATCTTACACACCATAACCGGTACAGTGCCACCCTGTGCCAATATTGTGACCACCATACCGGTCAGACCGTTGCACTGACAGTACTGATATTATGGTGCTAGACCCTCCACACAATATTAAACAATAAATTAAACAATAAATTAAACAAAATAGAGCAAAGTTATCGATATAATTTATGAAATTTGCCCATATTTCCATGATTTTTGGACATAAATGATTTGCAAATATGATTTTTAGATGTATTTTCGGCTGTTGAGTTCGAATCTGCCCTCATAATTGGCCTACCATGTCAATTTACATAAAATAGAGATCATTTATCGATATAATTTGTGAAATTTGCCCATATTTCCATGATTTTTTGGACATACATGATTTGCAAATATGATTTTTAGATGTATATCTGGCTGTTGAGTTTGAATCCACCCTCAAAATTGGCCTACCACGTCAATTACACAAAATAGAGCTAATTTATCGATATAATTTATGAAATTTGCCCATATTTCCATGATTTTTGGACATACATGATTTGCAAATATAATTTTTAGATGTATTGGTGGCTGTTGAGTTCGAATCTACCCTCAAAATTGGCCTACGACGTCAATTCCACAAAATAGAGCTCATTTATCGATATAATTTATGAAATTTGCCCATATTTCCATGATTTTTTGACAAACATGATTTGTAAATATGATTTTTAGATGTATTTTCGGCGAAAATACATCTAAAAACCATATTTGCATATCATGTATGTCCAAAAAATCATGGAAATATGGGCAAATTTCATAAATTATATCGATAAATTAGCTCTATTTTATTTAATTGACGTGGTAGGCCAATTGTGAGGGCAGATTCGGACTCAGCAGCCGAAAATACATCTAAACATCATATTTACAAATCATGTTTGTCCAAAAATCATGGAAATATGGGTAAATTTCTCAAATTATATCGATACATTAGCTCTATTTTGTGTAATTTACGTGGTAGGCCAATTTTGAGGGTAGATTCGAACTCAACAGCCGGAAATGCATCTAAAAGTCATATTTGCAAGTTATGTATGTCAAAAAATCATGGAAATATGGGCAAATTTCACAAATTATATCGATAAATGAGCTCTATTTTGTGTAATTGACATGGTAGGCCAATTTTGAGGATAGATGCGAACTCAACAGCCGAAAATACATCTAAAAATCATATTTGCAAATCATGTATGTTAAAAAATCATGGAAATATGGGCAAATTTCATAAATTATATCGATAAATGAGCTCTATTTTGTGTAATTGACATCGTAGGCCAATTTTGAGGGCAGATTCGAACTCAACAGCAGAAAATACATCTAAAAATCATATTTGCACATCATGTATGTCAAAAAATCATGGAAATACTGGTAAATTTCATAAATTATATCGATAAATGAGCTCTGTTTTGTGTAATTCACGTGGTAGGCCAATTTTGAGGGCATATTCGAAATCAACAGCCGACAATACATCTAAAAATCATATTTGTAAATCATGTATGTCCAAAAATCATGGAAATATGGGCAAATTTCACAAATTATATCGATAAATGAGCTCTATTTTGTGTAATTAACGTGGTAGGCCAATTTGCAGGGCAGATTCACACTCAACAGCCGAAAATACATCTAAAAATCATATTTGTTAATCATATATGTCCAAAAATCATGGAAATATGGGCAAATTTCATAAATTATATCGATAAATGAGCTCTATTTTGTGTAATTGACATTGTAGGCCAATTTTGAGGATAGATTCGAATTCAACAGCCGACAACACATCTAAAAATCATATTTGCAAATCATGTATGTCCAAAAATCATGGAAATATGGGCAAATTTCATAAATTATATCGATAAATTAGCTCTATTTTGTGTAATTGACGTGGTAGGCCAATTTTGAGGGTAGATTTGACCTCAACGGTCGAAAATACATACAAAAATCATATTTGCAAATCATGTATGTCCAAAAATCATGGAAATATGGGAAAATTTCATAAATTATATCGATAAATGAGCTCTATTTTGTGTAATTGACGTTGTAGGCCAATTTTGAGAGCAGATTCGAACTCAGCAACCAAAAATACATCTAAAAATCATATTTTCAAATCATGTATGTCCATAAATCATGGAAATATGGGCAAATTTCATAAATTTTATCGATAAATTAGCTCTATTTTGTGTAATTGAAGTGGTAGGCCAATTGTGAGGGCAGATTCGGACTCAGCAGCCGAAAATACATCTAAACATCATATTTATAAATCATGTTTGTCCAAAAATCATGGAAATATGGGTAAATTTCACAAATTATATCGATACATTAGCTCTATTTTGTGTAATTTACGTGGTAGGCCAATTTTGAGGGTAGATTCGAACTCAACAGCCGGAAATACATCTAAAAGTCATATTTGCAAGTTATGTATGTCAAAAAATCATGGAAATATGGGCAAATTTCACAAATTATATCGATAAATGAGCTCTATTTTGTGTAATTGACATGGTAGGCCAATTTTGAGGATAGATGCGAACTCAACAGCCGAAAATACATCTAAAAATCATATTTGCAAATCATGTATGGTCAAAAATCATGGAAATATGGGCAAATTTCATAAATTATATCGATAAATGAGCTCTATTTTGTGTAATTGACATCGTAGGCCAATTTTGAGGGCAGATTCGAACTCAACAGCAGAAAATACATCTAAAAATCATATTTGCACATCATGTATGTCAAAAAATCATGGAAATACTGGTAAATTTCATAAATTATATCGATAAATGAGCTCTGTTTTGTGTAATTCACGTGGTAGGCCAATTTTGAGGGCATATTCGAAATCAACAGCCGACAATACATCTAAAAATCATATTTGTAAATCATGTATGTCCAAAAATCATGGAAATATGGGCAAATTTCACAAATTATATCGATAAATGAGCTCTATTTTGTGTAATTAACGTGGTAGGCCAATTTGCAGGGCAGATTCACACTCAACAGCCGAAAATACATCTAAAAATCATATTTGTTAATCATATATGTCCAAAAATCATGGAAATATGGGCAAATTTCATAAATTATATCGATAAATGAGCTCTATTTTGTGTAATTGACATTGTAGGCCAATTTTGAGGATAGATTCGAATTCAACAGCCGACAACACATCTAAAAATCATATTTGCAAATCATGTATGTCCAAAAATCATGGAAATATGGGCAAATTTCATAAATTATATCGATAAATTAGCTCTATTTTGTGTAATTGACGTGGTAGGCCAATTTTGAGGGTAGATTTGACCTCAACAGTCGAAAATACATATAAAAATCATATTTGCAAATCATGTATGTCCAAAAATCATGGAAATATGGGAAAATTTCATAAATTATATCGATAAATGAGCTCTATTTTGTGTAATTGACGTTGTAGGCCAATTTTGAGAGCAGATTCGAACTCAGCAACCAAAAATACATCTAAAAATCATATTTTCAAATCATGTATGTCCATAAATCATGGAAATATGGGCAAATTTCATAAATTATATCGATAAATTAGCTCTATTTTGTGTAATTGAAGTGGTAGGCCAATTTTCAGGGCAGATTCGAACTCAGCAGCCGACAATACATCTAAAAGTCATATTTGTAAATCATATATGTCCAAAAATCATGGAAATATGGGCAAATTTCATAAATTATATCGATAAATGAGCTCTATTTTGTGTAATTGACATGGTAGGCCAATTTTGAGGGTAGATTCAAACTCAGCAACCAAAAATACATCTAAAAATCATATTTTCAAATCATGTATGTCCAAAAATCATGGAAATATGGGCAAATTTCATAAATTATATCGATAAATGAGCTCTGTTTTGTGTAATTGACATTGTAGGCCAATTTTGAGGATAGATTCGAATTCAACAGCCGATAACACATTTAAAAATCATATTTGCAAATCATGTATGTCCAAAAATCATGGAAATATGGGCAAATTTCATAAATTATATCGATAAATTAGCTCTATTTTGTGTAATTGACATGGTAGGCCAATTTTGAGGGTCGATTTGAACTCAGCAGTCGAAAATACATATAAAAATCATATTTGCAAATCATGTATGTCCAAAAATCATGGAAATATGGGAAAATTTCATAAATTATACCGATAAATGAGCTCTATTTTGTGTAACTGACGTTGTAGGCCAATTTTGAGAGCAGATTCGAACTCAGCAACCAAAAATACATCTAAAAACCATATTTGCAAATCATGTATGTCCAAAAATCATGGAAATATGGGCAAATTTCATAAATTATATCGATAAATTAGCTCTATTTTGTTTAATTGACGTGGTAGGCCAATTGTGAGGGCAGATTCGGACTCAGCAGCCGAAAATACATCTAAACATCATATTTACAAATCATGTTTGTCCAAAAATCATGGAAATACTGGTAAATTTCACAAATTATATCGATAAATTAGCTCTATTTTGTGTAATTTACGTGGTAGGCCAATTTTGAGGGTAGATTCGAACTCAACAGCCGGAAATACATCTAAAAGTCATATTTGCAAATCATGTATGTCAAAAAATCATGGAAATATGGGCAAATTTCACAAATTATATCGATAAATGAGCTCTATTTTGTGTAATTGACATGGTAGGCCAATTTTGAGGGTAGATGGGAACTCAACAGCCGAAAATACATCTAAAAATCATATTTGCAAATCATGTATGGTCAAAAATCATGGAAATATGGGCAAATTTCATAAATTATATCGATAAATGAGCTCTATTTTGTGTAATTAACATTGTAGGCCAATTTTGAGGATAGATTCGAATTCAACAGCCGACAACACATCTAAAAATCATATTTGCAAATCATGTATGTCCAAAAATCATGGAAATATGGGCAAATTTCATAAATTATATCGATAAATTAGCTCTATTTTGTGTAATTGACGTGGTAGGCCAATTTTGAGGGTAGATTTGAACTCAGCAGTCGAAAATACATATCAAAATCATATTTGCAAATCACGTATGTCCAAAAATCATGGAAATATGGGAAAATTTCATAAATTATATCGATAAATGAGCTCTATTTTGTGTAATTGACATGGTAGGCCAATTTTGAGGGTAGATTCGAACTCAGCAACCAAAAATACATCTAAAAATCATATTTTCAAATCATGTATGTCCAAAAATCATGGAAATATGGGCAAATTTCATAAATTATATCGATAAATGAGCTCTATTTTGTGTAATTGACATCGTAGGCCAATTTTGAGGGCAGATTCGAACTCAACAGCAGAAAATACATCTAAAAATCATATTTGCACATCATGTATGTCAAAATATCATGGAAATACTGGTAAATTTCATAAATTATATCGATAAATGAGCTCTGTTTTGTGCAATTCACGTGGTAGGCCAATTTTGAGGGCATATTCGAAATCAACAGCCGACAATACATCTAAAAATCATATTTGTAAATCATGTTTGTCAAAAAATCATGGAAATATGGGCAAATTTCATAAATTATATCGATAAATGAGCTCTATTTTGTGGAATTGACGTCGTAGGCCAATTTTGAGGGTAGATTCGAACTCAACAGCCACCAATACATCTAAAAATTATATTTGCAAATCATGTATGTCCAAAAATCATGGAAATATGGGCAAATTTCATAAATTATATCGATACATTAGCTCTACTTTGTGTAATTTACGTGGTAGGCCAATTTTGAGGATAGATTCGAACTCAACAGCCGGAAATACATCTATAAGTCATATTTGCAAATCATGTATGTCAAAAAATCATGGAAATATGGGCAAATTTCACAAATTATATCGATAAATGAGCTCTATTTTGTGTAATTGACATGGTAGGCCAATTTTGAGGGTAGATGCGAACTCAACAGCCGAAAATACATCTAAAAATCATATTTGCAAATCATGTATGGTCAAAAATCATGGAAATATGGGCAAATTTCATAAATTATATCGATAAATGAGCTCTATTTTGTGTAATTGACATCGTAGGCCAATTTTGAGGGCAGATTCGAACTCAACAGCAGAAAATACATCTAAAAATCATATTTGCACATCATGTATGTCAAAAAATCATGGAAATACTGGTAAATTTCATAAATTATATCGATAAATGAGCTCTGTTTTTGTGTAATTCACGTGGTAGGCCAATTTTGAGGGCATATTCGAAATCAACAGCCGACAATACATCTAAAAATCATATTTGTAAATCATGTATGTCCAAAAATCATGGAAATATGGGCAAATTTCACAAATTATATCGATAAATGAGCTCTATTTTGTGTAATTAACGTGGTAGGCCAATTTTCAGGGCAGATTCACACTCAACAGCCGAAAATACATCTAAAAATCATATTTGTAAATCATATATGTCCAAAAATCATGGAAATATGGGCAAATTTCATAAATTATATCGATAAATGAGCTCTATTTTGTGTAATTGACATTGTAGGCCAATTTTGAGGATAGATTCGAATTCAACAGCCGACAACACATCTAAAAATCATATTTGCAAATAATGTATGTCCAAAAATCATGGAAATATGGGCAAATTTCATAAATTATATCGATAAATTAGCTCTATTTTGTTTAATTGACGTGGTAGGGCAATTTTGAGGGTAGATTTGAACTCAGCAGTCGAAAATACATATACAAATCATATTTGTAAATCATGTATGTCCAAAAATCATGGAAATATGGGAAAATTTCATAAATTATATCGATAAATGAGCTCTATTTTGTGTAATTGACGTTGTAGGCCAATTTTGAGAGCAGATTCGAACTCAGCAACCAAAAATACATCTAAAAATCATTTTATCAAATCATGTATGTCCAAAAATCATGGAAATACTGGTAAATTTCATAAATTATATCGATAAATTAGCTCTATTTTGTGTAATTGAAGTGATAGGCCAATTTTGAGGGCAGATTCGAACTCAGCAGCCGACAATACATCTAAAAATCATATTTGCAAATCATGTATGTCCAAAAATCATGGAAATATGGGCAAATTTCATAAATTATATCGATAAATTAGCTCTATTTTGTGTAATTTACGTGGTAGGCCAATTTTGAGGGTAGATTCGAACTCAGCAGCCGGAAATACATCTAAAAGTCATATTTGCAAATCATGTATGTCAAAAAATCATGGAAATATGGGCAAATTTCACAAATTATATCGATAAATGAGCTCTATTTTGTGTAATTGACATGGTAGGCCAATTTTGAGGGTAGATGCGAACTCAACAGCCAAAAATACATCTAAAAATCATATTTGCAAATCATGTATGTTAAAAAATCATGGAAATATGGGCAAATTTCATAAATTATATCGATAAATGAGCTCTATTTTGTGTAATTGACATCGTAGGCCAATTTTGAGGGCAGATTCACACTCAACAGCAGAAAATACATCTAAAAATCATATTTGCACATCATGTATGTCAAAAAATCATGGAAATACTGGTAAATTTCATAAATTATATCGATAAATGAGCTCTGTTTTGTGTAATTCACGTGGTAGGCCAATTTTGAGGGCATATTCGAAATCAACAGCCGACAATACATCTAAAAATCATATTTGTAAATCATGTATGTCCAAAAATCATGGAAATATGGGCAAATTTCACAAATTATATCGATAAATGAGCTCTATTTTGTGTAATTAACGTGGTAGGCCAATTTTCAGGGCAGATTCACACTCAACAGCCGAAAATACATCTAAAAATCATATTTGTAAATCATATATGTCCAAAAATCATGGAAATATGGGCAAATTTCATAAATTATATCGATAAATGAGCTCTATTTTGTGTAATTGACATTGTAGGCCAATTTTGAGGATAGATTCGAATTCAACAGCCGACAACACATCTAAAAATCATATTTGCAAATAATGTATGTCCAAAAATCATGGAAATATGGGCAAATTTCATAAATTATATCGATAAATTAGCTCTATTTTGTTTAATTGACGTGGTAGGGCAATTTTGAGGGTAGATTTGAACTCAGCAGTCGAAAATACATATACAAATCATATTTGTAAATCATGTATGTCCAAAAATCATGGAAATATGGGAAAATTTCATAAATTATATCGATAAATGAGCTCTATTTTGTGTAATTGACGTTGTAGGCCAATTTTGAGAGCAGATTCGAACTCAGCAACCAAAAATACATCTAAAAATCATTTTATCAAATCATGTATGTCCAAAAATCATGGAAATATGGGCAAATTTCATAAATTATATCGATAAATGTGCTCTAGTTTGTGTAATTTACGTGATAAGCCAATTTTGAGGGCAGATTCGAATTCAACAGCAGATAATACATCTAAAAATCATATTTGTAAATCATATATGTCCAAAAATCATGGAAATATGGGCAAATTTCATAAATTATATCGATAAATTAGCTCTATTTTGTGTAATTGACGTGGTAGGTAAATTTTGAGGGTAGATTGGAACTCAGCAGCCGAAAATACATATAAAAATCATATTTGCAAATCATGTATGTCCAAAAATCATGGAAATATGGGCAAATTTCATAAATTATATCGATAAATTAGCTCTATTTTGTTTAATTTATTGTTCAATTTATTGTTTAATATTTTGGGGAGGGTCTAGCACCATACTATCAGTACTGTCAGTGCAACGGTCTGACCGGTATGGTGGTCACAATATTGGAACAGGGTGGCACTGTACCAGTTATGGTGTGTAAGATACAGTGTATGTCAGTAGTGGGCTGTGTTGGCATCCATGGGGAGGCTATAGCACCATAATATCAGTACTGTCAGTGCAAGGGTCTGACCGGTATGGTGGTCACAATATTGGCACAGGGTGGCACTGTACCGGTTATGGTGAGTAAGATACAGTGTATGTCAGTAGTGGGCTGTGTTGGCATCCATGGGGAGGGTGTAGCACCATAATATCAGTACTGTCAGTGCAACAGTCTGACCGGTGTGGTGGTCACAATATTGGCACAGGGTGGCACTGTACCGGTTATGGTGTGTAAGAAAAAGTGTATGTCAGTAGTGGGCTGTGTTGGCAGCCATGGGGAGGGTCTAGCACCATAATATCAATACTGTCAGTGCATCGGTCTGACCGGTATTGTGGTCACAATATTGGCACACGGTGGCACTGCACCGGTTGTGGTGTGTAAGATACAGTGTATGTCAGTATTGGTCTGTGTTGGCATCCATGGGGAGGGTCTAGCACCATAATATCAGTACTGTCAGTGCAACGGTCTGACCGGTATGGTGGTCACAATATTGGCATAGGGTGGCACTGTACCGGTTATGGTGTGTAAGATACAGTGTATGTCAGTAGTGGGCTGTGTTGGCATCCATGGGGAGGGTCTAGCACCATAATATCAGTACTGTCAGTGCAAGTGTTTAACCGGTATGATGGTCACAATTTTCGCAGAGGGTGGCACTGTACCGGTTATGGTGTGTAAGATACAGTGTATGTCAGTAGTAGGCTGTGTTGGCATCCATGGGGAGGTTCTAGCACCATAATATCAGTACTGTCAGTGCAAGGGTCTGACCGGTATGGTGGTCACAATATTGGCATAGGGTGGCACTGTACCGGTTATGGTGTGTAAGATACAGTGTATGTCAGTAGTGGGCTGTGTTGGCATCCATGGGGAGGGTCTAGCACCATAATATCAGTACTGTCAGTGCAACGGTCTGACCGGTATGGTGGTCACAATATTGGCACAGGGTGGCACTGTACCGGTTATGGTGTGTAAGATACAGTGTATGTCAGGAGTGGGCTGTGTTGGCATTCATGGGGCGGGTCTAGCACCATAATATCAGTACTGTCAGTGCAAGGGTCTGACCGGTATGGTGGTCACAATATTGGCACAGGGTGGCACTGTACCGGTTATGGTGTGTTAGATACAGTGTATGTCAGTAGGGGGGTGTGTTGGCATCAATGGGGAGGATCTAGCACCATAATATAATTACTGTCAGTGGAACGGTCTGACCGGTTTGGTGGTCACAATATTGGCAAACAATGGCACTGTACCGGTTATGGTGTGTAAGATACAGTGTATGTCAGTAGTGGGCTGTGTTGGCATCCATGGGGAGGGTCTAGCACCATAATATCAGTACTGTCACAGCAACGGTCTGACCGGTATGGTGGTCACAATATTGGCACAGGGTGGCACTCTACCGGTTATGGTGTGTAAGATACAGTGTATGTCAGTAGTAGGCTGTGTTGGCATCCATGGGGAGGTTCTAGCACCATAATATCAGTACTGTCAGTGCAAGGGTCTGACCGGTATGGTGGTCACAATATTGGCATAGGGTGGCACTGTACCGGTTATGGTGTGTAAGATACAGTGTATGTCAGTAGTGGGCTGTGTTGGCATCCATGGGGAGGGTTTAGCACCATAATATCAGTACTGTCAGTGCAACGGTCTGACCGGTATGGTGGTCACAATATTGGCACAGGGTGGCACTGTACCGGTTATGGTGTGTAAGATACAGTGTATGTCAGGAGTGGGCTGTGTTGGCATCCATGGGGCGGGTCTAGCACCATAATATCAGTACTGTCAGTGCAAGGGTCTGACCGGTATGGTGGTCACAATATTGGCACAGGGTGGCACTGTACCGGTTATGTTGTGTTAGATACAGTGTATGTCAGTAGGGGGGTGTGTTGGCATCAATGGGGAGGATCTAGCACCATAATATAATTACTGTCAGTGGAACGGTCTGACCGGTTTGGTGGTCACAATATTGGCAAACAATGGCACTGTACCGGTTATGGTGTGTAAGATACAGTGTATGTCAGTAGTGGGCTGTGTTGGCATCCATGGGGAGGGTCTAGCACCATAATATCAGTACTGTCACAGCAACGGTCTGACCGGTATGGTGGTCACAATATTGGCACAGGGTGGCACTCTACCGGTTATGGTGTGTAAGATACAGTGCATTTCAGTAGTAGGCGGTGTTGGCTCCATGGGGAGGGTCTAGCACCATAATATCAGTACTGTCAGTGCGACGGTCTGACCGGTATGGTGGTCACAATATTGGCACAGGGTGGCACTGTACCGATTATGGTGTGTAAGATACAGTTTATGTCAGTAGTGGGCTGTGTTGGCATCCATGGGGAGGGTCTAGCACCATAATATCAGTACTGTCAGTGCAACGGTCTGACCGGTATGGTGGTCACAATATTGGCACAGGGTGGCACTGTACCGGTTATGGTGTGTAAGATACAGTGTATATCAGTAGTGGGCTGTGTTGGCATCCATGGGGAGGGTCTAGCACCATAATATCAGTACTGTCAGTGCAAGGGTCTGACCGGTATGGTAGTCACAATATTGGCACAGGGTGGCACTGTACCGGTTATGGTGTGTAAGATACAGTGTATGTCAGTAGTGGGCTGTGTTGGAATCCATGGGGAGGGTATAGCACCACAATATCAGTACTGTCAATGCAAGGGTCTGACCGGTATGGTGGTCACAATAGTGGCACAGGGTGGTACTGTACCGGTTATGGTGTCTAAGATACAGTGTATGTCAGTATTGGGCTGTGTTGATATCCATGGGGAAGGTCTAGCACCATAATATCAGTACTGTCAATGCAAGGGTCTGACTGGTATGGTGGTCACAATATTGGCACAGGGTGGCACTGTACCGGTTATGGTGTGTATGATACAGCGTATGTCAGTAGTGGGCTGTGTTGGCATCCATGGGGAGGGTCTAGAACCATAATATCAGTACTGTCTGTGCAACGGTCTGACCGGTATGGTGGTCACAATATTGACACAGGGTGGCACTGTACCGGTTATGGTGTGTAAGATACAGTGTATGTCAGTAGTGCGCTGTGTTGGCATCCATGGGGAGGGTCTAGAACCATAATATCAGTACTGTCTGTGCAACGGTCTGACCGGTATGGTGGTCACAATATTGACACAGGGTGGCACTGTACCGGTTATGGTGTGTAAGATACAGTGTATGTCAGTAGTGCGCTGTGTTGGCATCCATCTGGCAGACATTACTACCTTATTCCAACATCTGGCAGACATTACTACCTTATTCCCAAATCTGACAGACATTACTACCATAGTCCAACATCTGGCAGACATTACTACCATATTCCAACATCTGACAGACATTACTACCATATTCCAACATCTGACAGACATTACTAATATATTCTAACATCTGACAGACATTACGAGCTTATTCAACATCTGACAGACATTACTACCATATTCCAACACCTGGCAGACATTCCTACATTATTCCAACATCTGGCAGACATTGCTACCATACTCCACCAACTGGCAGACATTGCTACCATATTCCAACATCTGACAGACATTACTACCATATTCCAACATCTGGCAGACAATTCTACCAAATTCCAACATCTGACAGACATTACTATCTTATTCCAACATCTGACAGACATTACTACCTTATTCCAACATCTGGCAGACATTACTACCATATTCCAACATCTGACAGACATTACTACCTTATTCCAACATATGGCAGACATGACTACCTTATTCTAACATCTGGCAAACATTACTGCCTTATTCCCAAATCTGACAGACAATACTACCATAGTCCAACATCTGGCAGACATTACTACCATATTCCAACATCTGACAGACATTACTACCATATTCCAACATCTGATAGATATTACTACTTTATTCCAACATCTGACAGACATTACTACCATATACCAACATCTGACAGATATTACTACATAATTCCAACATCTGGCAGACATTACTACCATATTCCAACATCTGACCGACATTACTACCACATTCCAACATCTGACAGACATTACTACTATATTCCAACATCTGACAGACATTACCACCTTATTCAACATCTGGCAGAAATTACTACCATATTCCACCATCTGACAGACATTACTACCATATATCAACATCTGGCAGATATTAATATGCCTACCCTATTTCAACATCTGACAGACATTACTACCATATTCCAACATCTGGCAGATATTAATACCATATTCCAAAATCTGGCAGACAATATTACCATATTCCAACATCTGGCAGACATTCCTACCTTATTCCAACATCTAGCAGACATTACTCCCTTATTCCAACATCTGGCAGACATTACTACCTTCTTCCAACATCTGGCAGACATTACTACCATATTCCTACATCTGACAGACATTACTACCATATTCCAACATCTGACAGATATTACTACTTTATTCCAACATCTGACAGACATTACTACCATATACCAACATCTGACATACATTACTACCTTATTCCAACATCTGGCAGACATTACTACCTTATTCCTACATCTGGCAGACATTACTACCTTATTCCAACATCTGACAGACATTACTACCTTATTCCAACATCTGACAGACATTACTACCTTATTCCAACATCTGACAGACATTACTACCTTATTCCAACATCTGACAGACATTACTACCTTATTCCAACTTCTGGCAGACATTACTACGTTATTCCAATATCTGACAGACATTAGTACCATATACCAACATCTGACAGACATTACTACCTTATTCCAACAACTGGCAGACATTACTACCATATTCCAACATCTGACAGACATTACTACCATATTCCAACATCTGACAGACATTACTACTATATTCCATCATCTGACAGACACTACAACCTTATTCAACATCTGACAGACATTACTACCATATTCCAACACCTGGCAGACATTCCTACCTTACTCCAACATCTGGCAGACATTGCTAACATATTCCAACAACTGGCAGACATTGCTACCATATTCCAACATTTGAGACATTACTACCATATTCCAACATCTGGCAGACATTACTACCTTATTCCAACATGTGACAGACATGGCTACCTTATTCCAACGTCTGGCAGACATTACTGCCTTATTCCCAAATCTGACAGACATTACTACCATTGTCCAACATCTGGCAGACATTACTACCATAGTCCAACATCTGACAGATATTACTACCATATTCCAACATCTGACTGACATTACTACTATATTCGAACATCTGACAGACATTACTACCTTATTCAACATCTGACAGACATTACTACCATATTCCAACATCTGGCAGATATGTATAGGCCTACCCTATTTCAACATCTGACAGACATTACTACCATATTCCAACATCTGGCAGACATTAATACCATATTCCAACATCTGTCTGACAATATTACCATATTCCAACATCTGGCAGACATTACTACCTTATTCCAACATCTGGCAGACATTACTACCTTATTCCAACATCTGGCAGACATTACTACCGTATTCCAACATCTGGCAGACATTACTACCTTATTACAGCATCTGGCAGGCATTACTACCATATTCCAACATCTGACAGACATTACTACCATATTCCAACATCTGACAGACATTTCTACCATATACCAACATCTGACAGACATTACTACCTTATTCCAACATCTGGCAGACATTACTACCATATTCCAACATCTGACAGACATTACTACCATATTCCAACATCTGACAGACATTTCTACCATATACCAACATCTGACAGACATTACTACCTTATTCCAACATCTGGCAGACATTACTACCATATTCCAACATCTGACAGACATTACTACCATATTCCAACATCTGACAAGACATTACTACCATATTCCAACATCTAGCAGATATTAATAGGCCTACCCTATTTCAACATCTGACAGACATTACTACCATATTCCAACATCTGGCAGACATTAATACCATATTCCAACATCTGACAGACATTACCGCCTTATTCCAATATCTGGCAGATATTACTATAATATTGCAACATCTGACAGACATAACTACCTTATTCCAACATATGACTGACATTACTACCATATTGAAACATCTGACAGACATTACTACCGTATTCCAACATCTGGCAGACATAATTACCACCTTATTCCAACATCTGGCAGACATTATTACCTGATTGCAACATCTGACAGACATTTCTAACCTATTCCAAAATCTGGCAGACATTCGTACCTTATTCCAACATCTGGCAGACATTACTACCTGTTTGAAACATCTGACAGACAATTTTACATTCCAACAACTGGCAGACATTTCAACAATATTCCAACATCTTACAGACGTTACTACCTTATTCCAACATCTGGCAGACATTACTACAATATTCCACTATCAAAGACATGAAGGATATCGGCCAGACAGAATTCATGTACGAACATCCGGCAGACAGAAAAACAAACATCGACATTGGCAGACACACAAATATCCAGAAAGTGAATGCTTATGCCATCTAGTGACAAAAAATGGAAACTAGTAATTAATCCATAAAAGTGAAGGCGTATGCCATCTAGTGACAAAAATTGACACTAATAAATAAGCCCAAAAAGTGAATACCTATGCCATCTTGTGACAAAAATAGGAACTATTTATTTATCCCAAAAAGTGAAGGCCTATGCCATCTAGTGACAACAAAAGAAACTAATAAATAAACCCCAAAAGTGAAGACATACGCCATCTAGTGACAAAAAAGGAAACTAATAAAATATCCCAAAAAGTGAATGCTTACACCATCTAGTAGTAAGAAAATATACTAACCTAATTAATTTCATTTTCTGCCAAGAGATGGCGTAAGCATTCACTTTTGTACTCCTAGATATTAGTTATATTTTCCTCCAATAGATGGCATAAGCATTCACTTTCTGGATATATGTATTAGTTTATTATCTCGCCAATAGATGGCGTAGGCATTCACTTTCAGATTTAATCATTAGTTTCTTTTTCTGACAATAGATGGCATAAGCATTCAATTTTCTGGTTTAATTACTAGTTTCCTTTTCAGTCAATAGATGGCGTAAGCATTCACTTTGCTGGCTGAATTATTAGTTTATTTTTCTGTCAATAGATGGCGTAGGTCTTCACTTTTTGGGATAAATAAATAGTGCCTATTTTTGTCACTAGATGGCGTAGGTATTCACTTTTGGGGCTTATTTATTAGTTTCCATTTTTTTCACTAGATGGCATACGCCTTCACTTTTAGGGATTAATTACTAGTTTCAATTTTTGGTCACTAGATGGCATAAGCATTCACTTTCTGGATATTTGTCGGTCTGTCCGAGGTCGGTGTTTGTTTTTCTGTCTGCCAGATGTTCGTACATGAATTCTGTCTGACCAATGTCCTTCATGTCTTTGATAGTGGAATATTGTAGTAATGTCTGCCAGATGTTTGAATGTAAAATTGTCTGTCAGATGTTTCAGACAGGTAGTAATGTCTGCCAGATGGTGGAATAAGGTACGAATGTCTGCCGGATGTTGGAGTAGGTTAGGAATGTCTGTCAGATGTTGCAATCAGGTAATAATGTCTGCCAGATGTTGGAATAAGTTAGTAATGTCTGCCAGATGTTGAAATAAGGTAGTAATGTCTGTCAGATGTTGCAATATGGTAGTAATGTCAGTCGGATGTTGGAATAAGGTAGGTATGTCTGTCAGATGTTGCAATATTATAGCAATGTCTGCCAGATATTGGAATAAGGAAGTAATATCTGTCAGATGTTGGAAAATTGTAGTAATGTCTGCCAGATGTTAGGATACTGTGGAAATGTCTGTCAGATGTTGCAATATGGAAGTAATGTCTGCCAGAATTTGGAATAAGGTTAACGTCTGTCAGATGTTGGAATATGGTAGTAATGTCTATCGGATGTTGCAATAATGTAGTAATGTCTACCAGATGTTGAAATATTGTAGAAATGTATGCCAGATGTTGAAATAAGGCAGTAATGTCTGCTACATGTTGGAATAAGGTAGTAATGTCTGTAAGATGTTGGAATAAGTTAGTAATGTTTGGCAGTTGTTGGAATAAGGTAGTAATTTCTGTCAGATGTTGGAATAAGGTAGTAATGTCTGCTAGATGTTGGAATAAGGTAGTAATGTCTGTCAGATGTTGGAATAAGGTAGTAATGTTTGGCAGTTGTTGGAATAAGGTAGTAATGTCTGTCAGATTTTGGAATAAGGTGGTAATGTCTGTCAGATGTTGCAATATGGTAGTAATGTCTGTCAGATGTTGGAATAAGGTAGTAATGTCTGTCAGATGTTGGAATAAGGTAGTAATGTCTGCCAGATGTTGGAATAAGGTAGTAATGTATAGCAGTTGTTGGAATAAGGTAGAGATGTCTGCCAGATGCTGGAATAAGGTACAATGTCTTTCAGATGTTGGCATATGGTAGTAATGTCTGCCAGATGTTGGAATAAGATAGTAATGTTTGGCAGTTGTTGGAATAAGGTAGTAATGTCTGTCAGATGTTGGAATACTGTAGAAATGTCTGCCGGATGTTGGTATATGGTAGTAAATAATGTCTGCCAGATGTTAGAATAAGGTAGTAATGTCTGCCAGATGTTGGGATAACGTAGTAATGTCTGCCAGATGTTGGAATAGGTAGTAATGTCTGCCAGATGTTGGATTAAGGTAGCAATATCTGTCAGATGTTGGAATATGGTAGTAATGTCTGTCAGATGTTGGAATAAGGTAGTAATGTCTGCCAGATGTTGGAATATGGTATTAATGTCTGCCAGATGTTGGAGTAAGGTAGTAATGTCTGTCAGATGTTGGAATATGGTAGTAATGTCTGCCAGATGTTGGAATATGGTAGTAATTTCTTCCAAATGTTGGAATAAGGAGGTAATGTCTGCCAGATGTTGGAATATGGTAGTAATGTCTGTCAGATGTTGGAATAAGAAGGTAATGACTGCCAGATGTTGGAATAAGGAAGTAATGTATGCCAGATGTTGCAATCAGGTAATAATTTCTGCCAGATGTTGGAATAAGGTAGTAATGTCTGCCACATATTTGAATGAGGTAGTAATGTCTGTCATATGTTGGAATAAGGAGGTAATGTCAGCCAGATGTTGAAATAAGGAAGTAATGTCTGCCTGGTGTTGGAATAAGAAGGTAATGTCTACCAGATGTTGAAATAAGGTATTAATATTAGCCATATGTTGAAATAATGTATTAATGTCTGCCAGATGTTGGGATCAGATAGTAATGTCTGTCAGATGTTGGAATAAGGTAGTAGCCTAATGTCTGCCAGATGTTGGGATCAGGTAGTAATGTCTGCCAGATGTTGGAATATGGTTGTAATGTCTGCCAGATGTTGGAATAAGGTAGCAATGTCTGTCAGATGTTGGAATACAGTAGTAATGTCTGCCAGATGTTGGAATAAGGTAGTATGTCTGCCAGATGTGGGAATAAGGTAGTAATGTCTGTCAGATGTTGGAATAAGATAGTAGTTTTTGGCAGCTGTTGGAATAAGGTAGGAATGTCTGCCAGATGTTGGAATATGGTAGTAATGTCTGTCAGATGTCGGAAAAAGGTAGTAATGTCTGAGAGATGTTGGAATACAGTAGTAATGTCTGCCAGATGTTGGAATAAGGTAGTAATGTCTGCCAGATGTTGGAATAAGGTATTAATGTCTGCCAGATGTTGGAATACATTAGCAATGTCTGCCAAATGTTGCACTAAGGTACTAATGTGTCTGTCAGATGTAGGAATAAGATAGTAATGTTTGCCAGATCTTGGGATCAGGTAGTAATGTCTGTCAGATTTTGGAATATAGTAGCAATGTATGTCAGATGTTGGAATATGGTAGTAATGTCTGTCAGATGTTGCAATAAGGTAGTAATGTCTGCCAGATGTTGCAATAGAATAGTAATGTCTGTCAGATGTTGCAATCGGAAAGTAATGTCTGCCAGGTTTTGGAATAAGGTAGTAATGTCTGCCAGATGTTGGAATGAAGTAGTAATGTCTGTAAGATGTTGCAATCGGGCAGTAATGTCTGCCAGATGTTGGAATAAAGTAGTAATGTCTGTCAGATGTTGCAATATTTTAGAAATGTCTGTCAGATGTTGCAATCGGGCAGTAATTTTTGGCAGTTGTTGGAATAAGGTAGGAATGTCTGCCAGATGTTGGAATATGGTAGTAATGTCTGTCAGATGTCGGAATAAGGTAGGAATGTCTTCCAGATGTTGGAATAAAGTAGTAATGTCTGTCAAATGTTGGAATATTTTAGAAATGTCTGTCAGATGTTGCAATCGGGCAGTAATTTTTGGCAGTTGATGGAATAAGGTAGGAATGTCTGCCAGATGTTGGAATAAGGTAGTAATGTCTGTCAGATGTTGGAATAAGGTAGTCATGTCTGTCAGATGTTGGAATAAGGTAGTAATTTTTGGCAGTTGTTGGAATAAGGTAGGAACGTCTGCCAGATGTTGGAATACAGTAGTAATGTCTGTCAGATGTCGGAATAAGGTAGTAATGTCTGCCAGATGTTGGAATACATTAGTATTGGCTGCCAAATGTTGGAAGAAGGTAGTAATGTCTGCCAGATGTTGCACTAAGGTACTAATGTCTGCTAGATTTTGGAATATGGTAGTAATGTCTGTCAGATGTAGGAATAAGGTAGTAATGTCTGCGAGATGTTGGAATATGGTAGTAATGTCTGCCAGATGTTGGAATAAGGTAGTAATGTCTGTCAGATGTTGGAATATGGTAGTAATGTCTGCCAGATGTTGGAATATGGTAGTAATTTTTGCCAAATGTTGGAATAAGGAGGTAATGTCTGCCAGATGTTGGAATATGGTAGTAATTTGTCAGATTTTGGAATAAGGAGGTAATGTCTGCCAGTTGTTGGAATAAGGTAGTAATGTCTGCCATATGTTGGAATAAGGTAGTAATGTCTGCCAGATGTTGGAGTAATGTAGTAATGTCTGCCAGATGTTGCAATCTGGTAATAATTTCTGCCAGATGTTGGAATAAGGTAGTAATGTCTGCCACATATTGGAATGAGGTGGTAATGTCTGTCAGATGTTGGAATAAGGAGGTAATATCAGCCAGATGTTGAAATAAGGAAGTAATGTCTGGCAGATGTTGGAATAAGAAGGTAATGTCTGCCAGATGTTGAAATAAGGTATTAATATTAGCCATATGTTGAAATAATGTATTAACCCTTTCAGACTCATATGACGCAGAGGTTGCCAGATTAGCAATAATAAATAGTTCTCTCACTCTTATAATTACCTCTCCAAAATTAGTTTTCTGCCCACAGCTAACTCAAAGACAACTGCAGAGGTTGAAGTAACTAAACTAAAGGTTTCTAAATAGCCCTGATGGTAACAAAGGTTTTAAAGTATCCCTAATAGGCTCAAAATCGCGTCATATGTCGGAGAGGGTTAATGTCTGCAGATGTTGGGATCAGGTAGTAATGTCTGTCAGATGTTGGAATAAGGTAGTAGCCTAATGTCAGCTAGATGTTGGGATCAGGTAGTAATGTCTGCCAGATGTTGGAATATGGTAGTAATGTCTGCCAGATGTTGGAATAAGGTAGCAATGTCTGCCAGATGTTGGAATACAGTAGTAATGTCTGCCAGATATTGGAATAAGGTAGTATGTCTGCCAGATGTGGGAATAAGGTAGTAATGTCTGTCAGATGTTGGAATAAGATAGTAATTTTTGGCAGTTGTTGGAATAAGGTAGGAATGTCTGCCAGATGTTGGACTATGGTAGTAATGTCTGTCAGATGTCGGAAAAAGGTAGTAATGTCTGAGAGATGTTGGAATACAGTAGTAATGTCTGTCAGATGTTGGAATAAGGTAGTAATGTCTGCCAGATGTTGGAATAAGGTAGTAATGTTTGCCAGATGTTGGAATACAGTAGCAATGTCTGCCAAATGTTGCACTAAGGTACTAATGTGTCTGTCAGATGTAGGAATAAGATAGTAATGTCTGCCAGATCTTGGAATCAGGTAGTAATGTCTGTCAGATTTTGGAATATAGTAGCAATGTCTGTCAGATGTTGGAATATGGTAGTAATGTCTGTCAGATGTTGCAATAAGGTAGTAATGTCTGCCAGATGTTACAATAAAGTATTAATGTCTGTCAGATGTTGCAATCGGACAGTAATGTCTGGCAGATGTTGGAATAATGTAGTAATGTCTGTCAGATGTTGGAATATTCTAGAAATGTCTGTCAGATGTTGCAATCGGGCAGTAATGTCTGCCAGGTTTTGGAATAAGGTAGTTATGTCTGCCAGATGTTGGAATAAAGTAGTAATGTCTGGCAGATGTTGCAATCGGGCAGTAATATCTGCCAGATGTTGGAATAAAGTAGTAATGTCTGTCAGATGTTGGAATATTTTAGAAATGTCTGTCAGATGTTGCAATCGGGCAGTAATTTTTGGCAGTTGTTGGAATAAGGTAGGAATGTATGCCAGATGTTGGAATATGGTAGTAATATCTGTCAGATGTCGGAATAAGTTAGGAATGTCTGCCAGATGTTGGAATAAAGTAGTAATGTCTGTCAGGTGTTGGAATATTTTAGAAATGTCTGTCAGATGTTGCAATCGGGCAGTAAGTTTTGGCAGTTGATGGAATAAGGTAGGAATGTCTGCCAGATATTGGAATAAGGTAGTAATGTCTGTCAGATGTTGGAATAAGGTAGTCATGTCTGTCAGATGTTGGAATACGGTAGTAATGTCTGTCAGATGTCGGAATAAGGTAGTAATGTCTGCCAGATGTTGGAATACAGTAGTATTGGCTGCCAAATGTTGGAATAAGGTAGTAATGTCTGCCAGATATTGCACTAAGGTACTAATGTCTGCTAGATTTTGGAATATGGTAGTAATGTCTGTCAGATGTTGGAATAAGGTAGTAATGTCTGCCAGATCTTGGGATCAGGTAGTAATGTCTGTCAGATTTTGGAATATGGTAGCAATGTCCGTCAGATGTTGGAATATGGTAGTAATGTCTGTCAGATGTTGGAATAAGGTAGTAATGTCAGCCAGATGTTGCAATCGGACAATAATGTCTGCCAGATGTTGGAATAAAGTAGTAATGTCTGTCAGATGTTGGAATATTTTAGAAATGTCTGTCAGATGATGCCGGGCAGTAATGTCTGCCAGGTGTTGGAATAAGGTAGTAATGTCTGCCAGAGGTTGGAATAAATTAGTAATGTTTGTCAGATGTTTCAATCGGGCAGTAATGTCTGCCAGATATTGGAATAAAATGGAATGTCTGTCAGATGTTGGAATATTTTAGAAATGTCTGTAGGTGTTGCAATCGGGCAGTAATTTTTGGCAGTTGTTGGATTAAGGTAGGAATGTCTGCCAGATGTTGGAATATGGTAGTAATGTCTGTCAGATGTCGGAATGAGGGAGTAATGTCTGCCAGATGTTAGAATACAGTAGTAATGTCTGCCATATGTTGGAATAAGGTAGTAATGTCTGCCAGATGTTGCAATAAAGTAGTAATGTCTGTCAGATGTTGCAATCGGGCAGTAATGTCTGCCAGATGTTGGAATATGGTAGTAATGTCTGTCAGATGTTGGAATAAGGTAGTGACATTTGCCAGATGTTTATATTTTGTAGAAATGTCTGCCAGATGCTGGAATAAGGTATTAATGTCTGTCAGGTGTTGGAATAAGGTAGCAATGTCTGTCAGATGTTGGAATAATGTAGTAATGTCTGGCAGATGTTGGAATAAGGTATTAATGTCTGGCAGATGTTGGAATATGGTAGTAATGTCTGTCAGATTTTGGAATAAGGTAGTAATGTCTGCCAGATGTTGGAATAAGGTAGTAATGTTTGGCAGTTGTTGCAATAAGGTAGTAATGTATGTCAGATGTTGGAATAAGGTAGTAATGTCTGTCAGATTTGGGAATAATGTAGTAATGTCTACCAGATGTTGCAATAAGGTAATAAAGTCTGTCGTATATTGGATTAAGGTACTTTGATGTTCTTTTGTCTGCGCAATGTAGGCCTACATGTATATTTCCCTGTCTGTTCGGTGTCTGTGTATGTTTGTCTGTTTGCCCAATGTACGTGTACGTTTTTCTCTCTGCCCGGGCAGATGTCTGTGTATGTTTTTCTGTCTGCCCGATGTCTGTGTATGTTTTTCTGTCTGCTCAACGTATGTGTATGTTTTTTTCTGTCTGCCCAATGTCTGTGTATGTTTTTCCGTCTGCCCAATGTCTGTGTATGTTTTTTCTGTCTTCCCAATGTCCGTGTTTATTTTTTTGTCTGCTCGTTGTCTGTGTATGTTTTTCTGTCTGCTCGATGTCTGTGTATGTTTTTCTGTCTGCCCGATGTCTGTGTATGTTTTTTCTGTCTTCCCGATGTCTGTTTATGTTTTTCTGTCTGCCTTATGGTCGTGTATGTTTTTCTGTCTGCCCGATGTCTGTGTGTTTTTCTGTCTGCCCAATGTCCGTGTATGTTTTTTATTATTATTTAGTTTTATTATTATTATTATATTATTTTATAATTATTATCCTTATTATTAGGGGTTTGAGCCCTGCGGGGAACCCCTATTACAATAATTAAATCTTCTTATACTTCCAAATTGTTTTTCCACGCCGGCTTTTACACGCATTAACTCCAGAACCGCTTTTTAGAACGGGACCAAACTTTCCCACAAGGTGCGTTTTTGTATTGGGCAACCTTTGATGTGCTAAACATCCGAAATGGTGGCCAAACAGGTCCATGGTAGCCGATTTCCCGAAAAATTTGAAACCTAAATACCGTCTCTCCCACTCATAGGAAATGATTGGGCTTTGGCATATGGACTCCACTACTAATGCTCCGCAAATGTTATGGAAAAGGTTTTGCTTTTGCATGTGAGTTTTTTTTCCGGCAATCTTGAGAAAACCTTGAAAACACATAAAAATCCACATCTTGAAAACTACGCAGATGATCAAAGCCATGTTTGCGTAGTTGGGTGAGGCTCGCAATTCCGAACGTTTTGGTACTAAAAGAATAGAAATTGGTGGAATAGTTTGGCTGCAGCATTGAAAACAGTCTATTCATAAATTACTTTAACACCGTGTGAGGTACCCACACAACGTTTTCAGTCTTCAATCTATAGGCTTCCCCGCATCCCTTAGTTTTGCTTAATAATAGTTATATTAATCATTCAGATCCATAAATCTTTTAAATTTAACTCTCTCAAAATAGTTAGAGTCCCTACGAATTCCAGCAATTATTTAACCAACCTACCTATACATACCTACCCTACCAAATAATAATGATAATTCATATATATTTTTGGTGAATAGCAGAGTATTGGCTAAAGTTTTTAACAATTCCTCCCTTTGCCAAATGTTTAGTTTAATAACAAAGTTCTAGACATTCAATGTTTTGACAATTTTTGGTGTGGTGTGACTTACCTTACCTCCTCCCTCAAACAGCAAGCAATGTCTTCAGGGGTTCAAGAGTATTGCATTCTTCCATAAAAATATATATAGTCCGGTTTTTACGCAATAACTCCGAAACTACTTGTCGGATCGGGACCAAACTTTGACACAAGGTGTATTTTTGTATTGGGCCTGTGGCAGCCTTTCACACCCAACCCATCTCGTCCTATCTAATTTTATGTTGAACTCTATTGTTCTTGATCCCACTATAGGACTCGGTAGCCTATTCCACATATCTACAACTTTGTTACTAAACGAATAGAGGCAGATCCCTTACACACCCAGTCTCTCTCTGTCGCTTGTATGTTTGCACACCGGTACAAATGAGGCAGATCCCTTACAAATGCAACTAAGATGAACATGGGAATCTGCAGAGAGACAAGTGGCCCACAAAAGGCAGATCCCTTTCACATCCAACCCATTTTGTCCATATGACTGATTTTATCTTGAAATTCTCTATTGTTCTTGATCCCACAATGGCACTAGGTAGCCTATTTCGCATATCTACGACTCTGTTACGAGAGGCAGATCCCTTAAACAGCCAATCTCTCTCGCTCTCTCTTATTTACACACTGGTACAAATGAGGCAGATCCCTTACACATGCTATCAAGATGAAAATGGGAGTCTGCAGAGAGCCGATTGGCCCACACATGGCAGATCCCTTTCACACCCAATCCATCTCGTCCTATCAAATTTTATGTTGAAGCTCTATTGTTATTGATCCCACTATAGCACTCGGTAGCCTATTACACACATATACAACTCTTTTACCAAGCGAATAGAGGCAGATCCCTTACACAGCCAATCTCTTTCTCCCTCGCTCTTGTTTGTTTGCACACCGGTACAAATGAGGCCGATCCCTTACACATGCAACCAAGATGAAAATGGGAGTCTGCAGAGAGCCAAGTGGCCCACATAAGGCAGGTCCCTTTCACACTCAACCAATCTCATAAACGTTACCTGTTATTTACACTACTTACTATACACCCATGTTATCATATACCTGCAACCAAAATACAATTGTAAGAAATAGGAACATAAGAAAATGGGAGTCTGTAGAGAGCCAATTGGCCCACACAAGACAGATCCTTTTCACACCCAACCCATCTCATAACAACTCTCTCATTTATCTCTGTCTTCCTTATTTTTATGACATCCTAGTCTCTCTCTCTCTCTCTCACAAATGAGAACATAAGAAAACCGGAGTCTGCAGAGAGCCAATTGGCCCACACATGTCAGATCCATTTCACACCCAACCCATCCCGCACTCTCTCATATTTATCGCTATCTTCCTTACGTTTACGACATCCTATTCTCTCTCGCCATACTCTCTCTTCCTCACAAATGAGAACATAAAAAAATAAGAAAACAGGAGTCTGCAAAGAGCCGATTGACCTAACCATGGCAGATCCCTTTCACACCCAACCCATCTCATTCTATCTAATTTCAAGTTGAAGCTCTATTGTTCTTGATCCCATTATAGCACTCGGTAGCCTATTCCAAATATCTACAACTCTGTTACTAAACGAATAGAGGCAGATCTTTTATACAACCAATCTCTCCCTCTTGTTTGTTTGCACAATCTGTTCCTTCTGTAGTTTCTCCATGCCCGATAAGTTAAATGATCTTTTGATATCTGTGACACAGCTCTTGTATCCAACACAATACCCTGCTTGCAAAACCGCTCGAACCCCGGACAATGTTGCTTGCAACTTTAATTTTTATTATTATTATTATTATTATTATTATTATTTGTCTATCATTTTAATATGTGGGTTTATTATTCCCTGCCAGCATAAAAATAACCTTGCAAATAGAAAGTTGGCAGAAAGACCTCTTTTGTAAACTCACCTCTCCGACCCAGTTCTGTAATCCACTCAACCTACTCTCAAATTACAAAGAAGTCGCGAATTTTTGTGGGTGTTTCTCTGTGTCGTATAGTTTTATAGTATTTTTATTCGTTTCTTTCGTATTTTAAAGAGAGAGAGAGAGAGAGAGAGAGAGAGAGAGAGAGAGAGAGAGAGAGAGAGAGAGAGAGAGAGAGAGAGAGAGAGATTGATTTTAATTTTGCCCCGAGGGGCGAGTTTATTGACCAGCACCCCCCATCCTGTGAGGGGACAACCACTGGTAAGAGAGAGAGAGAGAGAGTTATAGTTAGTTTTTTTATAGAGTGCATCAGCTGGTTGGTCCGGGTCTCAATGTTATTTTACTTGCAGAGGCGAATTCTTAATGCAATTGTCAAAGAACTGGGTTTGTTTATGTTTTTGTTTTGTGTGTTCGTTTTTTTATCGCAAAAAAAAAAGTAAACATAAAGGGGTCTAGGTGAACTTGGTTTTACTTTGCCTGAAGCGTGGGAAGGCGTTTATTGTAGCCTAGGGGATAAGCTAAAATTCTTTGCTCATAAATGACAAAAACAAGCAAAATCCTCAATAATGATTAAGCAAAATATAATTATCCACAAGACGTTGGACCTGATAGCGTTAATGACGAACCTGTATCATACTGAAATATACAATGATGTCATAACTATAATTAATCACGTGACGCGGTCGTACGAGAGGGGTAAAGGAAACTATGAATTACAGAAGAAAACAAGCAACATCAGACCTATTGGCAATCCTAGGCAATGACATGTAACAATGTCATATTTTCCATAAACAAAATATATAAACAGTATATATATATATATATACAGTATATATGCCGGTATATACTGTATATATATATATATATATATATATATATACGGTATATATATATATATATATATATCCGGTATATATATTGTTACGTATCTTGATCCTCAAGTGGTTAACTTGATGAATCTAGATAGCACAGAGATATATATTAAGGTATCAGTCAGCTGAAGGCAAAACAAAAGTAAAATCTAATAAAATAATTTCCTGTTGTTGCTTCCTTTCCTTTTGGATCTTAGGACTTGGTATCCTTTATTGACTGATACTCTTTACTTATGAAAAATACTGAAACTAATTAAAGTCATGTAGTATTTATAAAGAATTATTATTTAACCGAAGCTTAGTAGGCTATGGTTATGAACCGAATAAGTTATAGCTAAAGAAGGACTATTAATTTTATAAAAAGTCTTGAAAGATAAATATTAAAGTAAGAATATTTCTGTCTCTTACCCTCTTTGAAATGAATAGATAGTTTTCTTCTATGTCCTTTTATTTATATTTAATGTAATTATTCTTGGTTCTTGTCTTACGTTAATAGTATTATATTATTATCATCAGGAGTAATATCAAAGTCACATAAAAAGTTAGATATATATTTAATAATTAGTTAAATGTATTTCTTAACCACGAAACATTGAGGTTTGATTATGAGTAAATAAAGTTACAGGATCGTTTCATAGATTCGATTCAGGTCTCACTCAAATAATATGAAAAGCAAAATTATAATATTTTGAAGCAAAAGAATTTTCTTCAGCTTAGGAAATCACTAGAAGTAATATTAACACAGCCATGTTAGTCTAAGGCGATATTACTAATATGAGACAATAGCATCACCGTACTAAGCACCGTTAAGCAATGTAAGCTTAATTCAAAGAAAATTAAAGAACTCGTAAGTATTAATATAAAACAAGTATTACTTTCATCATAACCCAATTACTTAAAGAGTTGCTTTAGTCCACAAGTTAGTCAACTAAAATAGTTAAGTACATAATAATAGCGTTAACGTTAATTCCCAATCAAATAGTTAAGTACATAAATAGTAGCGTTAACGTTAATTCGCAATCAAATAGTTAAACACATAATAGTAGCGTTCACGTTAATTCCCAATCACATATCTCACTAACCAACATAACATAAGTGTTTACACCGAACACACTTAACACACATTTATATAATCTGACTGACAGTCACAATCCCATTATAATACTTCACCCCGTCTTCCTCCAGCTGCAAGTTCACCTTCCCCAACTCCAAATGAGACTGATTTGAATGCCCACAACTCGGGTCTTATATACCAAACAATGATGGTGTAGGAACGAATCAGGAGGCGAGTGATGGTGCGCGCTCCAATCATAGCTCCTCGAATCACATAACAGGCGTGTCGTCCACTCACAGCTCCTGGCGTCGATCATACGTCATAGCATCGGTCATCGAGGTATGGGGCGAGCTGGTATGGGGCGAGATGGTTTGCCCACTCGCTCGTTCGCTCGCTAGTCTGCTTCACCACTTGGGTAGTTTGGCTCCTTGAACTCTAATTCTAACTCTTAAATTAACATACAGGGCTCCGTATGTCAGAATATACAGTACATAATTATTTATATAATAAGATAAATAATGAAAGAGAAAAGAAAATGTGTGATATACTGTATATGCATTCATAAAATATGTTTATACATTTTACAAATTTCACTGTCTTATACTGTATATTACAAAATACATATCAACCTTCATTATTTTAATACAGAACCCTGCCATTAGTTATACAGAAACTGTTATAATTTATACAATAAATGCCAAGCCCTTATTATTTATGAAACAGAGAGATATTCATTATATATACTATAACTATGGTGAAAATGAAATAAATGGATGCTTTTTCCCAATTAAATGCCATGTGTACCCCAAATTAATCTTGTTAACGAGAGCACTATATTTTCTGTTCACTAAGGATAAATTTTTACATATATATATATATATATATATATATGCGCGCGTGTGTGTGTGTCTGAAAAATCCTTAATAATAATTTAAGCAATATGTCATAATAACCCACAAGACGTCGGACAATATAATGTTAAGATGTTGTGACATCTGCTGGTCAGTATGATGAGATGCGAATATAGGAGGAGGTCTTCTGGTTTAGCAAAGCCGGTGACACACGAGCAGTGGATTTATCAGAATCACAGAACCCGAATAAAAAAGTAGCTAAAACCGAGTCTACCTTTTTGCCATTATTTGTTCTTTCATGGTGACTGTATTCTGTATCTTAGAGCTTTCATGGTGACTGTATTCTGTATCTTAGAGCTTTCATGGTGACTGTATTCTGTATCTTAGAGCTTTCATGGTGATTGTATTCTGTATCTTAGAGCTTTCATGGTGACTGTATTCTGTATCTTAGAGCTTTTAATCGTGCACAGTCCAATTTATATTAAGAATACACAGCAAAATGTATCAAACTAACATTATAACTTGTAGCGAATTCAAGGGTTTGATATATGTGTCCGATAAAATTATGTCTCACCGGCTTTATACAGTGTAATTATATATATATATATATATATTATTTCTTTTATTTTATTTATTTATTTTGTTTTGCTCCCTAGACTTCTATCAAGCTTAAGGAATTACCCACAACACTCCCCTTCGTGATAAATGTGTACATTATTTGGTAGAAACATGTAAAGGCCAAAGCCCGTTCCTCTTGTATTACAGGCTCACTATTGCTCGGCAAGAAATGATATATACCTAAATGACACAAGATGTCTAGATATTGGCAAATGAATGGGGCGTAAGGTCGTTTAATCGTTAAACAAAATGGGGCTATAGCGTCTTAAAATATTCTCTAATCAAGAATGCTAAGCGGTACTAGCCACACTCCACAACACTAAATACCCTGAACCAATACCAATAACACCAGCAGTAGGGGACCAACTCCAAACACCAATTGGCTATCGGGTCCACAAATTTACTAGTCAATTATCTAGCCTGGCAAGCTGTCCGGATTACAGACCAAAGCACCGGAATTACACTGTTAACGTAATTGTTGTCCTCTGTGTGAGCGACATTTATTTTGTGCTGGCAACATTTAGAGCGTTTTGTCCGGTTATATATACTGTGCGTGTGGGGTCCATGCTTTCCTGGCGAGCGATATTCAGCTTGCAATATGGGGAGAATATTTGCTAAAGAAATATATATGAATTTAGCTTGCAAGGATTAGGGCAGCGTTATATATTCGTTACCTTGCAGCGGGGCTCTGAGGAGGCGTGCGGGCGTGTGTGTGTGTGGTGTGTGTTTTGTATGTGTGTGTGTGTGTGTATGTTTTTGTTTTGTGTGCGCGCGTGCATGTGTGTGTGTGGGTGCATGAGGGTGTGGTGTGTGTGTTATGTGTGTGCGTGAGTGTGTCTTACTTCAAGGGAATCTAGGTGGGCAAACTTTCAAGTACGTCCTCCATAATTGCACAAAAATAGAGCGAAGAACGAGAATTGCCCAATTAACTTCATTGTCGGCATTGGGAGGCATTTATTGCATGCCACTCGGGCTATTGTAATATCATGCTGCTCTTATTAACACTATCTGTTTCGAACGATTGTAGGTTATTATATTATGTTTAACTATTTTTGAGGACTTTGGTTGATTTTGCCATTGTCAAGTAATATATTTTAGTTTGTCTCCTACAGTAGGCTAACACGTACACCTTACCAGACTTCCTTCAAACTAAAAAATGCGCACCCAAACTTCAGAATATATGTGTACAATTTTAGCTAGAAATATAGGTCACATCCGAAGGTCTATATCTTATATGTTACAGACTCGATGTCACTTGACCAGAAAATATCGACACCTGAATGGGTTGAAGCGTCTTATCATCGCCAAACTAATGGGTTCAGCAATTGGATATTAGAATAGCGATCAATAGGTTGGGTGTTAGGTCAGACATAATTATGTTAAGAGGAATTGGTAGGTTAGGGTACGTCACCACCACAAGCCCGCCCACCATGCTTCCAGACGTACCCTTCATCACCACTGACTCCCCGGGCCAGGCGCCTGACGGACTATTAACTAGTCCAACTGGTGCATGACCCCAAACAACCGCATTTACACTCATCTATTCACTAGCATTCCCCATTCATTCCTATTTATTACCACTTCTCTTGCCTGATCTATAGTCATTCCTCTATCTTCCAACGCTTGTCCTACACAGTGTCTCCATCTCAATGGAGGTCTTCCTACCTCTCTACCTCCCTTTGTATCTGACTCAGAAATTTTCTTTGTTTTCATCTTCCATTCGTTCAACATGACCATACCAGTTCAGCACCCTTTTGTCCACTCTGGCCAACAAATGTTACTACTGCCCCACTGTCCTACGCATCTCTTCATTCTTCAATCTGTCTCTATGAGTCACTCCACACATACTCCTCAAGCAGCTCATCTCCATCACATCCAGCTTTCTTCTCTCCTTTGCCTTCAGAGCCAAATTATAATAAATATAGAATAATAAGATATAAATTACCCCCCCCCCACCCTTCCCTCAGGCCTCTCAATACCACTTCCTTCTAATGGCTGGTGCTTGCTTCCACCATTACTGCTCCTAGTTCTTTTCTATGTCGGTCAGATGGTTTGGGAGTTATGTGTTGGTGGTGGTTTGCGGAAGGAGAGGGAATTGAATGTATGTGTGGTGAGGGAATGTGTATGAGAGAGAAAGAGAGAGAGAGAGAGAGAGAGAGAGAGAGAGAGAGAGAGAGAGAGAGAGAGAGAGAGAGAGAGAGAGAGAAAGTGTGAGTGTGTGTGTGTGTTATGGTTGGGAGTTTTATTTGGCATACGTGGTCCTTTTGGTGGTTGTGGAGGGAGAGAGAATTGAATGTATGTGTAGGGAGGGGAGGGGAGGGGAGTGTGTGTGTGTGTGTGTGTGTGTGTGTGTGTGTGTGTGTGTGTGTGTGTGTGTGTGTGTGTGCGTGTGTGTGTGTGTGTGTGTGTAGAAAGAGAAAGAGCGCGGAGTTATGTTGGAATCTACTGTAGATCCATATTGGAGTGTAAGGGAATGTGTGTGTGTGTGTATATATATATATATATATATATATATATATATATATATATATACTGTATATGCGTATGTGTGTGTGTGTGTGCAGGAGGGGGGAATTGTTGGCATTAAGGTCTTTTTGGTGGAGAAGAGAGTTGGAATTTAATTGAAGAGAGTATAGGGGAGGCTATATTTGAATGGGCGAAATTTAAAGGAGTGTTATGGGTACGTGTTCTCTCTCTCTCTCTCTCTCTCTCTCTCTCTCTCTCTCTCTCTCTCTCTCTCTCTCTCTGTGTGTGTGTGTGTGTGCGACAGTCTTATAATCATGTTATTTTATTGTTTACTTACAACTATGACTCTTGATATTTAAAGAGCTCATAGCTTTCAGTACGTACAGCACAATGCTTATAGTTTGCGTAACTTTCTTGTGATTTGGTTCCAAAGCCAATATAACTCCAACAAGTTCTGTAAATACGTCAATAAAGTGCCATTTGCATTATGTGTCGATTTCTTCCTGGCGAGCTCGAGCGAGCCTCTAATTTAGGAAGGTCCAGGACATTTTGTTTACCGACAAATTTACACTTATATACAGTATATATATATATATATATATATATATATATATATATATATATATATATACTGTATATATGTACATAATGGAAAATATAAATGAACAAATTCTTACCTCGGGGAAAAAAAACCCACTGTAAGGTTGCTAAGATGGCAGTTCAAGATATGCAATATGGCGACTATTATATACCCTATTTCCACAGAACATCCGCTACCAAGAACTCATCAAGGATCACCAATAACAGGGCAGAATATTCATAGGATCTGTCTGGTCACTGTAACATGTAGCCCCTCAAACTACCTCAATAATTTCATGCCCAGGATTCTAGCCCAATATCAAGCCCATTCTCTAAGATTTTCCAATGATTCCTTTAGTTATATATGTACAGTTCTTCACACATGCTCAGTCCAGCGAAACCTGAATATTGTAATAATGCATATTTATTGTATATATATATATATATATATATATATATATAATAGTTCGATAATTCAAAATTTTCCAATAAATCAATAATTTTTTTTTTCTATGTGATTGAGGGAGGCAAAAGGCATAACTGCCTATAGCGAGTGCCTCCCCCATAGTTGAAAGAGTGACAGGGCCAAAATCAAGGGACGTTCGAGCCAAAATGCCTGGACACACGGAGTTTGAAGCAATTTAAGTCATAGGAAGAGGGAAAGACCGATTCTGGGAGAGAGTTCCAGAGCTCAGATGTTGAGTAGAAGAAAGTTTTAGAGTAACGTTTCACTCTTGGGTTGGAGAGTTGCACAGAGTAGGGGTGGGATTGAGTTGCAAGACGGGTACCACGTGCCCTACGTAAAGGAGGTGGTATGCACTGGGATAGCTCTGAGGAACACTGATTATTATAGTAGCGATAGAATAGCGAGAGAGATGCAACATTGCGGCGGAGAGAGAGAGATTGCAGAGAGTTGGTGAGTGGACGGGAGTTAATGATACGAAAGGCCTTCCTTTCAACTTTGTCTAGGAGAGCGGTGTGAGAGGAACCTCCCCACACATGTGAACAATACTCAATACAAGGGTGCACTATGCCCCTGTACAGAGCAAGAAGCTGTGCAGGGGAAAAGAACCCCCTAAGGCGGTTGAGCACACCCAGCTTCTGGGAGGCTGCCTTAGCAAGACTGGTAATATGGTCCTTCCAAATGAGAGCAGAAGAAAAAGAGACACCAAGAATATTGAGAGAAGATGAAGGGTCAATTTTTGTATTGTTGAAGAATAAGGGATAGTCCGCTGGGAGATCCTGACGGGTAGATAGATGGAGAAATTGGGTTTTGGAAGCATTAAAGTTAACAAGGTTTTCTCTGCCCCAATTGGAAATAGTATTTAGATAAGAATTTAAGAGTTCTATGGCTTCATTACGTTTGTCGTTGAGGGATTGCTGGCTTGGGGCGTTCTGAAAAACTAATGGAGTAGTGTAAGGTTGAGTCGTCTGCGTATGAATGGATGGGAATTAAGGTACAGTTAAGGAGATCATTTATAAAAATTAGAAAGAGAATAGGAGATAGGACAGAGCCCTGAGGAACACCGGAGTTTATAGGGTGAGGAAGTGAACAATGGCCGTCCACAACCGCAGCTATGGAACGGCCGGAAAGGAAATTAGAGACAAAGGCACAGATGGAGGGATAGAAACCGAAGGAGGGTAGTTTAGAAATTAAAGATTTATGCCAGACTCTATCGAAGGCTTTCGATATGTCTAGTGCAATAGAAAAAGTACAAAAGAAATTAGTACAATAGTGACGGAATTGAGATTCACCAAGAAAAAGAACAGTCTGTTTCATACATCAGGCGATTCTACCTCCAATACAATGCTGTCACTGTGAAGTGAAACAATTGTAAAAAGAAAGACAAATAAAAAAGAAAGAAAATAAATTAAGTGTATATTAATAGCGAATTCGATGATGATACATACCCTCTACTCCGTTTGATCGAAGTCATCCAAGAGTTTTTCTAGAGTATTCACTGCAAAAAAAGTGAAAATAAATAAATAAATAAATAAATAAATAATAATAATAATAATAATAATAATAATAGTAAATATAACAAATCAATCAATCAATATATAAAACAAGATACAACTAAACAAAATAAATCAAAAGCATGGAAATATTGCCTAAATCATCAAAGTTGGTCCAACAATCTTGCCCAATAACTTCTATAACTCAAACACGACTAGAGTAATCGAACTAATACTTCTACCATTTGGGAGGAGTAAGCCAGGAACTAGGTGTGGAAATGTACAGCCCATTTACTCTAGCCCTTTTTTATATTTAATACAGAGGTTAGAGGTCAATATTTCTGGCGTACTCATTATGAATGGACTATAGGTATGTGGAATTATTGGGTATACTGTATTATTATTATGAATGGACTATAGGTATGTGGAATTATTGGGTATACTGTATAGATAATGCTTAAGTGTTCTATATTTCTATTACATGAACTTATTACTACCAATGTAACTTTATAAGGGCGTGTTAGTATGGCCACTGTTCATGCCTTCTGATCTACACCAATGTTCTTGCTAGAGTATGAATCAATTTATTGAGCAGCCAAAAAGTAGTATATATATTAAAAAGTTATTGATAGAATATACAGTATATCTTTTAATTAATATTATTAGTAGTAGTATTTTTTTAGGTTCCTCCCTAGACCACCATCAAGCTTAAAAAAAAAAAAAAAAAAAAAAAAAAAAAAAAAAAAAAAAAAGACCCCACCTTCCTTCGAGATATATGTGTGTATTTTCCGGTACAAAAATGCCCCGGGCCGGTAAATCCTAAATTGCAGACTCACTATCGCTTGCTAGGAAAAATCGACACCTAAATGACACGAAATATCCAAACAATCTCAAAACAAATAGGGCTATATAGGCATGAAGGACAAGCGGGTCCAGGAAACCCCCTCTCCTTAAATAATGTTTGCTGGCTTAACCCTTTGAGTACCAACGACGTGTGTTATATTGTATTCTAGCTATGTTTAGACGATATTGTGCAGCTTAAGAAGGTTCCGTGGTAGTTAAAAGGGTTGGTTTGAGATACTTTTAACACTTATTATTGCTAGAGGTCCTTCCTAAGCTGAATAAAGTCGTCTAATAGCTGCCAGATTGTGATGAGAAGGACGTCCCTGGTACTGAACGGGTTAAGGGGAGGCAGACCGTTTGTTTGGTCTATTACTTAATTTATTCATATATTTTTTTAGTTTCCTCCCTAGACCTCCATCAAGCTTAGAAGAAAAAAAACCTTCAAGATAAATTTGTACATTTTTCGCTGGAAAAACCGGCCAAAGGCCGGTTCCTCTTAAAATTGCAGGCTCGCTATCGCTCGCCAAGAAATAATCGACACCTAAATGGCACGAAAGGTCTTACAATTGACAACGAAATGGGGCGAAAGGTATCAAAATCGTCAAACTAATGGGCCGAACGTCTTATAATCTCAAAACTAGTGGGGCTAGACATTAGGGAGAAGGGGGTCCAGAAAAATGGTCTGCCTCCCCTTAACCTTTCTCCGTGTTTTCCCCCACCATTATTTTTAGATCTCACCGTAACTTTGTCCTTCTGGGCACTTCGGCTCCATTATAGTGTCTCCACGCTCCTCATTTTTACATAATTATTTGTGTTTATTATTTCTGTTATCCTCGCGCTGCTTTTTATTCGTAACTCTCCTGATATTGCTTTATAATAGTTGTTATATATTTATTATTTTTGTCGATGATTAGCTCCTCTGATGTTGTTTTAAGATAGATGTTATATATTTATTTTTATTTTCTTATGATTAGCTCCTCTGATGTTGTTTTAAGATACATTTTGTATTTTTGCTCTCGGCTTTTCTTTTTGAATTGCTCTGATAGTGCGTCATATATATATATATATATATATATATATATATATATATATATATATATATATATATATATATATATATATATATATATATATATATTTTTTTTTTTTTTTTGCTTTGCCTTTAATTTATAGCTTTCCTGATAGTGTTTTATGATATATATTTTTGTTGCTCTGTGCGTTGCAATTTTAGCTTCTCTGATGGTGTTTCATGAGTTTTTGTTAGTAGCTCTCCTGATAGTGTTTTATATATTTTGGTTTGCTCTCTGCTTTATTATTAACGCCTCTACTAGTGTTTTATGCTAGCTTTTGTTTTCAATGTTTGCTCTCTGCTTATTATATTTTACAGCTGTTCTGATAGTGTTTTATGATATTTTGTTCTCTGTTCTGTTTTGTTTGCTCTCCTCATTATTTCCTCTTCTGATGGTGTTTCATGATTTTGTTTCTTTTTTCTTTGCTCTCTGCCTATTATTTATAGCTCCTCTGATAGTGCTTCATGATAGTTATTTTCTCTTTGTTTTCTTTTTTGCTCTCTCCTTCTTATTATTAACTCCTCTGATAGTGTTTTATGATAGATGTTTTTTATTTTTTTATTTATTTTTTGCTCTCTGCTTTATATTTATGGCTCCCCTGAGAGTGATATATGAGGTAGTTTGCTGTAGAGAGATTGCAGTAAAAGAGAGAGAGTGGCCATTGTTTTCTATGGCCGCCATTTTGGTACCTCAATTATCAAACAACAGGGCTATATTCTATTTATGGTTAATTTATAATGTATATCGAAAGACTAGTAATATATGTGCATATACTATATATATAATATATATATATATATATATATATATATATATATATATATCCTATACAGCATATGTCTAGTATGTTTGTGATACATGGAATCTGTACGTCTGTTTGTATTATATATCATCTGTTACCAGGACATATTTATTATCGTAATGACTATGCAACGGGTTGAACTTCTTTTAATAGCAAACATAATGGGGCTAAACTTGAGGGAGAAGGGAATCCAGAAAACTCCATCTTAATATTGGTTCTACTAAGAATGCCTGTTATTCTTGGAAACAATAATGAACCCTGACGCGAGCAAGAAAAATATATATTCAAATAATGTTGCAAGTTGTTAAGTGTGCAAGAGTTAAGGGAGCCCACCTCGCTTTGTTTTCTTTATCTCCCGGTATCTTTGGCCTGTATCCATTCGGCCCCATTCAGCCTACTGTTTTAAGACGTTTATCCCCATCCAGGTGTCAATATTTTCCTGGCGAGTGGTAGCGAGCCAGAATATATGTATTTTTGTTTTGAAAGCAAGCTAAATTTGTACATTTTTCGATAGAATAATGTCTCCGGCGAAGCCTGATTTCTCCATACAATGCTGGCGAGCGATAAATCGAGACCTGGATGGGGATAAACGTCTTAAACCAGTTGGCTAAATGGGGCCGAATGGATACAAGCCAGGGAAAGAGAGAAAAGGAGAGAAAGATAAAAAAAAAAACAGGTGACCCCCCTTAATACTCAAAGAGCGGGTGGTGGAGTATATTTGACTGTGCCACCCAGCAGGGGGTTTTACCGTAAACGAGCTTGTTTCCGTGCTCGTTTTCATGCATAAACAAGAGCGAGAGCGTAATACAAGTATGTATCCCTGAAAGGGCGTTAATTCAGCTTTCCAATGACACCAGAACCATCCTTCTACGATCACTGGTTATCTTGCAACGATCGTGCAACCGAAGGGCAAAATCGGTAAAATACGGTCATTTCCTTACATTATTACGTGTGAAACGAGTGAGGGAGGGTGGAGTAGGGTGCAGTACATCTCAGTAGCTCCACGGCCACCGTGGCGAGCGGTCATGAGGTAACCTACGCTCCTCTCACCGCTCCGCTCTCTCTCAGAGCACATTACGTGCTCAAAATTGCATGCGACTATAGCCGGGCCCCGCCACATAGTCCTTGGTTCTCTTGCCCGGCTATAGCCGGGTGCCGCCAGTTAAGGGTTAAACTATCCACGGCTTCTCTCACCTGATTCTCATGTATCTTTGTTGGCTTTTTATCCCCATCCAATGATTCACCATGACCAAACCACCTCAATGTGAGTTTCTTTATCCACTTCATCACTCCACCTTCAATGCCCAGAACGTACACTTCCATTCCCAAAGACTCTTGCCCGTTTTCATTACCCATTGATCATGTTCACATCAGAGCTCATTCTGAAATACCCCATCTTCACAGTTTTCAGATTGGATAGGTCCTCATCATTTACAGTTCAATTTTCACTTCCATACCAGAGTGGTGGGAGTAGTACATTCAATGAATACTTGCCTACATACATTTTTAAAATCATCTTTCTCACTTGAAGTTTTCTAAATTATATATCGCTTTTCATTTTACCGTAGTTGTAAAACTATATATATATATTCCTGATAGGAAGAGCACATTCGTTTCTTCAATTCATGTGTCGACAAGAAGTAATCATGAAGCTCACCGAAACTTTGCGCATATACAAATATCATATACTCTCTCTCTCTTTCTCACTTTCACTCTCTCTCTCTCTCTCTCTCTCTCTCTCTCTCTCTCTCTCTCTCTCTCTCTCTCTCTCTTCTTGCACGACGTCTACTGGGCCTTCGAGTAGGAAACTTAGCTTCCATTGAGCAAACTTTGAAAGTCTTCGGGAAAGTTTAGCCCAGATTAAGTTCTATAGTGAGGATGTTAATGCCACTTGGTGCTGTTTCAAGGAGCAGTTTATGGAACGACAAGCTGCTTTCACCCACTCTAATCCTGTTTAACTAGGGTATACACACACATACACACACACAAATCCCCCCCCCCCCACACACACATACATACACACACACACACATTCACACAGACACACACACACACATAGTTATAAGGGTGTACAGATCAATAGGCGTGAACCATGCCCCATTTCTCAACAAACACACACAAGCAGACACACATACACAAACACACACACACACACAGACACTTACACACCCACACAGACACACACACACGCACACAGTACTAAGGGTGTAGGGATCAATAGAGGTGAGCCAGGCACCATCTGTCTACATAACACCTTGGATGATCACCTGTTCACGGGTGCCAGGGGTCGCTACAACATAACATAGCAGGAGCATATCATAGTGTAGCATGGCAGCTCATAGAATACCATAGCATAACAATAGTATTACATAGTGTAGCATAACGTACCATAGAAGAGCATAGAATAGCATAACATGGTAGTATTACTTAATGTAGCATAACGTAGCATAGGAGCTCATAGAATAGCATAACATGATAGTATTACTTAATGTAGCATAACGTAGCATAGAAGAGCATACAATAGCATAACATAATAGTATTACATAGTGTAGCATAACATAGCATAAAAGAACATACAATAGCATAACATAACAATAGTATTACTTAGTGTAGCATAACGTAGCATTGGAAAGCATAAGGTAGTAAAACTTAACAATAGTATTACATAGTAGCATAGAAGAGCATAAGCTAGCATAACATAACACAGCATAGCATATCACTGCAAAGCATAGTATTACATAACATAATATAAATAAAGTAGAAGTGCTGCTTTGCCATATACTATATATATATATATATATATATATATATATATATATACATATATATATATATATATTCTGACATACGGAGCCCTGTATGTTAATTTAAGAGTTAGAATTAGAGTTCAAGGAGCCAAACTACCCAAGTGGTGAAGCAGACTAGCGAGCGAACGAGCGAGTGGGTAAACCAGCTTTCACACCTGCGTGCGTCATAGGGGACCCTGCAAACTACCTCGATGACCGATGCTATGACGTATGATCGACGCCAGGAGCTGTGAGTGGACGACACACCTGTTATGTGATTCGAGGAGCTATGATTGGAGCGCGCACCATCACTCGCCTCCTGATTCGTTCCTACACCATCATTGTTTGGTATATAAGACCCGAGTTGTGGGCATTCAAATCAGTCTCATTTGGAGTTGGGGAAGGTGAACTTGCAGCTGGAGGAAGACGGGGTGAAGTATTATAATGGGATTTGTGACTGTCAGTCAGATTATATAAATGTGTGTTAAGTGTGTTCGGTGTAAACACTTACGTTATGTTTGGTTAGTGAGATATGTGATTGGGAATTAACGTGATGTGTTTAATGTGTGTAATGTGTTTAACTATTTAATTGGGAATTAACGTGAACGCAACTATTATGTGTTTAACTATTTTATTGCGAATTAACGTTAACGCTACTATTTATGTACTTAACTATTTGATTGGGAATTAACGTTAACGCTATTATTATGTACTTAACTATTTTAGTTGACTAACTTGTGGACTAAAGCAACTCTTTAAGTAATTGGGTTATGATGAAAGTAATACTATTGTTTTATATTAATACTTACGAGTTCTTTCATTTTTCTTTGAATTAAGCTTACATTGCTTAATGGTGCTTAGTACGGTGATGCTATTGTCTCGTATTAGTAATATCGCCTTAGACTAACATGGCTGTGATAATATTACTTCTAGTGATTTCCTAAGCTGAAGAAAATTCTTTTGTTTAAAATATTATATTTTGCTTTTCATATTATTTGAGTGAGACCTGAATCGAATCTATGAAACGATCCTGTAACTTTATTTACTCATAATCAAAACCTCAATGTTACGTGGTTAAGAAATAAATTTAACTAATTATTAAATATATATCTAACTTTTTATGTGACTTTGATATTACTCCTGATGATAATAATAATATAATACTATTAACGTAAGACAAGAACCAAGAATAATTACATTAAATATAAATAAAAGGACATAGAAGAAAACTATCTATTCATTTAAAAAAGGGTAAGAGACAGAAATATTCTTACTTTAATATTTATCTTTCAAGGCTTTTTATAAAATTAATAGTCCTTCTTTAGCTATAACTTATTCGGTTCATAACCATAGCCTACTAAGCTTCGGTTAAATAATAATTCTTTAAATACTACATGACTTTAATTAGTTTCAGTATTTTTCATAATTAAAGAGTATCAGTCAATAAAGGATACTAAGTCCTAAAGATCCAAAAGGAAAGGAAGCAACAACAGGAAATTTATTTTATTAGATTTTACTTTTGTTTTGCCTTCAGCTGACTGATACCTTAATATATATCTCTGTGCTATCTAGATTCATCAAGTTAACCACTTGAGGATCAAGATACGTAACAATATATATGGCAGAACATTCCAAGGTAGGTTTCTAAGATAACAGAGCACTGGAGGGCAGCAGTGAGGTGTGAGCCAGAATAAAGATAGTCTAGTTACCCTTCCCCCCTCCCCCTTCAGTACACAGGACTCGGACAACACTGCTAGTCTGTGGGGCTAGGATGACAAGCGGTGCAATTGACCACTTGTATGCTTCAGGCTATAAGGAAGTTGGAGCCGTGAACATCAATATTAAAAAGAAATCCAATGTGGATTTCTGATGGATAACAAGAATGATCAATTTGGTTTTATGTATTTATATATGTAGTATGACCGTATTTTAGCTGATAATTCTTCTAAATATTGATGGCCACAGATCCACCTTCCTTATTGACCAAAACTCGCAAGTGGTCATTCATTTTTACTAAAGGGCTTAACAATATTCCCCTTTGTGTTTGCAAGAGGGTTACTCAGTTTTGAAGCGAATGGCTGATGGTGTTTGCATCTCTTTGTTTGGCTTCTCTCTTTCTTTCTTTTTCACTCACTCACTCACTCGCTCTTACTCACATTCTCTCTCTCTCTCTTTTGTTTCATTCTCTCTCTTTCTCACTCACTCACTCACTCGCTCTTACTCATATTCTCTCTCTCTTTTTTTCTCACTCACTCGCTCTTACTCATATTCTCTCTCTCTCTTTCTCTCTCTCTTTCTCTCACACACCTGCAGAATTTGTATGTAATATAATAACAATGTGCTTGCTGATACATTATTTCCTCCTTCATTCAATATCTGTGCTGGGTAAAATCTATAAATACAATGCTCTCCTTCTTCCACTCACTTTTAAAAATTATCTCTCTCGCTCTCTCTTACTCTCACACAATCACTTTCTCACTCTCATTCACTTTAATTTCACTCTCATTCACTTTTAATCTCACTCTCTCTCTTACACACACACTCTCTCTCTCTCTCTCTCTATATATATATATATATATATATATATATATATATATTTTCATTTCTATGCTGGAGAGAGATCACAAATACAATGCTTCCGTTTGCGTATATTTGCTAGACATTGGCTATAGTAACCCTTTCAGTCTTCGAAGATTCCTTTTCACTTACTTTTGGCTAACTTTAAGACGATTTTGCTCAGCTCTACAAATCGAGGGTGTCATATCTATCGCAATTAATCTTCTGACTTCCGCCATTCCTTCCCAAACTGAAGAAAATCGTCTATTATTAGATAAAATAAAAAACCGAAACACGTTCTCGTTTCTTGAAATAATTAAGCAAGTTGAAATGTCTGAATTGTTTACATGTTCTGAAGTGAAGGCGAATGTATCTAATTCCAGCTACAATCAGACGATATCAACCCCTTCACGATGATATGATTTTCATCATATTCTGGTTACCATTATGCGAATTTCTTTATATAATTATTATCTACCTTAAGGGGAGATCTCCACTTAAGGGATTTTTTTCTTGACCCCTTTCTCCCTCATGTATAGCCCCATTGCTTTTGATATTATAAAACGTTTGCCCCATTAGTTTAGCAATTTTAAGAACTTTCACCCCATATTAAGACCTTTCGTGCCATTCAGGTGTCAATTTTATCCTGGCGAGCGAAAGCGAGCCTGTAATTTAAGGGGAACCGGCCTTATGCCGGGAAATTTTTCTACCGAAAAATGTACAAATATATCTTGAAAGGGACTCAAGGGGGTGTAATTATAAGCTTGATGGAGGTCTAGGTAACAAACTAAATACCTCCCCTTAAGGACTCGATAGGGTAAATGTAATCTCAATAAACCCTCTGAATAACATATAGATTCTTCTTGAATTGTATACAATCGTCTAGTTTTAGCCAGAATCAAAGGCAAACAGGCGTCATCGTGCCGAAGGGGTTAATCAAGGCAAACAGGCGTCATCGTGCCGAAGGGGTTAATCAAGGCAAACAGGCGTCATCGTGCCGAAGGGGTTAATCAAGGCAAAAAGGCGTCATCGTGCCGAAGGGGTTAATCAAGGCAAACAGGCGTCATCGTGCCGAAGGGGTTAATCAAGGTAGTAAGAATGATTTTTTTCTTTTCCGTTTGGAGATTAGAGCGTGTAAGTTCTGTATGTGAAATCCTGGGTTCGAATCCTGGGAGAATCACATACTTTTATAAATTTCATTTGGAGTGTTATTGGTGCTGATTAAGAACGATGTTAAACAAATAATAATACAGATAAATAAAGCTAATTCACATTCATATTGCTCAGGGTCTGCAACAAGGGAGGGTCGAAGGAATAACCCTCCCTCGGCTTTAAAACTACCATTCTTATTCCCCTCCTCCAGCTCGGTAACCATGAAATCCACTATTTACTCAGGCCAGCCGGACCTACCAAACCACACATATTTTTTTTTTTTTTTTTGGAGAAGATTGTTGGGGTCGGCGGGGTCGGGAGATGTATTTATATATCATGAATATTCTGTAAGCAAACAAAAAATGGAAATGATAACTACACGCTTTTCTAATCCAGCTAAAATATTACGTTTTATTTAACCCATAAGTTTGGAACTATTAATACGTTTCACCTCATTAGTTTGAGGATATAAAGACGCTTCACCCCATTCAGGTGTCGATTTCTTTGTTCTGGGCGAGCGATAGTGAACCTGTAGTGAAAAATATATCGGCCTTTGGCCGATGTACAAATATAGCTTGGAGGGGGTCTGGGTAGGTTTTTTTGTTTAGATTGAAGGAAGTCTGGGAAGGTATTTTTGTTAGCCAAGGCCATAAACTAAATATACAGTTGCCCACGTAAGATATATTCCTCGTCATGATCTTATGTATGAAAGTATAATAGTATGAATGAATTGCGAATGTGGTTTCTTTTAATTATCAGTTGGCTAAACAGATGAGTTAACCACTGCACAAGAAACAGATGAGTTAACTACTGCACAAGAAACAGATGAGTTAACTACTGCACAAGAAACAGATGAGTTAACCACTGCACAAGAAACAGATGAGTTAACCACTGCACAAGAAACAGATGAGTTAACCACTGCACAAGAAACTGCACTTAAAATTGCCCACTTGCGAGTTTCAGGCTATAAGGAAGTTGGGGCCGTAAACATCAATCTTAAACGGAAATGCAATAATAATGTAGGTTTCTGATGGCTAGAGAGTATGTTGAATTGGGTTTTATGCATATATACATGTACTACGGCCATATGTTAGCTGGTAATTCTGCTAAATATCGATACTTATAACTCCAACTTCCTTGTAGCCTGAAACTCGCAAGTGGTCAATTGAAGCATGCGTACTATATTTCCATGTATAAGATCACGGAGAGGAACAGAACTTACGTGGCCAACTGTACCTTGCTCGAAAATGGCAGAAACGATCGAGCAGAATCCAAATGCAAAGGACGTCGATGGTACAGAAGGGGTTAAACAAGAAAAAAAAAACCCATTCAATTGTCAGACGAGAAGCGAGTGATCCCCAAAATGATGAAATATTCCCCCATTATATCGACTAAGTACTGTATAAATCCAGAAAACACACCACCTCATCATTGTATAATAAAGGTTCAAAAGGGGTTAAGGGGGCAGTGCTTGGTTATGGGTCTATTTTTGGTCTTGGTTTTTATTTACATATATAATTTTGAGTTTCCTCTCTAGACCTCCATCAGGCTAAATAAACATCCCAAGACCCCCTTTTCAAGATAATCTTGTAAATTTTTTCGGTAGAAAATGTCACGGCCAGAGGCCGATTCCTATTAATATTAATTAGAGGTACGCTATCGCTCGCCAGGAACAAAATTGACACATAATTGGCACGAAAAGTCTAAAATTTGACAAAGAAATGGGGCGGAAGGTCTCAAAATCACCAAACTAATGGAACGAACGTCTTAAAATCCCAAAACTAACATGCTAAACATGAGAGCGAAGGGGATTCAGAAAAAGCGACTATACCTGCCCCTTAAACATAAACAAAAAAAGCCATTCAATTGTCAAAAAGAGAAGAGAGTTATAATTATATACTGTATAACCCCCAAAACGATGAAATATTCCCCCATTATATCGGCTAAGTACTACATAAATCCAGAAAACACGACCTCCTCAGAATATAATATAGGAAAAAAATAAAAAATAAAATAGAAAATAGAAAATATAAATAGTTAAAGTGGGGATTGGGCCTGAGCATATATATAGATAGATAGATAGATAGTTGTTGTGATAGATGGAGGCCAAATGTTAACCCCTTCTGTACCGGTGACGTCTTTTTCATTATATTCTAGCTGTACCTAAAAACGACTTTATGTAGTTTAAGAAGGATCTGTGGTAGTGAAAAGGAATGAGTAAGATAGTTTGAAGCCTGGTAATTGAAATCGTCTAACCAATAATAAAGGCCAAGGGAGATAGTTGTTGTGATGGATGGAGGACTTTAATGTTAACCCCCGCTGAGAGAAAATGTGATTTTATTGGAATACGGGCTAGCATTAAACTATTATATTTTTAAATATTATAATTTAATATGTATTTAATATATTTATACACTGTATATATGCATTTTTATATCTATGTAATTTCATTTTTATTCAGGATAGCGTTAAACTATTGTATTTTATATTATTCAATTATTATACAGTAGTTTTAATTTTACTTATGTATTGTTAGTGAAGACAATTGGTCAGTATACTGTATATATAAAGTTACACCAGTACGAATCTTCAAACATTGAATGCCAAGTTCTGAAGCATATAATAAAGCATTGTAGTGTCTCGTTTGCGTTCGATACTGATTCAAATCGATGCATTGCGATTTATGCTCTTGACTGTACCTTTCAGAAGCAAATGAATACACAATCTCAAATTATCCATCGGTTTTCACAGGTCCTTCAAAACCGAATAAAGTCGTCTAATGGTAGCCAGTACCAGGTGAAGACAATCGTAATTGTATACTGTGCAGGTTAAGGGGGGATGGGCGTATTATTATTTGTTTTTGTTTTATTTATATTTATATTATTATTTTAGTTTCCTCCCTAGACCTCCATCAAGCTTAAAATAACACCCCGAGACCCCCTTCAAAATAACACCCCGAGACCCCCTTCAAAATAACACCCCGAGACCCCCTTCAAAATAACACCCCGAGACCCCCTTCAAAATAACACCCCGAGACCCCCTTCAAAATAACACCCCGAGACCCCCTTCAAAACAAAATTGCACGTTTTTCGATAAAACAATGTCCCGGCCAGAGGCCGGTTATCACTAAATTACAGGTTCGCTATCGCTCGCCAGGAAAAAAATTGCCACCTACGAAAGGTCTTAATATTGAAAAATAAATGGAGTGAAAGGTCACAAAATCGCCAAACTAATGGACTGAGCGTCTGATAATCTGAAAACTAATGGGGCTAACCATAAGGAGGAAGGGGGCCAGAAAAAACCCCATCCCCCCTTCAGACCAACTTGATGCCTCACTCTGAAAACTACTAAATTACTCTTATAATGAGGACATTAAAGTGATGGGAGGGTGAGAGTTGACAAAGCGAATGGAAAAATTATATGAAAGTTTGAAGTGATTGGTTGGAGCTGTTAATTTGGGAGTGCGCAAACACACACACACACACACACACACACACACACACACACACACACACACACACACACACACACACACACACACACACACACACACAGCAGCTCGGCTAGCTCAGTGGTACCGTTCCCACCCACTACCTAGCAGACCCGGGGTCAAATCTCGCTCAGGTGAAGGTTTTCTGAGGCATAGTCAGCGGTTACCATTTCCCTTGAGCAAGGAGATGGGTAATTGTCATTGATGATAATGTCTAAGAAGCGGAACAATAACTCAATTCCTGTCAACTACAATTGTTCATACAATTATGAATACACCCACACACACCAACACACACACACACGCATACACACATGCCTCCGCCCCAAAAAGAAAATAAATAAAAATCATACGCTCACGAAAACATAAATAAAAGGTACCTACAATAAAACCATATATAAATATATAGACGACTCCAGGAAAATACGCACACAATCCTGTTCGCAAACTTACACATACCACCAAGACACGTGTATACAAATCACACACAAACACAATCCCACATACAAACCCACGTACCTTCCATTCAGAAACACAATCCCACATACAAACCCACGTACCTTCCATTCAGAAACACAATCCCACATACAAACCCACGTACCTTCCATTCAGAAACACAATCCCACATACAAACCCACGTACCTTCCATTCAGAAACACAATCCCACATACAAACCCACGTACCTTCCATTCAGAAACACAATCCCACATACAAACCCACGTACCTTCCATTCAGAAACACAATCCCACATACAAACCCACGTACCTTCCATTCAGAAACACAACATACAACCCACGTACCTTCCATTCAGAAACAATCCCACATACACGTACCTTCCATTCAGAACACAATCCCACATACCCACGTAACCTTAGAAACAACACACACACCCACACACACACACATACAAACCCACGTACCTTTTAAACAATACATACAAACGCAACACAATCATACAAACCCACGTACCTTCCATTCAGAAACACAATCCCACATACAAACCCACGTACCTTCCATTCAGAAACACAATCCCACATACAAACCCACGTACCTTCCATTCAGAAACACAATCCCACATACAAACCCACGTACCTTCCATTCAGAAACACACACACAAATCCATCCACCCACTAACTTAGAAACATACACACACACACACACACACACACATACACATCCCACCCACTTAAAAATACACAAAACGCACAAATCATACAAATCCCTCCCCTCCTCCTATTCATACACACACAAGCCTTACCCCCCTCCCTGTTGACTCCCCCCGCCCACCCCCCTGCACACCTACACATAAATAGGGAAGAGGAAATTGGGAAACGTTCATAAAACACCGGAGAAAAAACCTATGATGACCCTCACAGTTGTGGGTGATAGGAAAGGCGTAGTTTACGATGATATATGGGACCTCATTATCATCTGTCTCGCGTATATAGGAGGGGATATGATGAGTGATAAGGTGATGAGAGTGAGTGAGTGTGATAGAGAGGAAGAGAGAGAGAAAGATGATACTATAATAATAAGGACTCGCACCAAGAGTAAAAAGACTATGTGACACTAAAGCGTAAGTTAAAAGCTGGATGATTAAGCTAAGGGAGGGTGAAGAGGGACATGGTACTGTGATAAAACGTTAAAAAAAGGGGATCAATCGGAAATTGCATTAAGCGTGGGAGAGAAAACGAAGGAAACTCACTATGAAGATCGGCAAGGGATGGGGGACGGGCAAGGGATTGTAGGAAGGGGAAAGCACGCTGACGAGCAACAAAAAACCGGGGACATTCGAGTAAAAGATGCTGGACTGTGAGAAGAACCTGGCTGCATGGACAGAGCACGGGAACATCCCCTGACAATCAAAAGCCAAGAGTGATCCTAGCCGCAGGCGAGCAAGGGCGGTCTCACAACATCTATTGTGGTACGATGGGGACTGCCAGGGAGCTACAGTGAGTTTAATGGAGTGTAGTTTATTGTTTGACACTGACATCCATTCGTCTTGCCAACGATGACTGTGTAGTCGAGCGACGTATGGGAAATAGTCAGTCGCAGGAATGTGTTGGGACGTAATTGTGCCAGAGGTGACGGCTGAACGAGCGAAGAGATAAACCCCAACATGACTCGGACCCCAACAGAAGGAAACAAAATTTAATTTGGTGACTATGCAGAACAACCATTTCTGAATCTCTAGAACCAGAGGATTGACAGCCACAATAGACTGAATGATATGCAGAGCACTAAGGGGGTCAGTAAATATAGCAAAAGTATGTGACACGGATCGAAAGATAAACCGGAGGGCATGCAAAAGAGCGAGGAGCTCTGCAGTGAAGACGCAGGCATCTGACTGGGGTTGATATTGAAGGATGCAGTCAGAGAAAAGAACTATAAATCCAGTTCTGGTAGAGGTCTTAAAGTAGTCTGTATACATTGGGACAGAGGAAGAATTACTTTGTAGATGGTTCATAAAGAGAGTATAGAGCACCTGAGGGGGGTGGGGGATGGACTTGGAACAAGGGAGTATAGTAATTCAAACTGTGGGGCGAGGGAGAAGTCAGGGCAGGAACGTTGAATGCCAGACAGGGAACACAACAAAATGGATACTTGACATGGCAAAGGAAGAACTAACTGAAGGAGGGAAATGGAGGGCTAAATGTGATGCAGAGGGAAGGAAGTCAGCGGATAAGTGTTGTTGAAGGCAAAGGTGGTACTGAAGACTCCGTTTATCATGTCTAGATAATAGAACAGGAAAACCTGACAACAGGTGAAGAGCTAAAAGCCCCCAACGACAAGCGTAAGCCATGATGGTGAACGGAATCTAAGTGCTTAAGATTAGTACAGGAAGTGGATGCATACACTTGTCAACCAAAGTCAATGTTGGATAAGACTAGGATCAAATATAGAGAGGGAGGAGGGTAGTGTGGTCTATGCCTAAAGACAAATGACTACCAGTATGCAATAGTCAGAGCTGTTGTGAGGCAGAAATCTTCAGCATGGTAATATGCAAAGACCAAATCAAACGAGTGACAAAAATAAAGCCTAAAAAAGGGGCTAACAAGTGATATGGGAGGGGGTGATCATACAAAGTACAAGGAGGTTGAGCTACTAAATGAAGCCATGGCCATATTTAAACTTAAACTGGGACATTAATTCATCAGGGCGGAGGTCACGTTCGCACATATGGGCGACGCATAGACAATCATGCGGACGGTAGTGGAGGAGGTGGTCTGGTGGAACAGGGCAGCGAATGAAAGCAGGTTGTGCCGTAGCCAGGCTAGCAACGGGAGAGTTTTTGTGCACAAAAAGAAGGATCTTGCAACAGGTATGACAGCCGCATTCCTTGCCGCGATGAAGCAGTGAACAGGAGGTGTGAGAGGTTTTAGAACTCTCATACTCCACAACTTTGGCCTCAACCTTAGCCAATGTGTCAATCGCAGCAACTGAGGCTACAGAAGATGAGATGGGAACAGAAGCCTTCTTCTTAGTCGACCGAGTAGACTGAGGGTGTGTTGCGAAACTAAGACGGGTGGGTCAAGATAGTAGTTTAGAAGTAGAGGACACTATTTTTGGTTTGGTACCAGCAGTAAGATGTTTAATCAAGGTACCCTTAGTTGTGGCAGTAGAAAAGTAAGACTTTAATGGCACTGTACATGTTGGATAGGAGGGCTGGGACTTACCAGTAGTGGAAGGAGAAGCAGGTGTAGTCTCCAGAGAAACACACATAACGTTCTTGAGGCTTGCAACTCAGTTGTAGGTAGCGATGGCAGGTGAGGGTGAAGCAGACCGAGCAGTAGATGTAACTGGGGGTTGACAAAGGCCACGAACGTGGAGGTGCCTTGTGGCGTGGAGGCTTTGAAGCGGTGGACCGCACCGCCAACGTGAACGGTCGCCGAGGGGCAAGGCCCTTATCTCGGAGATATTGTACTGCCGCACGATAGGGGGAGCCCTTTGGTGGATTACAGATGATTAACTTCTCTATGAAAGAAAAAGTGGAAACAAGTTTTTGGATGTTTGCCCTATTAGTTTGGCGATTCCAAGACCTTTCAACCCATTTCGTTGTCAATTTTAGGACCTTTCGTGCTATTTAGGTGTCGATTTTTTTCCAGGCGAACGAAAGTGAGCCTGTAATGTTCGAAGAAGCGGTTTTCGGCCGGAATTTTTTTCTCCCGAAAAAAAAAATACAAATTAACTTAGAAGGGGGATCTAATGGATGTTTTATTTTGTTTATTTTTAAGCTTGATAGAGGTCTAGGCATGAAAATCGATGTTTTTTTTTAAAGTTTGATGGAGGTCTAGGGAGAAAAAATAAAATATGAAATAACCGACTAAAAAATAAACCCTTCCCCCTTAAAAGCGCATTTTCCGGACCAGAAGTTAAATAATAGGACCAACTAACCATTTGCGACTTTCATGCTATAATAAGGCGGTGTCACACGAGCAATTTACCGGCAATATTTACGGGCAATTGTAGTCTGGCAGCTTGGAAAAATATTAGTTCCATTTTTTTATTTTTTTATTTCTATTGTATATATTGTTATACGTTGTATTAGGTTTTTTCCATAGACCTCTAACAAACTTAGAAAAAAAAAATCCCAAACTCCAAAACTCCCCTTGGGAGGAAGCTAAAGATAATTATGAATAAGTAAATAAATATATAAATTTAAATAATGAATGATAAATAATATATAAAAATAATTAATGATAATAAATAATAATAAATAATAAATAATAAATAAATAAGTAAATGAAAAAGTAAATAAATAATAAATAATAAATAATATATACTAATTAATAATAAATAATAAATAAATAACAACACAAATAATAATAAACAATAATAAATAATAAATAATAATAAATAATGAATAAGTAAATAAATGAACACAAAAATATATATAATTCCATAATATTTAGAATTTAGGTCACAGATGTGGACAATGTTAACCTCTTCAGTACCATGACGCCTTTTTTATCTTTCTCTCCCTCTCTCTTTGGCTTGTATCCATTCGGCCCCATTCCGCCTACTGTTTTAAGACGTTTACCTCCATCCAGGTGTCAATATGTTCCTTGTCGAGCGGTAGCGAGCCCGCATATATATTTTTTGTTTTGAGAGCAAGCTAAATTTGTACATTTTTCGATACAAAAATTTCTCCGGCGAAGCCGGATTTTTCCATACAATGCTGGCTCGCTATCGCTCGCCTGGAAGATATCGAAACCTGGATGGAGATAAACGTCTTAAAACAGTTGGCTGAATGGGGCCGAATGGATACAAGCCAGAGAAAGGGATAAAAGGAGAGCAAGAAAAAAAGCCGGTGACTCCCCTTAATGCCCCCAATATGTAATCTCCTTGGCACTTAACCCTTTCTGTACCGGTGACGTCCTTTTAATTAACGGGAGATGGGTCGTTTTTCTGTGGTCCCCCTTCTTCCTCATGTTTAGCCCCTTTAGTTTCCAGATTTTATGACGTTCGGCCCATTACTTTGGTGATTTTAAGACTTTTTGACCCATTTATTTGTCCATATTAAGACTTTTAGTTTCATTTAGTCGATTTATTCCTGGCGAGCGATAGCAAGCCTGTATTTTTATGAGAAACCGACCTCCGGCCGGGACATTTTTCTATCGAAACACGTACAAATTTATCTTGAAAGAGGGTTTTGGTGGGTGTTTCTTTACGCCTGATGGAGGTCTAGGGGGGACACTAATAAACAATAATGAAATGATAAATAAATGAACAAATAAATACGCAGAGAGAGAGAGAGAGAGAGAGAGAGAGAGAGAGTGAGAGTGTGAGTGAGTGTGAGTGAGTGAGTGAGTGAGTGAGTGAGTGAGTGAGTGAGAGTGAGAGTGAGAGAGAGAGAGAGAGAGAGAGAGAGAGAGAGAGAGAGAGACAGAGAGAGAGAGAGTGAGTGAGTGAAAGAGAGAGAGTGAGTGAGAAAGAGAGAGAGTGAGTGAGTTAGAAACAGTTAGAGTTAGTGAGAGAGAGTGAGTGAGTGAGTGAGTGAGAGGTTGAACATGTGCAAGTTTACTAATTAATTGCCCTAGCCAATATAGTTGTGACCAAAATCAAAATATTGATAACATTAAGCAGATTCTAATATAATCTATCATGGGATATATTATATTATTTGGACTTTGCCGAGAGAGAGAGAGAGAGAGAGAGAGAGAGAGAGAGAGAGAGAGAGAGAGAGAGAGAGAGAGAGAGAGAGAGAGAGAGAGAGAGAGAGAGAGAGAGATAGATAGATAGATAGATAGAGAGAGAGTACAAAGGAGTACAAAGTACAAAGGAGTACAAAGGAAATCAAGCAACAACAGGTCTAGTGACCCTTCTAGGCTGCTTGTCCTCCAAAACACTGAGGATCAAGTGTCCAAACAGTGATTTAGAGTGGGTAAGGGAACATTGGAAAGGGAACTACTGCCCTGGAACTAATGTCCGTGGCAGGACTAGGAAGTTAGTAGGGGACATATGGGTTAGTAACTGAGGGGAGGATAAAATAAAGTTATTCATTTACAAACGCAGTCAGTCGCAGGTTTGATGCGAGATATGTGTCTAGGCGGAGTTTAAATGAATCAACGGTGCTGCAGTCTATAACGTCTCGGGGGAAGCCCATTCCACAAGTTGACAACTCGATTGAAGAAGAAATTCTTAGATTCGTGTGAGTTAAAAGATTTACCAATAATTTTGCAACCGTTTTCCCCGCGTGTAATTAGATTGGTCGATAGTGAAGTACTTACTACAGTTCATATTGTCGATGCCTTTGATGATTTTGAACACTTGAATTAAGTCACCTCTTAATCTGCGCTGGGTTAAAGGAAATTGATTTAATTCTCTAAGACGCTCTTCGTATGGTTTGTTCTTTAGGCTAGGTATCATTTTGGTAACTCTACGTTGAACTCGTTCTAGCTTGTTTATGTCTTTTTGGTAATAAGGGCACCAGCATTGAACGCAGTATTCCAGAAGAGGGCGGACTAAGGAATTGTAAAGGGTTAGGATAACGTCTTTGGATTTATGCTCAAATGACGTGCCTATAAAACCAATTATTTTGTTTGGCTTCTTAACAACTTCTGAACATTGTTGACTCGGTTTTAGGTTACTCGATATTGTTACTCCCAGATCGGTTTCTCTGTTTACATTCTTAAGCTGAGTGCCATTCATCGAATAGTTTGCTTTCTCATTTAGGTATCCGATATGTAATACTTTACATTTATCCGCATTGAAACTCATTTGCCAAATTTGGGCCCAATGTGACAATTTATCTAGATTGTGTTGCATATCGTCAACTTGATCTTTTGAGAGTACGCTATTTGCAATTTTTGTATCGTCAGCAAATTTTGAGATTGTACAGGTGAGACCCTCATCTATGTCGTTGATGTAAATTAGAAAGAGAATTGGTCCTAGTACCGATCCCTGGGGTACCCCGCTACTTACATTGGTCCATTTAGATGCCTTACCGTTTATGACTACTTTTTTGCTTTCTGTCGCTGAGCCAATTTTCTATCCATTTCAACATACCGTCTTGTATTCCATGCGCTTTTAGTTTTAGCAGTAAACGTTTGTGGGGGCTTTGTCAAGGATTTATTGAGTAAATGTCAGGGTTTGGAGAGCTCATCCTTAGCTTCCTTTAGAACTCTAGGCGAGATTGTATCAGGTCCAGGCGTTTTATTTACCTTGAGTTTATCTAAACAATTCAATACTTCTCTCTCTGTAACGGTGATATTGCTTAGAACATCTGAATTATCAACCTGAATCGGCGATGGTGTAGGGATATCACTGAGGTCTTCTGTTGTAAAAACTGATGCAAAGAAGGTATTGAGGGCATTACTCATTTGTACTTCGTCTTTGGTGTATTCTCCATTTTCATCGACTAACGGTCCAACAGTTGAAGTAACTACTTTTTTTCTTTCTGATATAACTATAGAATTCTTTCGGGTTGTTTTACTTTGATTCGCAATATGTAACTCTAGGGTCTTTTTACTTTGCTTAATTAACTTTTTGGCTTTGCGTCGTAGCTCTACAAATTTCACCCTTTCTTCGTCATTTTGTGAGGATTTTAATCTATCATTAGCAATTTTTTTTAGCAAGCAGGCAGTTTGAAATATCGTTATTCCACCATTTGGGCTTATTATTATGGCCTGGACGCCGTATTTTCGATGGTATGCAGTCTTGCACTGCTTTTAGGTAAGTGGTTTTCGAATAACTTCCAAGATGTATTTATGTCGTTATTGTTTATTAAAAAGCTCCAGTCAGTTTCTTTAAACATAGCTCTAAGTTTATGAAAGTTTGCTTTCTTGAAATTAGGGACTTTTTCGATGCTACTATTTGGTTCGTTACTAGTAAAGTTTAAAGTGAAAGTTATCGTACGATGGTCGCTGTTACTGAATTCATCACCAACATTCAAATTCTCTATTAATTCTTCTTTTGTTGCAAGTACAATGTCAAGAACGTTATTACCACGGGTCGGTGTTCGAACAAATTGATAAAACGAACTCTCTTGCAAGTTCGTATACAAGTCATGTCCGGAGTGTGAAGTAAGAGTATCGCCCCACTTGGTCACAGGTAAATTAAAGTCGCCAAAAATACGGTATCTTGTGAGTTACTTACATCTGCAATTTGTTCATAAATTTCTCGGTCAGTTTGCACTGATTGAGCTGGAGGTCTGTATATTAATGCAAGTATTATTGTTGTACCTTTATTATTCTTTATTAGCATAAAAGATGTGTCGACGTTCACAATTTGAGGTTTTGACAAGAGGGTCGGGTTAAGACTTTCTTTGATATCAAATAAAACGCCACCTCCATTTTTATTTATTCGGCTTTTCTCAAACATTACATAACCGGGAAGTGAATACTCTGCTAAAAGTCTCTATCTACTGTATTGAGCCAAGATTCTGTTATACCAATCACATCATAATTTTCAGTAAACACTAGTTCCTCTAAATCTGAACATTTATTGCGTATGCTACGAGCGTTTGCATAGAAAACCTTTAAAGTTGCGGTTTTAGAACTCACAGAACGTTCTTTAATCAAATTTTTGGTTCTGGTCGGATCTACATTTACATTCATGGCTGACATCGGTCCTCGGTCGTTATCCCTGGCGGTTTTGAATTTGGGTCGTGTTGGTGGAGCTTTATCCAAATTCGCGGTTCTTGACAGATTAGCATTTAATTCCTTCGCAGGTTGCCGCCCTCGCTGTCTTCGGTCCTCCTTCCTGGTTGTCCTGTGCTGAGTCGATTTCTTCTCCAAAAATCCTTCACCGCATCGTTGAGAAGACGCCCAAAACGTACTGCTCCCACCTGGTTCAGATGAACTCCATCGTCCGAAAACAAATAGTCATCGTAGTAGAAATTGTCCCAGGTGTCGACGAATCCCACGTTTTTCCTTCCTGCAGAGGTTTGCTAGATAACGATTTGTGCTGGTGGCTATGTTGTAAAATCGGCTCTCTACACCAAGCCGGGGGACGATTCCTGAGACGATGATCCTTGATGACTTCTCCTTAAACGACTTGATCAGCTGCTGGTACTTTAAAAGCAAATCTTCCGACCGGGTTCGCTGTACATCGTTGGATCCAACGTGGATGACGTACATTGTATTAGCAGGGGCCAGCTTAGATACTTCGTCAACTGCAGCAACTACGTCGTCCACACCACCACCAGGGATACAAAAACGCTTCCTGGTCTTAGGTGCTCTGGCGCAAAACTCTGTGAGCTGACCACGTATCATCGAGTCTCCCACGAGCCGGACTTCTTCTATTTCCGCTTCGTCATCTGAGTCTGCGAGTATCTGGAAGCGGTTTTGACACTCGGTAATCGGTATGGGTTTCCTGGTCTTGGGGCAAACATTGTTCCTCACGACACGGAAGTTGTCTTGAGGGGGAAGAGAGTTACTATTTCTTTCTTGAGTATCGGAACCATCAGCTGAAATGGCTACTGCAGGTGTTGAATTGTTGGCAGTTGACGTTGGGGCGTTGGTGGCTGCTGGAGTTGCGGTGACAATTGAAGTTTGTGGTACTCCAACGTTGAGTGTTACAAACTCTTGGAGTGATTCCAGCTTCATGGTGAGGACGTTGATCTTGTTGTAGGCTTCATCTAATTTCACTGTCAAATTCTCTCGTTGCTGGCAGAGACGCCAGACTTGAAGATGGACAGTAACAAACATGGACTCACCAAACCTACCGGCGCAGTTCGTACAAGTGCGAGGCATGGTAACAGTCAGTTTCTTCAGATCACTTCACTCACTTTAAAACACTTAACTCACTTTAAAACACTTAACTCACTCACTTTAAAACACTTAACTCACTTTAAAACACTTCACTCACTTTAGAAACACTTCAATCACTTCAACCGAAAACAAATATGTTGAAATACACAACAATAGGTTATCAGGGGTGATAGCCTAACCGAAAACAAAAAATTTGAGATACGCAGAATTAGGCTTCCAGGGGTGATAGCCTAACCAAAAGTTTTTTTTAAATTGAAATACGCACCAATAGGCTACCAGCGTTGAATAGCCTAACCGAAAACAAATATATATATATATAACAGAATATGTAACTAAATATACAATTCACCAAATAGAGATTATATAAAAATAAAGTGTGACTGCACACAAGGGGTTAATATACTGTATCAACAGATGGCCCTGGTGTCACTGTAGCCTAGTAAAGTAGTAGCCTACTCTTTTTAGATAAAACAAAAAAAGTGTATCAGTCAAAGGTTACTACAAGATCGTGCAAGCAACAACTAAAATTACAGATATATATAGCTACAGTAGGATACTAAATACAATATCTACTAGAGCTAATAAGAACAACAGATTGGCTGGCTATAGGCTAGGCTAGGTTTGGATTAGGTTAAAAGCTTGGCAGGTTGGGTTAGGCTAGGTTAGTTTGTACAAATACCACCCTTAGCTTAAAGTAAAATAAGTCTGAGGAGAAAAAGTCAAGAATATATCTAGGGGGAAAAGATAAATGAATGCACTTAAATTTACTACAAAATTGGCTGGAATTTAATATGTATAATCCCCCCAAAAAAGTTTGTTTACAAAATGGCGTCGGCGTTTGTTTGTAAGGAGAAATCCGGCTTCGCCGGAGAAATTTTTCTATCGAAAAATTTACAAATTTAGCTTGCTGTAAAACAAAAAAATATATATGCTGATATTGACGCCTGGATGGGGGTAAACGTCTTAAAACAGTAGGCTGAATGGGGCGGAATGAATACAAGCCAAAGAGAGAGGAAGAGAAAGAGAAAAAAAGCGAGGTGGGTAGATTATTATGGACACCTTAAATACCCCTTTCATACCCATCTTGTTTGAGAGTGTTACGATGTTATGCAGTTTTAGGGGGGATGGTCGTTTGTTTTTTGGGCCCCCTTCTCCCTCATGTTTCACCACATTAGTTTTGAGATTTTAAGACGTTTACCCCATTAGTTTGGCGAATTTATGATCTTTCACCCCATCCTTTGCCAATATTAAGAGCTTGCATGCAATTTAGGTGTCAACTTTTTCCTGGCGAGCGAAAGCGAGCCTGAAATTTAAGAGCAATCGGCTTTCGGTCGGGCCATCTTTCTATCCAAAAAATGAACAAATTTATCTTGAAAGGGGGTCTAGGGGGTGTAATGTTAAGCTTGATGGAGGTCTAGGGAACAAACAAAAAATCTTAAATCCTAGTGGTAGATCGTAAGCTAAAGACAATCGTCTAATGGTAACCAGAGTATAAAGGGGTTAAAGAGTTCGTAATAATCTACCGTTATAAAGGTGTACACAAAGGAAAAGTAAGGAACAACATATATATTGACCCATATGAGGCTACTTGTAAAAGCAGTGGTAGCGAACCCAGTTAAGGAGGGTCACCTTCTTTTTTCTCTCATTTTCTCTCTTTCTCTGGCTTGTATCCATTCAGCCTACTGTTTTAAGATGTTTATCCCCATCCAGGTGTCGATTTCTTCCTGGCGTGCGATAGCGAGCCAGCATTGTATGGAGAAATCCGGCTTCACCGGAGAAATTTTTCTATTGAAAAATATACAAATTTAGCCTTCTGTCAAAATAATTTTTAAAAATATGCTGGGTTGCTACCGCTCGCCACGAAAAAATCGACACCTGGATGGGGATAAACGTCTTAAAACAGTAGGCTGAATGGGGCCGAATGGATACAACCCAGAGAGAGAGGGAGAAAGAGAGAAGCTTATAAATGGCTGGAGGACCTTCTTAAACTGAATAAAATGGTCGACAAATAACGAGAGTCAAGCTAAAAGGAAGTCACCGGTACTGAAAGGGGTCAATATAGCATAGCAATTTAAGGGGGGTCACCTGCTTGTTTTTCCCTTTCTCTCATTTTCTCTCTTTCTCTGGCTTATATCCATTCGGCCCCATTCAGCCAACTGTTTTAAGACGTTTATCCCCATCCAGGTGTCGATTTCTTCCTGGCGAGCGATAGCGAGCCAGCATTGTATGGAGCAATCCGGCTTCGTCGGAGAAATTTTTCTATCGAAAAATGTACAAATTTAGCTTGCTGTCAAAACTAAAATTTATATATGCTGGCTCGCTACCACTCGCCAGGAAAATATTGACACCTGGGTGGGGGTAAACGTCTTAAAACAGTTGGCTGAATGGGGCCAAATGGATACAAGCCAAAGAGAGAGGGAGAGAAAGAGAACAAAAAGCGAGGTGGGCTCCCTTAAGTCACTATCAATATACCCAATGATGTTATATATATTGTTCATACTCTTTTTTTTATAGCTTCGATTTTACCAGTGCACACGAGTTTGATCGGGTACAGTCACGCTAATAAGTGATGTTTCGGCACCAAGTATGTTTTGATCAATAATTGGTATCAGCAATATCTAAGCTTCATTTCTTCATATTAAGTGAAATATACAAATATGTTTCTACACTTACCCACCCTATTCAACATCTGACAGACATAAATACAGCACAGAGAAAGCCAAACGTAATGACAGCTATAGTCTATTCTCTGTAAGTAGGAGAGAAATCATGACCTCTAACCTCTGTAACTCCAAAACGACTGGAGTAATCGACCTAATATGTCTACCATTTGGGAAGAGTCAGTCAAGGAATATATGTGGAAATTTACAGCCAATTTGTTCTAGCCCTTTTCGAGTTACATAGGTTAGAGGTCATGATTTATCGCCTACTTACAGCGAATAGACTATAGTATCGGAGTCTTGATGGTGGTGTTAATAAGTCATGCCCTGGCAGTCATTATGTTTGGCTCGCTCTGTGCTGTATTAATGTCTGTCAGATGTTGGATAGGGTGGTGTAGGAACATGTTTGTATATCTCACTCGAAACGAATAAATCAAGTTTTAGACATTGCTTATACCAATTATATAATTATTGATTAAAACATATACTTGGTGCCAAGACATCACTTGTTAGCGCGACTGTACAATCGCGCTAATAAGTGATGTCTCGGCACCAAGTATGTTTTTACTAATAATTGGTATAAGCAATATCTAAGCTTCATTTCTTCATATCGAGTGAAATGTACAAACATGTTCCTACACTTACATTAAGCTACACTATTCAACATCTGACAATAATACAGCACAGAGCGAGCTGTACGTGTGATCATATTATTGAGGCCACTCTCTCTTACTTCAGGATCTCTAATTTATCCTCGCGATTATTTAAATATGTTCTGAGAATCTACTATTAACCCCTTCTATACCTGCGACGTCTTTTATCTTTATTTTGGACACTATTAGACGATTTGATTCCGTTTAAAATGGGCCTCCATCAATTAACAGGCTGTGAACTATCTCGCTTAACCCTTTTTACTACGACAGATCCTTCTTAACTGCACCAAATCGTCTAAATATAGCTAGCATATAACTAAAAGACATCGCCGGTATAGATTTAACTTTGATCAAACATGTGTCAATACAATCTGTAAATTAATGGGTCTCCTCTTAATACTATCCTCTATCCAATACGGCGTAATAAATGTATACAATAAATACAATACAATAAGTTTTTCCTGGCGAGCGATAGCGAGCTTGTAATCGAGGGAGATTTTCAATCGAAATTGTACACACACAATATCTTGAAGGTGTGTCTCCGCCGGGGGGGGGGGGGGGGGGGGGGGGGGGGGGCGGGTATTTAAGCTTGATGGAGGGCCAGGGAAGAATAAACATAAAAAAACATACCAGATACATAAAGGAACAAATATATACGCTCATTCCCGCTTAAGGGACCCCACCTCGCTTTATTTCTCTTTCTCTCCCTCTCTCTTTGGCTTGTATCCATTCGGCCCCATTCAGCCTACTGTTTTAAGACGTTTACCCCCATCCAGGTGTCAATATTTTCCTGGCAAGCGATAGCGAGCCAACATATATATGTTTTTGTTTTGATAGCAAGCTAAATTTGTAAATTTTTCGATAGAAAAATGTCTCCGGCGAAGCCGTATTTCTCCATACAATGCTGGCTCGCTATCGCTCGCCTGGAAGACAATCTAAAATACATTGCTGGATAATTTGTGTCCTAGAGGTAGAACACAAGCTACAGAAAGTCGTCTAGTGGTAACCAAAATAATATGACAATTACTTAATTATGCTGAAGGAGTTAAGGGAGCCTACTTCACTTTTTTCTCTTTCTCTCTCTCTCTTTGTCTTGTATCCATTCGGCCCCATTCAGCCTACTATTTTAAGACGTTTACCCCCATCCAGGTGTCAATATTTTCCTGGCGAGCGGTAGCGAGCCAGCATATATATATTTTTATTCTGACAGAAAGCGAAATTTGTACATTTTTTTTATGGAAAAATTTCTCCGGCGAAGCCGGATTTCTCCATACAATGCTGGGTTCGCTATCACTCGCCAGGAAGAAATCGACAATTGGATGTGGATAAACGTATTAAAACATTTGGCTGAATGAGGCCGAATGGATACAAGCCAGGGAAAAAGAGAAAAGGAGAGAAAGATAAAACAAACAAAAAACGGTGACCCCCCTTAAGCAAACAGCTGTGCCTACAATCTAGTTATGGGTTTGGATATCTCAATAAATGGTGGACTATCCTTGACTAGCGAAATAGTTATGGGTTTGGATATCTCAATAAATGGTGGACTATCCTTGACTAGCGAAATAGTTATGGGGTTGGATTTTTTTTTTTTTTTTTTTTTTCTATTAATCAATGTATTTATATATATTTTTATTTTCGTCGCTAGACCTCCCTCAAACTTAGAAAAACACCCCCTAGATCCCCCTCAAGACAAATGTGTACATTTTACGGTAGAGAAATGCCGGTTCGTCCTAAATTACAGGCTCCTTCCTTATCTCCTGCCAGAACACAATCGACACCTAAATGGCAAGATAGGTCTAAAATTTACCGAAATAGGGCGAAAGTTCTTAAAATCGTCAAACAAATGGGCCGAACATCTTCAAATCTCAAAGGCAATGGAGCTAAACACGAGGGAGAAAGGGGACCAGAAAAACGACCCTCCCCCTTAATTTTTTTTTTTTTTTTAAAGACCTCCGTCTACGTATTGTGAAAAACCTGTTATCCTCCGGCAAATTGTGGGGTTGAGTGAGTGAAGGGGGGGACAGTGAATGAAGGAGGATGCATGTTTTTCATAATACGTGTTGCTAGCCCCAAACGCGCGAGCAACTGTGGCTTTCAACCATCCGACACATCCCCTTTTATTAATGTGCATCACACATGTTACATACAAATAAAGTTTATGTTTTGTTTTACCCTACTGTGGAAAGACTACGGATACACCACTCCTGCCAGGGCCTCACGCAGTGGCATGACCCAGTCCTGTCGAACTGAGCTCATGACGCTGGTGGCATATTGCCCCGGAGGATAGCCATCCCTAGTCTTTGCTTGAGCCAGAGGGTTTCCCGGGGTTCTCCTGAAACTTCTCTGATTTTACGGCCTATTTCATTCACCATCTTAAGGGTGGTAGGGCCGAAGACTCCTGAAGTTTCGAATGCCAGGGGCTCGAACTGATGAATTCTGGCGATGGCTTGATATTTTTCTCGCTTTTTATTTTCTGCTATCCGGGCGGCTTCACCTGCTTCGTCGGCGTTTCTGGCGGCGTTGGTTGTGGAGAAAGTGTCAACACATGTGGCATCCCACACGAGGCACCGGCCATTCTTGTAAGGGTAAGTGGTCATCCCATCTGGCCGTTTGCCGTCTTCTCTGTGAAGTCCATGTGGTTCGAGGATTGATGCACAGTTAGCACTCTGCAGGGCCCGTTTTTAATGAACATCATTTAGTGCAGAGTGTCTTGGCAGGCGGCGTGCGTTGTAATTACATGACAAGGCATGGTGACCTTGAGCATCCATCCTCCCATCACACTTGCAAGTGTGTGGGTGACAAACTGCCGCACCCACTCTGAGCGCGATGGCGACCCCTTAATTAGCTTGCCTTTACATATGCGTGTGTGGTTGCGCAAAGTAAATATATATATATATATATAAATGTGTAATGATAAATGGGGATAAATATATGCCACCTGTGTGTATGTGTGGTAAGCTTCATATGTATATACACACGTCTTTCTCTCTCTCTCTCACTCACTCCCAGGATATATGACAAATTAACTCTCCACATGAAAGCAAGCATTACCAAACTTTCCGGACAAACACACACATACACATACACACACACACACACACACGCACATACATTATAGATAGATAGATAGATAGATAGACAGTTATTGACCACAGCTTATATTTTTACATTAGTTTATAATACAAACACTTTACAAAGTTCGAATATCAAACATTTAAAATGTTGAATTACAACTGTAGTCCAACATAAGATTAATATCGTTATTTATCTATAACATCAAATCAATAGAGGTAAACATTTTCATATTATTACATACACATCACACACACACACACACAGACACATACACACACACACACACAGACACATGCAAACAACCACACACACACACACAACACAAGCACACAACACACACCCAGACAAAAAAAAAAAAAAAAAATACACGCACACCAATGTTTCCCACTATAAACTTGGAATCACACGAACGATTTTCCGTCAATTCTCTACCAGCAATATTTTCCATAATATTTTTGTATTTATATTATAATCAATATTGATATCGATCTTCCTCCTTGAAATTGGTATGTAAAACAACCATATTAGTACAAGATATGTGATATAGGACCAGTATCTTGTGGTATTGATATGAATATCCAAAGTTCAGGACTTCGATGTTTCCATAATATTTTGTGTATTTAAAATATAATTAATATTGATATCGATCTTCCTCATAGAAATTGGTATGTGACACGGACATTTCGAAAATGTACTGTTAGTAACAATATCATGAAAATATGAAAATTACCGAAATTTTGAATATCGAATATCGAACTAACTTCAGGTTGCTTACGAAAGCACCCCCATCACGATCAATGCGGTTCACACAAGCAGGAAGAGAGAGAGTGTGTGTGTGTGTGTGAGAGAGAGAGAGAGTGACAGTGTGATTGATTGCGTGTGAGAATGAGTGTGGGTGTGTTTTGGGAGTTAAGTGAGTTGCGAGATGCATGTGTAGGAGAAACTGGAAAAGAGAGAGAGAGAACAAAAAGAGAGAGAGAGAGAGAGAGAGACCAGTGATAACAAGTGTGGGCAAGGCGTATAATTTATGATGATGTATGGGACCACATTATCATCTCTCGCGTATCCTGTATAAAGGAGGGGAAATGGTGAGTGATAAGGTGATGATACATTGACCACACAGACCTTACGATTCAAACGAGGTGATCAGGACGTAATTGTAGTAGAGGTAACAAAACCCAATAAAGGAAAT
>CM064523.1:14188980-14288980 GCA_032716605.1 Paralithodes platypus
AGATTATTATGGACACCTTAAATACCCCTTTCATACCCATCTTGTTTGAGAGTGGTACGATGTTATGCCAGTTTTAGGGGGGATGGTTCGTTTTGTTTTTTGGGCCCCCCTTCTCCCCTCATGCTTTTCACCACATTAGGTTTTGAGATTTTAAGAAATGTTTAACCCCATTAGTTTGGCGGAATTTATGACTCGTTCACCCATTCCTTTGACCCAATATTTATAGAAGCTTGTATGCATAGTTTAGGTTTTGGTCAACTTTTTCATGGCTGAGCGAACGCGGAGCCTGAATATTTAAGAGCAATCGGCTTTCGGTCTCGTGGCCATATTTCTATCCAAAAAATTGAACAAATTCTATCTTGAAAGGGGGTCTAGGGGGTTGTAATGTTAAGCTGATCGGACGGTCTAGGGAACAAACACAAAAATCCTTAAATCCTAGTGCGTAGATGATAAGCTAAAGGGGACAATCGGGTCTAAGGGTAACCAGAGTATACAAGGAGGGTTAGTGAAACGAGGTTTCTGGAATAATCTACCGTTATTAAAGGTTGTACACAAAGGAAAAGCAAGGAAACAACATAGATATTGACACCCATACGAGGCACTACTTGTAAAAAGCAGTGGTAGCGAACCCACAGTTAAGGAGGGTTGCGGTCACCTTCTTTTTCTCGCATTTTCTCTCTTTCTCTGGATTGGATCCATTCAGCATACTGTTTTAAGATGTTTATCAACATAAGGTGTCGATTTCGTCCTGGCGTGCAGCGGATAGCAAGCCAGCATTGTATGGAGAAATCCGGCTTCACCGGAGACATTTTTCTATTGAAACATACAAATTTAGCCTTCTGTCAAAATAATTTTTAAAAATATGCTGGGTTGCTACCGCTCGCCACGAAAAAATCGACACCTGGATGGGGATAAACGTCTTAAAACAGTAGGCTGAATGGGGCCGAATGGATACAACCCAGAGAGAGAGGGAGAAAGAGAGAAGCTTATAAATGGCTGGAGGGCCTTCTTAAACTGAATAAAATGGTGGACAAATAACGAGAGTCAAGCTAAAAGGAAGTCACCGGTACTGAAAGGGGTCAATATAGCATAGCAATTTAAGGGGGTCACCTGCTTGTTTTCACCTTTCTCTCATTTTCTCTCTTTCTCTGGCTTATATCCATTCGGCCCCATTCAGCCAACTGTTTTAAGACGTTTATCCCCATCCAGGTGTCGGTTTCTTCCTGGCGAGCGATAGCGAGCCAGCATTGTATGGAGCAATCCGGCTTCGTCGGAGAAATTTTTCTATCGAAAAATGTACAAATTTAGCTTGCTGTCAAAACTAAAATTTATATATGCTGGCTCGCTACCACTCGCCAGGAAAATATTGACACCTGGTTGGGGTAAACGTCTTAAAACAGTTGGCTGAATGGGGCCAAATGGATACAAGCCAAAGAGAGAGGGAGAGAAAGAGAACAACAAGCGAGGTGGGCTCCCTTAAGTCACTATCAATATACCCAATGATGTTATATTTATTTCTCATACTCTTTTTTTTATAGCTTCGATTTTACCAGTGCACACGAGTTTGATCGGGTACAGTCACGCTAATAAGTGATGTTTCGGCACCAAGTATGTTTTGATCAATAATTGGTATCAGCAATATCTAAGCTTCATTTCTTCATATTAAGTGAAATATACAAATATGTTTCTACACTTACCCACCCTATTCAACATCTGACAGACATAAATACAGCACAGCGAAAGCCAAACGTAATGACAGCTATAGTCTATTCTCTGTAAGTAGGAGAGAAATCATGACCTCTAACCTCTGTAACTCCAAAACGACTGGAGTAATCGACCTAATATGTCTACCATTTGGGAAGAGTCAGTCAAGGAATATATGTGGAAATTTACAGCCAATTTGTTCTAGCCCTTTTCGAGTTACATAGGTTAGAGGTCATGATTTATCGCCTACTTACAGCGAATAGACTATAGTATCGGAGTCTTGATGGTGGTGTTAATAAGTCATGCCCTGGCAGTCATTATGTTTGGCTCGCTCTGTGCTGTATTAATGTCTGTCAGATGTTGGATAGGGTGGTGTAGGAAACATGTTTGTATATCTCACTCGAAAACGAATAAATCAAGTTTTAGACATTGCTTATACCAATTATTATAATTATTGATTAAAAACATAGACTTGGTGCCAAGACATCACTTGTTAGCGCGACTGTACAATCGCGCTAATAAGTGATGTCTCGGCACCAAGTATGTTTTTACTAATAATTGGTATAAGCAATATCTAAGCTTCATTTCTTCATATCGAGTGAAATGTACAAACATGTTCCTACACTTACATTAAGCTACACTATTCAACATCTGACAATAATACAGCACAGAGCGAGCTGTACGTGTGATCATATTATTGAGGCCACTCTCTCTTACTTCAGGATCTCTAATTTATCCTCGCGATTATTTAAATATGTTCTGAGAATCTACTATAACCAATTCTATACCTGCGACGTCTTTTATCTTTATTTTGGACACTATTAGACGATTTGATTCCGTTTAAAATGGGCCTCCATCAATTAACAGGCTGTGAACTATCTCGCTTAACCCTTTTTACTACGACAGATCCTTCTTAACTGCACCAAATCGTCTAAATATAGCTAGCATATAACTAAAAGACATCGCCGGTATAGATTTAACTTTGATCAAACATGTGTCAATACAATCTGTAAATTAATGGGTCTCCTCTTAATACAATCTCTAAATATATACCATACGGCGTAATACAATGTATACAATAAAATACAATACAATACAGTTTTCCTGGCGAGCGATAGCGAGCTTGTAATCAGGGGAGATTTTTCAATCGAAAATTGTACAAACACAATATCTTGAAGGTGTGTCTCCGCCGGGGGGGGGGGGGGGGGGGGGGCGGGGGGGGGGCGGGTATTTAAGCTTGATGGAGGTCCAGGGAAGAAAATAAAACATGACAAAAAGATACATAAAGGAACAAATATATACGCTCATTCCCGCTTAAGGGACCCCACCTCGCTTTATTTCTCTTTCTCTCCCTCTCTCTTTGGCTTGTATCCATTCGGCCCCATTCAGCCTACTGTTTTAAGACGTTTACCCCCATCCAGGTGTCAATATTTTCCTGGCAAGCGATAGCGAGCCAACATATATATGTTTTTGTTTTGACAGTAAGCTAAATTTGTAAATTTTTCGATAGAAAAATGTCTCCGGCGAAGCCGTATTTCTCCATACAATGCTGGCTCGCTATCGCTCGCCTGGAAGACAATCTAAAATACATTGCTGGATAATTTGTGTCCTAGAGGTAGAACACAAGCTACAGAAAGTCGTCTAGTGGTAACCAAAATAATATGACAATTACTTAATTATGCTGAAGGAGTTAAGGGAGCCTACTTCACTTTTTTCTCTTTCTCTCTCTCTCTCTTTGTCTTGTATCCATTCGGCCCCATTCAGCCTACTATTTTAAGACGTTTACCCCCATCCAGGTGTCAATATTTTCCTGGCGAGCGGTAGCGAGCCAGCATATATATATTTTTATTCTGACAGAAAGCGAAATTTGTACATTTTTTTTATGGAAAAATTTCTCCGGCGAAGCCGGATTTCTCCATACAATGCTGGTTCGCTATCACTCGCCAGGAAGAAATCGACAATTGGATGTGGATAAACGTATTAAAACATTTGGCTGAATGAGGCCGAATGGATACAAGCCAGGGAAAAAGAGAAAAGGAGAGAAAGATAAAACAAACAAAAAACGGTGACCCCCCTTAAGCAAACAGCTGTGCCTACAATGTCTCAATAAATGGTGGACTATCCTTGACTAGTGAAATAGTTATGTCTCAATAAATGGTGGACTATCCTTGACTAGCGAAATAGTTATGTCTCAATAAATGGTGGACTATCCTTGACTAGCGAAATAGTTATGGGGTTGGATTTTTTTTTTTTTTTTTTTTTTTTCTATTAATCAATGTATTTATATATATTTTTATTTTCGTCGCTAGACCTCCCTCAAACTTAGAAAAACACCCCCTAGATCCCCCTCAAGACAAATGTGTACATTTTACGGTAGAGAAATGCCGGTTCGTCCTAAATTACAGGCTCCTTCCTTATCTCCTGCCAGAACACAATCGACACCTAAATGGCAAGATAGGTCTAAAATTTACCGAAATAGGGCGAAAGTTCTTAAAATCGTCAAACAAATGGGCCGAACATCTTCAAATCTCAAAGGCAATGGAGCTAAACACGAGGGAGAAAGGGGACCAGAAAAACGACCCTCCCCCTTAATTTTTTTTTTTTTAAAAGACCTCCGTCTACGTATTGTGAAAAACCTGTTATCCTCCGGCAAATTGTGGGGTTGAGTGAGTGAAGGGGGGGACAGTGAATGAAGGAGGATGCATGTTTTTCATAATACGTGTTGCTAGCCCCAAACGCGCGAGCAACTGTGGCTTTCAACCATCCGACACATCCCCTTTTATTAATGTGCATCACACATGTTACATACAAATAAAGTTTATGTTTTGTTTTACCCTACTGTGGAAAGACTACGGATACACCACTCCTGCCAGGGCCTCACGCAGTGGCATGACCCAGTCCTGTCGAACTGAGCTCATGACGCTGGTGGCATATTGCCCCGGAGGATAGCCATCCCTAGTCTTTGCTTGAGCCAGAGGGTTTCCCGGGGTTCTCCTGAAACTTCTCTGATTTTACGGCCTATTTCATTCACCATCTTAAGGGTGGTAGGGCCGAAGACTCCTGAAGTTTCGAATGCCAGGGGCTCGAACTGATGAATTCTGGCGATGGCTTGATATTTTTCTCGCTTTTATTTTCTGCTATCCGGGCGGCTTCACCTGCTTCGTCGGCGTTTCTGGCGGCGTTGGTTGTGGAGAAAGTGTCAACACATGTGGCATCCCACACGAGGCACCGGCCATTCTTGTAAGGGTAAGTGGTCATCCCATCTGGCCGTTTGCCGTCTTCTCTGTGAAGTCCATGTGGTTCGAGGATTGATGCACAGTTAGCACTCTGCAGGGCCCGTTTTATGACATCATTTAGTGCAGAGTGTCTTGGCAGGCGGCGTGCGTTGTAATTACATGACAAGGCATGGTGACCTTGAGCATCCATCCTCCCATCACACTTGCAAGTGTGTGGGTGACAAACTGCCGCACCCACTCTGAGCGCGATGGCGACCCCTTAATTAGCTTGCCTTTACATATGCGTGTGTGGTTGCGCAAAGTAAATATATATATATATATATAAATGTGTAATGATAAATGGGGATAAATATATGCCACCTGTGTGTATGTGTGGTAAGCTTCATATGTATATACACACGTCTTTCTCTCTCTCTCTCACACGCCAGGATATATGACAAATTAACTCTCCACATGAAAGCAAGCATTACCAAACTTTCCGGACAAACACACACATACACATACACACACACACACACACGCACATACATTATAGATAGATAGATAGATAGATAGACAGTTTATTGACCACAGCTTATATTTTTACATTAGTTTATAATACAAACACTTTACAAAGTTCGAATATCAAACATTTAAAATGTTGAATTACAACTGTAGTCCAACATAAGATTAATATCGTTATTTATCTATAACATCAAATCAATAGAGGTAAACATTTTCATATTATTACATACACATCACACACACAGAGACACATACACACACACACACACACATGCAAACAACCACACACACACACAACACAAGCACACAACACACACCCAGACAAAAAAAAAAACAAAAAACACACGCACACCAATGTTTCCCACTATAAACTTGGAATCACACGAACGATTTTCCGTCAATTCTCTACCAGCAATATTTTCCATAATATTTTTGTATTTATATTATAATCAATATTGATATCGATCTTCCTCCTTGAAATTGGTATGTAAAACAACCATATTAGTACAAGATATGTGATATAGGACCAGTATCTTGTGGTATTGATATGAATATCCAAAGTTCAGGACTTCGATGTTTCCATAATATTTTGTGTATTTAAAATATAATTAATATTGATATCGATCTTCCTCATAGAAATTGGTATGTGACACGGACATTTCGAAAATGTACTGTTAGTAACAATATCATGAAAATATGAAAATTACCGAAATTTTGAATATCGAATATCGAACTAACTTCAGGTTGCTTACGAAAGCACCCCCATCACGATCAATGCGGTTCACACAAGCAGGAAGAGAGAGAGTGTGTGTGTGTGTGTGAGAGAGAGAGAGAGTGACAGTGTGATTGAGTGCGTGTGAGAATGAGTGTGGGTGTTTTGGGAGTTAAGTGAGTTGCGAGATGCATGTGTAGGAGAAACTGGAAAAGAGAGAGAGAGAACAAAAAGAGAGAGAGAGAGAGAGAGACCAGTGATAACAAGTGTGGGCAAGGCGTATAATTTATGATGATGTATGGGACCACATTATCATCTCTCGCGTATCCTGTATAAAGGAGGGGAAATGGTGAGTGATAAGGTGATGATACATTGACCACACAGACCTTACGATTCAAACGAGGTGATCAGGACGTAATTGTAGTAGAGGTAACAAAACCCCAAATAAAGGAAATTAGAGACATGGATAGCACAAAAGTAGGCTTGCAAAGAGAGAGAGAGAGAGAGAGAGAGAGAGAGAGAGAGAGAGAGAGAGAGAGAGAGAGAGAGAGAGAGAGAGAGAGAGAGAGAGAGAGAAGAGGAGGTGGGAGGGGGGGGGGGGGGGGGGGAGGTCCAATAAATAAATAAATAAAACATAAAATAATATACCGCCCTGCACCAGATAGGGTTAAGGGGAGATGGGTCGCTTTTCTGGTCCCTCTTCTCCCTCATGTTTAGCCTCGTTATTTTTCAGATTGTATAACGTTCGGCCCTTTACTTTGGCGATTCTTTCACCCCATTTCTTTGTCAATATCAGGACCTTTCGTGCCATATAGGTGTCGATTAATTCCTGGCGAGCGAGAGCGAGCCTGTAAATTTAGGAGGGGTGTCTAGGGAATGTTGTTTTTAAGTTTGAATGAGGTTTAGGGAGGAAACTAGAAACATAATTAATATATGACAAAATCAATCAAACAAATGGATTCCTACGAGCAGTTGACTATCAAGGTACTATGGAGACCAGACTCAGATCCACATTATCGGGTACAACTGTTCAATACACCGACTTATGACCCTATTTGGTGCGGGGCGGGTCTTTTGGAACCAGCCATATTTCATTCCGATAGTTTTACAAGTTTTAAGAAATTTCACCTCGTTAGCTTGGCGATTATATTAAGCTTCACCCCTTTCACAGATTTACAGATGTTTGCCCCATTAGCCTGGCGATATCAAGACCGTGCGCCCCGGGCATTCATTGTCAGTTATATGACTTTGTGCCATTTAGGTGTCGAGTTTTCCCTGGTGAGCGATAGCGAGCCTGCAACTTAGGAGGAACCGCCATTTTCTCGGGACATTTTTCTGCCGAAAAATGTACACATTTATATACAAAAAACTTGGGGGGGGGGGGGGCGGGGTTTATAAGCTTAAATTAAATTATAAGAGACATACACCTCCCCTTAAGGGGGGTGACCTGCTTTTTGTTATTTCTGTCCTTTTCTCTTTCTCTGGCTTGCATCCATTCGGCCCCATTCAACCAACTATTTTACGACGTTTATCCCCATCTAGGTGTCGATTTCTTCCTGGCGAGCGATAGCGAGCCAGCATTATATGAAGAAATCCGGCTCGCCGGAGAAATGTACAAATTTAGCCTGCTGTCAAACAAAAATAAAAAATATGCTGGCTCGCTACCGCTCACCAGTAAAAAATTGACACCTGGATGGGGATAAACGTCCGAAAAACAGTAGGCTGAATGGGGCCAAATGGATACAAGCCAGAGAAAGATAGAAAAGGACAGAAAAAAACCAGGTCACCTCCCCTTAAAGTAACTGGCAGCAACAATTGAAGTACAGTAACTGGTAAGAAAGTATATTATTAACAGGAGTAACAATAAAAAGCAGCTGATAATATTCCAAAATATTAGCGGGAGCCCTAACAATTATAGTAACTGTCAATATTAACCCTTTCAAGCTCCAATACGCATTTCTGTTTTGTTTTCTGGTAATTATTAGACGATTTTATTCAGATTAGGAAGGGTATATGGAAGTCAGAGGGTTGATTGAGAGAGTCTTTACCCTTCAAATACCCACAGATCCTTCCTAAGCTGCATAAAATCGTCTAATGATAGCCAAAATAAACTATAACATTAACTGAAAGTAAGCTTTAATTCAAGTAACTGGTAACAAATATTATATCTACTGGTAGTAACAAATATTATATCTACTGGTAGTAACAAATATTATATCTACTGGTAGTAACAAATATTATATCTACTGGTAATCAATTATTATATCTACTGGTCAGTAACAAATATTATATCTACTGGTAGTAACAAATATTATATCTACTGGTAATCAATTATTATATCTACTGGTAGTAACAAATATTATATCTACTGGTAGTAACAAATATTATATCTACTGGTAATCAATTATTATATCTACTGGTAGTAACAAATATTATATCTACTGGTAATCAAATATTATATCTACTGGTAGTAACAAATATTATATCTACTGGTAGTAACAAATATTATATCTACTGGTAGTAACAATTAAATTGAGGGCTGGTTCTTTCCAGAGTGAGGTTTGGCATTCTCTCTCTCTCTCTCTCTCTCTATATATATATATATATATATATATAACTGAATACTGGTTCCTCCTAAATTACAGTATAGGCTTGCTCTCGTTCGCCAGTAAAAATTACAACGCCTAAATGGTACGAAATGTCTTCAAATTTGTAAAGAAATGGGCTGATATGTCTTAAAATCGCCAAAATCTTTACTGAGGTATAAAAATATCAACACTGATGGGACGAAACATGAAGTAGATGGGGGTCCAGAAAACATGAAGTAGATGGGGGTCCAGAAAACATGAAGTAGATGGGGGTCCAGAAAACATGAAGTAGATGGGGGTCCAGAAAAACCAAACCCCTGATAACACTGGTCTATCCTCGTCTATATAAAGCCGAAATTCCCAGTCCGGTAACATAAATTTGGCTCTCTTTCACTATTTCAACTTGGAGAGAGAGAGAGGGGGGGGGGGGGGGGAGGGGAGAAGAGGGGCACTTGTTGCAGGCAGCATTGGCTTTTGTCTCCTTCATACACACATAAAATACTATAATATCATCGCTCGTGGAAGTCGCTCACAAGTAAAAAATATAAATTATATTGCATATATACGGGTTAAAGAGTATGTTATCACACATGCACATACACACACACACACACGCATACACACAAACACACACATACATTATATATATATATACCGGTATATATATATATATATATATATATATATATATATATATATATATATATATATATACTGTATAATATATACTGTATATAACATATATATATATAACATATATATATATATATATATATATATATATATTATATATATATATATTATATATATATATTTTTTTTTTTTTTTTTTTTTTTCTATATTCCAACTTACTTCCTCTCGGGCATAGGCTGAGAGCCTTAACATTCACCGCTTTACAATGAACAGTGAAGCCCGTGAGGTCTTGTTTCAGTCTAGGGAGTGAGACATGTGAAGCATGTAGAGTACAACGAGCACCTGCCATCTTGCCTTCACATGAGGCACGGTGCTCACTCATGGCCCGAAACGACCCCATCTCTGAAGCCACCTCGTTCCCGTGCTTCACTGTCTCATCCCCTACACTCGGACTCTCACACTTACACACACACAACGCCACCTGTTAAGCAGATAACTCACCAGGCATTGCACCCCTATAGCATATTTTGAATATGGGAATATTCATACAGTACTATTTAATCAGGGAACAATGAGGGTATTTTATTGACGTTTCGGTGGGCTTGTGGTAATGCACTGATACTAGGTACAGCACAAATTCCATCCCAATAATATCTTCCCATTGATACATCGGGATTTGAACCCGGGACCTTTGGATTACCAGGCCAGTGGCACGCACACACACTAGCATATAAACGTACAGGCAAATATACTCTCTAAGTCATATACACACACACATACACAGTTACACACACATATATACACACACACACACACACGCACACACACTGGCATATAAACGTACAGGCATATACTCTCTCTAAATCATACACACACACACATATATATACACACACACACACACACACACACACACACACACACACACACACAAACACACGCGCGCACACTGGCATATAAACGAACAAGTATATACGATCTCTAAATCGCACAGACACACACACACACACATACACCAACATTGCACCTGACCGCTTAGTCTCCTTGTCGCCGTCACTGTGGTTACATCTGTGGATAAGGACGCGTTCTAGCGGTGCATTTTGGCTATCATTAGACGATTTCAACCCTTTGATTTTTTTTTTCTATGTGATTGAGGGAGGCAAAAGACATAACTGCCTATAGCGAGTGCCTCCCCCATAGTTGAAAGAGTGACAGGGCCAAAATCAAGGGATGTTCGAGCCAAAATGCCTGGACACACGGAGTTTGAAGCAATTTAAGTCATAGGAAGCGGGAAAGACTGATTCTGGGAGAGAGTTCCAGAGCTCAGCTGTTGAGTAGAAGAAAGTTTGAGAGTAACGTTTCACTCTTGGGTTGGAGAGTTGCACAGAGTAGGGGTGGGATTGAGTTGCAAGACGGGTACCACGTGCCCTACGTAAAGGAGGTGGTATGCACTGGGATAGCTCTGAGGAACACTGATTATTATAGTAGCGATAGAATAGCGAGAGAGATGCAACATTGCGGCGGAGAGAGAGAGAGATTGCAGAGAGTTGGTGAGTGGACGGGAGTTAATGATACGAAAGGCCTTCCTTTCAACCTTGTCTAGGAGAGTGGTGTGAGAGGAACCTCCCCACACATGTGAACAATACTCAATACAAGGGCGCACTATGCCCCTGTACAGAGCAAGAAGGTGTGCAGGGGAAAAGAACCCCCTAAGGCGGTTGAGCACACCCAGCTTCTGGGAGGCTGCCTTAGCAAGACTGGTAATATGGTCCTTCCAAATGAGAGCAGAATAAAAAGAGACACCAAGAATATTGAGAGAAGATGAAGGGTTGATTTTTGTATTGTTGAAGAATAAGGGATAGTCCGCTGGGAGATCCTGACGGGTAGATAGATGGAGAAATTGGGTTTTGGAAGCATTAAAGTTAACAAGGTTTTCTCTGCCCCAATTGGAAATAGTATTTATATCAGAATTTAAGAGTTCTATGGCTTCATTACGTTTGTCGTTGAGGGATTGCTGGCTGGGGCGTTCTGAAAAAGTAATGGAGTAGTGTAAGGTTGAGTCGTCTGCGTATGAATGGATGGGAATTAAGGTACAGTTAAGGAGATCATTTATAAAAATTAGAAAGAGAATAGGAGATAGGACAGAACCCTGAGGAACACCGGAGTTTATAGGGTGAGGAAGTGAACAATGGCCGTCCACAACCGCGGCTATGGAACGGCCGGAAAGGAAATTAGAGACAAAGGCACAGATGGAGGGATAGAAACCGAAGGAGGGTAGTTTAGAAATTAAAGATTTATGCCAGACTCTATCGAAGGCTTTCGATATGTCTAGTGCAATAGAAAAAGTCTCACCGAAGTCCCGAAAGGAGGATGACCAAGAGTTAGTAAGATATGAAAGAAGATCACCAGTAGAGCGACCCTTAAGGAAGCCATACTGGCGATCTGAGAGCAGATTATAAGAGAAATGCTTAAGAAATTTGGAAGCAAGAATAGTTTCAAAAACTTTAGAAAGACAAGAAATGAGAGCAATTGGACGATAGTTGGAGGGTTGAGAGCGGTCACACTTCTTTGGGACAGGTTGAATGTGAGCAAACTTCCAGCATGAAGGGAAGACGTTAGAGGATAGACAGAGACGAAAGAGTTTGCCTAGGCAGGGAGTCAGCACGGAAGCACAGTTTTTGAGAACAACAGGAGGAACACTGTCCGGACCGTACGCTTTATTAGTGTTAAGCCCAGAGAGGGTAGAAAGTACATCTTTAGAAGAGATTAGGATATTAGGCATAAGTAAGAGAGAGGAGGGTGGAGAGGGAGGAATAGCACCGGAATCATCCAAGGTGGAGTTTCTAGCAAAAGTTTGAGTGAAGAGTTTTGCTTTGTCGGAGGAAGAAGTGATGGTTGTGCCATCAGAGTGGGAAAGGGGAGGGAAAGACGAGGAAGAGAAATTGTTGGAGAGGTTTTTGGCTAGATGCCAGAAAGCTTGGGAAGAGCTAGAGTTGGATAGTTCAGTGCATTTATTATTGATGAAAGAGTGTTTGGCAAGTCGAAGAACAGATTTGGCTTGATTCCGGGCAGAAACATATGAAGAATGAGAGTCTTGAGTTTTAAGGCATCGGTACCGTTTGAATGCTTCCTCCTTATTGCGGACAGCAGTAGAACAGGCGTGAGTAAACCAAGATTTTTTAGCATTAGTCTGAGAGAAAGAGAATGGAATATATGCTTCCATGCCCGATAGGATTACCTCAGTAATGCGTTCAGCACTCTCCGAGGGTCCTCGGCCACGGAAGCAGAAATCATTCCATGGGAAATCAAAGAAATACTGCCGAAGAGCCTCCCAGTCGGCAGCGCCAAAGTGCCACAAGCGCCGCCGGCTAGGAGGATCGGGTGGCCGTACTGGAGAGATAGGACAGGTGACAGAGATAAGTTTATGGTCGGAGGAGCCCAAAGGAGAGAAAAGATCGACAGTATAAGAAGAAGGGTTAGAAGTTAGAAACAGGTCAAGAATGTTGGGCCGATCTCCGATGCGATCCGGGATACGGGTGGGTTGCTGAACTAACTGCTCTAGGTCATTTAGGATAGAAAAGACGTAGGGTTGTTCACCAGGTGGATCAGTAGTGTGAGAGTACCAGCGAAGTGTTTCATATTTTGTTTTAGCTTCATTTAGACGATATTAGGTAACTTAGGAAGGATCTGTGATAGTCAAAAGGGATGGTTTGAGATAGCTTTAAGCTTTATTATTGCTACAGGTATTTCCTAAGCTGAATAAAATTGTCTAATAGTTGACAGAATGTGATTAAAAGGAAGTCCCTGGTACTGAACGGGTTAAGCAGTTTAGGAATTACCTGTAGGCATCTAAGGGGTCAAAGCCAACTCAATTAGGCCTCTTGGTCCCACAGATCCTTCCTAAGTTGAATACAATCGTCTTTTAATAATCAGAATAAACTGTCAAAATGTTTCATCATTCTCATAGGGGTTGAACAAGGGTATAGAAGATCATTGGCTATATTTATAGTGATTTATTATTATATTAGCATTATTAGTATTATTAAGGGGGGGGTCACCTTCTTTTTGTCTTTCCTTTTCTCTCTGTCTCTGGTTTGTATCCATTCGGCCCCATTCAGCCTACTGTTTTAAGACGTTTATCCCCATCCAGGTGTCAATTTATTCCTGGCGAGCGATAGCGAGCCAGCATTGTATGGAGAAATCAGGCTTCGCCGGAGACATTTTTCTATCGAAAAATATACAAATTTAGCTTGCTGTCAAAACAACAATATATATATGCTGGCTCGCTACCGCTCGCCAGGAAAATATTGACACCTGGATGGCGGTAAACGTCATAAAACAGTCGGCTGAATGTGGCCGAATGGATACAAGCCAAAGAGAAAGGGAGAGAAAGAGAAAAAAGCGAGGTGGTCCCCCTTAACCAGTGTTATATATTGTGCCGCCTATATTACCTTCAAACTAAATCTTCCCACATCCCTAGAACCCCTTCAACCAAAATTTTACGTTTATCGGTACATTAGTGGGTGTATTTCTATCAATGAATCTGAAGAATGATAGCCCACGGATTATGAAAACTCCTGTTATAAAATGGTTCGTCACGTGTCTAACAATCAGGTGAGAAAACTATAATCTGTTTCTTTTCAACTGACGTAAATTACAAAGTTCCCATCAAGATTTCTCAGCTATTTTGAAGATTTTGTAGTGAAATATGGAGTTAATTATAACAACTTTGGTCTTGGGGGCGGGTGCCCAACCCTGAAAAGGGTTGAAATAGGGGAGCTATCCCCCCGCCAAAGGCAGCTTTCTAGGGCCTTTCCTAGCTGATGCTGAGAGGATTGGGTTCTAGTCATGTGGTGATGGGCTGGTCTATCAGAGTGAGAACTGAGCGATCTCTGCCATACCCATAGCTTACTCTGACTGTTCCTTTTACTTATATATTTTCTAGATCTCAAGTGACGGCGTCTCTTGCGTGGATTGACCTCCTAATCTACCAAGATTGGAAGCCAAAGCGTCACATCTTTCCTTTGCCCCTCAACTTTCTCTTCATAATTGCTGAGGGGCACAGGGCCCTGGGTGGGGCTTTAGTTTCCCGGGCGTTTCCGCACCCTCCTCAGCTCCCCGCCATGGAGTGGCTTCGGTCACCCAGGCTTTATTGTGGTCGGCAGGGAGGGTTCTGTGGGGGCGCTCGATTATGGCCTTGGCCTTGCTCGGGGCCTTGGGGCTGTTCGGCCAGGCAGCTTGGGGAAAAACAACAGCAACAACAACTTTGGTCTTGGTGTTCAATGTAATGGAGGTAGCCGTTTAGGAGGAGTAGTGCGTCAAAGGTACCGAAGATGACAAAGCGCAACGTAACGAGCTACTTAGTGTGGTTGAAATCCGGCAGGTTCACTTTGGCTCTACAAACGACTTTTGTCTTAATGTTCAATGTAATGGAGGCAGCTGTTTAGGATGAATAGTTTGTCAAGGGGCTCGGAGACGAAAAAATAAAGAAAAACATAAAAAAAACAAGTGTTCAATTCAGCAAAGTACACAGCGAGATCGGTAGTGTTGTATATATATTAAAAAAAAAAAAAAAAAAAAAATCATCCAGCACTATTTTCCCTACTAATAGTACATAATAAATCCTGTTAAATATATTAGCTAAGTATACATCTATTATATCCAGCTTTTTCATATGCTATTTTGTCTACTTGTTGTACACACATGAATTATATATTGTTTAGCTAAGTACATATCTATTTCTTCCAGCTTTTGCAAGTACTCTTTTATCTACTAATTGTACACACACGTATCCCATAAAACATACACCCGTCCTGGCTGCCGGTGGTTCGAGTCTGGCTGAGAGTATGAACACATTTAGTAGTTCACGTGTATTTGTGAGATATACTTGACATGAAAATAAACAGGATATAATTGTAAAAAAAAAAAATCTTCTCGCATACATATAATTTAACCCATTCAGCACCATGACGCCATTTTAACTACAATACTGGCTAAACACAGACGATTTTATGCAGTTTAAGAAGGGCCTATGTCATTAAGAGGGTTTATTAATTCTATTTCTTACAGCTTCCTCCTGTACTTGCTGTCCCATGTACGTACATATATTTCTTCCAACTTTTCATAAACTATTCTGTCTACTAATTGTACACATTTTCATTATTATTTTTTCTTGCTAAGTACACATCTATTTCTTCCAGCTTCCTCCTTTACTTCCTGCCCAATGTACACACCCCTGTACGAAATGCCCTGTTTACTGTATGGAGGGAAGCCGGGGATGGACCGTACACTGAGGGAGGAGGTGGTGGTGGTGATGGTGGTAGACTCTGGGCTACAATGTCAGGTAGGCCAACGGAAAGGAAGGGTTTAGGGGCAAGGGCTTTTTTTTTGTCGATATATTTATATATTAATTTATTTTTGAGTCTCCTCGCTAGACCTCTATCGAGCTTAGAAATACACCTCTAGAACCCCCTTTAAGATAAATGTGTAAATTTCCCGGCCGAAGGCCGATTCTTTCTAAAAATTTATGGCTCGCTCTCGCTCGCCAAAAAAAAAAACGACACCAAAATGGCACGAAAGGTGTTACATTGAAATGAGGCGAAAGATCTCAAAATCGACACATAAATGGCACGAAAAGTGTTACATTGAATGAGGCGAAAGATCTCAAAATCGCCAAACAAACCGAACAAACTTCATAAAATTTCAAAACTAATATGCTAAACATGAGGGGTCTAGAAAAAGTGACTACCTCCCCCCTGTACACAGAGCCCTGTGTACTGTACGGAGGGAAGCTGTGGAGGGACCGTACACAGAGGGAGAGGGAGGTAGTACTAGTGGAAGAGGTGCTGGTGGTGGTGGTGGTTGGAGGACTCAGGGGCTACAATGTCAGGTAGGCCACGGGAAAGGAAGGGTTAACGGGGTAGTGCTTGGTTTTTAGTCTATATATTTATTTGATAATATATTTTTGAGTTTCCTCGCTATACCTCGCTATCGCTCGCCAGGAAAAAATCGACACCTAAATGGCACGAAAGGTCTTAACTTGACCAAGAAATGAGGCGAAACATCTCAAAATCGCCAAACTAACGGAACTTACGTCTAAAAATCTCAAAACATGAGAAAAACATCTAGAAAAACGACTACCTCCCCCCTGTACAAAGAGCCCTATGTACTGTACTGGGGGGGGGGGGGTGCTGTGGAGGGACCGTACACAAAAGAAGGGGGAGGTGCTAGTGGAAGAGCTGTTGGTGGAGGAGGTGGAGCTGGTGTTGGTGGTTGGAGACTCAGGGCTACAATATCAGGTAGGCCACGGGAAAGGAAGGGTTGGGTTGAGGGGAGGCTTTGGGTTTTTTTCTGGACCCCCCTTCTCTCCCATGCTTAGTCCCATTAGTTTTGAGGTTTAAAGACGTTTGCTCCATCGGTTTGGCAATTTTAAGACCTCTCGACCCATTTCTTTGTCAACATTAAGACCTATAACTTAGGAGGAATCGGCCTTCGGCTGAGAGTCTTTTCCATACAAAAATGTACAAATTGATTTCGAAGGGGGCTCTTAGGGATGTCTTTATAGCTTGACAGAGATCTTTCGAGCAAACTAAAATATATATTATATACAGTATATATATATAATTATATATATATATATATAAATATATATATATATATATATATATATATATATATACTGCATATATATATATTTATATATATACAAACACTTAACCCTTTCAGTACCAGGGACGTCCTTTGCAACATATTCTGACAACTATTAGACAATTTTGTTCAGCTTAGGAAGTACCGCTAGCAATAAAAGGCTTCAAACTACCTCAACCAACCCTTTTAACTGCCACAGATCCTTCCTAAGCTTCACAATATCGTTTAAATATAGCTAGAATAAAATATAACACACGTCGCTGGTACTCAAAGGGTTAATTGTGCATAGTGCTTGCAATACAAACCATAAATTGTACCATAACAGGGTGATTGATATACAGATGAAAATTATTACCTATTTGCGGAAATGAAAGATTATGTCATTCTGAATAAAAAAAATGGTGATATACATATATGTGTGATATACATATATTTGTTTGTAGTTCTAGCTTATAAAAGCCACGCATTCATACCATGACCTCTTTTTACCTACGATATGGCTAAACATAGACGATTTTATGCAGTTCAAGAAGGACCTATTTCATTAAGAGGGTTTATTGCGATTGTATTTATCCATTTAAGTTGTAGAAGTAGATTATAAACTAAAGGAAATCCTGTAATGGTAACCATAATATGATGCAAATTACGAAATGGTGGTAGAAGGGTTAAAACTACAGTAATAAAAAATCCCTCCCAACAGAAACACTCCGAACCTTCATGAGAAAATCCGGTATCACATTTAAGTGCATTTTTTCGTCGAATTTAGTCCGAAAATCATGTCTGGCAGTCTATGTGCTTATCTGGTTATACAAATAATGTCGCCATGACAAACATAACAAACACAAATATGACAACCACAAATATGACACAACAAAATGACAAACAAAAGTATGACAAACACAAACATGACAAAAAAATATGACACATAAATATGACAAACGTATGACAAACAAAAATAAGGCAAACTAAAATAATAAACTATGACAACAAACATGACAAACACATATATAACAAACACATGACAAACGCAAATTCTACACACAAATACGATACACATATATAACAATTTGACGATGAAAGCTCTCCAGTCATTCCCTCTGATTTGTCCACAGCGACCAATTTGAACGGTCCAAACAAGGCTGAAACAAATGGGCCACAGGATAACAAGCATGAACCCCAAGCAGCCGGAGAGGAGATGCAAAAGAAGAAGACCAAGAACAAGAACAAGAAGAACGAAAACAAGGGCTCCATCTGCCGCCCGGCAACACCCCCCTTCTCCCCCCCTCCCCTGGTGCCTCAGAATTGTAATGTGCAGACCCTTTCAAATGTCCATTCCTGTGTCTATATTTGAACATTGGTAATTTATTGAATAACAAATATATATTTGACTATTTAAATGGGTATATATAAATCAATAAATAGATAAATAAATAAATAAATAAATATACGAATAAATATCTGAATACATATACTGTACAGTATATAAATATCTGAATACATATACTGTACAGTATATAAATATCTGAATACATATACTGTACAGTATATAAATATATATACTTATACATATACAGTACATAAATATATATGCATATACTGAATTCTTATACTGTACAGTATATAAATATCTGAACATATACTGTACAGTATATAGATATATATACTTATATATATACAGTACATAAATATATATACATATACTGTACAGTATATAAATATCTGAATACATAATACTGTACAGTATATAAATATCTGAATACATATACTGTACAGTATATAGATATATATACTTATACATATACAGTACATAAATATATATACATATACTGTACAGTATATAAATATCTGAATACAGTATATAAATATATATACTTATTCAAGTTTTTCTCTATTCATTTTATCTATTGTTGCTATTTACGGCCTTCTTCGACATTTCTAATAAAGCAGCTCCTGAATTGAAATAGCCTGACTTTATTATATTCAATAATTATAAGGCGGCTAGATATTGTGACACCTAACATTTGTAACTTTACAAAGCTAGAACAAATAGGCTGTACATGTCCACTCCTATTCCCTGGCAGACTCTTCCAATTGTTAGATATATAAACTCTAGTAGTTTTTTAGTTATAGGTTACAGGTCAAGTTTGTCGGCCTAGTTATAATGAATAGACTTCAGTAGTCGCTCGTTTCTCCAACATATTATACTCTAACAATTTGAACACTTAACCTCTTCAGTACCGGTGACATCCTTCGTTTTATTCTGGTAGACGACTTAATTAATCTTAGGAAGGACGTCTATCAATTAAAAGGTTACAGACTATCTCAATTAATCCATTTAGCTATTATACATCCTTTCTAAGTTTAAAAAAATTGCCTATACGTAGCTGAAATCAAATAAAACGAAGTCACCAGTACTGAAGGGGTTAATTGTGAAACACGGTACACATAAACAGACGTATTAATTTATGCATATTAGAACACATAAATGATTACAAACTAATTATGTATTTATTTATGTTTACGATTTCATGCGTTCGTTTTTACAGCCCATGCAACTCCTTACGTGATCATGAATGCTCAGGGTCAACTGGGCAATCAGATGTGCCAGTACTTCGCTGTCTACCTCCTCAGACACTTCTTCGGAATAAAGGTATAGTCTGCGAAATTTTCAACTGGTCCTGGTCTTTTCTTATTTTGGGTATTGATGCTATTTGCAAAAACTAAAATGAGAAATGCAAAAGACAGAAATTAGTCGGTAGTTAAGTCTGTATACTATGTTTGCCGGCTTGATGGTGTAATGCTTAGAGTGTTCAAGGTCTGTATGTGGTAACCCAGGTTCGAATCCCGGTAGGATCACATGCTTTCATTAATTTAATTGGAAAGTGTTTGGTGATGAGAGTGAAATAAATAAATTATATTATTACTCTACCTTTTTACTCAATATTTGCATATATAAAATTAGCAATGGACCAGTTGGACATCTTAAAAGTCAGGTGTATTGTTAACCCTTTCACCACCATGACGCCGTTTCCCCTCTGATTCTGGCTAACGATTTTATGCAGCTTAAGAATGACCTATGTAATAAAGAGGGTTTAATGAGATCATAATTATCTACCCATCTGAATCTTAGAAGTAAATTATAAACTAAAGAAACTCGTCCAATGGTAACCAGAAAAGGATGACAATTACGTAATGGTTGTGAAGGGATTAAGATCATAAATGGCGACGCACCCATTTGAGACAGTCTCGAACGCAAACGAAACAATACAATGCTTTATTATAGCCTATAGATGATTCAGAACTTGGCTTTATAGATTCAATGCTTCGAATTGGTGATTCTTTATTTATGTTGGCAACTATACAGCCACTGATATATAGGCGTGGACCTCACCTATTTCGAATTCTGGAAGTATATCTCTAGAAAAGTACTTAGGAATATAATTGTTTATACATCAACTACAAAACTGTATATCGGTATACTATTTATGGAAACTTAGGTTGCATCCTAAAAATCCATCTAAATTGTTAGAATTGCATGAATAAAACCGCTATCCTTGAAAAAAATCGACATCCAAATTGGGTGAAGCGTCTTATTGTCGCCAAACTAAAGGAGCGAAACAGGGGAGGTCCAAAAAGATTGTACGATGCTAGGTTAACGAAAAGCGAATTCTAGACAATTATAAATACTGCACAGTACATGAGCCCTTACTGAAAATGTCTACTATGTGCATTGCTATCCTTGTCATTGAGATATCTTTAAGATTTTCTGTGTATGAGGGAGAGAGAAAGCAAAGCTATCTGTAACAAGTGTCTCCAATAAAGTTGAAAGAGTGACCAAGCCAAATTAAGGGTGGTTGGAGGTCATCTTTATTTATTTATTTATTTTATATATAGTTTTTGTTTTAATATTTTGTGAGTATTGGAAGGAAGAGTGGTGTGCGTGTTTAGTGGAGTGAAATGAATAGGAGGATACTTCTAATACGTCTCTTTTTCACTCTCAGGTGTCAATCGGGCAGAAGATGAAGGATAGCCTGACGAAGCACTTCCAGAACATCACCATACCGGTCCGGGTTAAGTCGAATGAGGAAAGGATAGAATTTAACACTCTATATCAGCTTTTGTACGATGCCGGGATGAGAGAGGCCGCGAGTAACGGAGGGGTCGTGAAGGGGCCTCTCCTGAAGAAATCCTACTATGTCTATAGCTTCCCTAGTCCTCGCGATCTCTTCATGCATCACCGGAGTCTAGCCCGCCGAGTCCTGGTGTTCAAAGACGAGGTGCTGGGCCAGGCCAAGCGCAACCTGGCGCAAGCTCTGTCGTATCTGAACCGGACGATAGAGGACGATTCTACCACCCTTGTGACTGTCCACGTGAGACGAACCGATTACGTGAAGTTTGTAATCAATCACTACAATATCACGGCGCTGACTCCAGTTTATTACAAGCGGGCCTTTGATTTTTTCAGGCATAAGTAAGTGGGGAGAGTTGTGAGGCACTTCGTAAGTTAATTTATTTATAAACTCAGTGTAATGGCTTCCAATGGTTGTAAGTTCACACAGTCATGAATATTATACACACAAATCTAAAACAAAACTCCTTATTATATAGAACCGACCTTTTCAACACTCCCTAGAGTCTCCTTTAGGTGTGAAGAGCACTCAGGAGACAGGGCGAACTATCGTGTCTTTAAAATATATACCAATTTCAGTAACCTTGTTATAATTCCTGTATATGGGTGTCCAATTAATTTGATAAGAGTTGTAAAAATAATACGAATGAATCCATTTTATAGTGAACATTATTTGTTTTTCTATAAGCACTAAATTATGCCAGTATAAAGGACAAAAAATAACTCTGTTCATAAACATTTTGAACACAACGATAAACCGTGTAGTTGTGGTAAGCCGATAACATTTATAGAGCATATTTAATCAACTACTTATTTTAATAGATTCATGCATAAAGTTGATAACCCATTTAATCCTATTTGTTTCGAGGGGAGACTGTATTGGTCTCCTATGCTTCGCTCCATTAGTTTGGAGATCTTAAAGAAATTTCATTCAATTTGTTTGACGATATAATGAGATACTTAAACCCATTCAGGTGTTGATTATTTTGTTTAATGAGCGAGCAATAGTGACCCTGTAGCTGAAGAAATCGTCCTTTGGCTTGGAAATGTTCCTCTCGAGAAATGTACAAATTTAGCTTGAAGGGGGTCTGGGTGGGCAGTTATTAAGTTTGAAGTAAGTTTGGGAAGGCGTTTTAGTTAGCTTAGGGGACACACTAAAACATACTTTCGCAATTAATTTATGATATTTTACTTTCATGCATAACATCACGACGAAGAACAGAACTAATGTGGGCGAATGTACATCACTGTAAAATAGTAATAATAATAATATTTAGAATTCTACGTAGCATTTAATTGATATTACGAATACTTGGCATGCATAGAGTAAGCTTGTGTAAACACACACCGATTTAACCCATTCAATACCAAGGACGTTTTTGTATTATATTCTGGAAACTATTAGACGATTCTATTAATCTTAGGAAGAACCTCTAGCAATAATTAGGCTTCAAACTATCTAAACCAATCATATTAACTACCACAGATCATTCTTTAGCTGCATAATATCGTCTAATTATAGATATAGCATAATATAACACACGTCGTTGGTACTCAAATGGATAAAGTCTTCCTGCTAACTTCTTCCTAACTAACTGCTTATCTGGGCCGATGTATTTTAGGATATTATAATATTGTGTTTAATTATCATTGAGAAATGTCTTGCTGTTGTCATTTTCGAGCAATGTAGATTAGTTTGTCCCCTAGGCTAATAAAAACACCTTTCCAGCCTTCCTACAAACTAAAACATGCCCACTCAGACACCCTGGGTAAAGCGAAGTTTGCACATTTTTTATAGAAAAATTACCCGGACAATGGTCGATGTCATCTAAGTTAACGCTATCGCTCGCCCAGAAAAAAATCGATACCTGAATAGGGTGAATCGTCTTATTATCGTCAAACTAGTGGGTGAAGCTTCTTAAAACCTCTAAACTAATATGGTAAAGCTTCTTATAATCCCTAAACTGACGGAGCGAAAATGGGGAGCCCACAAAGCCCCCTCATCGGACCAAATAGTGTTAATGTTTCTCTGTGTTTTATAGGGTTTATCGTCCGGTGTTTGTGGTGGTGAGTGATGACCTACAGTGGTGCCGAGAGAACCTACGCGCAGACGATGTTGTTATTGCAGGTGACTGGTTATGGGTGTGAGAGTTGGGGTTGGGGGGGTTGTGGGGGTGGTGGATGGGATGGGGGTTCTGTGTGGAGTGCTGCGGGCGGATGAGGGGGACGGGGTACTATGGGTTTTGGTTGTGGTGTGGTAGTGTGTGGGTGTACTGTGGGTGGTTGGAGTGGTGGTACTGTGGGGTTTGGTGCTGGAGTGGGTGGTTTGTGGGGGAGAATGGGGTGGGGGTACTGTGGGTGGTTGGTGTGGTGATACGGGTGAGGGGGGGGGGGGGGTTGGGGGGGATCTATGGGTGGTTGGTGTGGCGTGGGTGGTGGAAAGTTGGTGTGGAGGGGTGTTGGTGTGGGTGGTTTGTGGGGGAAGATGGGGAGGGGGTGGTACTATGGGTTTTGGTTGTGGTGTGGGTGGTCTGTTGGGGAGGAGGGGGAGGGCGTACTGTGGGTGGTTGATGTGGTGGTACTAGTGGAGGCGGGGTACTTTGGATGGTTTGTGGGGGAGGATGGGGGTGGGGGGTACTGTAGTTGGTTGATGTGGTGGTACTGTGGGGGTTTGTTGTGGGGGATGGTTGGGGTGTGGGTGGGAGAGGGGGGAGGGGGGTACTATGGAGTTTGGTTGTGGTGGGAGTGGTTGGTGAAGTGGGTGGTGGTTGTAGTGTGGATGATGATGTGGATGGTACTGTGGTTGGTGAAGTGGGTGGTGGTTGTAGTGTGGATGATGATGTGGATGGTACTGTGGTTGGTGAAGTGAGTGGTGGTTGTAGTGTGGATGATGATGTGGATGGTACTGTGGTTGGTGAAGTGGTGGGTGGTTGTAGTGTGGATGATGATGTGGATGGTACTGTGGTTGGTGAAGTGGGTGGTGGTTGTAGTGTGGATGGTACTGTGGTTGGTGAAGTGGATGGTGGTTGTAGTGTGGATGATGATGTGGATGGTGAAGTGGATGGTGGTTGTAGTGTGGATGATGATGTGGATGGTACTGTGGGTGGTGGTTGTAGTGTGGATGATGATGTGGATGGTACTGTGGTTGGTGAAGTGGGTGGTGGTTGTAGTGTGGATGATGTGGATGGTACTGTGGTTAGTGAAGTGGGTGGTGGTTGTAGTGTGGATGATGATGTGGATGGTACTGTGGTTGGTGAAGTGGATGGTGGTTGTAGTGTGGATGATGATGTGGATGGTACTGTGGTTGGTGAAGTGGGTGGTGGTTGTAGTGTGGATGATGATGTGGATGGTACTGTGGTTGGTGAAGGGGGTGGTGGTTGTAGTGTGGATGATGATGTGGATGGTAATGTGGTTGGTGAAGTGGGTGGTGGTTGTAGTGTGGATGATGATGTGGATGGTACTGTGGTTGGTGAAGTGGGTGGTGGTTGTAGTGTGGATGATGATGTGGATGGTACTGTGGTTGGTGAAGTGGGTGGTGGTTGTAGTGTGGATGATGATGTGGATGGTACTGTGGTTGGTGAAGTGGGTGGTGGTTGTAGTGTGGATGATGATGTGGATGGTACTGTGGTTGGTGAAGTGGGTGGTGGTTGTAGTGTGGATGATGATGTGGATGGTACTGTGGTTGGTGAAGTGGGTGGTGGTTGTAGTGTGGATGATGATGTGGATGGTACTGTGGTTGGTGAAGTGGGTGGTGGTTGTAGTGTGGATGATGATGTGGATGGTACTGTGGTTGGTGAAGTGGGTGGTGGTTGTAGTGTGGATGATGATGTGGATGGCACTGTGGTTGGTGAAGTGGATGGTGGTTGTAGTGTGGATGATGATGTGGATGGTACTGTGGTTGGTGAAGTGGGTGGTGGTTGTAGTGTGGATGGTGATGTGGATGGTACTGTGGTTGGTGAAGTGGGTGGTGGTTGTAGTGTGGATGATGATGTGGATGGTACTGTGGTTGGTGAAGTGGGTGGTGGTTGTAGTGTGGATGATGATGTGGATGGTACTGTGGTTGGTGAAGTGGGTGGTGGTTGTAGTGTGGATGATGATGTGGATGGTACTGTGGTTGGTGAAGTGGGTGGTGGTTGTTGTGTGGATGATGATGTGGATGGTACTGTGGTTGGTGAAGTGGGTGGTGGTTGTAGTGTGGATGATGATGTGGATGGTACTGTGGTTGGTGAAGTGGGTGGTGGTTGTAGTGTGGATGATGATGTGGATGGTACTGTGGTTGGTGAAGTGGATGGTGGTTGTAGTGTGGATGATGATGTGGATGGTACTGTGGTTGGTGAAGTGGGTGGTGGTTGTAGCGTGAATGATGATGTGGATGGTACTGTGGTTGGTGAAGTGGGTGGTGGTTGTAGTGTAGATGATGATGTGGATGGTACTGTGGTTGGTGAAGTGGGTGGTGGTTGTAGTGTGGATGATGATGTGGATGGTACTGTGGGTGGTGGTTGTAGTGTGGATGATGATGTGGATGATACTGTGGTTGGTGAAGTGGGTGGTGGTTGTAGTGTGGATGATGATGTGGATGGTACTGTGGTTGGTGAAGTGGGTGATGGTTGTAGTGTGGATGATGATGTGGATGGTACTGTGGTTGGTGAAGTGGGTGGTGGTTGTAGTGTGGATGATGATGTGGATGGTACTGTGGTTGGTGAAGTGGGTGGTGGTTGTAGTGTGGATGATGATGTGGATGGTACTGTGGTTGGTGAAGTGGGTGGTGGTTATAGTGTGGATGATGATGTGGATGGTACTGTGGTTGGTGAAGTGGGTGGTGGTTGTAGTGTGGATGATGATGTGGATGGTACTGTGGTTGGTGAAGTGGGTGGTGGTTGTAGTGTGGATGATGATGTGGATGGTACTGTGGTTGGTGAAGTGGGTGGTGGTTGTAGTGTGGTTGATGATGTGGATGGTACTGTGTTTGGTTAAGTGGATGGTGGTTGTAGTGTGGATGATGATGTGGATGGTACTGTGGTTGGTGAAGTGGGTGGTGGTTGTAGTGTAGATGATGATGTGGATGGTACTGTGGTTGGTGAAGGGGGTGGTGGTTGTAGTGTGGATGATGATGTGGATGGTACTGTGGTTGGTGAAGTGGATGGTGGTTGTAGTGTGGATGATGATGTGGATGGTACTGTGGTTGGTGAAGTGGATGGTGGTTGTAGCGTGGATGATGATGTGGATGGTACTGTGGTTGGTGATATGGATGGTTCTGTGGTTGGTGAAGTGGATGGTGGTTGTAGTGTGGATGATGATGTGGATGGTACTGTGGTTGGTGAAGTGGGTGGTGGTTGTAGTGTGGTTGATGATGTGGATGGTACTGTGGTTGGTGAAGTGGATGGTGGTTGTAGTGTGGATGATGATGTGGATGGTACTGTGGTTGGTGAAGTGGGTGGTGGTTGTAGTGTGGATGGTAATGTGGTTGGTGAAGTGGGTGGTGGTTGTAGTGTGGATGATGATGTGGATGGTACTGTGGTTGGTGAGGTGGGTGGTGGTTGTAGTGTGGATGATGATGTGGATGGTACTGTGGTTGGTGAAGTGGGTGGTGGTTGTAGTGTGGATGATGATGTGGATGGTACTGTGGTTGGTGAAGTGGGTGGTGGTTGTAGTGTGGATGATGATGTGGATGGTACTGTGGTTGGTGAAGTGGGTGGTGGTTGTTGTGTGGATGATGATGTGGATGGTACTGTGGTTGGTGAAGTGGGTGGTTGTTGTAGTGTGGATGATGATGTGGATGGTACTGTGGTTGGTGAAGTGGATGGTGGTTGTAGTGTGGATGATGATGTGGATGGTACTGTGGTTGGTGAAGTGGGTGGTGGTTGTAGTGTGGATGATGATGTGGATGGTACTGTGGTTGGTGAAGTGGGTGGTGGTTGTAGTGTGGATGATGATGTGGATGGTACTGTGGTTGGTGAAGTGGATGGTGGTTGTAGTGTGGATGATGATGTGGATGGTACTGTGGTTGGTGAAGTGGATGGTGGTTGTAGTGTGGATGATGATGTGGATGGTACTGTGGGTGGTGGTTGTAGTGTGGATGATGATGTGGATGGTACTGTGGTTGGTGAAGTGGGTGGTGGTTGTAGTGTGGATGATGATGTGGATGGTACTGTGGTTGGTGAAGTGGGTGGTATTTGTAGTGTGGATGGTACTGTGGTTGGTGAAGTGGATGGTGGTTGTAGTGTGGATGATGATGTGGATGGTACTGTGGTTGGTGAAGTGGATGGTGGTTGTAGTGTGGATGATGATGTGGATGGTACTGTGGTTGGTGAAGTGGATGGTGGTTGTAGTGTGGATGATGATGTGGATGGTACTGTGGGTGGTGGTTGTAGTGTGGATGATGATGTGGATGGTACTGTGGTTGGTGAAGTGGGTGGTGGTTGTAGTGTGGATGATGATGTGGATGGTACTGTGGTTGGTGAAGGGGGTGGTATTTGTAGTGTGGATGGTACTGTGGATGGTGGTTGTAGTGTGGATGGTTATGTGGGTGATACTCTGGGTGGTCTTAAAACCAAATTGTCCTGGTTTGACACCGTGATACGTGCCGAACAAAGCCTAAGGAACTGAACGATGATTAGTGAGAGAGCACCTATTATTACTCGTTTTCAAAAGATTACAATATTTTTCCACTTATTTCGTTCGTCGATGCAAAGGATTCATAATGGTAAGCTTTAAGGGGGGATGGTTCACTTGTTGGGTGATTTTTGCAGGTATTCATTATTTGGTCAATAATCAATATACAGGAGACGCAACAATATAGGTAGCAAATTTATAATGGTAGTTTTGGGTTCCTATCATCATATGCTTCATTTCTATATACCTTTTATCCCCGGGGGGATAAAAAGCAAAAAACAATCTCGGGATTTTTTTTTTTTTTTTTTGTTGTATTAACCTAACCAAAAAACCTAACCTAACCTAACCTAACCTAAATGTATTTGGGGGCTATTAGGTTAGGTTAATGACCAAAACAAAAAAATCACAAGAAAACAATTAAAAATCCCAAGATTTGTATTTTTTTCCCCCGGGGATAAAAAGGGTAAAATTCCATACAGCTAGAGCCGCCTTATTTACCAAGTTTCTGTATATATTTTTCAAGGAATATAGTGTTTTATTGTTGTTTGTCATGGTTTGAGTGGAGGATTTGCATTAATTTACCCATTATTCATTAATCTGAAGATACTCCGTCAAATGGCGCCATTTATTGGGTGAATCGCGCTTTTACAGTAGGTAAGGGAAATTGTGGGGAGGCCATGCACGCTTCCAAAATGTACAAATGTTATATTATATTATATTAGATTAACTTAACCTAACCTAACCTAACCTAACCTAACCTAACCTAACCTAACCTAACCCTAATATAATATAACATAGTTTTTGTGAGTAACGTTCAAGCCATTTATTGGGTGAATCGCACTCACCGCATCTTTCAAAACAAGAAGAAGAGGACCCAGGTCGAAGGATTCATTGGGTGCAATGCTTTGTTTACGTTCGAGACATTATGTTCGTGTTATTTTTCGGTGTAATCGGGTTTTTTCAAGTGTCGATAACGAAATTCCTCCATGTGGACTATAATGAGAAAAATATGGCGAGTCTATTGGTCCCTATTTTCCCTAATAAATAATTTTAATAGGGCGGCGAAAGAGGTCTTGAATATTATCGTTGCGTCTCCTGTATATTGACACATTATTTTTCTAGTTTCCTCCCTAGACCTCCATCAAATTAAAAAAAAAACATCCATTAGATCCCCCTTCTAGATTAATACCGAAAAATGCGGTTCTTCCCACATTACAGGCTCACTATCGTTCGCCATGGAAAAACCGACACCTAAATAGCACGAAAGGTCTAAATATTGACGAAGAAATGTGGCGAAAGGTCTTAAAATCGACTAACTAATGGGGCAAACATCATAACATCTGAACACTAATGGGGCTAAACATGAGGGAGAAAGTGGTCCAGAAAAGAGGTCCATCCCCCCTTTAAGAATGTGGCCGGAACGTTTAGAATATTGAAGGACTCGCCCCGAAAAAAAAAAAAAAAAAATCGCTTTCCCGTTTTCTCGCCCCGAAACGAAGTCGCCTATGATTATATTATATTAATTTTTTGTTAAGCTAACCAACCCTAACCTACCCAACGGGTCAAGTTCCTCGCACAAAATGCGGGGCGAGTTGTTTTCGGGGCGACATCTCCATGCAGTAACCAACTTTTATTGCTTCAAGTGTATCTAACTTATCGAATCCCAAAGCTTCGGCTCCTGCCTTGCTGAGGGGGTATCAAAACAGTTCGTTCAATAACCGCTTCGTTGCCAAAAGCCTAACTCGAACATTCGCATTAGAACTAACTTGATGAACACAACTTAAGCCGGTATCACACGAGAGCCTTTTTAGTCAACACTCAATGATCAACATTTTGCTGGCAACATTTCTGAACTATTTTGCACTGGTATCGGAAACTAGACTGATGATAGCTGAGTTTACGTAACCGAAATATTTAAAATTTTGACTTCATAAGCTGCCAGACCAGTGTTGAGGATAAATGTTGAAGGAAAAAGCGCTCGTGTGATACCGATACCGGCATTATCCAAAATAAGGTTAGGTTAAGTTAGGTAAGGGTAGTTAATTGCTCTAATATCTACGGGAGTGACATATATACCCTGCATGAGGAAAAACACAAACCACGATAAATTATGATAGTTCGAGGATACGGCCATCTTAACGGCTCGTTTCTGTTTATTTTACCCTTTATATATCTAAACGGCTATTAGAGAACCGGGTAAAAATTGAAGACAACCAGACAGGTGGGATCTCATTTCTAATAGTAGTTTTGGGTTCCTATCATGTTATGCTTCATTGCTATATACTTTTTATCCACCGGATTTTTGTTTTCTTTCTTGGCTTTATTTTTTTTTATTTTTTTTTTTAGCATTAACCTAACCTAACCTAACCTAAATGTATTTGGGGGCTATTAGGTTAGGTTAGGTTAGGTTAGGTTAGGTTAGGTTAGGTTAGGTTTTTTGGTTAGGTTAATGCTAAAAAAATAAAATAAAGCCAAGAAAAAAAAATCCGGTGGATAAAAAGTATATAGCAATGAAGCATAACATGATAGGAACCCAAAACTACCATTAGAAATGAGATCCCACCTGTCCGGGTTGTCTTCAATTTTTACCGAGAACCGCTTTACCTGCACTTTGCCAAATTCATGTTAGGGTAGGTTAGGATTTGCTAGGTAATGTTAGGCTAGTTACAAGTTATTAGGTTTTGGAATACGCTCAAATACTGATAAGTGAAGGGGTCAGGTAGCGAACAGTCTAGCATCCACTGTAGGGCCTGTCTCTTTCCTCCCCAAAATATGATTACTCCTTCCGGTCAATATACAGGAGGCGCTACAATATAGGTAGCAAAATTCGAATGGTAGTTTTGGGTTCCTATCATCATATGCTTAATTTCTATATACTTTTTATCCCCGGGAAAAAAACAAAAAATCTTGGGTTTTTTTTTTTTTTTTCTTGGATTTTTTTTTTATTTTTTTTATTAACCTAACCAAAAAACCTAACCTAACCTAACCTAAATGTATTTGGGGGCTGTTAGGTTAGGTTAGGTTTTTTGGTTAGGTTAATGACCAAAACAAAAAATCCCAAAAAAATAAATGAAAAATCCCAAGATTTTTGTGTTTTTTTCCCGGGGATAAAAAGTATATAGAAATTAAGCATATGATGATAGGAACCCAAAACTACCATTAGAATTTTGCTACCTATATTGTAGCGCCTCCTGTATATTGACCCTTCTTCCACCCAACAGTTAACACCTATATCGCCTCATAACCCGCGATATGGCTCACAGTACATATTTAGGCACATACCTTCATATTCCCGATACCCTTGGATGTCAACGAGTCACTGTTAGGGAAGCACTACTTAATACTTATATCAACACTGACAAAAACCACACTTATTTGCGAAGATCCAGCTAGTCTGTCACCCATTCGCATCACCAGTACTTTGTGTGTGTGTGTGTGTGTGTGCCTGTGGGGGTGGAGCGGAGCGGGGATGGGAGAGGGGTGGAGGTGGGGGGGGGGGGTGATAGGGGGTGTATGTGTGCGTGGTGGGTTGAGTGGGGTGAAGTGTTGGGGGGGGGGGGGGGGGTGCGGATTAAATCTGTACATTTTGTTCGCCATTATTCTATTTTATTACTCTATAATAGCTAAATACAATTAGCACTGGGCCGGGTAGAACGCGTACCGAGTGTAAACTGTTGGGCAGATATTCAGGTCTTTTTTGTATTCCTCTAATTGCTTTAATAAAACCCTGAACTACGTAAACAAGGTAACAAATTAGCCCTTTCAGCATAAGATTAAATCTTTTTCATCGTGTTATGGATATTATTAAACGATTTCATTAAGATTAGAGAGTATGTGTGGGAGTCAAAAGATTAATTGAAAATATTTTACCCATTTCATAGAGATCCTTCTTAAACTATATGAAATCGTCTACTGAAGGCCAGAATATAAGAACGCAGGGCGTCCTCTGAAGTCTGAAAGGGTTAATTTAGGCTTGATTCACTCCGGGATAGCTTAGAAATGAAAGAGCGGCATTAATAAACAGCCACTCACAGGTTTCGGGCTATGAGGGAGTTCAAGCTCTAAAGATCGATACTATTACTAATTTATTTGTATCTATTATGTATCTAGTTTCAAGGAAGTAAATAAGCCGATAAGACGAATTTTACTTTGTTTATTATTTATCAAGTTTCGTGGTAGTATAATTGTATCCAGGTATTCAAGGTCTTCAAGGTACTAAATAAGCCGATAATACGATTTATATATTATATATAATATGTGTCTAGTTTCAAGGAAGTAAATAAGCTGATAAGACGATTATTATTTAATTTTATCTATTATGTATCCAGGTATTCAAGGTCTTCAAGGTACTAAATAAGCCGATAATACAATTTATATATTATATATAATATGTGTCTAGTTTCAAGGAAGTAAATAAGCTGATAAGACGATTGTTATTTAATTTTATCTATTATGTATCCAGGTATTCAAGGTACTAAATAAGCCGATAATTCGATTTATATATTATATATAATATGTGTCTAGTTTCAAGGAAGTAAATAAGCTGATAAGACGATTATTATTTAATTTTATCTATTATGTATCCAGGTATTCAAGGTATTCAAGGTACTAAATAAGCCGATAATACGATTTATATATTATATATAATATGTGTCTAGTTTCAAGGAAGTAAATAAGCTGATAAGACGATTATTATTTAATTTTTATTGATGAAGGTATCTAGTTTCAAGGAAGGAAATAAGCCGATAAGACGATTTGATTATATATACATTTTTATATATATATATTTCTTCTACTGAACTGCTCAATATGCACTAACTATGAGGGAATTTCATTGTATTCTTATTACCTTTAGATAATAGTGTTGTATTCTTTTTTTGACGTTTTCGTGGTGAACGTAGGCTGTACTAAATTGGAGAACTTTTGATTGTTTTTTCGTATGTCGTGGGTATTTCACTGCCTTTTCGCTATCTCTTAACCCGTGCAGTACCAGAGGCGTCCTTTTTATCCTACTTGGGCAACTATTAGACGATTTTATTTCAGCTTAGGAAGGACCTCTAGCAATAATAAGGATTCAAACTACCTCAACCTACCCTTTTAACTACCTCAGATCCTTCCTAAGCTGCATAATATCATTTAAATACAGCTAGAATGAAATATAACACAAGTCGCTGGTACTCAAAGGGTTAAACGATTATATCTTCTCCAGGCAACCCGTTCCCCGTGATTGACCAGGTTTTATTGTCCATACCATCACCAGCAGCGGCGTCTTCAGTTTCATGGGTTGTATGTTTGGGCGATGTACGGTGGCGCTAATAAGTCATGTCCCAGCTATCATTACGTTTGCCTCGCTCTGTGCTGTATTAATGTCCGTCAGATGTTGAATAGGGTGGATAAGTGTAGGATCATGTTTGTATATCTCACTCGAAACGAATAAATCAAGTTTTAGATATTACTGATACCAATTATTGATCGAAACATACTTGGTGCCGAGACTTGACTTATTAGCCCGACTTTACTTGTGTTGCTCCTGCTACTTTCCGATGAACAAAATCGTCTAATGGTAGCGAGAATAAAGTTAAGAGGACGGCATCGGTACTGAAGGGGACAATGAGGGTTCTCTTGGCAGGGGGACATTGCACTAGCCTTGGCCAATTGTACCGCTGGAAGATTTTCCCTCTTTTACTATTCTGTGTTGGTGGTGTAATGGTTTAGATGCTTATGCTCTGGGTGTGGTGTCCCGAGTTCGAATCCCGGGAGGACCATATGCTTTCATTAGTTTATTCAAGTACATTGGGGTTTGTAATTGATGATTAATATTAAGAATGGGTTGTTACTTATTCCAACAGTAAATGTCCCTCAGTTAAGCAGGCTGTATTGAATTGTATGGATTCGATTGTATTGTGGCTACCTGCAGATGATAGTTCCTCTATTGTCCACGAAGCTGACTCTCATCCTCTGTAAACTTGATTGCAAAGGACACGAAGGACTGATGGCTTTTGTGTTTCATCTAGCTGATTTAATAATTATTTATGAAATCATATTTAGTTATTATTTATATATATATCTTTGTTTTTATTATTATTGTTTATGATTTTAGTTATAATTTCCCGTAGTGTACCAGGGGAATTTCATTATATTCCTACCACCTCTAAGCACTATATTTGTCTATCCCTACAGGCAGCCCCTTCGCCGCGGTGGACCAAGCCTTACTGACGCTCGGGGACCACACCATCACCGGTTACGGCACCTTCAGTTTCATGGGGGCCCTGTTGGGTGAGGGGCACTTCACCCACCCCCTCACTAAAAAGGGGTGGTACTATGTCTACAGCTGTCTACTGTCTTTGGATGTACATTTTATCTCCAGGAACTAGGATTATGTATACCCTGCGATCTCTTAACCCTTTTCAGATATATCATTGATGCCTTTTTGTAGTTTATTTTGGTAGAAGAAGTCAACAGCAACAACAAATTTAAGACCTACAGCTGCCTTCGGTCTCTGCAAGACCACGTCCATATCTCTAGGATCAAAGACTACGTTTAACCAAGCATCGCATAAATCTTCTCAGTACTACAGACGATTAAGGCCTTTATTTGGATTATTTTGGTAGGTGGTATTGTGCAAAACCAGGAACTACAACTATTTTCGGTCCCTGTATGTCGACTGTATAATTCTAAGGAAAAGGATTACGTGTTTCCTGGTATATCTTAACCCTATTTGTTCCGAGAGGGAAAGTGTACGTGTGTGTGTGTGTGGGGTGGGGTGGGGGTGGGGGGGGGGCGGCGGGGTGGATGTTAGAACGCTCACCTCATTCGGTTCTCGATTTTCTTCTGGACGAATATAGCGAGTCTGTAACTTAGAAGAAATCAGCATTTGGCCAGGACAGTTTTACATACGTACATATTTACCCTGAAAAACGTGTGGATGAGCCATTTTTAGTTTGAAGGAAGTCTGGGAAGGCGTTTTTTATTAGCCTAGAGAACAAACTATGATAAATTCTCCGAAAATGGCCAAAGTAAGCAATATCCTAAAAATAAAAATACAAAAAGTATTAAAATATACAAAATATCATACTAACAAGAGATCGAACCAGATAGTGCTAAGCATTCATTATATCTTTATGTACTTCTTATTTTGGAAAGCATAACAATAAAAACACTAAGAAACACAATCCTTACATTGGCGTTTGCTTTGTATTATTCACCTTTCTCTAGGGACAAGAATTGGGAGTTTAGTTCAGTAAGGAAATTGGAACTGTATTAATCAATATTTAACAGATTTACCAGATAAAATACGGTTGTCGTGCATATTAAATCATAAAACCGAATTCAACATACTTTGTATCCATCAGAATGCTACATAATTTTTGCCTTTTTGCTTAATAGCGAGCTTTACGGCTCCAACTTCCTTATAGCCTCAAAGTTGCAAGTGGTCAATACTTAGATCTTTCAGTCTCATGTCTACTTTATATTTTGGTAAACACACTGTAATGATAAACAACAAACACCCAAAATACTACAACTATCTTTGGTCCCTGGATGTTGACTCTATCTCTAGGGACGAGGATTATATATTTATGTATTCTGGCATTACTTAACCCCCGTCTGTTTAGCAGGATGGACGCATTTTTATACCTCGTATCTTAGAAGTAAAATATATAGCAACTCTAAGTGTGCAAGATGTTTAGTGGTTTTCATTCCCTGGATATACCTTAAAATATGTGGGGACAAGCTACCCCTACCTTATCTACTAATTGTTTAAATACCATCTATTAATGAAGAGAATGTATAATAGGCATTCAATAAAACATAAACAACCAATTAGCCTTAACACAATGTATGTTATGTGTATCTACAGCTCTCTCCCACCTTCTCTCTCTCTCTCTCTCTCTCTCTCTATATATATATATTTTACCCACTTCACTTTATTCCTCCCCCTTAGCCCAGGTTCAGCATAAATTTGTATTCCTCTCTCTCCCCTACCGCTTACTACCCCTACCCACCCACCCTGCTGCTCCTTCCTCCCCCTCCCCCAATGATCCCCACCCACTCACTCTCCTCCTGGCTCGTCCCACCCCCCTTATACCCACCGATTCACCCTCCTCCTCCCCCTTGCCTCCCTTCCACCCCACCGTACACCACTACCTCCTCTCCACTCTCCCCCTCCCCCCACGATCCCAACCCACTCACCCCCTCCTGGCTCGTCCCACCCCCTTTACCCACCGATTTCCCCTCCCCCTGGTCCACCCTCACCCGCCTCCCTTCCACCTCACCTTACCACCCTCTCTACCCCTACCTACTCCCCACTCTCCCCCTCCTGGCTCATCCTACCCCTTTACCCACCGAGTCACCCTCACCTTCCCCCTTACCTCCCTTCCACCACACCCTACCCCTCTCTACCCCTACCTACTACCCACTCCCCTCTCCCCCCACCCTCCATATATTCGCGTCGGCAGGTCGGCTGGTGCAGGCGTCTGGAACCCAAATTGTACCATTTGTCTTCACTCTCTCCACCAACACCAACTCCAGAACTCTTGACTGGAGTGGAGAAATGGTGGTGAAGTGGTGGAGCGGTGGTTGTGGTGGAAGGTGATAGTGGTGGAGTAGTGGTGGTGGTGGTGGTGGGTGGGTGGGAGAGATAATGTGTGGTGGAGGAAGGGGTCGTTCGTGGTTGAAGGAAGTGGTCTTTGTTGTTATTGTTGGTGGTGGTAGTAGAGAGGTGGGGGATTCTTTGTAGTGGTGGTGGTGGTGGTACTGGTGCTGTTTGTGGTGAAGTGGTTGTGGTGGGTGGGTCGTCGTTGGTGGTGGTGGAAAAGGAGTTTGTTTTGTGGTGGAGAGGCTGTGGTGGTGGGTGGGGGGACGTTTGCGGTAGGGTATGGTGATGGTAGTGGTGATGGTGGAGAAGTGGTTGTGGGGGTGGGAGGGTCGTTTGTGGTAGTGGTGGTGGTGGAGGAATGGTTGTTTGTGGTGGATAACTGTTGTTGTTGTTGGTGGTGGTGATGGGGGTGAAGAGGTGGATGTATTGTTGGTTGATGATGATCTTGTGGTGAGGGTTATTATAGTCAAGTACTGATGGTGAAGAAATTGAGAGAGAGAGAGAGAGATAATTACTGTACCTGTAGTCTATAATTACATGGCCTTTGTATACGAGTTAATTAGAAAAAGTTTGTTTGGTTTTGGAAACAGCAGGTTGAGCTATGTTTACTACCTCATTTAAAAGTACCACTTGATTACATAGCCTTCCTTCGACCAAGTAAACATCGCCATTACCTCTGCCAACTAAGTTGGACGGAGGTTACGTTTTTGCCTCCATTTGTCTGTTTGTATATGTGTCACTTTGTCTGTTTATCTGTAAACAAAGATATCTGAAAAAGTTATGAACCGATGTTGATGACATTTGGTGGACAGTTAGAATATGCACCAAGAAAGAAGTAATTACATTTAGGAGACGATTGGTAGAGCGCATACTTCCTCCAGGGTATGCGTTCTCCTGAGTGCCTTGCTAGTTAATTGATGCAACTGATATAATTATATGACTATTATTTTTCTAATGAAACTTCCAAAGATTTGTAATATATATATATATATATATATATATATATATATATATATATATATATATATATATATATATATACAGTATATATATATATATATATATATATATATATATATATATATATATATATATATATATATATATGATCTAACTAGTCGTACATCCGTCAGAGTGCTATAGCTCTTCTAGTTTTATTTCTCTATTTGATCCAAGGGAGATCTTTTTACCTCTTCCCTGTTTTGCTCTATGACTTTTGAGGTTTTACGGCGTTTCACCCCATTAGTTTGGCGATAATAAGACGCTATACCGAATGCAGGTGTACTTTTGTCCTGGGCGAACGACAGTGAACCTGAATTTTTGTTATCGAATAATGTACAGATTAGCTTGAAGGGGCTCTGGGTTTGCATTTTTGTGTAGTTTGAAAGAAGTCTGGGAAGACGTTTATGTTAACCTAGAGGACAAACTAAACTGCATTGCTCAAAAAGGCGAAAGCAAGATAAGTCCTCAATGCAAATTTAACAAAATATCAAATTATCCCCAAAGACGTCTAACCAGATAGTGTTATATTCGGTTAAGACGTCTAGCCAGATAGTGTTATAGTCGGTTTAAGACGTCTAACCAGATAGTTTAATAGTCGGTGTAAGGGGATTTTTTAGTGTGTTTCCTAGACTTCCATCAAGCTTGAAATTACGCCCCCTTGACCCCCTTTCAAGATAAATTTGTACATTTTTCGGTAGAAAAATTTCCCGGCCGAAGGCCGGTTCCTCTCAAAATACAGGCTCGCTATCGCTCGCCAGGAAATAGTCGACACCTAAATGGGACGAAAGGTCTTAAAAGTGACATTAATGGGGTGACACTTCTTAAAATCGCCAAACTAATGGGGCGAACGTCTTAAAACTTCAATAGCAATGGGGCTAAACATAAGGGAGAAAGGGGTCCAGAAAAAAATCCCTCAAGTGGAAATCTCCCCTTATTTTCAGCTGACGGTAAAATGAATCGCTTAGTAACTGATTTATCGATTAAAGGGACAGTGGTTATTGTTGGGGTTCTGTTTACATATATATATTCATTTATTTTGTTTAGCTTCCTCCCTAGACCTCCATCAAACTTAAGAAAAACATCCATTAGATCCCACTACGATATTCATTTGTAAATTTTTCGGTAGAAAAATGTCACGGTCGAAGGCCGTTTCCTTCACAAGTACAGGCTCGGTATCGCTCGCCAGGAAAACAATCTCTAAAGGGCACGAAAGGTCTTGATATTGAAAAAAAAATGGGGCGAAATGTATTAAAATCGATAAACTAATGGGGCAAATGTCTTAAAATCTCAAAACTAATGGGGATAAAAATGAGGAAGAAAGGGGACTAGAAAAACAGCCCACCATCTCCCCTTAATGGAAAAACATGAAACTACAATGTCTTTGTGTCTTATTAATGCCAAGTTTTCACAATCTACAACATATACCGGAGCAAAGCCTTCATACTATCTGAGTAATCTAGATGGAGACATGGCAATTTACCGTCAGCTGGAATGAAACAGAGTATAGTGTATGGTGGCATATTGTTATGTTCATATATAGCATTGGTAAATTTGCCCAGTATTTTTTTCCCTTGCGTCAAAAACGGGGGCCATTGATTAGTACATTTTGGCATTGTTAGCCATATTTATCAAGGTTAATATTATTGTTTCAAGTTCAACATCCCACAGAGACTTTTCCTAGAGATCCTTCGTAAACGGCCCAATATTTTATAACAATAGCCGGAATAAAGTGTCAAAATGTGTCAATGTGTCAATGATAGCCAGAATACTTTATGAATATGTATCCTCAAGTACTGACAGCAAGGGACTGGAGTTCTCGCAGCGAGGCTCCAGTCCTGACGTTATTCTTGACTTACAGTGTGCTGGCTTAATAATCCAATAGGGTTGATAGCCTCTGAAGTCCTATTTTAACTATTTTAACTAACTACTGACAGGGTTAACTATAGAGACGGGCGTGGGTTTCTTATTCCCACAGGGGGTGGGGGGGGGGGGGGGGGAATGGCAGGTAGCACGGGATCAATCAAAAAACACTCCTGGCTGTGGAGGTTAGGGGTGGCAGCACTTCCTCCGTGTTCCACCTACAGTCTACTCCTGTTTTTTGTTTTGTTTTTCAACTAACGATATACTGAATCCCTTACCAGCTAATTAATCGATATCTAATGCAAACATTTGAAAGTATAGTACGTCTTTGCATCATATTAAGACCAAGTTTATATAATAAGCACCATATTTAAAACAAAACAAATATATAAAAATAACTGAAAAATCTTGATGGAAACTGTTTTACCGTCAGATAAAAAGAAACAGAGTATAGTTCCCTGCCCACATCCTACCCGTTCTGGGGGTATGTAGCCGCTCTTGTGGCAGCAAAAGTCAGTTGTTGACTACTTAGGATTTGATAGGTTAAGGGGGGTCACCTGTTTGATAGGTTAAGGGGGGTTACCTGTTTTTTTTATCTTTCTTTCCTTTTATCTCTTTCCCTGGCTTGTATCCATTCGGCCCCATTCAGCCAACTGTTTTAAGACGTTTATCCCCATCCAGATGTAAAAAAAATCTTGGTGAGCGATAGCGAACCAGCAATGTATAGGGAAATCCGGCTTCGCCGGATAATTTTTTCTAACGACAAATGTACAAATTTAGCTTGCTGTCAAAACATTTAAAAAAATATGCTGGCTCGCTACCGCTCGCCAGGAAAAATCGACACCTGGATGGGAGTAAACGTCTTCAAACAGTAGGCTGAATGGGGTCGAATTGATACAAACCAGAGAAAGAGAGAAACGGAGAGAGAACAAAAAAATGTGACCCCCCATAAGGGATTGTGTATGTTTAGCCTCATTGAATGCTAGCGTAGTATAGGGATGTGGCGACCCCATCGCCCATCACTTTTGTGGCGTAGAATGCCCCTGGAGATTGGGACTGGGAACCCTACCTCCAGAATTTACTCCCACTAAGAGATCAGCGAGCCTTTTCATGCTGATCCGCCCAACCCCTTTAAGGAGGTAAGGGTTTGGCTACTGACTAACTGACTTGAATGCTGGATCGAAATAAACCGATTAGTATTAGTATTATTATTATATTTTGTTTTCTCACTATATATACTGTATATATATATATATATATATATATATATATATATATATATATATATATATATAAATTACATTCAGCTTAATGCAACACTGAACATTTTACATTTAATTCCACATGCACAGGGATGTTGAGAGCAAGTTTAATTCTCCTCCCAGCATGCTCGACATCTTAAGGGGGTCGCAGGCTTTTTTCTCTCCTTTTCTCTCTTTCTCTGGCTTGTGTCCATTCGGCCCCATTCAGCCTACTGTTGTAAGACGTTTATTCTCATCCAGGTGTCAATTTCTTCCTGGTGAGCGATAGCGAACCAACATTGTATGGAGAAATCCGGCTTCGCCGGAGAAATTTTTCTAACGAAATATGTACAAATTTAGCTTGCTGTCAAAAACTTTAAACAAAATATGCTGGCTCGCTACCGCTTCCAGGAAAAAATCTACACCTGGATGGGAGTAAACGTCTTAAAACAGCAGGCTGAATGGGGCCGAAGATATACAAACCAGAGAAAGAGAGAAAAGGAGAGTAAAAAAAACTGTGACCCCCCTTAAGAGGTATTCTAAACGCATAATGGTGCACTGCGTAATCATTCTCTCTCTCTCTCTCCTGTATACCATATTTATATCTTACCCTTCCACTTACAATTTGTTTTGGGGTTATGCTATCTCTTTTTATAATTAAATCCTGTCGACTCACTTGGATCGGAAGGTCTGTGTGTTCAATGTATCTAGGTAAATCCTTCTCTCTCTCTCTCTCTCTCTCTCTCTCTCTCTCAAGGGACTAGAGTTCTCGAAAAGGGGCTCCAGTCCTGACGATATTCTTGACTTACAGTGTGCTGGCTTAATAATCCAAAAGGGTTGATAGCCTCTGAAGTCCTATTTTAACTAACTAACTCTAACACTATTTCTCTCTCTCTCTCTCTCTTGGTCTCTCTCTGGCAGTGATATCCCCAAGAGTTTTGCTACGATAAGCCGCAGAGCTCAGGCCTGCGTCACACAAAGTCCCCCGATATCTAGTATTGTGGGGAGCCCCTTTCACCAACTTACTCCATCTATATTTAGCCTCCATTTTGTATACCTAATCTTCCTTTCTACTCTATTTCAGCCTCCATTTTGTATACCTAATCTTCCTTTCTATACTGTACTTTGCTCACTCCATCAATACTTAGCTTCCATTTTGTATACCTAATCTTCTTTTCTACACTCTACTTTGCTCACTCCATCAATATTTAGCTTCCATTTTGTATACCTAATCTTCCTTTCTACACTATACTTTGCTCACAGCATCTACATTTAAGGGGGCCCACCTCGCTTTTTTTCTCTTTCTCTCCCTCTCTCTCTTTGGCTTGTATCTATTCGGCCCCATTCAGCCTACTGTTTTAAGACGTTTACCGGCATCCAGGTGTCAATATTTTCCTGGCGAGCGGTAGCGAGCCAGCATATATATATTTTTGTTTTGACAGCAAGCAAAATTTATAAATTTTTCGATAGAAAAATGTCTCTGGCGAAGCAGGATTTCTCCATACAATGCTGGCTCGCTATCGCTCGCCAGGAAAAAATCGACACCTGGATGGGGATAAACGTCCTAAATACAGTTGGCTGAATGGGGCCGAATGGATACAAGCCAGGGACAGAGAGAAAAGGAGAGAAAAAAAAGAAAAAAACGGTGACCCCTCTTAATTCCAGAGTGTGTGCTAAAATGATGACTAATACACGTCGTTCAAGTCACACCTTTCTCCTGTTCACTTCCCCAAAATGCTTCCTTTTAAGGGGAGACAGTCGTTTTTCTGACCCCCTTTCTCCCTCGTGTTTAGTCCCACTAATTTTTAGATTTGTATACGTTCGGCCCATTTGTTTGGCGATTTTAAGACCTTTCGTCCCATTTCGTTATAAATGTTAAGACCTGTCGTGCCATTTAGGTGTCGATTTTTTCCTGGCGAGCAAGAGCAAGCCTGTAATTGTAAGAGGAAGCGGCCTTCGGCCAGAACATTTTTCTACCGAAAAATTTAAAAATTTATCTTGAAGGGGGGGGGGGGGTCTAGGGGATGTTTTTCTAAGTTTGATGGATGTCTAGCGAGGAAACTAAGAATTTATGAATGAATGCATTTTAGGCCAAAAAAAGCAATCAGTGTCCCCTAAATCTTTACCATCTAATTTTTGCTGTTGAGCTCGTTAGTGGGATATAATGAGAGGTTTACAACATGGAGCATACTGTAATGACGTTGGTTGGGGTTGGTTGTGACGCTTCCTATAGAAGGCTCAGCGGGGATATTGCCGGGGTTTGTCGGAGTGATTTGTGTGGTTCGTCTGACGGGGCAGAGAGAGAGAGAGAGAGAGAGAGAGTTGCCAGAAAAACAACGACCATCCGCCAACAAACCACTGCACAATCTCGTTATCTGGCGTTCGTTCTTTTATGAGAGAGAGAGAGAGAGAGAGCGTGCGTGTGACTTCCATATACCCGTCCTAGTCTGAATAAAATCGTGTAGTAATGGACAGAAAACAGGTAAGAAATGCGGCATAAAATCATAAAAGGGTTAATTTGTGGGTCAAGCCAATACCGAGCATCGAAGTCGCATATATATATATATATATACATGAATGTGAGTATCCTATTCACTTTGTATAGTTTTATATTTAGTTCCTACGCAATCCGTTCGTTTGCGACTGTAATGCCACAAATATCAATGACGTTTGATATGTAACAAACCTATGAAACACATACAAATCGACGGGGCCTGGCAATTCATATTATGCTTAAGGGGAGATATCCACTTGAGGGATTTTTTTCTTGACTCCTTTCTCCCTCATGTTTAGCCCCATTGTTTTCCTAATGTTAAGACGTTTGCCCCATTATTTTGACGATTTTAAGAACTTTCAACCCATTTCTGTCAATTTTAAGACCTTTCGTTCCATTTAGGTGTCGATTTTATCCTGGCGAGCGATAGCGAGCCTGTAATTTAAGAGGAATCGGCTTTCAGCCGGGACATTTTTCTACCGAAAAATTTACAAATTTATCTTCAAAGGGGCTCAAGGGGGTGTAATCTTAAGCTTGAAGGATATCTAGGGACCAAACTAAAAACCTCCCCTTAACACTTACGGATATTTACGTATATTTCCACTATATTAGGGCTCACTCAGGCACTCCTGAATGATTAAGCAAATGTCTGAATTAAATTAAATTTATTCAGCCAAAAACTAGAAGAAAATAGTATCAACATGACACCAGACCGAGCTTCGTAGCGTGTGGGATTCACCCGCAGCGTTACCATAGACATCGGCATAGACATTCGCTATCTTTTGCAGCTCTGCATTGTCTCGCAAGACATGAGACCCGAGTCTCAGTGCCCCGGCAGCCGTGCTGGAAAGCGGAGGGGACCCTGGTGTACTCGCGCTCACTAACACTCGTCTCCACATGCTTTAAGGGGAGGTTTTTACTGTGTTCCTTATATTTCAATCAAGCTTACGATTACACCCCCTAGACCCCCTTTCAAGATAAATTGTAAATTTTTCGGTAGAAAAATGTCCCGGCCGAAGGCCGGTTCCTCTTAAATTACAGGCTCGCTATCGCTCGCCAGGAAAAAATCGACACATAATTGGCACGAAAGATCTCAAAATTGACAGAAATGGGGTGAAAGTTCTTAAGATCGCCAAAATAATGGGGCGAAAGTCTTAACATCTCAAAAGCAATGGGGCTAAACATGAGGGAGAACGGGATCCAGAAAACAATCCCTCAAGTGGAAATCTCCCCTTAAGAGCCTGTAAATTGCTTTAAATTGCCATATAGTCCATGAGCCAGGCCAGATATCGGTACCACCTGGGGTGACTAAACACGAATGGTACTAAAATGTTTATAGAGTGACTGTAAGTACATTAAGATATGATAGCCTTCTCGCACTGGTAGCTTAGTCTAATTTTTTTGATGCAATAGGGGCGCTACCCAAAAATAAAGATTTTTAGCGTGACGCTCGGCGTTTTCCTCATTTTCTTTAAAATCCATCACACAATCATCGCGAAACTTTGAACACCTATGTAGAATTATATTCTCTACCAGAGTTGTTCCTAGGTATTTTTCAAATTTCCTCATATTTCGGAATATACTCTATATTTTGGGTATTTTCCTCTAAATCTAGAATAAATCCTTAAATATGGGGAACATTGAAAAATATATTCTAACAGCTCTTGTAGCTTATTTGATTCTCTACAAGAATTATTCCGATGTGTATTTCAAGTTTCTCCATATTTAGGGGTTTATTTCATATTTGGGGATTTTTTGTTATATTTTGGGGATAATTTATTATTGGAAGGAGCAAACATATGTAGAGTGGTTTCCATGTAATGTGTTTGTTTGTTCATGGTTTAATGGTGATATTTTTTGCAGGTGTGTGTCGACTGTTTGACGGCAGGATGGAACCATCTGCGAGGAAGAGAGCACGGATCGACTGTATCATCCACTGCTCTGATGATGACAGCGATGCTCTGGTGTCACCACAGGATTTGGACTCCTGGAACACATTGCTCAGGGCTGCAGAAATCAGGCAGCATGATCCAGTCCTGGAAGCAGCCAAGGGCCTTGAAGAAGGAGGAATACCACACATACATTATCACCGTAAATGTCGTAGTCTCTTTACAATGAAGAAGTCACTGGATTCTATCCTTGCCAAGGGTGTCAAGATAGAATCAGCAAGCGTCGACCCCAGGAGGAGGGCATCAAGGGATGCCCCTAGTACTAGCAGGGTGTATGCCAAAGTATGTATCTTCTGCGAGAAGTCAAGCAAGTACATAAAAACAACAAAGACAAGGGAGCCACTCATACAGTGTGTTGAGCTACGAGCAGATGAGAAGATTCGCAGAGCAGCAATAAGGAAACTCAACCAGAGAATCCTTGGTTTAGTTAGCAGAGACCTTGTTGCTGCAGAGGGTCACTACCACAAGTCGTGCTACAAACTCTTCACAAAAGATGATTTCCCAGCGGCCGCCAGGTCGGGTGCAGGTGAAAATCAGGAAGAAAGCGAGGAAGCACGCTACGAAGAGGTTGAGACAGAAGCCCTCGAGGAACTCTGCTTGTATATAAGGACCAAATTATTCCCCAACCCAGAGGTACTGCCTATGACAAACCTCACATCTAGGCTTGAGAGATCCATGATGTCCCGTGGTATTATCCAACTGAAACCAGCGACAAAGAAACATGTTCGCCGAAAGATTGAAACCGAGTTTGGAGAATCACTACGCTTTGTCCCAGATGAGAAAGGAAAGCTTCTAATCTATCCACGCAGCCTCTCAATGGACGACCTTGCCCGGCAAGCACACAAAATGGCAAAAGACCTGCAAGAAGCAAGAGCAGCTAACTCTGAAGATGTCTTAACCAAAGCAGGAATGCAGCTGAGGAATGAGATCAATAAACAAGATGTGAGTCAGCCATGGCCTCCCGATACAGATCAGAATGTCATTCCTGCAGCAGTCACTCAATTCCTGCACACCCTGCTGACAGGAGAGTGTGAGTGTGAAACTCCCTCTGAAAGAGCTCAACGTCTTGCCACTTCCTTTGGCAGTGACTTGGTCTTTGCTGTTACCAGTGGCAAGACAAAACCACCCAAGCACGTACTGCTGACCAATGCTGTAAAGTCTTTGACAGGAAACACAGAACTGATCCGAACTCTGAATCGTCTTGGTCACTGTGTGTCTTACTCAATGTTTGAGGAGATCGATACAGCCCTTTGTATCCAGAAGCTGGAATGCTCAAAGGATGACATTCCACTGCCAGCAAACATCTACCCTGGTGTGTTCACAACCCTGGCCTGGGATAACATTGACCGACTTGAAGAGACCCTAAGTGGAGCAGGTACTTCTCATAGAGTCAATGGCATTGCTGTCCAGTCCAAGGTTGCAGGCTCTGTGCCAGAGAAAGTCCTGCCAGAGATTACCAAGTCCAAGATAAGAAGCATCACTCAGACATCATCAATGCTGCCAATATACAATGTTGGGCGGCGGGCAGGGCCACCTAGGATTGAGACTGCGTATGTCGACACTACCAAGGAAGTCCAGGATTCAAAGACAAAGAACCATATCTGGCTTCTTACTCGAATGTCAGACCATGAGGACCAGTCCATCAGCAGTTGGACTGGGTTCAACATCAAAATGCGCAGAGACATTGCAGTGGTTCAGGACACTGTAAGCTACCTGCCCACTATCAATGCTCCCGCAACAGAAATGTCCACCGTTAATGAAATCTTGGAACAAACGCATGCTATCATGCAGTCCTTACAGCTTAACAAGATTGTGTGCGTGTTTGATCAAGCACTCTATGCCAAAGCTGCCGAAGTTATCTGGAAACAAGAGAAGTTCAAGAACATTATCATCAGGATGGGCGTCTTCCACACAATCTGTAATCTCATCTCCACCATAGGAAAGAGGTTTCAAGATGCAGGTCTTAGAGATCTGTGTGTGGAATCAGGTATCATCGCAGAAGGATCAGTGTCAGGAGTGATGAACGGCAAGAGGTACAACAGAGCAGTGAGACTACACAAGCTCGTGTATGAAGCACTGATGAGGCTTGCATGGAAAGGCTTCCTTTCATGGCTAGAAGAAAACCATTCAAGGGACATACACCATCTAGATGAAACACTGAAGGACATCAACAGCTTTCACAGCAATGTGTCTCAGGGACTCTTTCAAGAGCTGATGGAGAGTGAATCATGCACACATATCATGAAGCTTTTCCAAGTTTATCTTGAGACCCTCAGAGATGAACACAACCTCTCAGCATTCTGGATGTCATACCTGGACATGGTTGAGATCATGCTGGACTTAATTCGAGCCTCCAGAGAAGGCAACTGGATGCTCCACCTAGGAGCAATCCGACAGATGATACCGTGGTGTTTTGCCTATGACAAAGTGAACTATGCCCGGTTCCTAACCTACTACTATGCCTTGATGTCTCGACTGCCCATTGAACACCCAGAGGTCCATGAACACTTCATGCAAGGTGGCTTTTCGGTCCAGATCGGTAGCAAGAATCCCTTTGGACGGATCCCTGTGGACCAGACAATCGAAGAGACATCAACAAAGACACCCAGACACCAGGGGGCACAAAAGGCTTCAGCCTGAAAGGCGGAGCTGTCGCCAGGTACTACCTGACATCGGAGTATCGCAGCAGGTACTTAAGGCAGCTCAGGACTATGGTAGTAGGCCAAAAGTATACTGACTTCAGCCACCCAGACCTACAGATGCCCAGGATTAGAAGAGATGAGGCCGATGTCCAATCTTTAGTTCAACTGATGGAGACCAGCTGGTTGAACCCCTTCAACGCAGAGCAAGAAGATCTTGTCAGTTTGTCAACTGCGACTATGGCACCACCAGAAGTTGTCAAAGACCTTCTAGGGGCCTACAGAATAGGAGAGGATGCATATCAAGCCTTCAAGGAAGAGCGCCTGGAGATCGATACGCCAACTATACAGTTTCATGACACGATGACGAAGACGAAACTGAGAACGTTCACTAACATCAGAATGAAGCCACGCTCACAAGACCATGCCAAGGAGGTTATCTTAAAGGCTGACAGGAACCTATTTGGCCAGATGATCCTTGTTGCCGAGAACAGAAAGCTCAAAATGAGTGATGTCTTGGCTCATCCCCTGGGGCCTTTGCCTTGGGCACTTGCCAGCGGTGATGGGTCTCTCCGCAAGACCAACAAGGCTGCCCTCGCAAAGGAGTTAGAGAGGAATGTTTCTCCTGCAGAAGTGATACCCGAGCCCTCTGCTACCATAATTGATGGGATGAGCCTGGTCCACAAACTGAAGGGAAACGACAAAACTTTTTCACAGCTTGCAGGTACAGCACTGAGTCACGCTGTTCATGAAGGTGCTAAGAGCAGGCGCATTGATGTTGTGTTTGATATCTACAAGGAGACATCCATCAAGGATGCAGAACGAGCCAAAAGAAGTGCAGGCACAGGAATTCATTTCAAGAACATTCAACCTGGGCACAACATCCAGCAGTGGAGAAAGTTACTCGGTAGTTCCTCCAACAAGGCAAGTCTTATCAAGTTCTTGGTAGAAGAATGGAAGGCACCACAGCACAGGGAGAAGCTCAAGGACAAGGAGCTGTATGTCACATGTGAGCAGCGCTGCTTCAAGATCACCAAAGAGCAGTGGGAAGAGGCTCCTGAGCTTAAGTCAACTCAAGAAGAAGCAGACACACGCCTTCTTCTCCATGCACTTCATGCAGCAGAATCTGGGAACAAGTCTGTCATCATCACTGCAGAAGATACAGACGTCATGGTGTTGTGTCTTGGCATGTGCCACAAGATCCCATCCCATCTGTTCCAGAAGTGCGGGACGAAGAACCGGACAAGATTCCTGGATATCACCACACTGAGCCGCACACTGGGAGGCAGCGTGTGTGATTCATTGATTGGTATGCATGCCTTTACAGGCTGTGATACCGTCAGTGCATTCGCTGGCCGAGGGAAGATGACGACACTCAAGCAGGTGAAGATGGACAAGACATACCAGCATGCTTTTCACGAACTTGGACGCTCATGGGAAGTGTCTCCTGAACTCTTTGAGAAGCTACAGGAAATCACCTGCCACATGTACCTACCATCTACCCACAAAACTAAGGTAAACAAGCTTCGGTATGAGCTGTTCTGTGCAAGACGTGGAGAGGTAGAGTCAAGTCAACTCCCTCCTTGTGAGGACTGCCTCTTCATGCATGCACTGCGTGCAAACTACCAGGCTGCGATCTGGAGGAGAAGTCTTCAGAGCCAGCCATTTGTTGCGAACCCAACAGACTGCGGTTGGATGACAGATGAGGACGGTAAGCTTGCCGTCAACTGGATGCGAGGCTCACCAGCACCAGATGCTGTTATGCAGCTACTGTCTTGCAAGTGTGTGCGGTCATGCGAACTCCCTAAGTGTACTTGCCTCAGCAATGGTCTAAAATGCACGGACATGTGCAGGTTACAGACATGTCAGAACAAGGCTATTGAAGAAGAGCCGGTGGCACAACAGTCAGATTCCGAGTCTGACGTAGATGATATTTAGGAGTAGTAATTTGCCATAATAGTATGTACAAGCCCATGGCATGCTTAGTGTGTATTTACAGGACTTGTATTAAATGTGACAATTACTATATGCATTTTGTTGACATTTAGGCATTCCTGTCCCCAAATTTGACATTTTAAAAAAATTCGGAATTTTCGGTAGGGTATGTCTATTCAAGAAGTGATAACGACCATTAAGCTACCAATGTGCAAGGGCTATCATATCAAAACATAAACTAGAGACATGTAGCAAGCTAAAAACACCTAAGAGAATTAGTCACCCCGGGTGGTACCGATATCCCAAAATTCGGGTCTTGGCTCATGGACTAATAGCGTTGCAGAATATCTCTCGTAGCCAATAGGTTAAACTAACATATTTTCACCACATCATTGACTATGGCACCGAAGCGGCAATTATACCCTGCTTAGCTTTACATGTATACTGTACATTATACCCTGCTTAGCTTTACATATATACTGTACATTATACCCTGCTTAGCTTTACATATATACTGTACATTATACCCTGTTTAGCTTTACATATATACTGTACATTATACCCTGCTTAGCTTTACATATATATAATGTACATTATACCCTGCTTAGCTTTACATATATATACTGTACATTATGAAAGCTTTACATATATACTCTACATTATACCCTGCTTAGCTTTACATATATACTGTACATTATACCCTGTTTAGCTTTACATATATATACTGTACATTATACCCTGCTTAGCTTTACATATATATACTGTACATTATACCCTGCTTAGCTTTACATATATATACTGTACATTATACCCTGCTTAGCTTTACATAATTGTATACTGTACATTATACCCTGCTTAGCTTTACATATATATACTGTACATTATACCCTGTTTAGCTTTACATATATACTGTACATTATACCCTGCTTAGCTTTACATATATATACTGTACATTATACCCTGCTTAGCTTTACATATATACTGTACATTATACCCTGCTTAGCTTTACATATATATACTGTACATTATACCCTGCTTAGCTTTACATATATACTGTACATTATACCCTGCTTAGCTTTACATAATTGTATACTGTACATTATACCCTGCTTAGCTTTACATAATTGTATACTGTACATTATACCCTGCTTAGCTTTACATATATACTGTACATTATGAGAGCTTGGTCAATACGCTATAAGTAATAATACCGTTTTTAATGTCGTCTTAAATTTGCTAAATTTATATACAAAAGATCTTCTATAATGATACTATATATATATATATATATATATATATATATATATATATATACCTTTTAGCTATTATTTCTTCGTATGAGAGAGAGAGAGAGAGAGAGAGAGAGAGAGAGAGAGATGCCAGAAAAACAACTACGATCTGCCATCAAACCACTGCAAAGTCTTGATATCATGTGTTTGCTCTTTTATGAGAGAGAGAGAGAGAGAGAGAAAGAGAGAGATTTGTATTGCCAAATAAATGCATACATAATTATAGGATATTACATAATTATAATATACTGTACATGTATTTGAATAATTGACAGATATTGATAACTAAGGAAAGCTCGATGTAGCTAGCCTAACAGGCGTAAGTAAATATCTAATGGTAGGTAAAACACGGATTTACAAATTATCAAAATAGTCTTATTAATACAGTGTATAACATATTGAATTTGGAAGTTGGCAAGAATCATCTATATATATTAGAATCAATTTATGTAGCCTATATGAATAGGTATGACAGAAAAAGATGAAAGAGGTGTGTGTGGTGTGTGTGTGTGTGTGTGTGTGGTGTGTGTGTGTGTGTGTGTGTGTGGTATGTGTGTGTGGTGTGTGTGTGTGTGTGTGTGTGTGCATATAAACAACCCACCCAGTAGCTTTCAGCTTTAGTAACGTGTATTGGTGACGAACCTTGGGGGGTGCCGCCGTGAGAGACCAAACAGGTGATACAGTGATGGTGCCTCAAGTCTAATATGGTGAATAGAACTGATGCATGGTGGTAATTGTGTGTTGTGATTTGTGGTGAGAATAACTAGTGCATGGTGATTGTTTAGCTGTTATTTTGGATGAGAATAACTAGCTTAGGATGATAATGTTTGTGATTTGTGGTGATAATAACTAGTGCATGGTGATAATGTGTTGTGATTTGTGGTGATAACAAGAACCTGGTGATTATAGAATTGGTGCATACTGATATTTGTGGTGATAATAACTAGTGCATGGTGATTATATGTTGTAATTTTGTGGTGAGGGTAATTGGTGCATGGTGATAATTATGTGCTATGAAATGTGGTGAGAATAAAGCCGGTATCTCACGAGAGCTACAAGCCAGAGAATGAGAGAAAAAGGAGAGATAAAAAAGTAGGTCACCCCCCTTTAAGGGGAGGTTTTTAGTGTGTTTCCTAGACTTCCATCAAGGTTGAAATTAAACCCCCTTGACCCCCTCTCAAGATAAAGTTGTACATTTATCGGTAGAAAAATTTCCCGGCCGAAGGCCGGTTCCTCTTAAATTACAGGCTCGCTATCGCTCGCCAGGAAAAAATCGACACCTAAATGGCACGAAAGGTCTTAAAAGTTACATAAATGGGGTGAAAGTTCTTAAAATCGCCAAACTAATGGGGCGAACATCTTAAGATCTAAAAAACAATGGGGCTAAACATGAGGGAGAAAGGTGTAAAGAAAAAAATCCCTCAAGTGGAAATCTCCCCTTAATCGTGATATAGTGATATTGTACATTATGTGATCAGTGGTAATTGTCAACATAATGCTATGTGATCTACGGTGACAATAATTGCTACATGCTAATAATGTAATTAATTGATGATACTGTACCGTCTATTCGCTGTAAGTGGGCGAGCAATTATGACCTCTATCCTCTGTAACTCAAAAAGGGCTAGAGCAAATTGGCTGTAAATTTCCACATCGATTCCTTGACTGCCTCTTCCCAAATGGTAGAAATATTATTTCGATTACTCTAGTAGTTTTTGAGTTACAGAGGTTAGAGGTAATGATTTCTCGCCTACTTACAGCGAATAAACTATAGTATATGTGAAGGGAGCAGTGATGAGACCTACTAGGGCACGGGAAGAGAGATGAGACCAACCAGTAGAAAGTCAAATCTGCGGAGCTATCTCTATAAATAATGGTGAGTGCAAGTGACAGGTCCTCAACATCGAATATTACACACAGGAGGAATAACTCGGGAGCAGGGACAGAACTCTGGGAGAAGTGGGTTCTTTAGCAAGGCACCTGGACCTGACGTTTTAATAACAATTATATCAGAAAGTAAAACTATAAAAACCACCAATATCTTTATTAATGTTGTACAGCGGCCAAATATATTGAATATGAGAGACAACAAATAAAAATAAAAAACATTAAATAAATATAATGCATCATGTAGTTCCCGTCTATTAAGGGGAGGTTTTAAGTTTATTCCCTTTACTTCCAACATGCTTCAAGATAATTCCCCCATAAATGTGTGTATTTTTTCGGTAGGAACTAAATGTTCCGGCTGAAGGCCGGTTCTTCCTAAATTACAGGCTCGCAATCGCTCGCCATGAAAATTCGACAACTAAATGGCAGGAAACGTCTTAAAAGTTACACAGAAATGGGATGGAAGATCTTAAGATCGCCACTAATGGGGCGAACGTTTAAATATTTCAAAAATAATGGACCGAAACATGAGGGAGAAGGGGGTCCAGATAATAACTCTATAATTTTTTTTTTTAAACTGCCATATTTAAGTTACTTGAATATTCAATACATAATATATAGGCAAAACAAAAATCGACACATGGATTCTGAAATTTGAAGTTTTGTGTGAAAAACGTTCTTGGCTTTTTGCATGATGTTTAAATGCATACAACTGACAGTAACTCTTGATTTTCAGAATGCCTTCTATCCTTTATTAATATCTAATACATAAGTAAAGTTTATAGCATACTTAAAGAATATACTCCTATGGAATGGCTATAATTCAGGATAAATAACAAATACGAAGCTCAAGCTCAATAAAATGTAAAAAACAATTGTCTCAAGTCTCAGTGCTTGAACACGTTATATTCTTGATATATTGATGGCTTGTACAAATATTCTTGATATATTGATGGCTTGTACAAATATTCTTGATATATTGATGGCTTGTACAAATATTCTTGATATATTGATGGTTTGTACAAATATTCTTGATATATTGATGGCTTGTACAAATATTCTTGATATATTGATGGCTTGTACAAATATTCTTGATATATTGATGGTTTGTACAAATATTCTTGATATATTGATGGCTTGTACAAATATTCTTGATATATTGATGGCTTGTACAAATATTCTTGATATATTGATGGCTTGTACAAATATTCTTGATATATTGATGGCTTGTACAAATATTCTTGATATATTGATGGCTTGTACAAATATTCTTGATATATTGATGGCTTGTACAAATATTCTTGATATATTGATGGCTTGTACAAATATTCTTGATATATTGATGGCTTGTACAAATATTCTTGATATATTGATGGCTTGTACAAATATTCTTGATATATTGATGGCTTGTACAAATATTCTTGATATATTGATGGCTTGTACAAATATTCTTGATATATTGATGGCTTGAACACGTTATATTGATGGCTTGTACAAATATTCTTGATATATTGATGGCTTGTACAAATATTCTTGATATATTGATGGCTTGTACAAATATTCTTTATATATTGATGGCTTGTACAAATATTCTTGATATATTGATGGCTTGTACAAATATTCTTGATATATTGATGGCTTGTACAAATATTCTTGATATATTGATGGCTTGTACAAATATTCTTGATATATTGATGGCTTGTACAAATATTCTTGATATATTGATGGCTTGTACAAATATTCTTGATATATTGATGGCTTGTACAAATATTCTTGATATATTGATGGCTTGTACAAATATTCTTGATATATTGATGGTTTGTACAAATATTCTTGATATATTGATGGCTTGTACAAATATTCTTGATATATTGATGGCTTGTACAAATATTCTTGATATATTGATGGCTTGTACAAATATTCTTGATATATTGATGGCTTGTACAAAATTATTCTTGATATATTGATGGCTTGTACAAATATTCTTGATATATTGATGGCTTGTACAAATATTCTTGATATATTGATGGCTTGTACAAATATTCTTGATATATTGATGGCTTGTACAAATATTCTTGATATATTGATGGCTTGTACAAATATTCTTGATATATTGATGGTTTGTACAAATATTCTTGATATATTGATGGCTTGTACAAATATTCTTGATATATTGATGGCTTGTACAAATATTCTTGATATATTGATGGCTTGTACAAATATTCTTGATATATTGATGGCTTGTACAAATACAAAATGGAAAAATGAATAGTCAGATGTCATGCAAACTTTAAACGAAGTAATAGTAAAGTAGATTAAGAATTAAATGTATTGTCAAAGGTTGATGGTTACTGTCAATATTACCAAAATTGTAATTAAACCATAAGTAAGAAATATCAAGATGCAAGCTACGTGGATGTGTGCAAACGTGAGTGGCTGTGTTTGTCAGTTATTGTATGTGTGTGTGTGTGTGTGTGTGTGTGTGTGTGGACAAGCGGTGGTGTGTTTAAAGGTACAAAATTCACGAAATATGTAGGTTTGCAGGTACATGAGGTTTAGGGCGACAGTTTTAGTGTACACACCTCTTTAAAATACGTTGAAATGGAGTGTTTTCGGTTAGGTTAGGTAAGTTAGGTTAGGTAGGTTAGGTTAGGTTAAGTTTTATCTAGATAGTTTTATTTAGGTTTAAAAATCGAAAAATGTACTCGTAAGCATGCAAAAATAACGTGTGTACCGATAAACACACCACCGCTTGGTGTGTGTGTGTGTGTGTGTGTGTGTGTGTGTGTGTGTGTGTGTGTGTGTGTGTGTGTGTGCTTAAATGTGTTACTGTGTGTGTGCTGGTTATATTTACGGAAAATTGTGACTATTAACCCTTTGAGTACCAGCGACGTGTGTAATATTTCGTTCTAGCCATATTTATACTATTCTATGCAGCTTAGGAAGGATCTGTGGTAGTCAAAAGGCTTGGTTGAGATTGTTTGTAGTTTTATTATTGCTAGAGGTCCTTCCTAAGATGAAAAGGACGTCCCTGATCCTGAATGGGTTAAAGGGGGTAAACTTGACATCCGTGGTAGTGAAGGTTACTATGCAGCCTGTCACATTAGAGGACACGACACCTGTAGAGAGAAAACAAAATATACGTCAAATTGGAGGCCTGGAGTCATAATGGCCATGCTAGTAAGGGAGCCTACCTCGCTTTTTGTTTTCTCTTTCTCTCCCTCTCTTTTTGGCTTGTATCCATTCGGCCCCATTCAGCCTACTGTTTTAAGACGTTTACCCCCATCCAGGTGTCAATATTTTCCTGGCGAGTGGTAGCGAGCCAGCATATATATATATTTGTTTTGACAGCAAGCTAAATTTTTAACATTTTCGATAGAAAAATGTCTCCGGCGAACTTGGATTTCTCCATACAATGCTGGCTTGCTATCGCTCGCCAGGAAGAAATTAACACCTGGATGGGGATAAACGTCTTAAAACAGTTGGTTGAATGGGACCGAATGGATACAAGCCAGAGAAAGAGAGAAAATGAGAAAAAGAGAAAAAAAAGCGGGTCACCCCCCCCCCCTTAAAGGGAGATGGGTCGTTTTTTCTGGTCCCCCCTCTCCCTCATGCTTAGCCCCATATGTTTTGAGATTATAAGACCTTCGCCCTATTAGTTTGGCGATTCTAAGATATTTTACCTCCTTTCTTTGTTAATATTAGGACCTTTCGTGCCATTTAGGTGTCGATTTTTTTTCCTGGTGAGTGATAGCGAGCCTGTAATTTTGGAAGAACCGCGGGACATTTTTCTACCGAAAGATGTACACATTTATCTTGAAGGAGGGTCTTGGGGGTGTTTGGTTGAAGATTGATTGAGGTCTAGGGAACTAACTCAAACACATGAGAAAACAATAAACAAATGGGCAAATATATACGCCCACACATCAGAATACATACGCCCACACATCAGAATATATACGCCCACACATCAGAATACATACGCCCACACATCAGAATACATACGCCCACACATCAGAATACATACGCCCACACATCAGAATACATACGCCCACACATCAGAATACATACGCCCACACATCAGAATATATACGCCCACACATCAGAATACATACGCCCACATCAGAATACATACGCCCACACATCAGAATACATACGCCCACACATCAGAATAATACGCCCAACATCAGAATATACGCCCACACATCAGAATACATACGCCCACACATCAGAATACATACGCCCACACATCAGAATATATACGCCCACACATCAGAATACATACGCCCACACATCAGAATACATACGCCCACACATCAGAATACATACGCCCACACATCAGAATATATACGCCCACACATCAGAATATATACGCCCACACATCAGAATACATACGCCCACACATCAGAATACATACGCCCACACATCAGAATATATACGCCCACACATCAGAATATACGCCCACACATCAGAATATATTCGCCCACACATCAGAATAGATACGCGCACACATCAGAATATATACGCCACACATCAGAATACATACGCCCACACATCAGAATATATACGCCCACACATCAGAATATATACGCCCACACATCAGAATACATACGCCCACACATCAGAATACATACGCCCACACATCAGAATATATACGCCCACACATCAGAATACATACGCCCACACATCAGAATATATACGCCCACACATCAGAATATACGCCCACATCAGAATATATACGCCCACACATCAGAATATATACGCCCACACATCAGAATATATACGCCCACACATCAGAATATATACGCCCACACATCAGAATACATACGCCCACACATCAGAATATATACGCCCACACATCAGAATATATACGCCCACACATCAGAATACATACGCCCACACATCAGAATACATACGCCCACACATCAGAATATATACGCCCACACATCAGAATATATACGCCCACACATCAGAATAGCCAGTCCACAACAAATTGCTTAGCTTAAGGGGAGGTATTTACTTTGTTCCCTAGACCTCCATCAAGCTTAAAATGATACCCCCTTGAGTCCCTTTCAAGATAAATGTGTACATTTTTCGGTAGAAAAATGTCCCGGCCATAGGCCGGTTCCTCTTAAATTACAGGCTCGCTATCGCTCGCCAGGATAAAATCGACACCTGAATGGCACGAAAGGTCTTAATATGTGGTGAAAGTTCTTAAAATCGCTAATGGGGCGAAACGTTATAATATCAAAAGCAATGGGGCTAAACATGAGGGAGAAAGGGGTCAAGAAAAAAATCCCTCAAGTGGAGATCTCCCCTTAACCAAACTAAGCAAGCCTATCCTAGACTACTACTACCACTACTACTACTACCACTACTACTACTACTACCACTACTACTACTACCACTACTACTAATAATAATAATAATTATAATAATAATAAAGATAAAGGGAGTAATTCCGTCCGCCAATCAGGAGACGGGATTAGCCCAGGTGAAGAGACAAGGTTTAACTGATTACGTGCAGGTAACTTGGATAACGGGATTTACATAAGAAACTTTGAGAGAGTACCTGAGTAGCTTTGTGGGGTTTAGTAATTAAAGAGTAGGTTAGACCTAGCTAAAGGAATAGTTAGAGAAGGGCTTCAGCCCATACCCACGAAATACTCTTTTTGTAATAATAATAATAGTAATAATAATAATAATAATAATAATAATAATAATAATAATAATAATAATAATAATAATAATAATAATAATAATAATAATAATAATATGTACAAATTCCCACCTTGACAGTCTGCTCCTGTTTTTCCTTAGTCTTGGTTCCATCTGGCTTCTCCTCCTTCCTCTCCTGCAAAGGACGGAAGAATCGTGTTAGTGACGGGGTATTTAGAGCGCTTTGACCTTCACAGCCCTTTGATGCAGTGAATAAGAAGAAGAAGCATATGAAGACGGTCTGGAGAGAGAGAGAGAGAGAGAGAGAGAGAGAGAGAGAGAGAGACAAGAGGGGTACAGACAAATGGTGTAAATAATGGACTACAGTACAGTTAAGGGGAGATGGGTCACTTTTCTGGTCCCCCTTCTCCCTCATGTTTAGCTTCATTAGTTTTCAGATTTTAATTCGTTCGGTTCCTTAGTTTGGCGATTTTAAGACCTTTCGACCCATTTACTTTGTCAATATCAAGACCTTTCGTGCTATTTAGGTGTAGATTTTTTCCCTGGTGAACGATAGTGAGCCTGTAATGTTGTAAGAAACGGCCTTCGGCTGGACAATTTTCTACCGAAAAATGTACAAGTTATTCTAGAAGGGGGATTTAATGGATGTTTTTTATTTTTTTTATTTTAAGCTTAGGGAGGAAACTGAAAAATAATACATATAAGAAATAGTCGACCAAAAATATAAGAAATAGTCGACCAAAAATATAAGAAATAGTCGACCAAAAATATAAGAAATAGTCGACCAAAAATTAGTCGACCAAAAATATAAGAAATAGTCGACCAAAAATATAAGAAATAGTCGACCAAAAATATAAGAAATAGTCGACCAAAAATATAAGAAATAGTCGACCAAATATATAAGAAATAGTCGACCAAAAATAGAAGAAATAGTCGACCAAAAATAGAAGAAATAGTCGACCCAAAATAGAAGAAATATTCGACCAAAAATATAAGAAATAGTCGACCCAAAATAGAAGAAATATTTGACCAAAAATATAAGAAATAGTCGACCAAAAATTAACCCATCTCCCCTTAAGTAGAGCCAGGTCTCTGCAACATATGTCCCATCTTCAAGTGTTAAGAACTTTACCTACACGCAGAGGACAAGTTGGGAGCTGTGTCTACACATGCGTATTAAGTAAACAAATGTTTTTTATTTTTTGTTTATTTATTTATTATTTTTCTAGTTTCCTCCCTAGACCTCCACCAATCTTAAAACAAAAACACATCCATTAGATCCCCCTTCTAGATTAATTTGTACATTTTTCGGTAGAGAAATATCCCAGCCGAAGGCCGATTCTTCCAAAATTACAGGCTCACTATCGTTCGCCAGGAAAAACAAAAATCGACACCTAAAAAGCCCGAGCGAGCGATAGCGAGCCTGTTATTTAAGAGGAACGGGCTTTCAGCCGGGACATTTTTCTACCGAAAAATGTACAAATTTATATTGAAAGGGACTCAAGGGGGTGTAATTTTAAGCTTGATGGAGGTCTAGGGAACAAACTAAATACCTCCCCTTAAGGAAATCTATATATCAAATACATAGAATACAGCATGACCAGAAAAAACTCCATTGGCTTAGCGGTTAGAATTAGGATCATATCGTTTTCCCTAAATTTTACAATTAATACGAATATTACATATTTATTGGGCATAAGCAATTTAAATAAACAATCGTTTTGTGCAACCACTCTTTAAAAGCAATGGTGTTCTCTGCCTAGGAGTACTTCGTTGCAGACACGTAGTAGATTGGATGGAATCGAAATAAACTAAACTATGGACGATAATCGGTTATGTTTTAGCTGAAGGTAAATTGAATTCCTTAGATTGATCGATACCTAATGGAAAAATACGAACGTGCCATGTCTCTGCCTCATATTAATACCGAGCTAGCATTATTAGCAACCTATTTCGGCACAACATCTTCGCAATAACTGTGCAATTAAAATGAACACATGGACATTTAGCGTCAACTGGAATAAAATACACTATAGCACTACGAATTATATGGGGGGATGGGCGGTTTTTCTGCCCCCCCCCCCCCCCCCCTCCAAGATTTTAAGAAGTTCGACCCATTAGTTTGGCGATTGTAAAACCTTTCACCCCATTTCTTTGTCAATATTAGGACCTTTCGTGTCATTAAGGTGTCGATTTTTTTCCTGGCGAGCGATGGCGAGCCTGTAATTGTAGGAGGAACCGGAAGGTTCGGCCGGGACATGTACACATTTATCTCGCAGGTTTTTTTTTTTTTTTTTTTTTTTTTTTTTTTTTTTTAAGCTGGATGGAGGTCTAGGGAGGAAAGTAAAAAACATATAATAGATAAAAATAAATAAATAAATATATCAACAAATGTATAGCCCCCCCAGCCCCCCCCCTTACTAACAATAATACTTTACTTACGCGCTTGTCTTTAAACTCCAGCTCCACTTTGGGTGTCGGCAGGACATGCGAGAGAGGGCCACCACCCCCGAATGGTAGGCTCAATATGTTCATATCTGGGGAGAGACAATTATATAATACCGTTAATAGAGGTTATATTGGGGAGAGGGGAGGGATGATACAGTTAATAGAGGTTATATTGGGGAGGGGGATGATACAGTTAATAGAGGTTATATTGGGGAGAGGGGAGGGATGATACAGTTAATAGAGGTTATATTGGGGAGAGGGGAGGGATGATACAGTTAATAGAGGTTATATTGGGGAGAGGGGAGGGATGATACAGTTAATAGAGGTTATATTGGGGAGAGGGAGGGATGATACAGTTAATAGAGGTTATATTGGGGAGAGGGGAGGGATGATACAGTTAATAGAGGTTATATTGGGGAGAGGGGAGGGATGATACAGTTAATAGAGGTTATATTGGGGAGAGGGGAGGGATGATACAGTTAATATATGTTATATTGGGGAGAGGGGAGGGATGATACAGTTAATAGAGGTTATATTGGGGAGAGGGGAGGGATGATACAGTTAATAGAGGTTAGTTTGGGGAGAGGGGAGGGATGATACAGTTAATAGAGGTTATATTGGGGAGAGGGGAGGGATGATACAGTTAATAGAGGTTATATTGGGGAGAGGGGAGGGATGATACAGTTAATAGAGGTTATATTGGGGAGAGGGGAGGGATGATACAGTTAATAGAGGTTATATTGGGGGAGGGGAGGTAGGATACAGTTAATAGAGGTTATATTGGGGAGAGGGGAGGGATGATACAGTTAATAGAGGTTATATTGGGGAGAGGGGAGGGATGATACAGTTAATAGAGGTTATATTGGGGAGAGGGGAGGGATGATACAGTTAATAGAGGTTATATTGGGGAGAGGGGAGGGATGATACAGTTAATAGAGGTTATATTGGGGAGAGGGGAGGGATGATACAGTTAATAGAGGTTATATTGGGGAGAGGGGAGGGATGATACAGTTAATAGAGGTTATATTGGGGAGAGGGGAGGGATGATACAGTTAATAGAGGTTATATTGGGGAGAGGGGAGGGATGATACAGTTAAGAGGTTATATTGGGGAGAGGGGAGGGATGATACAGTTAATAGAGGTTATATTGGGGAGAGGGGAGGGATGATACAGTTAATAGAGGTTATATTGGGGAGAGGGGAGGGATGATACAGTTAATAGAGGTTATATTGGGGAGAGGGGAGGGATGATACAGTTAATAGAGGTTATATTGGGGAGAGGGGAGGGATGATACAGTTAATAGAGGTTATATTGGGGAGAGGGGAGGGATGATACAGTTAATAGAGGTTATATTGGGGAGAGGGGAGGGATGATACAGTTAATAGAGGTTATATTGGGGAGAGGGGAGGGATGATACAGTTAATAGAGGTTATATTGGGGAGAGGGGAGGGATGATACAGTTAATAGAGGTTATATTGGGGAGAGGGGAGGGATGATACAGTTAATAGAGGTTATATTGGGGAGAGGGGAGGGATGATACAGTTAATAGAGGTTATATTGGGGAGAGGGGAGGGATGATACAGTTAATAGAGGTTATATTGGGGAGAGGGGAGGGATGATACAGTTAATAGAGGTTATATTGGGGAGAGGGGAGGGATGATACAGTTAATAGAGGTTATATTGGGGAGAGGGGAGGGATGATACAGTTAATAGAGGTTATATTGGGGAGAGGGGAGGGATGATACAGTTAATAGAGGTTATATTGGGGAGAGGGGAGGGATGATACAGTTAATAGAGGTTATATTGGGGAGAGGGGAGGGATGATACAGTTAATAGAGGTTATATTGGGGGAGAGGGGAGGGATGATACAGTTAATAGAGGTTATATTGGGGAGAGGGGAGGGATGATACAGTTAATAGAGGTTATATTGGGGAGAGGGGAGGGATGATACAGTTAATAGAGGTTATATTGGGGAGAGGGGAGGGATGATACAGTTAATAGAGGTTATTGGGGAGAGGGGAGGGATGATACAGTTAATAGAGGTTATATTGGGGAGAGGGGAGGGATGATACAGTTAATAGAGGTTATATTGGGGAGAGGGGAGGGATGATACAGTTAATAGAGGTTATATTGGGGAGAGGGGAGGGATGATACAGTTAATAGAGGTTATATTGGGGAGAGGGGAGGGATGATACAGTTAATAGAGGTTATATTGGGGAGAGGGAGGGATGATACAGTTAATAGAGGTTATATTGGGGAGAGGGGAGGGATGATACAGTTAATAGAGGTTATATTGGGGAGAGGGGAGGGATGATACAGTTAATAGAGGTTATATTGGGGAGAGGGGAGGGATGATACAGTTAATAGAGGTTATATTGGGGAGAGGGGAGGGATGATACAGTTAATAGAGGTTATATTGGGGAGAGGGGAGGGATGATACAGTTAATAGAGGTTATATTGGGGAGAGGGGAGGGATGATACAGTTAATAGAGGTTATATTGGGGAGAGGGGAGGGATGATACAGTTAATAGAGGTTATATTGGGGAGAGGGGAGGGATGATACAGTTAATAGAGGTTATATTGGGGAGAGGGGAGGGATGATACAGTTAATAGAGGTTATATTGGGGAGAGGGGAGGGATGATACAGTTAATAGAGGTTTATATTGGGGAGAGGGGAGGGATGATACAGTTAATAGAGGTTATATTGGGGAGAGGGGAGGGATGATACAGTTAATAGAGGTTATATTGGGGAGAGGGGAGGGATGATACAGTTAATAGAGGTTATATTGGGGAGAGGGGAGGGATGATACAGTTAATAGAGGTTATATTGGGGAGAGGGGAGGGATGATACAGTTAATAGAGGTTATATTGGGGAGAGGGGAGGGATGATACAGTTAATAGAGGTTATATTGGGGAGAGGGAGGGATGATACAGTTAATAGAGGTTATATTGGGGAGAGGGGAGGGATGATACAGTTAATAGAGGTTATATTGGGGAGAGGGGAGGGATGATACAGTTAATAGAGGTTATATTGGGGAGAGGGGAGGGATGATACAGTTAATAGAGGTTATATTGGGGAGAGGGGAGGGATGATACAGTTAATAGAGGTTATATTGGGGAGAGGGGAGGGATGATACAGTTAATAGAGGTTATATTGGGGAGAGGGGAGGGATGATACAGTTAATAGAGGTTATATTGGGGAGAGGGGAGGGATGATACAGTTAATAGAGGTTATATTGGGGAGAGGGGAGGGATGATACAGTTAATAGAGGTTATATTGGGGAGAGGGGAGGGATGATACAGTTAATAGAGGTTATATTGGGGAGAGGGGAGGGATGATACAGTTAATAGAGGTTATATTGGGGAGAGGGGAGGGATGATACAGTTAATAGAGGTTATATTGGGGAGAGGGGAGGGATGATACAGTTAATAGAGGTTATATTGGGGAGAGGGGAGGGATGATACAGTTAATATAGGTTATATTGGGGAGAGGATGTGTTTTAAGGGAGGCTATAGGGTTTTTCTGGCCCCCTTTCTCCTTCGTGTTAAGCACCAGTTTGTTTTGAACTGATAGGAGAGAGGCAGCCCCCACCCTCGATTGGTAGACTCGTAATGTTCATATTTGAGGAGGGGGGGGGGGGGAGGGGACGATTATATAATAAATACATGTAATATTAGGGGAAAAGACGTTTTTTATATGGGAAGATGAGTCGTTTTTCTGGTCCCCTATCACCCTCGTGTTTAGCGCCATTAGTTTTGAGATGATAGAAGAGAGGGCCACCACCAACCACAGCCCCCGAATGGTAGGCTCAATATGTTCATATCTGGGGAGGGGGGACGATTATATAGTCAATACAGGTTATATTGGGGAGAGGGGAGGGAGGGATGATATACCCAATACAGGTTATATTGGGGAGAGGGGAGGGGGGGGGGGATGATATTCAGTCAATACAGGTTATATTGGGGAGAGGGGAGGGAGGGATGATATACCCAATACAGGTTATATTGGGGAGAGGGGAGGGAGGGATGATATACCCAATACAGGTTATATTGGGGAGAGGGGAGGGAGGGATGATATACAGTCAATACAGGTTATATTGGGGAGAGAGAGGGAGGGATGATATACAGTTAATATAGGTTATATTAGGGGAAAAGTCGTGTTTTAAGGGGAGAGGGGTTGTTTTGGTCCCCCTTCTCCTTCGTGTTTAGCCCCATTAGTTTTCAGATCTTAAGAAGTTCGACCCAATAGTTGGTGTTGTTTTTTGTCTATGTGTTATGTGTTATGTTTCTATGTGTTATGACCTATCGCCCCATTTCTTTGTCAATACTAAGACTTTTCGTGTTATTTAGGTATCATAATTTTCCTGGCAAGCGGTAGCAAGCCTGTAATTTTACCGGCTTTCAGTCAGGACATATTTCTGTCGTAAAAATGTACATATTTATCTTGCAGGAGGGTCTTGGGGGGTGTATTTTCAAGGCTTGATTGAGGTCAATGGATGAAACTATAAAGAAAAATTATAAAGATATATAGAAATGAGGAAATAAATTCGCCCATCCCATATTAATGCCAATCTTAAAACTAAATAATACTCGCCTGATACCTTTTAATTATCTGGGAGTAATCGGAAGATAAGAACAAAATATCACCGAAATTTCTCACTTTGCGTATGTTGACTTTTGTTATGATGCACGCATTGCACTATGAACATAAATTATATATTTTTTATTAATTTTACCACAACACCAAACACCTCCAATGAAATTAATGAAAGCATAATTATATGTAATCCACCAGGATTCGAACCCGGGTTATCACACACAGATTTTTAGACACCTTAACCTTTACACCACCAAGACGGTTAAAGGTTTATGCACACACCTACGACTTATTATCCATTCTCGAATTTCCAGATAGAAATACAGGAGCTTTAGAAAAGTCAGATATACATACAGACACAGATACAGACGGACAAATACAAATACACAAGCATAAATACAGACGCACACAGAGGCAGATATTTACAGACAGACACACAGACGGGTATTATGTACAGTACTTATAAAGAAAAATAAACAAGTCAGTACAGACAATAAAACGTCGTACTCAAATTAGACACAGACAAATACAGATGAAAATATGCAGTTCAGTCAGATACACTGTAAATTTTGTGTTCACGTTTTGAGTACCAGCGACGTGTGTTATATTGTATTCTAGCTAACTTTAGACGGTAGTATGCAGCTTAGGAAGGATCTGTGCCAGTTAAAATGGTTGGTTGGGCTAGTTTAAAGTCTGTTATTGCCAGAGGTCCTTCCTAATGTGAATACAATCGTCTAATAGTTGACAGAAAATGATGAAAAGGGCGTCCCTGGTGCTGAATTGGTTAAATGTAGCAAAAATAATACACATCGTCTATAATGTTCAAATTACTACACGTGCACGAATGAAAGACTTGTGTGTGTAATTCTGTTAGATTTGAACACGCAGTATTTCCAGTTTACACACAGAAACGAATAGATTGCATAGAAAATAAACACAGCATACAGACAGTCAGGGCGACAAACGAAAGCCGAGTCCATTATTTTTAGTCTTCGTTTTTGTATAGGCCTATGTAAGGTAAATATGTGTGTTTATAGTTCAAATTATGGTTTTATGAAGTGATAAGGTGGCCAAAACAATGCTATTTCATGTTAATTTTCTTGTATTCAATCACATATTCATTCAAATCATCTAACAAAATTACTCTGATTTGACACCCTGAGACAGTCTAATGTATACACTATGCAGCCAAACAGACAGAATAATATAGAGTTGATTTCAATACCTGACATGGCGACTGCTCTCTGTCTCAGCTGTTTATTCCAGACCAAACAATATAGCTGTGTTGAATATATGAAAATGTAGCTTCTATACTCCCGTGGTTGTCCAGCTCTAGTCGCAAAGGGTCTACTGCCAAGGGAAGCCGGTGCTCAACTGAAGGGACGTCAAAACGTTACTGTGTTATATAGCCTTGCCAGGGGAGGAGCCTGTATTTTTTGCACTGTACGTATACGAATGTACAGTTGGCCACATAATTTATGTTCCTCTCCGTGATCTTATACATGGAAATATAATCAACATGATTGAATTACGAGTGTGGTTTCATATGCAGAGGTTAACTCATCTGGTTTGTCAACTGATAATTAAAGGAAACCACACTCGCAATAATTAGTTCACATTAATTTTACTTCCATGCATAAGAGCACAAGGAACATAACTTATGTGGCCAACTGTACAGTAAACTCGTATAATTCGCCTAAAGTACCTCCGTAGGTTAGAAATTGAAGCCTGGTACAGTTGCCTCAATGACTTCCCATACCCCTTGCGTTACTTTCTGTCAAAATGGCATGGTTGCAGCGAGCCATCATTGTTTGTGGAAATCCGGCTTCGTCTGAGACATTTGTCTACCGAAAAATGTACAAAATAAGTCAGGTGTCAAAAACATAATCCAAAATATGCTGGCTTGCTATCGCTCGCCAGGTTCAAATCGACACCTGGACGAGGATAAACGTCTTAAAACAGTAGGCTGAATGGGGTTGAATGGCTACTAGCTAGAATGAAAAAAAATAAAAAATAAAATAAAAATCGGTTCCCTTAAGCATTGCCCAACTTAGTGGCCAGACAGGGGTGAACGTTTTGGTGAACTAGTTTGATTATGTCTAGTCTACGCCTATGACGATTTTATCCTATACGCTCTTGCTTAAAGGATGGGGTAGGGGTGGGGGTAGGGCATTAATTTATCAATTTGCTTATGTATATATATATATATATATATAATATTATTAGCTTGCTCCCCAGATTTATATCAAGCATAAAAAAACACCCCCATGATCCCCTTTCGAGATCAATTTGTTCAGTTTTCGGTAAAAAGAATTTCCGGCCAAAAGCCGGCTCCTACTAAATTACAGGCTCGCTGTCGCTTGCCAGGAAATATATTGACACCCAAATGGCACGAAAGGTCTTAATATTTACAAAGAAATGGGGCTAAATGTCTTAAAATCGCCAAAGTAATGGGGCAAACGTATTAAAATAACCTATTTAATGGTACTATAGTAAACGTGAGGGAGATAGGGGTCCAGAAAAAATAAATACCTCTCCTCAATAGTTACTGGCATAGACATAGAGAGACGGAGAGACAGACAAAAACAGAAGTAGATACGTCGATAGATGTTTTGTTTTGACGAATAGATCGAAATATTGATATGTTATTGACAAAAGGATAGAGGATCGATTTCCATACCAGACATAATGACTGTACCCTCTCTTAGCTGTATATCCCAGACCCAACAATATAGCTGCATATCCCAGACCCAACAATATAGCTGCATATCCCAGACCCAACAATATAGCTGCATATCCCAGACCCAACAATATAGCTGCATATCCCAGACCCAACAATATAGCTGCATATCCCAGACCCAACAATATAGCTGCATATCCCAGACCCAACAATATAGCTGGGTTGTGTATGTGAAGATATAACTTCTGAGAAATACCCCTGACCTCTCGTCACTATCACTAAGGGAAGCTGGGAGCCGACTGAAGGGTAGTGTTCAGGTATATAACCCTACCAGTTGTCAGGGGAAGAGCCTGTAGAATACGGGGAGATTTCCACCTGGAGGATTTTTTTCTGAACCTCTTTCTCCCTCATGTTTAGCCCCATTGCTTGTGAGATTTAAAGACGCTTGCCCCATTAGTTTGGCAATTTTAAGGACCCTCGCCCCATTTCTGTCAATTTTAAGACCATTCGTGCCATTTAGGTGTCGATTTTTTCCTGGCGAGCCAAAGCGAGCCTGTAATTTAAGGGGAACCGGCCAAAGTTTTTCTACCGAAAAATTTACAAATTTATCTTGAAAGGGGGTCAAGGGGGAGTAATTTTAAGCTTGATGGAAGTCTAGGGAATCAACTAAAACCCTCCCCTTAACCTGTTCAGTACCAGGGATGTATTTTCATCATATTCTGGCCACTATTAGACGATTTTATTCAGCTTTGGAAGGATCTCTAGCAATAATATGGCTTCAAACTACCTCAACCAACCCATTTAGCTACCATAGATCCTTCCTAAACTGCATCATATAGTATTAATATAGCTAGAATAAAATATAACACACGTCGCTGTTACTCAAAGGGTTAACACTATACGTATATGTACAGTCGCGCTAATAAGTCATGTCCCAGCTGTCATTACGTTTGGCTTTGTCTGTGCTGTATTAATGTCTGTCAGATGTTTAATAGGGTGGGTAAGTGTAGGAACATGTTTGTATATTTCACTCGATATGAAGAAATGAAGCTTAGCTATTGCTGATACCAATTATTGATCAAAACATACTTGGTGCCGAGACATCACTTATCAGCGCGACAGTACACTTCCCTACAATGAAAGGTGGTATACATATTATATTGAATAAAGTTGACATGCTGATTAAGTCTTGGTTGTGTAATGGTTAGAGTGTGTTAAGATCTGTGTGTGGTATCCCAGGTTCGAATCCAGGGAGGATCACATGCTTTCATTAATTTAATTGGGAGCTGTTTGCTATTGGGAGTGAAATTCTTGAATTATATTATATTAATTATTAAAATAGGACTTAACAGGCTATCAACCCTTCAGCCTTCAGGATTATTAAGCCAGCATAAGTCAGCGTACATTTCCATATAAGTAAACCCCTTTCTTAACATTAATTATCAACTACAAACCCCAATGTACTTGAATAAACGAATGAAAGCATATGGTCCTCCCGGTATTCGAACTCGGGACACCACACCCAGAACATAAGCATGTAAATCATTACACCACAAACACAGTCATCAGGTGTTCCAGTAGTATTGTGCGTGACTGTACGGTATGTGTGGCGCCATATGACGTCACTATTACTCTTACCCTAAAACGTTCCGTGTCCACCACCACCACCACCACCACCTCGGCTTATCACGTATACACACCTATAACACCCACACCTTTATTGCTCTCTCTCTCTCTCTCTCTCTCTCTCTCTCACACACATTTTCTCTATCGATCTCTCCCCCACTCTCACTCTCTCTCTTTCTCTCTCATTTTGTTGGCGAATTAAGTGAATGTGCATCGTTAAGCATCTCTCAACATTGAAACAGCATCCACGACTTCCCCAATCAATAAGGATAATATGAGATCTTGTCATATATCTTTCCACAATGCAATAATTCAACACACCTGCCTACGATACAGACACAAATGACGTAAGGGGCATTAAGTTGCAATTTTTTTGGCCACCCTTCTCCCTCATGTTTAGCATATTAGTTTGGAGATTCTAAGACGTGTCGTTCCGTTACTTTGGCGATTTTGAGACCTTTCGCCTTATTTTGTTGTCAATATTAGGACCTGTCGTGCTATTTAGGTGTCGATTATATCCTGGCGAGCGATAGCGAGCCTGTAATCTTAGAAGGAACATATTTCTACCGAAAATTTTACAAATTCATCTTGAAAGGGGGTCTAGGGGGTGTATTTTAAGCCTGATGGAGGTCTAGTGAGGAAACTAAAAACTAAAACTAAAACTAAAATAGTAATAATAGTAATAATAGTAATAATAGTAATAAAATAGTAATAATAGTAATAAATAGTAATAATAGTAATAATATAGTAATAATAGTAATCAAATAGTAATCAAAATAGTAATCAAAATAGTAATCAAAATAGTAATCAAAATAGTAATCAAATAGTAATCAAAATAGTAATCAAATAGTAATCAAAATAGTAATAATAAATAGTAATAAATAGTAATAATAGTAATAATAGTAATAATAGTAATAATAGTAATAATAGTAATAATAGTAATAATAGTAATAATAGTAATAATAGTAATAATAGTAAAATAGTAATAATAGTAATAAAATAGTAATAATAGTAATAATAGTAATAATAGTAAAATAGTAATAATAGTAATAATAGTAAAATAGTAATAATAGTAATAATAGTAATAATAGTAATAATAGTAAAATAGTAATAATAGTAATAAAATAGTAATAATAGAAATAATAGTAATAATAGTAATAATAGTAATAATAGTTATAATAGTAAAATAGTAATAATAGTATTAAAATAGTAATAATAGTAATAATAGTAATAATAGTAATAATAGTAAAATAGTAATAATAGTAATAATAGTAATAATAGTAAAATAGTAATAATAGTAATAAAATAGTAATAATAGTAATAATAGTAATAATAGTAAAATAGTAATAATAGTAATAATAGTAATAATAGTAAACTAGTAATAATAGTAATAATAGTAAAATAGTAATAATAGTAATAATAGTAATAATAGTAAACTAGTAATAATAGTAATAATAGTAATAATAGTAATACAATTGTAATAATAGTAAAATAGTAATAATAGTAAAATAGTAATAATAGTAATAAAATAGTAATAATAGTAATAAATACATATATTAACCAACAAATCAGTACTACTCCCTTAAGTATATTATAACTGACTTGGCCGGCTGGGCAAGGGGTATATAGTTATAAACATTAGCATAGGACTCACTCTCCCATACACTGTGTTCATTGGACTCACTCTCCCATACACTGTGTTCATTGGACTCACTCTCCCATACACTGTGTTCATTGGACTCACTCTCCCATACACTGTGTTCATTGGACTCACTCTCCCATACACTGTGTTCATTGGACTCACTCTCCCATACACTGTGTTCATTGGACTCACTCTCCCATACACTGTGTTCATTGGACTCACTCTCCCATACACTGTGTTCATTGGACTCACTCTCCCATACACTGTGTTCATTGGACTCACTCTCCCATACACTGTGTTCATTGGACTCACTCTCCCATACACTGTGTTCATTGGACTCACTCTCCCATACACTGTGTTCATTGGACTCACTCTCCCATACACTGTGTTCATTGGACTCACTCTCCCATACACTGTGTTCATTGGACTCACTCTCCCATACACTGTGTTCATTGGACTCACTCCCATACACTGTGTTCATTGGACTCACTCTCCCATACACTGTGTTCATTGGACTCACTCTCCCATACACTGTGTTCATTGAACTCACTCTCCCATACACTGTGTTCATTGGACTCACTCTCCCATACACTGTGTTCATAGGACTCACTCTCCCATACACTGTGTTCATTGGACTCACTCTCCCATACACTGTGTTCATTGGACTCACTCTCCCATACACTGTGTTCATTGGACTCACTCTCCCATACACTGTGTTCATTGGACTCACTCTCCCATTCACTGTGTTCATAGGACTCACTCTCCCATACACTGTGTTCATTGGACTCACTCTCCCATACACTGTGTTCATTGGACTCACTCTCCCATACACTGTGTTCATTGGACTCACTCTCCCATACACTGTGTTCATTGGACTCACTCTCCCATACACTGTGTTCATTGGACTCACTCTCCCATACACTGTGTTCATTGGACTCACTCTCCCATTCACTGTGTTCATTGGACTCACTCTCCCATACACTGTGTTCATTGGACTCACTCTCCCATACACTGTGTTCATTGGACTCACTCTCCCATACACTGTGTTCATTGGACTCACTCTCCCATTTACTGTGTTCATTGTAGTGGTTATCATTGTGGAACATGATCTCCGTTACTAATTTATGAAACCTTTATACTCTATTAACGGGAGGTTTTTAGTTGATTCCCTAGACTTCCATCAAGCTTAAAATTACTCCCCCTTGACCCCTTTTCAAGATAAATGTGTACATTTTCCGGTAGAAAAATGTCCCGGCCGAAGGCCGGTTCCCCTTAAATTACAGGCTCGCTATCGCTCGCCAGGAAAAAAAATAGACACCTAAATGGCACGAATGGTCTTAAAATTGACAGAAATGGGGCGAGGGTTCTTAAAATCGCCAAACTAATGGGGCAAGCGTCTTTAAATCTCACAAGCAATGGGGCTAAACATGAGGGAGAAAGAGGTTCAGAAAAAAATCCTCCAGGTGGAAATCTCCCCTTAAAGGGAGATGGTTGACTTTTTGGTTGACTTTTGTCATGTATTCATTATTATTCTAGTGTTCTCCCTAGACCTCTATCAAACTTAAACAAAAATCCAATAGATTCCCCTTATTGATTTATTTGTACATTTTTCGGTAGAAAAATTTCCCTTCTAAAAATAACTGGCTCACTATCGTTCGCCAGGAATTTTTTTTACACCTAAATAGCACAAAAGGTCTTAATATTGACAAAGCAATGGGGCGAAAGGTCTTAAAATCGACAAAATAACGGGGCAAACATTATAAAATCTGAAAAGTAATCGGGCTTAACATGAGGGAGAAGGGGGACCTGAAAAACGACCCATCTCCCCTTATTAATTTAATGAAACCTTTATACTCTGTTAAGGGAAGATTTCCACTTGAGGGATTTTTTTCTGAACCCCTTTCTCCCTCATGTTTAGCCCCATTGCTTTCGAGATTTTAAGACGTTCGCCCCATTAGTTTGGCGATTTTAAGAACTTTCGCCCCATTTCTGTCAATTTTAAGACCTTTCGTTCCATTTACGTGTCGATTTTTTTCCTGGCGAGCGATAGCGAGCCTGTAATTTAAGAGGAACCGGCCTTCGGCCAGGACATTTTTCTACCGAAAAATTTACAAATTTATCTTGAAAGGGGGTCTAGGGGGTGTAATTTTAAGCTTGATGGAGGTCTAGGGAACACACTAAATACCTCCCCTTAATACCTAATCACCTTGCATTTTCCATCCCAACACAGCTATATTCTCGATATATTTTACTTACTGAGAGATCATAATATTGAAAGAATTAACCCCTTCTGTACCGCCGACGACGTCCTTTTTAACTTTATTATGGCTACTACTGGACGAGTTTATTCAGATTAAAAAACGGTTCCAGCCGTTAACAGGCTTCGAAATATCTCACCCTTGACCCTTTTGACTACCTTAGATCATTCCTAAACTGCCAAAAATCCTCTTAAATATAACTAAAATATATTGAAATGGACGTCACTGGTACAGAAAGGTTAAAGAAGGTAGTGGAATGGACTACCAAGTGCTATAGTGGGGTCTAAAACGGTAGGGAGCTTTAAGATAAAATTGGATAAGCATATGGACGAGAAGGGTTGGGTGTGAAGGGGATCAGCCGGGTTGGGCCAATCAGCACTCTGCATACCCCCATAATCCTGCGTTAATCTCTAACCGTTTTGGTAAGATGATCCTCAGGGTATTAGAGTGTTGAGCCTATAATTGGGCTTTGTAATTGAACTGGGGTTGTGTGGGACAGGGATCTGCCTTGCTTAGGCCAATCGGCTTTCTGCAGACTCCCATTTTCTTATGTTCTTATGTTCTTAAAGAACAACTATGTATATTAAGGGGAGGTTTTTAGTTGATTCCCTAGACTTCCATCAAACCTAAAATTACTCCCCCTAGACCTCCTTCCAAGATAAATTTGTACATTTTTCGGTAGAAAAATTTCTCGGCCGAAGGCCGATTCCCCTTAAATTACAGGCTCGCTATCGCTCGCCAGGAAAAAATAGACACCTAAATGGCACGAATGGTCTTAAAATTGACAGAAATGGGGCGAGGGTTCTTAAAATCGCCAAACTAATGGGGCGAACGTCTTAAAATCTCAAAAGCAATGGGGCTAAACATGAGGGCGAAAGGGGTCCAGAAAAAAATCCTCCAGGTGAAATTCTCCCCTTAATCTCGGCCAAAAGTGTCGATATAACAAGTTCGTAATGAAGAAGAAGAAGGAGATAGGTTTCAAGGTTTCTAGATACAACGTTGTATTTATGGACCTTGGATGGTTTCTGCTAATACGTATCATGGTTTTCCGAGAACTGTGGGGGGTTATCTATGGGTGACATTTTGGCTCAGATTAGTTTAAAAGTGGGTGGGTGTAACTAAAATCAGGTTCTTATCAACTGACGGTGTATTGCAAAATTACCAGGAATATATATATATACATAGAGAGAGAGAGAGAGAGAGAGAGAGAGAAGGAGAGACTTGCACATGGGTATTGACTTGATACGTATGCAAAGCACCATAATTGTAACTGTACAGTACCGTATAATATATATATATATCGTTGGTATCGGGCTCATAATATGGAGTCTACATATATATCGAATATCAACTTGCAACTTTTAGATTAGATAAACTGTCTTGATGGTGTGATGGTTAGAATGTTTAAAATCTGTGTGTGATAACCCAGGTTCGAATCCCGGTGGATCACATAATTTTAATAATTTCATTGGAAGGTGTTTCGTGTTGGATTGAAATATATAAAATAGCTTGTAGGGTGACTGTACGGTATGTGTGGCGCCATTATAATGTCATCATTATTATTACCCTTAAACGTTCCGTGTCCACCACCACCACCTCGGCTCATCACGTGCACACCTATAGCGACCCCCAACTCTTTGTTTCTCTCTCTCTACCTTAACCCCCCCCCCCTCTCTCTCTATATATATATATATTTTGTTTTTTCTCTCTTTCTCTCTCACACGCATTTAGCGAATTAAGGGAATGTGCTTGAAACTATCATCCCGCACCTCCCACATCAAGATGGCTAATAAGTGATGTGATCATATACTTCTCCACAAATCAATACTTCCACATCTGACACAACTTCCTACATTACAGAAAGCTAGTGTATTACGACTTACTTGGCCAGCTGGGCATGAATATAAAGTTAAGATTAGAATATGCCTCCCTATCATCTTTGTTGACTTAGTTTCAGTATTTATAACAATATGGTTCACAGTTTCCATAGTATTCATGTAAACTATGAAATATGTAAACATATCCAATCGTCTTGCATTTTCCATCCCGACACAACTATTCCCTATACATATTTTCCCTCTCGAGCGATTATTTTGTTGGAAGTATCAAAGAACAATGGAACACTATCTATAAATACCTAGGCTAAAAGTGTCGAAATCACATGTTTATATCGAGTGAGAAGGAGGATGGTTTCTGCTAATACGTATATCATGCTTTCCGAGAAACTGCGGGGGTTATCTGCGGGCGACGTCTCACACACACACACACACACATACATACACACACACACTAGGAAACAGGACCTACAGGCTGAGATTGGTTGGAACTTGTCGGTATAACCCTTACAGTACCGGCGACGTATTATATTTTGGATTTCAGCTATATTTACACGATTGCATGAAGCTTAGGAAGGATATATGGTAGCTAAAAGGATTACTTGAGACAGTATGTAGTCTTATACTTGGTAGACGTCCTTCCTAAGCTGAATGCAATCGTCTAATAGTTGCCGGAATATACTGGAATGGACGTCACCGGTTAACAGAATGGACGTCACCGGTTAAAAGAATGGACGTCACCGGTTAACAGAATGGACGTCACCGGTTAACAGAATGGACGTCACCGGTTAACAGAATGGACGTCACCGGTTAACAGAATGGACGTCACCGGTTAACAGAATGGACGTCACCGGTTAACAGAATGGACGTCACCGGTTAACAGAATGGGTTAACAAGGAAGATACCGTAGTGGCGGATGGTTAAGGGCAGATCTCCACTTGAGGGATTTTTTTCTTGACCCCTTTCTCCCTCATGTTTAGCCCCATTGCTTTTGATATTATAAAACGTTTGCCCCATTAGTTTAGTGATTTTAAGAACTTTCACCCCATATTAAGACCTATCGTGCAATTCAGGTGTCGATTTTATCCTGGCGAGCGATAGCGAGCCTGTAATTTAAGAGGAACCGGCCTTCGGCCGGGACATTTTTCTACCGAAAAATTTACAAATTTATCTTGAAAGGGGATCAAGGGGGTGACATTTTAAGATTGCTGGAGGAGTAGGAAACAAACTAGAAACCTCCCCTTAACTAAATATGGTGGAACACATAATATATGATTTTAGGTGGACAATCGCGATCTATCTCTCTATGTAACTATCTACTAAATCTATCTATCTAGTCCATCTCTGGAGAGAGAGAGAGAGAGAGAGAGAGAGAGAGAGAGAGAGAGAGAGAGAGAGAGAGAGAGAGAGAGAGAGAGAGAGAGAGAGAGAGGTATAAACTTGATACGTACACAATGCACCTTATACACACTGTACGTAATTTTAGAGTACATAGCCACTCCACAGCAGAGGCACATCTGGCTTACGTTGAAATATAATATACAGTTTGATGAAATATAATATACAGTTTGATGAAATACCTTCCTATATTACCGGTTGATGTGGGTAGCCATGAATTATAATAGGCAACTGTACGGCACTATATATGTTTGTGGCGGCACTGACCTCGGCATATATCTCCCTTATAGAGCCGAAACGTTCAGTGCACTACATCACCGTATCTCTCTCTCTCTCTCTCTCTGTTTTTCGTTTGTTTTGTTAAGTAATTGACTTCGTTCTGTTTACCCTCCCACCCTTTCTCTCTCTCTCTCTCTCTGCCATATATATTTGTATTTGTATTTGCCTGTTAATTATTATATTTTTGAAGTGTTATCCTTTCTATCTAATCACCCCCTCCCTCTTTCTCTCTCTCTCTCTCTCTCACACACACGCACATAGCAAACAAAATAGCGTACATTCATCTACACACACACACACATCCGCATACACACACACACTTAACAACCAACACTAATGACCTTGAGAGAGCCATCAACAGTAAGCCTTGCCTTTGTTTTTAGACACAGGGAAGCTCTCTTCTCCGTCAGGGTGTATTGTAGACTACATCTTTATCACTGGTACTTTTCCTACGTGTGAGTATTATGTAAGTGTGTGTGTGTCTGTGTGTCTGTCAGTGTGTGTGTGTGTGTGTGTGTGTGTGTGTGTGTGTGTGTACAGATGAATGTACGCTCGTTTATTTCTTATTTTGGTGTGTGTGTGTGCATTTGTGTGTGCGTGTGTATGTGCAATTTTGAGTGTATGTGTGTGCGAGATTCTGTGTTATTGTGTGTGTGTGTGTGTGTGTGTGTGATTGTATGTAACTATGTGTATATGTGTGTGCACGCTTCTATGTGCTATTGTTTCTATGTACTGTATATGTGTGTTTGTGTAAGTTTTGTTTATATATCCATGGCTGTGTGTGTATGTGTGTGATATTTGTTACTGTACGTGAGTGTGTGTGTGTGTATGTGTGTGTGTGTGTAATAGGTGAAATCCTACCTTATCCTCAATCTATCCCAATTCAGATAAGTGACAATCAAAATCCGAATGCTCCTAGCTCTTTCAGGGTAAAAATATATATATTTTCCATTTTCTGGATAGTATTAGAAGATTTTCCCCAATTTGGAAATGATCTTAAGGAATAAAAGAGGTAGAACAATTTCATGTAGTCCTTTAACTCCCACAGGTTATTCACAAGCTTAAGGGGAGATGGTTCACTCTTTGGTCGATTTTTTTTTTTTTTTCATATATTTAATATTTTTCTGGTTTCCTCGGTAGACCTCTATCAATCTCAAGAAAAAGCCCCCTAGACCCCCCTTTCAAGATAAATTTGTAATTTTGGGGGTAGAAAATTACAGGATCGCTATCGCTCGTCAGGATAAAAAATCGACACCTAAATGCCACGAAAGGTCCAAATATTGACAAAGAAATGTGGTGAAACGTCTTAGAATCGTCAAACTCAAATTAAATGGGGCTAAACATGAGGGAGACGGGGGTCTAGAAAAGCTACCTATCTCCCCTTAATAAAGTCGTCTAATCAAAGCCAGAATAAAAGGAAAAAATGCGTCCTCCAATTCTGAAAGTGCTTAAATCAGATCCGGATGTTCCGTATGTGAATCCTACTGACTCGATCGCTTTTGGGATTGGATCACAAATATTTGTGAAAAAAAAAACCCCCCGGTAAGATTGAACTTTTCGTTTTGTTCTGCAATTTAGAGTGTAGTGTGTTATTTCCGCGGACATATATATATTTTAATTAATATCACTACAACACCAAACCCACCCACCCCCCCAATTAAATTAATGAAAGCATGTGATCCGCCGGTTATCCGCCGAGTATCATGTCCTCATTTGTGTTTTTGTGTTTTGTTTTGCTAGACACCGTAATTTCCGAGAAGGGGTGGCCATGAACATTTAGGCGTTTGTCACGAATCGCTAGGTCAAGTTGCCCGGGCTTGACATCTCTCAATACCATTTTGACGGTGAGGGTTCGATCCGCCGACCCTTTGATCAGCAGCCGAAGCTCTACTGACTATGACCTAATGTGTTATATTTCTTGTGTTTCTGATATTCTTGTATACATTACTGTAAAACTTCATGTCAATAAACTCTGGTTTAAATTTGACTTAGTTAATTGTTATTTATTAGAGGTTCCAGATATCATTGAGATAAGGCAACATTCTTATAATATGGGGGAAAGCCGTTTAATTAAAGCTGGGCAATCTTGTTTACTCTTTTGGCTATTAAAAATAAACGAGACACACATTATTATGGACTTAAAAGCTATCTTGACCACCTCCATCACTAACTACCAAAATCGCCATTATCACCATTACTATCACCTTCACCACAAACGTCACCATTTTCACCACCTCCATCACTATTAACTACCAACATCGCCATCATCACCATCACCATCGTCACTATCACCATCACTATTAACTACCAACATCGCCATCATCAACATCACCAAAAAACATCATAATTTTCACCACCTCCATCACTATCAACTACCAACATCACCATCACCACCGTCACTATCACCATCGCCACAAACATCATTATCTTCAGCACCTCCAGCACTAAACACTATCACCACCAACATCACCACCGTCAATATCACCATCACTCCAATCATCATCTTCACCACCTACAACGCTAAATACCATCACCACCAACATCACCATCACCACCGTCACCATCACCATCACCCCAAACATCATCATCTTCACCACCTCCAACACTATCACCATCACTATCACTAACTTAGCTCACAACTATTTCACAATATTTCACTACAGTAGTATCTAAGACACATTTACCACCACTGATAAATTCTAGCTTTGACTCACTGATTATATAACAGTCCGATTTGATAACCGATTGACTAACAGACTGGTTGGTTGACTGACTGACTCACTAATTGACTTACTAACCAACCAACTAACTACTTAAAAGAGGGGGGGGGGGGGTTTACTGGACTGCCTTTACCCTCATGTTTAACCCCATTCGGTGATGGGCTGGTCTATCAGAGTGAGAACTGAGCGATCTCTGCCATACCCATAGCTTACTCTGACTGTTCCTTTTACTTATATATTTTCTAGATCTCAAGTGACGGCGTCTCTTCCGTGGATTGACCTCCCAATCTACCAAGATTGGAAGCCAAAGCGTCACATTTTTCCTTTGCCTCTCAACTTTCTCTTCATAATTGCTGAGGGGCACAGGGCCCTGTGTGGGGATTTGGTTTCCCGGGCGTTTCCGCACCCTCCTCAGCTCCCCGCCATGGAGTGGCTTCGGTCACCCAGGCTTTATTGTGGTCGGCAGGGAGGGTTCTGTGGGGGCGCTCGCTTATAGCCTTGGCCTTGCTCGGGGCCTTGGGGCTGTTCGGCCAGGCAGCTTGGGGAACAACAACAACAACAACAACCCCATTCGGTTTGATATTTTAATGCACTCGCCTCAACAGTTTGGCGATTTTAAGACCTTTCGTGTCTTTTAGATGTCGATTTATTTCCTGGCTGTGATAGCGAGCACGGAATTTCGGAGGAACCCCGAAAAATGCACACATATTTCTCTGGAAGGGGGGTCTTGGGGAAATATAATTTGAGTTTAAGGAGGAAACTAAATAAATAATAAAGAATAATCCAAATACAGCTAAATAATTAACAAATAAATGTTAATCTCCCCCTAACCAGTTTACATGTATATAAAACATCGCGTTGGCTCAAAACAAATGCCAATATTTTATCGCAATGAAATCCTGGGATGATAATATAAAAATCTGCACATCATAAATGCCCTAATCTCTCGTTATTAACCTAATTATAAAGGTAATTAATGTGTTTGACCTTTTAACATGACCTTAATGCTCGGCCATTAATTAATTACTTCAGCATTACCGAGGGGCTGTTCCGAGGATTACATTAGGTTATAATTATTATACAACCTACATATTGTATACTGTATAAGCGGATTAGGGGGGTAGGTAACTTGTATCACCTTCTTAAAGACAACGCCTTTCATATTAGGTTAATGGTATAGCCTGAAATTATTTCCCCTGTGTGTGTGTGTGTGTGTGTGTGGTCATTCTGATGTGTGGCTGTTTTGATCGTGTCCGTTTAAGCTATGACAATTTTGCAATGTGTCCGTTTATAATTATGCTAATGAAGCATAAATTGGCGGTATCTATTTGAATGGGTACTATACAAATGTACTCTCTCTCTCTCTCTCTCTCTCTCTCTCTATATATATATATATATATATATATATATATATATATATATATATATATATATATATATATATATATATATATATATATATATATATATATATATATATGTATATATATATATATATATATATATATATATATATATATATATATATATATATATATATATAGGTACATGCTTTCGAGATCAGTATAATTTGCATTTATTCATTATTGCACGAATATATATACTTCAGAGATTCCCAAACATTTCAACACAGTATAAATGTTTTCCGACATTTAACACTGATAAAAAGGTAGATAGAAATTGATAAACAACGAACTAAATTTAATGATAATGGCTAGAAAACTACATGGTAATCACACTTATACAAATTTTATTTATGTAACTAACATATTATTCGCTTATTATTGTCCCGTTGCCGATATGCATTCATACTCACTCAGTGGTTTTATGTATGAAAGGAATATGCGTATTACCGAAATACATGGATATGCCGTGGCGTATTGGTTAGCACGCTTTAGTCACAACCAAGAGAATCGGGGTTCGATTCCCCCTCGGGAACAGACATTTGGGCAAATCTCCTCACACCCTGTGCCACAGTTTCAGTATATATAGTATAGCAGTATATATAGGAACATGGCATAAGCGGACTGTTGTGAAGTTCCCTCTGGGGTCGGCGGTTTGGTACTAGTTGAACAGATACCACCCCGGCCTTCGAATCCATTTGTCACCAATGTAAATATGGGGGTGGTGCGAGGTTCTGTCTAGCCTTCATTGACAAAGTCCTTGGAGTGTACTGAACAAGTTCCGTCTCACTTAGACGTTAATGAGGACCTGATGTAAACCTCTGTGGCTTAGCAGTATGCGTGGGTAAATTTGATTGTTTGTCTCACCTTTCCTATATTAATGTAATGTTTACATTACATGAGTAGTTTGTTATACAGTTAAGGGGAGGTATTTAGTTTGTTCCCTAGACCACCATCAAGCTTAAAATTACACCCCCTTGAGCCCCTTTCAAGATAAATTTGTACATTTTTCGGTAGAAAAATGTCCCGGCCGAAGGCCGGTTCCTCTTAACTTACAGGCTCGCTATCGCTCGCCAGGATAAAATCGACACCTGAATTGCACGAAAGGTCTTAATATGGGGTGAAAGTTCTTAAAATCGCTAAACTAATGGGGCAAACGTTTTATAATATCAAAAGCAATGGGGCTAAACATGAGGGAGAAAGGGGTCAAGAAAAAAATCCCTCAAGTGGAGATCTCCCCTTAAGGCGGCCCACCTCGTTATTTGTTCTCTCTCTGGGTTGCATCCATTGAGCCCCATTGAGCCTACTGTTTTAAGACGTTTATCCCCATCCAGGTGTCCATTTCTTTCTTGGCGAGTGGCAGCGAGCCACCATATTTGAAGACAAAAATTGACAGCAGGCTATATTTGTACATTTTTCGATAGAAAAATGTCTCCAGCGAATCCGGATTTCTCCATACAATGCTGAGTCGCTATCGCTCGCCAGGAAGAAATCGACACCTGGATGGGGATAAACATCTTTAAATAGTTGGCTGAATGGGGCTGAATGGATACAAGCCAAAGAAAGAGATAAAATGAGATAAACAAACCTTCAAATAACAGTTTATACACACTCATAAATAACAGTTTATACACACTCATAAATAATAGTTTATACACACTCATAAATAACAGTTTATACACACTCATAAAAAACAGTTTATACACACTCATAAATCAATCATGCTATATTTCCTACCATACACAAAATATGCGAGTGGGTGCGGCTTTCTATGGACTACTGCACACAACAGTATAGAAACACAATGCCATCCGACCCGTGTAATTAGTGTGGCTCTTCCTTTGTACAATAGGTGATCAATACGGGGGCTGCAGGGAAATAATGAGTTACCTCGTTACTGCGGCCATTACCACATATATTGTTAGAATTGTGTGTGGCCAATGGTGAACACAGTGCTAATAATGATGATAAACATGATGATGATAAGAATCATAAATATAATAATAGTAATCATGATAATATTTATAATCTTTATGATAATAATAATAACAGTAATTATATTCTGAGGAATAATAATAACAACAAATAAAAACAGTGCTACACCTTGGAATCGACCCGGGTTCGATTCCTGGGCAGGATGAGATAAAAGGGAAAGTCTTCTAAAATCCGAGCCCCATGTTCACCTAGCTCTAATTAGGAACCTGAAGTAAACGAATAATATATTGACGTCCCATCATCGTTGCAGGCTCGAAATAAACCAATTACTTTTAATATTATCATTAATATTATTATTAGCAGTACCTCTGGAAACGAAGTTGGACGGATGTTATGTTTTTACCTCCATCTGTTTGTCTGTCTGCCTGTCTGTAAACAATAATATGAACCAATTTTCACGTATTTTGTGGGCAAATGAGATATAACTACAAGAAGGATGAATCCGCTACATCTAGATTCCACAACATTCCGTTTCAGACAATCTCGCGGCGCAAGAGCCCCCACAGTTAGTAGTGGAAATTTGGCAGGGTCACGTCGTTTGTTTTGGCTCTGCGCACAACTTTGATCAATGTCATGGAGGCAGCCCATTAAGAGAAAATAATAGTGCGTCAAAACTGTCGATTATGACAACAAAAAACTCTCTCAATTCAGCAAAAAACAGCCCTCTTTCTATCTGATTCCAGAGTACGCCAAGGAACAAGTGTTTTCAATTAACGAAGCGATCCGGATATTGTCACGACATTTGGTGCGCAGCTAGGATAAGCGCCAAGGAAGAATAAGTGATTCAATATAGGAGGCGATCCGAATCATATCCTGGAACCCAGATCCAAAAGAACATTAGGCCTATGATATTAAGGGGAGGTTTTTAGTGCGTTTCCTAGACTTCCATCAAGCTTGAAATTACAGCCCATTGACCCCCTTTCAAGATAAATTTGTAAATTTTTCGGTAGAACAAAAATTCCCGGCCGAAGGCCGGTTCCTCTTAAATTACAGGCTCGCTCTCGCTCGCCAGGAAAAATCGACACCTAAATGGCACGAAAGGTCTTAAAAGTGATGTAAATGGGGCGAAAGTTCTTAAAATCGTCAAACTAATGGGACAAACGTCTTAAAATCTCAAAAACAATGGGGCTAAACATGAGGGAGAAGGAAGGTAGAAAAAATATCCCTCAAGTGGAAACCTCCCCTTAATGGTAAAGAACCAGGAACTTCAACCAGCCAACGTAGGCGGAGGTATGCGCTTTATCCAGTGCCCTTCTAGTTGTGTATGCCAATATACTCACATACTTTACAGATAAGAAGTGCGTGCGGAGTTACATGGAGGGATAAACAGACTAATGAGGAAGTAAGAAGGAGGTGTGGTGTGGAGGTAGATGTGCTGGAAAGTGTGAACAGGAACAACTTGAGATGGTTCGGCCATATGGAACGTATGGAAAGCGAGAGAATGAGTAAGAGGGTGTACGAGAGCGAGGTGGAGGGACAGAGTGGGAGAGGTAGACCGAATATGAGGTGGAAGGATGGAGTGAGGAAGTACATGAACGAGGGCGGTGCTGGTTGGGGGGAGGGGCGTCGACTGACTGGGGACAGAGGTGCATGGGGGCGGTTCGTTCGTGGCCACCCCTTCGGGGATCACGGCGTCAGGCAATAGATAGATAGATAGACTTTACAGATATTTAGATGTTCACTTACATTATATAATAGCACACACTTCCATGCATACTATTACACTGTATATAATAGCACACACTTCCATGCATACTATTACACTGTATATAATAGCACACACTTCCATGCATACTATTACACTGTATATAATAGCACACACTTCCATGCATACTATTACACTGTATATAATAGCACACACTTCCATGCATACTATTACACTGTATATAATAGCACACACTTCCATGCATACTATAATAGCACACACTTCCATGCATACTATTACACTGTATATAATAGCACACACTTCCATGCATACTATTACACTGTATATAATAGCACACACTTCCATGCATACTATTACACTGTATATAATAGCACACACTTCCATGCATACTATTACACTGTATATAATAGCACACACTTCCATGCATACTATTACACTGTATATGTGGAAATCGGTACTTATTCATATGCAGTATCTTCATTCGTACTTATGCACAAATGCACAGTCGCGGACAGGAACCTCTTCTGGACAAACTTTGAGGGACAGCTATGGTATGTTTCACTGGCAAACAAACTATACTCTATTTTTTGCCAGCTGATCGTAAATTGAATGTCTTATTAGCTGATTTATCGATACCTAATGGAAATATATGAAACTACTATGGCTGTGTGTCATATTAATGCCAAGTTTTCAGAATAACCATAATTTTTCGCTACAAAATCTACCTTATAGCCGAGTACCCAAGATAGAAACAAGATAATTTAGGCTCAGCTGGAAAAAAAAATAGACTATAGTTAACGTTCACTAGAAATGCAAAGTAAATCGATCATAATGATTTAATCAAGTTACAGAATACCTCGTTGGAATATACCAATTGTTCCTGTGGTATTGCGAAGCTATTTCTGACCGGAACTATAATTTACATACATTTGTGAACCGGAACAATGGGAAATTTTTAAAGGCAAACTAATGATACACTGGTGAAATATTTTGTTGAATTGTTTGAACTATACAGACCATGTTCCTGGGATTCACTACTCAATGCTCACCGTTTTGCATTGATCACAACCATGACATGACATGGAATGAATAAAGGAAACGTGAGACAAGCAATCATTTTGATCACTTAAATGTCTCTAAGCATTTGGAGTTCTCCAAAAAGGGGTTCCAGTCCTGACGCTATTCTTTACTTACAGTGTACTGGCTTAATAATCCAGAAGGGTTGATAGCCTCTGAAATCCTATTGTTAACTAACTAACTCAAAGCAAGAAAGGAGACAGAGGATGTAGTAGGGGCGAGGAAGGAAGTTGGAGGAGGAGATGAAGGCATCGGGGCTTAACCCAACATGCGTAAGTTGTATATTATTGAAAGAGACGACGACTGTACAGTTCTTAGCATAGATAAAGTTATAATAGTTCTGATGTTTGAACCTCTAAAGTCAACTTCTGATGCTTAGTTAGGCCAATTTAGTTAAATTAGGATTTCAGAGGCAATCAACCCTTCTGGATGTTTAAGCCTGCACACTGAAAGTCAAGAATACCGTCAGGACTGGAGCTCCTTTTCGATAACTCTAATCCCTTGTTCTGATGCATCTTGGCAAAAATAATACATTGCATTGTCTCATTTGCGTTTGATACAGATTCAAATATCTGTGTAGATAAGTATGGTCTTCACTGTTTCCAGGGTTACCAAATCAAGTCTGCTAGATAAATAAATGATGGAAATCGCTACAAAAATGCCAAAATCTGTAGAATACTACTCTAAAATGGCTCAAATCTCCAGAATATCGCTAGACTTTATGTTGCTAGATGAAAAATTGGCCTCTAGATCGAAGTAAATACCTCTAGATCTATCGGGATGTAGCTAAATTGGCAACACTATCTGCGCCTATCTCCTAATTCATCCAGCAGGGCTGCAACCAAAACAAACTGTTGCATAACGTGTATTTGTAGTGCACACCAACAAAGGACTCACGGGGAAAAAAATCAGTATTTCCATTGTCTTCCATGGCTTGACGGAAATAGGTTCGAACCGTTCGAAGCAAAAATTAGGCTTCATTGATACCCGCCCTTGTTGGTAATGGAACTGGACGGAGGCTGGGAATATTTTACAAACACACACAAGAGAGAGAGAGAGAGAGATGTTCATCGATACACTGACTATACAAAACATTACGAGCCAAATGAGGTGGCCAAGGCTTATTTTTAATACCGGTATATACAGTATTTAGAAACCCAAAATAAAGATAAATTGGTAAAAGGATAGTAAAGGTAGGGGGAGGGGGAGTGATCATTACAATACTATACATATTTATGAGTACTGCCATTATACCAGCATTGAATTAAATGCTGATTTGTAATGTCAGTATCACTGAAGATTTCTTTGCCTCGCTTTCCTGTTCCAGTTTGAAAGAATATAGTCTGTTATAGTTTTGATCATGTTATGAGTGGAGGATTTGCAATACCATACCTACCTAACCTAACCTAACTTAAGTGTCCAAAATTGGGGGCTGCGGCCCCCAAACCACCACTAACAAACCTAACTGGCATGTTTTGTCATTACCCTAACTTAACCTAAGCTTCGGAGGGGGTAAGGAGACTTGACTGTATATTTTCGGTGATATCGGGTTGTTTACAGACGTTGATAAAACAAAATCTCCATGTGGATTATAGGAAGAAAGTCATGGCGAGTGCATACGTTCCCATTGTCCCTAATGAATTGTTTCTAATAACATCACGAAAGGAATCTGTATTGGTAGCGGACTGTCTGGTGCAATTCACATTTATTTGCCTCTCATAGCAAAAACACAATACGAAGACGCTATTTTCATTTTAAATAAATTAACAATCTGTTATTGTATTCAGCCTTGGAAGGACTCCATAAATCAAAGGGCTAAAAAGTTTCTATTTTACTCGATTCGGTTGAAATACATGATTCCTTAACCTAACTTGATCTGAGTAGTCCACAGATTGACTTTGGCTGCTACAAGAGGACCTTAGACAGACCCTCAGAAGTGGAACTCAGAGGTGGCGCATCCACAACTAACCTCCACAGCCAGGAGAGTTTTTGACAGAAGTCTCACTCGCGCTAACAGAGCCAAGCGACAAGAGTACAACGATTCGGTGTGCTCGGCCACTGTGACAGAGTTTGGCTGTGCATTATTAAATATTTTGTTTCAACTATCTCTGTATATAATTCTATCCATCTCTACATTATATTTTTTCTAATATGATGGTCTAGCAATCGACCATTTTACCTGCCTATCTGTCTGCATAGTTATCTGTTTATGCCGATTTGCCAGTCTCTCTAAGCTGCATATGTCTTTCAAACTAAGACGTCTTTGTGTGGTTCAAGTACAGACGATAACCTCTATCTATTAATCTATTGTTAGACACCTTCATCCCCAAGAGGTGGCCACGAATGAATCGCCTCCATAGACTGAGGCACTTCCTTCGATTCTCCAGCTTGTTCCTGTTCACGGTGGAGGATCGCTATACCCTGTTCAAAATAGGTATAGTTCACGTATCGTAAACCCTAACGTCTGTAATTATAAAAGGAATAGAGCAAATGGGCTGTATATTGCAACACTTATTCCCTGGCTGACCCTTCCCAAATGGTAGAAATATTAGCTCGATTACTCTAGTCGTTTGTGATCTATAGGGGTTAGTAGTCAAGAGTTTTGGACCGCTTATTTGGAACAGGGTATAGCCCAAACACCCATAAACTTTTCAAATGTCGTTAATACAAATAAATGCTAATATATGCTGTCTAATACTATAATAAACCAAATTTAATTTCAGTATATTCAAATGTTCGGTTCTCGTAAGGGGAGATGGGTCGTTTTTCTGGTCCCCCTTCCTCATGTTTAGCCCCATTAGTTTTCAGATTATATGACGCTATGCCCATTAGTTTCAGATTATATGACGCTATGGCCATTAGTTTTCAGATTATATGACGCTATGGCCATTAGTTTTCAGATTATATGACGCTATGGCCATTAGTTTTCAGATTATATGACGCTATGGCGATTATATGACGCTATGGCCATTAGTTTTCAGATTATATGACGCTATGGCCATTAGTTTTTCAGATTATATGACGCTAGATTATATGACGCTATGGCCATTAGTTTTCAGATTATATGACGCTATGCCCATTAGTTTCAGATTATATGACGCTATGGCCATTAGTTTTCAGATTATATGACGCTATGGCCATTAGTTTTCAGATTATATGACGCTATGGCCATTAGTTTTCAGATTATATGACGCTATGGCCATTAGTTTTCAGATTATATGACGCTATGGCCATTAGTTTTCAGATTATATGACGCTATGGCCATTAGTTTTCAGATTATATGACGCTATGGCCATTAGTTTTCAGATTATATGACGCTATGGCCATTAGTTTTCAGATTATATGACGCTATGGCCATTAGTTTTCAGATTATATGACGCTATGCCCATTAGTTTGGCGATTTATGACTTTTCACCCAATGTCTTTGCCAATATTAAGACTTTTCATTTCATTTAGCTGTCGATAATTTCATGGCGAGCGATAGCAAGCCTGTAATTTAAGAGAAACCAGCCTTTGGCCAGAACAATTTTATATCGAAAAAATTACTAATTCATCTTGAAGGAGGGTCTGTGGGGGGGAGGGGGGTTAAGCTTTATGCAGGTCTAGGGAGGAAATTGTGAAAAGGATAACAAATATATATAAATGAGGACATGAATACGCCCATCCCCCCTTCAGTTACACTGGCAAGTTGTACAGAAAATCCGCTCAACAAATTCAGACAACGTGTATGAGTTGAAATTATACACAGGGGCTTATCGAGTCTATTCAGAAACATATATTTGCTCAACGAGGTAATCTACGAATAACAGGTAATGTGGTCCGTAGCCCTCTAACTCCCACAGATCCTCTCTAATTTTAATATAATCGTTTAATGATAGTCATCCACGAGTAACGAGTAATCTGGTTTGTAGCTATCTAAATCCAACAAAACCTGCTCATTTATATGTAATCGTGTGAGTTTTTAGTTTGTTCTCTAGGCCTCCTTCCAGCTTAAAATTACACCCCCTAGATCCCCTTTCAAGATATATTTGTACATTTTTCGGTAGAAAAATGTCCGGTTCCTCGTAAAATGCAGGCTCGCAATCGCTCGCCAGGAAAAATAACATGAAAGGTTTTGAAATTGACAGAAATGGGACATTTCTTAAAATCGCCAAACTAATGGGGCGAACGTCTTAACACTCAAAATCAATGGGGCTAAATATGAGGGAGAAAGGGGTCCAGAAAAAATCCATCAGGTGGATATCTTCTCTTAATGATAGCCAGAATAATATGCATAAGTGCGTCTTGGAACACATAAGTGCGTCTTGGAACACATAAGTGCGTCTTGGAACACATAAGTGCGTCTTGGAACACATAATGGAGTAACACTATTGACTAATGTGAGAGCAGCAGCAGTAGTAATGAGGTGCCACTCCATCGCGGGCCCCTGGAGTGTGCAGTAATTTGTCAGCCACCCCTTCGAGGCCCTCCTGACAACTGAGGGACGTCTATTAGCTCTGTTAGCTCTTATTTGTGCCAGTTCCAGTGTCGGGAAATATTTGTAATCCTGAAATTAAGTAAGGTAAGTAAATTAAGTAAGTCTACTACCGCTCTTAGTTCTTTTTATGTTCACATATATATATATATTTTGTTTTTCTATATTCCAAATACTCCCTCTCAGGCATAGGCTGAGAGACTGCACATCCAACCGCTCATCACGGTTAAGCCCGTGAGGTCTTTGGTCACCTGGGCTTTATTAGTGGTAAGCAGGGAGGGTTTTGTGGGGGCGCTCAGTTATGGCCTTGGCCTTGCTCGGGACCTTGGGGCTGGTCGGCCAGACAGCCTGGGGAACAGCAACAACAACAACAACTAGCACATATCTTTTATAAACTGAATAACATCGTCTAAATATAGCTAAAATTAAATTAAAATTACGTCGCCGGTAGAGAAGGGGTAAATTATAAAATAAATGATTGTAAATTATATAATAAATGCCTAAATACTGGAAGGGTACGGAAGAGAGTGGCAGCTCATTACGAATGCTGGCTGCCTGGCTCAACCCAAGTCCTCAAAAGACACACATTTTGTTAAGGCAGCCCACCTCGCTTTTTTTCTCTTTCTCTCCCTCTCTCTTTGGCTTGTATCCATTCGGCCCCATTCAGCCTACTGTTTGAAGACGTTTACCCCCGTCCAGGTGTCAATATTTTCTTGGCGAGCAGTAGCGAGCCAGCATATATATATATATATATATATTGTTTTACAGCAAGCTAAATTTGTAAATTTTTCGATAGAAAACTGTCTCCGGCAAAGCCGGATTTCGCCATACAATGCTGGCTCGCTTTCGTTCGCCAGGAAGAAATCGACACCTGAATGAGGATAAACGTCTTTAAACAGTTGGCTAAATGGGGCCGAATGGATACAAACCAGAGAAAGAGAGAAAAGGAGAGAAAGAGAAAAAAACAGGTGACCCCCCTTAATTAACTAAGATTGTCCAACTTGTGCTATAATCGCAGCTCTGACATTCTGTACAGTAGTTCTGTCTAACTTCCATAATTACCTCCGCCATTGAAGGTGGACGGTGGTTATATTTCGACTCCGTTTGTTTGTTTGTTTGTCTGTCTGTATTTGTATGTCTGTAATCTATTTTTATTAATTTCACTCCAACAACAAACACCTCCAATGAAATTATTGACAGCATGTGATCCACCTGGATTCGAACTTGGGTAACCACACACAGATTTTAAACACTCTAACCATTACACCATCAAGACATCTCTCAAGATATCTCTCAACATTATGAACTGATTATCAAGAATGTTGGTGGGCAGATTGGATATGCACCAAAGAAGAAGTAATTCAATTTATCAGGCAATCCGGATTATATCCAGGAACACAGATCCAGAATACCAGCATATGCCGCGGTATGCGCTCTACCGAGTGCACCTCTAGTTTAGCTTGAAGGGGGTCTGGGTGGGCATTTTTTTAGTTTGAAGGAAGTGTGGGAATGCGTTTTTGTTAGCCTAGGGATCGAAGTAAAATATATTGGCCGGAAATGACAAAAGCAACAAAATCCTCAACCAATATTAAACAAATTTCATAATAACCCTCAGGATGCCGGATCAGATAGTGGTCAGTCGAAACCCCAATGAACAAACTCCAATGGACAAAACCCCAATGGACAAAACCCCAAACCCCAATAGACATAATGCCAATGAACAAAATCTGACCAAGGCTATATGGATTTTGGAGTGTGACAAATCAAATTTGGAACCAACAAATTTGATTTATTATATAATATACATAATAATATAATGTAAGTTTCGTCCACATTTGATATAAGAAGTTGGGTTTCTGTCCACTGATGTTTTGTCCGTTGTGGTCAGGGTAAAAATCAGTACCATCAGAGAGGACTTTAACCCCTTCTGTACCGCCAACGTCTTTTATATTTTAGTCTAGCTATATTTAGACGATTTGTGAAGCTTACGAAGTATCTATGGCAGAAAAATGGGTTAAGTGAGATAGTTCGAGGCCTGTTCGTTGCTGAAGGCCCTTTTTAAACTAGATAACATCGTTTAATAGTAGCAAGGATAAAATGAAGACGTCGCCAGTACGGAAAGGATTAAGCTACAAGTATAGTCGACATGATATACAAATAAATACTATATATATATTTTTTATTGTCGTTCAAATGTTATTTTGATATGATAACCTTGGCCAATTAATTCCCATATCACTTAATAGCCATTTAAGGGGAGATTTTCACTTAAGAGTTTTTTTTCGGGACCCCCTTCGCCCTCATGTTTAGCCCCGTTAGTTTCGATATTTTAAGACGTTCACCCCATTCGTTTGACAATGTTAAGACCTTTTGCCCCATTTATGTCAATGTTAAGACCTTTCGTGCGAGTTTGGTGTCATTTGTTTCGTGGCGAGCGATAGCGACCTGTAATTTAGGAGAAACAGGCCTTCGGCCGGGACATTTACTACCGAAAAATGTACAAACATATCTCGAAAGAGGGTTTTAAGGGTATGTTTTATAAGCTTGATGGAGGCCTAGGAAACAAACTAACAACCTCCCCGTAAATTATGCTGATAGTTTGATCTCATCGGATAGTACCGATTCGTGTGATTTAGGATCGGGTTCCATCAACTTACTGATTTGATTGAGCCAATTACACCTTGGGAACTTTGATAGCTGGCTGAAATATAATTGCTGTCTGTATAATTAACCCCTTCTGTACCGACGACGTCTTATTTATTGTATTCAAGCTATATTTAGAGAGTTTTGTGCAGTTTACGAAGGATCTGTGGTAAATAATAAGGGTTAAGTGAGATAGTTCGAAGCCTGTTCATTGCTGAAGACTCTTTTGAACCTAAATAATATCATCTACATTTCGAAGCCTGTTAATTGCTGGAGACTCCTTTGAAACTAAAGAAAATCATCTAACAGTAGCCAGAATAAAGATAAAAGGTCGGCATCGGGACTGAAGGGGTTAACTCTTCTATTATGATAACGTAGCTATCGTTATACAGTGGATAAGAACATATTTTTTTACTATGAATGTAGTTAGCCGTTTCAGTAATCGATGACACGTTTCTTTCTACGATTGTGGCTAGTATTAGACGCTTTTATTCAGATATAAATGTTCATATGAGTGTCAAAGGGTTAATTGCGATATTGTATACCTATATTTTTGTCCAGACGGATATTCTTGATATGAAAAAATCGTCCAATGAGAGCTAGGCAAAACACACAGAAGGGCATCCTTATACTGAAGGGGTTAAGCAGGCATAGATCTTAATGTTGATAATATTGTACTCGCTAGTAATGCACTGAATGAATTTCTTAGTTATCGAGTTTAACGTACGAGTTTACTCAAAAAAGCTACATTGAATGATCTACTATTAACCAGAACACACACACACACACACACACACACACACACACACACACACACACACACACACACACACACAGCCTTTTTCTCTCCCCCGAAGCTTCCTATTTCTTTTTTTTCGTCCCTATATTTTTTCTTAGTTTCTTCATCTATATTTTTATATTTTATTCTATTTCGCAATATTGTTCTGTCTGTCTTTCTCATATTTTGTGTTTTCAATATATTTTGCTTCCTCCTCCTCATTCATCTCTCTCTCTCTCTGTTTCTGTCTGTCTCTCTCTCTCTCTCTCTGTCTCCACACAAACATTGCACCACTACGCAACACAAGACACACAAAGGTAATGCTTCCAAAACCCAATTTTTTCATCTTACTACCCGTCCGGAACTCTCCGAGGACTATCCCTTGCACTTCAACAATACAAAAATCAATCCTTCATCTTCTCTCAATACTCTCGGTGTCTCTTTTTATTCTGCTCTCACTTGGAAGGACCATATTACCAGTCTTACTAAGGCAGCCTCTCAGAAGCTAGGTGTGCTCAATCGCCTCAAGGGGTTCTTTACCCCTGCGCAGCTTCTTGCTCTGTACAGGGGCACAGTACGTCCTTGTATTGAGTATTGTTCATGTGTGGGGAGGATCCTCTCACACCACACTCCTAGACAAAGTAGAAAGGAAAGCCTTTCGTATCATTAACTCCCGTCCACTCACCAACTCTCTGCAATCTCTCTCTCTTCGCCGCAATGTTGCATCTCTCCCGCTATTCTATCGCTACTACAATAATCAATGTTCCTCAGAGCTTTCCCAGTGTATACCACCTCTTCTACGTAGGGCACGTGGTACCCGTCTTGCAACACAATCCCACCCGTACTCTGTGCAACTCTCCAACCCATGAGTGAAACGTTATTCTCAATCTTTCTTCTATTCAACAGCTGAGCTCTGGAACTCTCTCCCAGAATCAGTCATTCCCTCTTCCTATGAATTAAATTGCTTCAAACGCAGTGTGTCCAGGCATTTTGGCTCAAACGTCCCTTGATCTTGGCCATGCCACTCTTTCAACTCTGGGGGAGGCACTCGATACAGGAAGTTCTGCCTTTTGCCTCCCTCAGTCACATAGGAAAAAAACAAAAAAACAAAAACCACTCTGAATCAACCAGGTATTCTCTCTCTCTCTCTCTCTCTCTCTCTTTCTCTCTCTCTCTCTCTCTCTCTCTCTCTCTCTCTCTCTCTCTCTCTCTCTCTGTTGTTCACTGGGAGCTAAGGTGTCGAGGCAATCTCAAGACACCTTAGCTCCCAGTGCACAACGAACCGGATCATGATTATGTCCGCCTGTATTAAATTATGTATTATGTTGATTTATACCATTGCCTATTTTTGTAATAATTGTATTCAGCTAACTATGATCTCAATAACCATTGATGTAATGAAAATATGAATAGTCTCCTCATACGATTGCACTAGTTCTGTAGTGCTATTATTTACAACCTGTCAATTAATAATTCAGTCACTACAAGCTTGCTTGCTTTTTTTTTTTTTTTTTTTTTTTTTTTTTTTTTTTTTTTTTTTAATGAAATACGTATATACAGACCATGTGACAATTAAATGAGGAAACTATAATAACACATCTGAATAATGCCAACCTGACTTATAAACACAAATGTGAATGTAACCAGACGACGATGCTGTTGTTTCAGTGGAATAATGGCTCTTTGAGCAGTATGTATCGCCTTACTAGTGGTTGTCCCCTCACAGGAACGGGGGCGCTGCTCAATAAACTCGCCCCTCGGAGCAAAATAAAATAAAATCTCTCTCTCTCTCTCTCTCTCTCTCTCTCTCTCTCTCTCTCTCTCTTTGATAAAGTTTATGTCGATTCACTGTTCAAATTCAATAATAGTTCAACTTGGGGAAATGGAATGAAATTAAAAATCCAGGAGAGCGAAATTCGATGTCACAAAGCACTTCTTCACCTTCAGTGTGGTCGATGAGTGGAGCAAACTTCCAGAGAAACTGGTACACTGTAATCCGAAAGGAGTCTAGACATCTATTTCGAGGAGGTTGGAGTAATATAGGGAACAAAAAGGTAAACACATAAAATACCAAATAAATAAATATAAAATAAAATTTAAAAAGTTTAAGCACCAGTAGTAACAATTATTCTCAACTTCCTTCTTTACTATGAATTATTCTCAACTTCCTTCTTTACTATGAATTATTCTCAACTTCCTTCTTTACTATGAATTATTCTCAACTTCCTTCTTTACTATGAATTATTCTCAACTTCCTTCTTTACTATGAATTATTCTCAACTTCCTTCTTTACTATGAATTATTCTCAACTTCCTTCTTTACTATGAATTATTCTCAACTTCCTTCTTTACTATGAATTATTCTCAACTTCCTTCTTTACTATGAATTATTCTCAACTTCCTTCTTTACTATGAATTATTCTCAACTTCCTTCTTTACTATGAATTATTCTCAACTTCCTTCTTTACTATGAATTTCCCAGTAGAAATGTTCTCATTCTGCTGGGGGCCTTGTTTCCTCAAATAAATGTCATGCCGACCCGAGGTCGGAAGGAGTGATGGGTGTGGAGAAAGCCTTCTGCTTTGCTGTCCTTACCTTCCACTTTGTAGCAAAATCTATCTTAGCATTATGACTTGACTACCTAGTATGGACGGGAAGGTCTGTGCATCAATGTACAGTAACTCTATGCAACTCTCTCCTCAACCGTGAACATCCAGAACCCTACAATTAAGTCAGAGAAGTGTGTCATTCCTTTACAGAAGAGCCGTATATAAGGATCTATACCCGCCAGTCCATGTACAGTACAGTCATAGTCATTAATTCCGATACACTGTGAAGCCTCGAATTGATTTAATGAACCTGCGAAGCACAACGATCAGAGAAGAGATAATTAAGGAGATTCAATTCAAACTGAGATTCATTTGTGAGGTTCGAGGGTTTACATTGAACCCGATTATCCTATGTCAGTGTACAGGCGCGGTCATTAATGCTGAGACATATATTTTCAGAGCTGTTTAATTGGGGTTGACCTGAAACTCGTTACATTTTTCGAGTCTTAAGGGGAGGGAGCAGAGCATGTGTGAGAGTAGGAAATGGTGAGTTGAGTGAATGGTTTGAGGTAAAGGTAGGTTTGCAACAGGGTTGTGTAATGTCACCATGGCTGTTTAATATGTTTAAGGATGGTGTGGTGAGGGAGGTGAAAAAGAGAACTATGGGAAGAGGATTGGGTTTAGTAGGAAAGAATGGTAGAGATTGGGAGTTGAATCAGTTGCTGTTCGCTGATGACACAGCATTGGTGGCGGATTCTGATGAGAAACTGCAGAGGGTAGTCAAAGAGTTTGGTGTGGTTTGTGGAAGGAGGAAACTGAAGGTGAACGTCAATAAAAGTAAAGTAATGGTGTGTAATAGGGGAGAGCATAGGGTGAATCTAGATGTGAGGCTGGATGGGGAAATATTGGAACAAGTAGAGTGCTTTAAATATCTAGGAGGAACGATAAGCAGGAGTGGAGGTATGGAAATGGAGGTAAAACAGAGAGTGTGAAGGAAGGAAGGTTTTCGGAGCAATGGGAAGTATGTGGAAGACGAGAAATCTCGGAGTGAAAGTAAAAAGTGCACTCTATCAAGGAATTGTTGATCCAACAGTGATGTATGGGGCTGAGACATGGGCTCTGAAGAAAAAGGAGAAAAGAGGGCTGGATGTGATGGAGATGAGCTGCTTGAGGAGTATGTGTGGAGTTACTCGTAGAGACGGATTGAGGAATGAAGAGATACGTAGGAGAGTGGGGCAGCAGGAACATTTGTCAGCCAGAGTGGACAGAAGGGTGCTGAGCTAGTATGGTCATGTTGAACGAATGGGAGATGAAAGGCTTACAAAGAGAATATGTGAGTCAGGTACAAGGGGAGATAGAGGGGCAGGAAGTCCCCCATTGAGATGGAGAGACTGTGTAAGAAAAGCTTTGGATGATAGAGGAATGACTATAGATCAGGCAGGGGAAGTGGTGGTGGACAGGAGTGAATGGAGAATGCTTGTGAATAGTTGAGTGAACATGTGGTCGTTTGAAGCAAGGGGTCGGGTGCAAGTGGGACTAGATAATAGTCCATCAGGCGCCTGGCCCAGGGAGACGATTAATATGAAGGGTGCGCCTGGAAGTGTGATGGGAGGGCTTGTGGCTTTGGCTCCGCTGCATGTCTGCCTGCCGAGATCGGAACCTCTCCGGGTGGTCGGGGGCCGGGGGAGTGCTGGAGCGACCTTGGTGACCCTGGTCTCTGGGTCTTCTCCTGGGTGACCTAGATGTGTGTGAATTTGTGTTTTTTATCTGTGTTTATTCGTTGTTTTATGTTGTTTTTGTGTGTTCCCTGTTCTTGCTCTGTCTTGAGTCGGGTACCCCCAAAATAGGGATTGGGCCTGAGCATATAAATAGATAGATAGAAAGGGGAGGTAGTTGTTGTTGTTGTTGTTGTTCCTCAGGCTGTCTGACCAAACATCCCCAAGATCCCGAGCAAGGCCAAGGCCATAACCGAGCGTCCCCACAGAACCCTTCCTGCTTTACCACTAAAAATGCCCAGTTGGCCGAAGGCGAGGAGCTGAGGAGGGTGCAGAAACGCCCGAGATACCGAAGCCCCACCCAAGGCCCTGTGCCCCTTAACAATTATGAACAGAAAGTTGAGGGGCAAAGGAAAAATGGGACGCTTTGGTTCTCAGTCTGCCAACCTCTATGGTTAGCATAGAGAGGTCAATCCACGGAAGAGACGCCGCCACTTTAGATCTAGAAAATATATAAGTAAAAGGAACTGTCAGAGTAAGCTATTGGTATGGCAGAGAACGCTCAACTCTCACTCTGATAGACCAGCCCATCACCACATGACTAGAACCCAATCCTCTCAGCTTCAGCAAAGAAAGGCCCTAGAAAGCAGCCTTTGGCGGAGGAATACCTCCCTTATTTCAACCCTTTTCGGGGTTGGGCACTCGCTGAAGGTAGGAAGTAGTTATTTTTTCTGGTCCCCTTCTTCCTAATTTTTAGTCATATTAGTTTTCAAGACGTTTGGCACATTAATTTGGCAATTTTAAGACCTTTCGTCTCATTTCTTTGTCAATAATAAGATGTTGTGTCATTTACGCAATGAATTTGTCATAGCAAATGATAGGGAGGCTGTAAGTAACGAGGAACCGGCCTTTGGCCGGGACATTTCTCTACCGAAAAATTTACAAATATATCGAGAAGGGATGTTTTGTTAAGTTTGACTGGGGTGTAGGGAGGAATATAAAAACAAAATAATATACAATTAAAAGAAAAATACCATTCCCCTTTTAAGAAATTATAGCGCTTCAAACGTTCCGGAGGCGGCGACGTCTGAGAAAGAAAAAAAAAATATATATATATAAATAAGTCAATAAATCAAATTATAAAAAACTATAAATAAAAAGATATCTTGAATAATTAATGGTAGTATTATACTTTGTATCAAGAAGACCGACAATGTCAGGCAGAAAAGAATTATCCGTGAAGCATCAAGGTAGACAAGATGGCTACTGTGGTGTCTTAGGTTGGTTGTGCCCCCTATACCAGCCACAGCGGAGACTCCACACCCCAGGACTCATGTTTATTCCACTCAGGCCTGCTGATCCTACTCTGAATCACAACCACTGGGGAGGAGTGTATATATGCGCTCAATGTGGACCAACGGACTATGTATATATTGTGTGTATGTGTATAGGGGATGTAGGTTGTAGTGAGATATGTTCTTAGGTAGCATAAGATAGATGTAGTGTAGGGGATGTAGGTTGTAGTGAGATATGTTCTTAGGTAGCATAAGATAGATGTAGTGTAGGGGATGTAGGTTGTAGTGAGATATGTTCTAAGGTAGCTATAAGATAGATGTAGTGTAGGGGATGTTTTTTTTTTTTTTTTTTTTTTTTTTTTCTATATTCCAACTACTCCCCCTCGGGCATAGGCTGAGAGCCTGTACATTCCACCACTCAACACGGTGAAGCCCGTGAGGTCTTGTTCCAGTCTGGGGAGTGAGACATGTAAAGCATCCACCATGGCTCGAAGCAGCTCCATCTCTGAAGCGGACGGTTGCTTCGCCCAAGTGCTTCACCGTCTCACCCTCCAGACTCAGACCCTCACTCTCAGAACGCCACCTAT
>CM064523.1:14293980-14356702 GCA_032716605.1 Paralithodes platypus
GATCAATTTATTCAGTTATTCTGTCACTTAACTTTAGGGGGTACTTTTTCTCAAGCCCCCTTATCTTTCATGTTAAGGGGAGGTTTTTAGTTGATTCCCTAGACTTCCATCAAGCTTAAAATTACTCCCCCTTGACCCCCTTTGAAGATAAATTTGTACATTTTTCCTTAGAAAAATTTCCCGGCCGAAGGCCGGTTCCTCTTAAATTACAGGCTCGCTATCGCTCGCCAGGAAAAAATCGACACCTAAATGGCACGAATGGTCTTAAAATTAACAGAAATGGGGCGAGGATTCTTAAAATCGCCAAACTAATGGGGTCAAGCGTCTTTAAATCTCACAAGCAATGGGGCTAAACATGAGGGAGAAAGAGGTTCAGACAAAAATCCTCCAGGTGGAAATCTCCCCTTAAGCCCTATTAGTTTTGAAACTTTATGACGTTCGCCCTTTAAGATTGGCTATGTTAAGACCTTTCGCTCCATGTCTTTGTCATTCTTAAGATCTTTCGTGCCTGCAATTCAGGAGGAACCAGCCATCGGCCAGGACATTGTTCTACCAAAAATGCAAATTTATCCCGAAGTGGGGTTCATGGGGGCATTTTTATTAGTAATATTGTCTTAAGTTTAAGGGGAGATCTCCACTTGAGGGATTTTTTTCTTGACCCCATTCTCCCTCATGTCTAGCCCCATTGCTTTTGAGATTTTAAGATGTTTGCCCCATTAGCTTGGCGATTTTAAGAAGTTTCACCCCATTTATGTCACTTTTAATACCTTTCGTCCCATTTAGGTGTCGATTTTTTCCTGGCGAGCGATAGCGAGCCTGTAATTTAAGAGGAACAAGGCCGGGACATTTTTCAACCGAAAAATGTACAAATTTATCTTGAAAGGGAGTCAAGGGGGTGTAATTTCAAGCTTGATGGAAGTCTAGGAAACACACTAAAAACCTCCCTTTAATGGAGGTCTAGGGAAGAAACTAAAATTAGACAAATAATAATAATAAGAAAAACAAAATGTCCTCCTCAATAAATGTTAAGTCTAATTTCCAATGCAGGTGCAAACAATCCATATAATGGATGGTATGTGGTAGTAACAAAAGTTGGGAGTCCTAGGGATCCGGAATTGCCACACTTGGTCGTTTTAGATGACCTCTAAACCTTTCGTTGGTCCTTTACACCACTTGAGTATGTTTCAGATCGACATTGCCATTCAGAGTTTTCTTCCATACATTTATCCATTCGCTCATTCATTCATTCAGATCAATAACTTGTAATGAATTAAGAAAAATAAACAGACATGCAATTACAGAGAAATATGATAATGAGAGAAATAAACTGAGTACATTAGAAAAGCTTAGGTGAGGAAAGGTTTTACTAACAGAAATGTCAAAATAACCCCATCTTGGTTGTAAGAAAAATCATTATTGCCCGCACTCTACCATTCGGACCGGCTATATTTCCACCGTTAAATACCGGCAGTGTCCGGAAAACGATGCCGAGTCCGAACGAATTACCGGACCAGCATTTCCCGGTATCCAGTTTATTTTGTGTAACCGACATGCTCAGTTTGTACACTCCAGGACACAAATTCTGGGCCTTCTTGAATCCTCTAATTGCTAAAACGGACTCATTGAAATAAATATACTATGACACGTATCATATTCAAGCCTTTTGAGGATCATGACGAGTGTTTGACAGTTTATTCTGGCTATCATTAGACGATTTTATTCAGCTTAGGGTCAAATTGTGGGAGCTAATAAGTTAAGGGGGGTGACCTGCTTTTGTTCTGTCCTTTTCTATCTTTCTCTGGCTTGTATTAATTTGGCCCCATTCAGCCTACTGTTTTAAGACGTTTATCCCCATCCAGGTGTCAATTTATTACTGGTGAGCGGCAGCGAGCCAGCAATTTTTTATGTTTGTTAGACAGCAGGCTAAATTTGTACATTTTTCGATAGAACATTTTTTCCGGCGGATTTCTTCATATAATGCTAGCTCGCTATCGCTCGCCAGGAAGAAATCGACACCTAGATGGGGATAAACGTCTTAAAATTGTTGGCTGAATGGGGCCGAATGGATACAAGCCAGAGAAAGAGAGAAAAGGACAGAAATAACAAAAAGCAGGTCCCATAATGGAGATAGTGTTTACCCCTTTAATTCCTAGATATCCTTCCTAAATTGCATAAAAACGTCCAATGATAAAAAAAAAAAAAAAATGCGTATTAGATCTTCAAGGGGTTAAGATTAGATTCAGTTCAGGATAGCTAATTAATATAATACCCCAAGAACCCCCGTCGAGATACATTTGTGCATCTTTTCAGTAGAAAATGCCGTGACCAACGGCCGGTTCCTCCTAAATTCCTGGCTCTTATGGATTTTATGCAGCTTAAGAAAGACCTATGCTATTAAGAAGGTTTATGGAGACTGGATTTACCCATTTGAGTCGTAGAGGTAGATTGCCAACTAAAGGAAATCGTCTAATGGTAACCAGAGTGTGATGATAATTACGTAATGGCGGTGAAGGGGAGGTCTCCACTTGAGGGATTTTTTTCTTGACCCCTTTCTCCCTCATGTTTAGCCCCATTGCTTTTGATATTATAATATGTTTGCCCCATTAGTTTAGCGATTTTAAGAACTTTCACCCCATATTAAGACCTTTCGTGCAATTCAGGTGTCGATTTTATCCTGGCGAGCGATAGCGAGCCTGTAATTTAAGAGGAACCGGCCTTTGGCCGGGACATTTTTCTACCGAAAAATGTACAAATTTATCTTGAAAGGGACTCGAAGGGGTGTAATTTTAAGGTTGGTGGAGGTCTAGGGAACAAACTAAATACCTCCCCTTAAGAGTATATTGTGTTGAGAAAATTCGAGTCTTAATAGCGGATTAATCAGTTATATTCCAATTCCGCTACCTCCCATTCCGCTACCTCCCATTCCGCTACCTCCCATTCCGCTACCTCCCATTCCGCTACCTCCCATTTTAAACAATTCCGCTACCTCCCATTTTAAACAATTCCGCTACCTCCCATTTTAAACAATTTCGTGGTACAAGTGCCACCACAGTCGGTAACAGAAATCCAATAGGTTCACTTTGTTCACTTTGGCTCTGCAAACAACATTGGTCATAACGTTCAATGTAGCGGAGGCAGCCGTTTAGGAGGAGTAATGCGTCAAAGGTTCTGGAGACGACGAATATCACGGTGCAAGAGCTACCGCAGTCCGTATCGGAAATCTGGCAAGTTCAGTTCGTTAATTTTGGCTTTGTGAACAACTTTGGTCTCAGTGTTCAATGTCGCGGAGGCAGCCGTTTAGGAGGACTAGTGCGTCAAAGGTTCCGGAGACGACCGAATAATGACACTCGCTCAATTCAGCACAACACAGCCCTCTTGTTAGCAAAATCGGAAATACAATCATAATCTATTATTTTGATTGTTGAAGTCTATTTTATTATGTCTAGTTTTAATGAAATAATGGTCCAAGTGACACAGTTAAAATTAAAATGCTGTAACAGGTGGATGGATGGGCAACTTTGCATAGGCATCAACCCCAAGAGGATAGGCAATGCAAGACTGATGCTGTTGATGATGATGGAAAGGGATATACATTTAGCCGATTATATACTGCTTAGGAAAAATAAATGGGAATCAAATGGGTAAAGAGTGTCTCCGTTAACCCTCTGCCTTGCATATACCCTTCCATATCTAAATCAAATCGTCTAATGATAGCCAGGATATACTGCCAAACCGCGTCATGATCTTCAAGGTTTTAAGGGGAAATCTCCACTTGAGGGATTTTTTTCTTGACCCCTTTCTCCCTCATGTTTAGCCCCATTGCTTTTGATATTATTAAACGTTTGCCCCATTAGTTTAGCGATTTTAAGAACTTTCACCCCATATTAAGACCTTTCGTGCCATTCAGGTGTCGATTGTATCCTGGCGAGCGATAGCGAGCCTGTAATTTAAGAGGAACCGGCCTTTGGCCGGGACATTTTTCTACCGAAAAATTTACAAATTTATCTTGAAAGGGGGTCAAGGGGGTGACATTTTTAGATTGCTGGAGGAGTAGGAAACAAACTAGAAACCTCCCCTTAAGGCACACGAAAATAATCAATAAATCAGTTTCCAGATATATACTTGAGCAATGATAATTATGAGGGTATCCACGAACTGCTATGAGTGACTCTACGAAATAACCTAAAGTCGGTTGCGTAAAATTCCCCAGCATTTCCCGGTAAGTGGTACAGGAGAATGGCTCGTTCTTGCCTCAGACAGTTTTACGATAAATTGATCAGCCGGCCTGTTTCGTATTGGTGGGTGCTTTGGGCTATAGTGTGTGCTGGGGAGCGAGAAGTATAAAGACAATTAGAAGTAAGAGTGCACCCGTTGTGTTCTATCGGTTTATCTGTAATGCATTGTAGTTGAGGAAGAGAGAGATGGTTGCATACATTGTCACCATATTGAGAGAGAGATTATATTGATACATAATAGAGATAGATCAAATTAATATAGATTAAATATTGATATATATTGATTAGAGAGATATATATATATATAGATATATATATACCGTATATATATATATATATATATATATATATATATATATATATACCGGTATATATATATATATATATATATATATATATACATAAAGAGAGAGAGAGAGAGAGACTAATTTAATTGAATGTCTATATTTTAGCCACACTAGTTCTCGTACTCCTAATAAATCCTTCGTCTATCTATAACTCATTTGACTCATTTCAACCCATTCAGTTGTTCTCTAGTGCTGGTTGCAATACGGACACTAGTTCCAGGAATTCTGTGGTACATGTCAACGTTAGATTATTCATCGCATGGCTTATATCCTAGTCATATACTCCTACACGCATTAAGGGGAGATTTCCACTTAAGGGATTTTTTTCTTTACCCCCTTCTCCCTCATGTTTAGCCCCATTGCTTTTGAGATTTTAAGACGTTCGCCCCATTAGTTTGGCGATTTTAAGAACTTTCACCCAATTTATGTCAGTTTTAAGACCTTTCGTCCCATTTAGGTGTCGATTTTGTCCTGGCGAGCGAAAACGAGCCTGCAATTTAAGAGGAATCGGCCTTCGGCCGGGACATTTTTCTAGCGAAAAATTTACAAATTTATCTTGAAAGGGGGTCAAGGGTGTAATTTTAAGCTTCATGGAGGTCTTGGGAACACACTAAAAACCTCCCCATAAAGCATATTATATCAATTATCTCACACACACACACACACACTACAGCATATTCTATCCAATTATCCATGTATGATACTTTATCCATCATTTACTATTAACGCTCGGATGTGTGCGTGTGTGTGTGTAACAGTGTATCTGTGTATGAGTGTGAGTGTGTGTGTGTGTTGCAAGTGTGTGTGTGTCTATATACTGTATGTGTGCGTGTGTGTGTGTGTTGCAGGAGTGTGTGTGTGTGTGTGTGTATGTGTGTGTGTGACAGTGTGTGTGTGTGTGTGTGTGACCAGTGAGCCCAACATACCCCAACACATTAGGTGCAGTACGGCTTCAAAGGACATACAGGTACGCCTCACTTTCATTTGATGTCGTTTTTTCATTACACCGATCATTACTTTTGGAACTCACTTATTGGAATTTACTTAAATTTGTCATGCATTATTATTTAGTTGTAAACCAGAAACGGTCTCCAAAGCACTATCAAGATTACAATATATAGTTGCTTCACTTAAGGGGAGACTGGCCGTTTGTTTGGTCTATTAATTCATGTATTCATATATTTTTTTTAGTTTCCTCCCTAGACCTCCACCAAGCTTAGAAAAACATCCCCCTAGACCTCCCTTCAAGATAAATTTGTAAATTTTTCGGTAGAAAAATTTCCCGGCCGATGGCCGGTTCCTCTTAAAACTGCAGGCTCGCTATCGCTCGCCAGGAAATAATCGACACCTAAATGGCACGAAAGGTCTTAAAATTAGCAACGAAATGGGGCGAAAGGTGTTAAAATAGCCAAACTAATGGGCCGAACGTCCTATAAATCTCAAAACTAGTGGGGCTAAATATTAGGGAGAAAGGGGTCCAGAAAAACGGTCTTCCTCCCCTTAAAGTGGTTTCGATAATTAGTCGCTATTTTCAGGAACGTATCGGTACGGTACCCGACTACAACTTTAAGGGGAGATCTCTACTTGAGGGATTTTTTTCTTGACCCCTTTCTCCCTCATGTTTAGCCACATTGCTTTGGATATTATAAAACGTTCGCCCCATTAGTTTAGCGATTTTAAGAACTTTCACCCCATATTAAGACCTTTCGTGCCGTTCAGGTGTCGATTTTATCCTGGCGAGCGATAGCGAGCCTGTAATTTAAGAGGAACCGGCCTTCGGCCGGGACATTTTTCTATCGAAAAATGTACAAATTTATCTTGAAAAGGACTCAAGGGGGTGTAATTTTAAGCTTGATGGACGTCTAGGGAACAAAGTAAATACCTCCCCTTAAGTCCGTCTGAACCAGTGACTTTTTATTTTTTATTTTTTTTTTAGTTATATTTAGAGGATTTGGCGTAGTTTAGGAAGGATCTGCGGTAGTTAAAAAGGGTTATATAATGAAGATATTTAGACGTTTTTGTTTAGTTTAAGAAGGATCTGTGGTAGTTAAAAAGGGTTATATAATTGAGATAGTTCGAAGCCTGTTAATTGGTTCTTATGAAACTGAATTACATCGTCTTTAATAGCTGCCAGAATATCATGACAAGGAAGGACGGGACCGGTACATACGGGGTTAAGGTGAGGCAGACCGTTTATATGGACCCCCTTCTCCCTAATGTTTAGCCCCACTAGTTTTGAGATTATAAGACGTTCGGCCCATTAGTTTGACGATTTTAACACCTTTCGCCCAATTTCGTTGTCAATTTCAAGACCTTTCGTGCCATTTGGGTGTCGATTTTTTCATGGCGAACGATAGCGAGCCTGCAGTTTTAAGAGGAACTGGACTCCGGCCGGGAAATTTTTCTACCAAAAAATTTACAAACTTATCTTGAAAGGGGGTCTAGGGGGTGTTTTTTCCAAGCTTGATGGAGGTCTAGGGAGGAAACTAAAAAAATATATGAATAAATGAATTAATATACCAACCAAACGGTCTGCCTCCCCTTAAGGGGAAGGGTTTTGTGTGCTCCCTAGACCTCTTTCAAGTTTAAAAAGCACCCCCAAGACCCCCCTTCGAGATAGATTTGCACATTTCTCGGTAGAAGCATGTCCCCCTCCTAAATTACAGGCTTGTGGAAAAGATCCACAACTACCGTAAGTGGCACGAAATGCCGTAATATTTGCAAATAAATGGGACAAAAGGTCTTATAATCGCTTAACTAATCGCCAGTTTGGAAATGAATATGATACTTCTAGTAATGTTTGTATAGGTACAATAAGGTATTATAATGTTAATCGCTTCCTAAAATAAATTGGTTTCAAACAGCTGGATATCTTGCCAGCTACATTTGTCATAGTGGATAATATACACAATGAAGTATCAGGTCGACTACTGTAAACACTTTAGGTTAATCCTCCCTATACATTTTCCTCCCTGTTGCTGCCGGCTGTTAACTTAATCCGGGAGCCGGGTAAAGTTTTTCTCCGTGTGTCCCGAGTTTAACCTCTTTTATGTACAGTCACAGGAAAAAGTTATCCTCTATCTCTACAAGATCAAATTTACTTATCACTTTAGTTTATAATAAAATGAAAAAACAAAAACAACCGTTTATAATCATTACCAGACATAAACGAAGCCCCAATTATATATATTATGTAAAGTATGGTTTTATTACAGCAGATCACGTTAATACATTATATAAATTATGTAAAGTATGGTTTTATTACAGCAGAACACGTTAATACATTATATAAATTATGTAAAGTATGGTTTTATTATGTAAAGTATGGTTTTATTATGTAAAGTATGGTTTTATTATGTAAAGTATGGTTTTATTACAGCAGAACACGTTAATACATTATATAAATTATGTAAAGTATGGTTTTATTATGTAAAGTATGGTTTTATTATGTAAAGTATGGTTTTATGTAAAGTATGGTTCTATTACAGCAGAACACGTTAATACATTATATAAATTATGTAAAGTATGGTTTTATTATGTAAAGTATGGTTTTATTATGTAAAGTATGGTTTTATTATGTAAAGTATGGTTCTATTACAGCAGAACACGTTAATAAATTATATAAATTATGTAAAGTATGGTTTTATTATGTAAAGTATGGTTTTATTATGTAAAGTATGGTTCTATTACAGCAGAACACGTTAATACATTATATAAATTATGTAAAGTATGGTTTTATTATGTAAAGTATGGTTTTATTATGTAAAGTATGGTTTTATTATGTAAAGTATGGTTATTACAGCAGAACACGTTAATACATTATATAAATTATGTAAAGTATGGTTTTATTATGTAAAGTATGGTTTTATTATGTAAAGTATGGTTTTATTATGTAAAGTATGGTTTTATTATGTAAAGTATGGTTCTATTACAGCAGAACACGTTAATACATTATATAAATTATGTAAAGTATGGTTTTATTATGTAAAGTATGGTTTTATTATGTAAAGTATGGTTTTATTATGTAAAGTATGGTTTTATTATGTAAAGTATGGTTCTATTACAGCAGAACACGTTAATACATTATATAAATTATGTAAAGTATGGTTTTATTATGTAAAGTATGGTTTTATTAATAGAACACGTTAATACATTATATAAATTATGTAAAGTATGGTTTTATTACAGCAGAACACGTTAATACATTTGAAGATAATTATGAAGGTGGGGTACGATTTTCGATTTAGCCAAGCACATTATTTGGGAGAACCAATGATCAATTAATCAGAATATAGTGTTCAGCATACTAACTTAAATTCGTGTTGTGTAATTGATCTTAGTAGATATTACTTGCATTTCCAAAGATCTGGTACATAATTATTATCAAGGTACAGTCTCATACAATTCGTGGATCTCCCGTGATTTTGACATACACACACTTAACGACATAAGTTAGGACTTAAGTTATCGGAGCACTCCCGAACTGTACATGTTTTGATGCACTGACGAAACATTTAGATAAACTACATAGACCACAAGGATTACAGGGCTGCAGGGATTCACAAACTAGCGCTCACACCCTATTGTTTTCATCATTTAGGGGTGCTCAAGTATTCCTGACCACGACTGTACATTTCACCCAGGAAAGAGAGCCAAGCCTTATAAATTAGGTACAGTTGGCCACATACGTCCTGTTCCTCTCCGTGATCGTATACCTAGAAATATAATGCGCGTGATTGAATTACAAGTGTAGTTTCTTATGCCGTGGTTAAGGGGAGATTTCCACTTGAGGGATTTTTTTCTGGACCCTTTTCTCCCTCATGTTTAGCCCCTTAATTGCTTTTGAGATTTTAAGACGTTCGCCCTAGTAGTTTGGACATTTTAAGACACTTTGCCCCATTTCTGTCAATTTTAAGACCTTTCGTGCCATTAAGGTGTCGATTTTTTCCTGGCGAGCGATAGCGAGCCTGTAATTTAAGAGCAACCGGCCTCCGGCCTGGACATTTTTCTACCGAAAAATGTACAAATTTATCTTGAAAGGGGGTCTAGGGGGTGTAATTTTAAGCTTGATGAAAACGTAGGGAGCAAACTAAATACCTCCCCTTAAGGGGAGGTCTCCACTTGAGGGATTATTTTCTTGACCCCTTTCTCCCTCATGTTTAGCCCCATTGCTTTTGATATTATAAAACATTTGCCCCATTAGTTTAGCGATTTTAAGAACTTTCACCCCATATTAAGACCTTTAGTGCAATTCAGGTGTCGATTTTATCCTGGCGAGCGATAGCGAGCCTGTAATTTAAGAGGAACTGGCCTTCGCCCGGGACATTTTTCTACCGAAAAATGTAAAAATTTATCTTGAAAGGGACTCGAGGGGGTGTAATTTTAAGGTTGATGGAGGTCTAGGGAACAAAGTAAATACCTCCCCTTAACTCATCTAACTAGGCAACTGATAATAAAAAGAAACCACACTCTCAGTTCTTGCATACTATTTTACTTGTATGCATAAGATAATAATGAGGAGCAGAACTTAAGTGGTCAACTTTGCATCGAGAATACCGAAGCAATGATGGAGACAGAAACAGTAGTGAGTTTTGAGGAAGTGATCTGTAGGACTGAGGAAATGAACTGTATTAGGAGGGATAGAGTTGGGGCTACTGTGTATGTTGTTGTTGTTGTTGGTGGAGTTACAGGGTCACTCGAGCAGGTCGCCGCCAACGACTACAAGCGCGTCAGGCGCCCAGTCGCTGTGAGGAAGCTGCAGAAGCGGAGAATCACGGCACGTCTCATCTTAGCAGGGACCCCCCCGGCCTCCGAGGATCGTTGGCAGGGAGAGCGAGGTGATGCCGGGGCTACTGTGTATGCAAGTAAGCTTTTAAGGGGAAATGTGTATGTATATATATATATTTTTTTTTTTTCTCCCTACACCTCCATCAAGCTAATAAAAACACCCCAAAGACCACTTTTTCGAGATAGATTTGTGCATTTTTTTAAAGAAAAATCCTCCAGTCACACGCTGGCTCCTAATTAATTGCAGCCTCGCTATCGCTCGCCAGGAAAAATCGAAACGTAAATGACACGAAAGGTTTTAAAATTGCCAAACTAATAGGGCAAATACCTTAAAATCTCAATATTAACCCACTGGACACCAAGCGATTTAATATAAATGTACACTCCAGGACCAGCTACTTGTCAATTTTTTTTTCTGAAACCACGTGAGATGGGTTAGTAATGAAGGAAAAACACCAAATAAACGCTCACCTAGGTCATTTAGGGGTCCTGGGGGGGCAGTGGAAAGTCACAATTAACATGGGGTGAGGGGTAGGAAAAATACTGGCAAATCACTCCCACGCGAGCCTACACTCACGGGGATGGACTTGGAGGGTTGTCAACCATCGGTATTGTTCCGTGGGATCCTAAAGTAGTTTCCATACACATCTGAACCCTCTAGGTGCCATAGGACAAGAGCAATAAAGGCCGACTCAACCGTTGCGTCGCAGGGACTGTGCATTACATACATAGGCGACACATAATTTGCATTGCTGGGGTCCAGTGGGTTAATGGGGCTAAGCATAAGGGAGAAGGGGGTATAAAACACCCCACAATGACTCCTAAATGAAAAAAATACATTATCTATCTATCTCTCTATTACCGGATGCCTTACTCCTCTTAATGAGGGTGGCCATACACAGAAGGCCCCCAAGCGGACCTATTCCCTGTAAGAGGGACAACCCGAGCTAGTTTACTGAAGGACTTACAGGATCGACAAACTAAATTTAGGATCCGTTCGACTCCGAGGCATATGTATCTTGTTAGCACTATTTTTCTAGTGGTATTCGTCTAGTCCATCCACTAACCTGCCTTACACTTACATAAGCAGTACGGATTGTGTCAGGTTTACTCCCCTAGACAGGTTGCCGACCAAGGCTGACGAGTCCCATCCACCCAGATTTTTATAAGGTTGTCTCCCCTAGAGGCGTTGCCGACCAAGGCTAACGAGTCCCATCCACCCTGATAATTACATTACAGTCATTATGCATGTACAATATTAGTAGAACACATCCAGTATTCCCTATATAATAACCTATAACCATCAATTATAATTACATGTTTATACTTTTATGAAACTATCATAAGAGTTCAACGAATATTTTACCCCGATTTGGTCCAAAGGTGGTCTTTTTTTGGGTCTTCCCTGTTTTGCCCCATTAGTTTGAAGACTTTAAGACGTTTCACCCTATCAGTTTGGCGATAATAGGACACGTTATATCCCATTAAGGGGTGGATATTGTTCTGGTCGAGTGATAGCGGGCCTGTAATATATAATGTTATCGAAGTATGTATAGCTAAAAATTTTGAAGGAAGTCTGGGATTGCGTTTTTGTTATCCTCGGGAACAAACTATAACACATTGCTCTACAATGGCAAAAACAACCAAAATCCTCAAAAACAACTAAACAACGTATCATATTAACCCACAAGACGTCGGACCAGATAGTATTAAATTGACCCAGCACATAGTAAGGCAAAGCTAACGAAAAAGGTTGCTACACATATTTTTAAGGATCACTGTATCGCCTCCAGTGTGCTCAGAGCCTTAAAACAATGAAAAGGGTGGTCACACATACTTTTGAGGGCCCCTGTACCACCGCCAGAGTGCTCAAAACACAAGGCAAAAGGTGGCTACACGTATTTTTGAGGGCCACTGTACCACCGCCAGTGTGTTCAAAACATAACGAAAAAGGTGGTTACACTAATACACAGATTTTTTAGAGTCACTGTACCGCCTTCAGTGTGCTCAAAACATAACAATACAGGTGGTTACACGTACAGTATATTTGATGGTCAGTGTACCGCCTTCAGTGTGCTCAAAACATGGCGAAAAAGGTGGCGACACAGACTTTTAAGGGGAGGTATTTAGTTTGTTCCCTAGACCTCCATCAAGCTTAAAATTACACCCCCTGGAGTCCCTTTCAAGATAAATTTGTACATTTTTCGGTAGAAAAATGTCTCGGCCGAAGGCCGGTTCCTCTTAAATTACAGGCTCGCTATTGCTCGCCAGGATAAAATTGACACCTGAATGGCACGAAAGGTCTTAATATGGGGTGAAAGTTCTTAAAATCGCTAAACTAATGGGGCAAACGTTTTATAATATCAATAGCAATGGGGCTAAACATGAGGGAGAAATGGGTCAAGAAAAAAATCCCTCGAGTGGAGATCTCCCCTTAAGGGCCACTGTAGCGCCTCCAGTTTGCTCAAGGGCTGTAAAGGTTGGGTATCCACTTGTACGCAATATTTGCACAGGTTTTAGTTGGCAGTATCGCGTTTTGCATATGTACAGACACTTATAAAAATTCGCGGACCCCCTTATTTGTTATGCCAATTTAAGTACCAGATTCCCTATTTTTTCTTTGTGCAAACCTAACTATCCGGATTGATCTTTGGATGGAATTTGCTTTTCAATTAATAGGGTATATATGGTATTGTAGTGCGCATGTGTAGAACATTATATTCATTAATTTGTTTCCAGAGATATACTTCCATAATTAGAAAAGGTCGAGATTCAAGAACTGTTAACAGTGGTTGTAAATTCTGGGTCCATAAATATTGTGTAACATTATGGTAAAAAATATAATGCAATGACAAAGTATATTGTAAGTTTGATTAAGCCACATCAAATAGAGCATTAAGGGGAGGTTTTTAGTTGATTCCCTAGACTTCCATCAAGCTTAAAATGACTCCCCCTAGACCCCCTTTCAAGATAAATTTGTACATTTTTCGGTAGAAAAATGTCCCGGCTGAAAGCCGGTTCCTCTTATATTACAGGCTCGCTATCGCTCGCCAGGATAAAATCGACACCTACATGGCACAAAAGGTCTTAAAATTGACAGAAATGGGTCGAAAGTTCTTAAAATCGCCAAAGTAATGGGGCGAACGTCTTATAATATCAAAAGCAATGGGGCTAAACATGAGGGAGAAAGGAGTCAAGAAAAAAAATCTCTCAAGTGGAAATCTCCCCTTAAGTCTCACTACAGTCGGGTTTTTCATAGCTTATGGTAAATGTCCAGGTTTTTTCATAGCTTATGGTAAATGTCCAGGTTTTTTCATAGCTTATGGTAAATGTCCAGGTTTTTTCATAGCTTATGGTAAATGTCCAGGTTTTTTCATAGCTTATGGTAAATGTCCAGGTTTCATGATAACTGTGCTATTACGAAGACCTCCATCAAGCTTAAAATTACACCCCCTTGAGTCCCTTTCAAGATAAATTTGTACATTTTTCGGTAGAAAAATGTCCCGACCGAAGGCCGATTCCTCTTAAATTACAGGCTCGCTAGCGCTCGCCAGGATAAAATCGACACCTGAATTGCACGAAAGGTCTTAATATGGGGTGAAAGTTCTTAAAATCGCTAAACTAATGGGGCAAACGTTTTATAATATCAAAAGCAATGGGGCTAAAAATGAGGGAGAAAGGGGTCAAGAAAAAAATCCCTCAAGTGGAGATCTCCCCTTAATACATGAATGCCATCTTACTAATAGCGGGTCAGATGTTTATGCAATTGCCATGTTCCACTTTGCAACACTTAAATGCAATTAGCGTTTTCAATATTACTCAATCAATCTGTCACTCTTTCAATTTCGAGGCAGGTGAAGACAGGAAACGAGAGAGAGAGAGAGAGAGAGAGAGAGAGAGAGAGAGAGAGACATAATTGCAGTCTATCACCCATTCCGAGTCAAGGCTACCAAGACCAACAGTTCAACTTAAGACCATTCCAAGTTATAACCAGCGAATTGACTGACTTGAAGTAGAGTTGAAACCAGCTACGAAAAACAGGAAAACGGGCTTATAGTTGAGACGAATGGACACTTTTGGAAGACTTGTGATGGGGCATAAGGAGCCATTACAATGAGGTATTACTGAAGTGGAGGAAGTGGACCCCCTTCTTCCTGTTGTTTAGCCCGATAAACTAAGATTTTAAGACGTTCGGTCCATTGTTTTGGCGATTTTAAGACCTATTGTGTCATATAGGTGTCGATTTCTTCCTGGCGAGCGATAGCGAGCCTGTAATCGGCCTTCGGCCGGGACATTTTTCTACCGAAAAATTTACAAATGTATCTGGATGGTGGGTCCTGAGGGTATATTTTATTTTTGATGGAGGTCTTGGGAGGAAACTAAAGAAATAATGAATAAATAAATGAAAATATAAATACAAATCTCCCCTTTTAAGGAAGACTGACTTGGAGTAGAGTTGAAACCCGCTACGAAAAACTAGAAAACCGGCCAAGTTGAGACGAATGGACACTTGTGGAAGATTTGTGATGGGGGGCATAAGGAGCCATTACAATGAGGCATTACTGAAGGGCGCTACGTCTTGCTCGCCAGTTAGGGGAACAGCTGGGGAACAGGAGGTTTATTTGGTTTTCTGGACCCCTTTCTCCTTGATGCTTAGCCCCATTATTTTTTAAATTCACCATGCCCTACCGAAAACGTCCCCCCACCCACCACCACAGCCTCTCCACCACAAAACAAACTCCTCCACCACCACCAACGACGACCCACCCACCACAACCACTTCACCACAAACAGCACCACTACCACCACCACCACCACTACAATGAATTCCCCACCTCTCTACCACCACCACCAACAAAAACAACGAAGACCACTTCCTTCAACCACAAACGGCCCCTTTCTCCACCACAAATTATCTCTCCCACCCACCCACCACCACCACCACCACCACCACCACTACTCCACCACTATCACCTTCCACCACAACCACCGCTCCACCACTTCACCACCATTTCTCCACTCCAGTCAAGAGTTCTGGAGTTGGTGTTGGTGGAGAGAGTGAAGACAAATGGTACAATTTGGGTTCCAGACGCCTGCACCAGCCGACCTGCCGACGCGAATATATGGAGGGTGGGGGGAGAGGGGAGTGGGTAGTAGGTAGGGGTAGAGGGTGTGGTGGAAGGGAGGTAAAGGGGAAAGTGAGGGTGACTCGGTGGGTAAAGGGGGTGGGACGAGCCAGGAGGGGGAGAGTGGGGAGTAGGTAGGGGTAGAGAGGGGGGTAAGGTGGGGTGGAAGGGAGGCGGGTGAGGGTGGACCAGGGGGAGGGCAAATCGGTGGGAAAAGGGGGTGGCACGAGCGAGGAGGGGGTGAGTGGGTTGGGATGGTGGTGGGGAGGAGGTAGTGGTGTAGGGTGGGGTGGAAGGGAGGCAAGGGGGAGGAGGAGGGTGAATCGGTGGGTATAAGGGGGGTGGGACGAGCCAGGAGGAGGGTGAGTGGGTGGGGATCATTGGGGGAGGGGGAGGAAGGAGCAGCAGGGTGGGTGGGTAGGGGTAGTAAGCGGTAGGGGAGAGAGAGGGATACAAATTTATTCTGAACCTGGGCTAAGGGGGAGGAATAAAGTGAAGTGGTAAAATATATATATACAGTATATATATATATATATAGAGAGAGAGAGAAGGTGGGAGAGAGATATAGATACACATAACATACATTGTGTTAAGGCTAATTGGTTGTTTATGTTTTATTGAATGCCTATTATACATTCTCTTCATTAATAGATGGTATTTAAACAATTAGTAGATAAGGTAGGGGTAGCTTGTCCCCACATATTTTAAGGTATATCCAGGGAATGAAAACCACTAAACATCTTGCACACTTAGAGTTGCTATATATTTTACTTCTAAGATACGAGGTATACAAATGCGTCCATCCTGCTAAAAAGACGGGGGTTAAGTAATGCCAGAATACATAAATATATAATCCTCGTCCATAGAGATAGAGTCAACATCCAGGGACCAAAGATAGTTGTAGTATTTTGGGTGTTTGTTGTTTATCATTACAGTGTGTTTACCAAAATATAAAGTAGACATGAGACTGAAAGGGCTAAGTATTGACCACTTGCAACTTTGAGGCTATAAGGAAGTTGGAGCCGTAAAGCTCGCTATTAAGCAAAAAGGCAAAAATTATGTAGCATTCTGATGGATACAAATTATGTTGAATTCGGTTTTATGATTTTATATGCACGACAACCGTATATTATCTGGTAAATCTGTTAAATATTGATGAATACAGCTCCAATTTCCTTACTGAACTAAACTCCCAATTCTTGTCCCTAGAGAAAGTTGAATAATACAAAGCAAACGCCAATGTAAGGATTGTGTTTCTTAGTGTTTTTATTGTTATGCTTTCCAAAATAAGAAGTACATAAAGATATAATGAATGCTTAGCACTATCTGGTTCGATCTCTTGTGGGTTAGTATGATATTTTGTTTATTTTAATACTTTTTTATTTTTATTTTTAGGATATTGCTTACTTTGGCCATTTTCGGAGAATTTATCATAGTTTGTTCTCTAGGCTAATAAAAAACGCCTTCCCAGACTTCCTTCAAACTAAAAATGGCTCATCCACACGTTTTTCAGGGTAAATATGTACGTATGTAAAACTGTCCTGGCCAAATGCTGATTTCTTCTAAGTTACAGACTCGCTATATTCGTCCAGAAGAAAATCGAGAACCGAATGAGGCGAGCGTTCTAACATCGACCCCACCCCACCCCACACACACACACACGTACACTTTCCCTTTCGGAACAAATAGGGTTAAGATATACCAGGAAACACGTAATCCTTTTCCTTAGAATTATACAGTCGACATACAGGGACCGAAAATAGTTGTAGTTCCTGGTTTTGCACAATACCACCTACCAAAATAATCCAAATAAAGGCATTAATCGTCTGTAGTACTGAGAAGATTTATGCGATGCCTGGTTAAACGTAGTCTTTGATCCTAGAGATATGGACGTGGTCTTGCAGAGACCGAAGGCAGCTGTAGGTCTTAAATATGTTGTTGCTGTTGACTTCTTCTACCAAAATAAACTACAAAAAGGCATCAATGATATATCTGAAAAGGGTTAACAGATCGCAGGCTATACATAATCCTTGTCTCTGGAGATATAATGTACATCCAAAGACCGTAGACAGCTGTAGATCTTGTACCCCCCCTTGTTACTGACGGGGTGAGTGAAGTGCCCCCCAGCCAACAGGGCCCCCATGAAACTGAAGGTGCCATAACTGGTGATGGTGTGGTCCCCGAGCGTCAGTAAGGCTTGGTCCACCGCGGCGAAGGGGCTGCCTGTATGGATAGACAAATAAAATGCTAATAGCTAGTAGGAATATAATTAAATTCCTCTGCTACACTACGGAAAATTATAACTAAAATCATAAACAAAATAACATTACAAACAAAAATATATATGTATTAATAACTAAATATAAATATAAATTAATATACAATGAGCTAGAAGAAACAAGAAAACCATCAATCCAAGTTAAGTTTACAGAAGATGAGAGTCAGCTTCCTGGACAATCGAGGAACAATCATCTGCAGGTAGCCACGATACAATCAAATCCATACAATTCAATACAGCCTGGTCAACTGGGGGACAGTTACTGTTGGAATAAGTAACACCCCGTTCTTAACATTAATCATCAATTACAAACCCCAATGTACTTGAATAGACTAATGAAAGCATATGGTCCTCCCGGGATTCGAGCTCGGGACACCACACCCAGAGCATAAGCATCTAAACCATTACACCACCAACACAGAATAGTAAAAGAGGGAAAATCTTCCAGCGGTACAATTGGCCGAGGCTAGTGCAATGTCCCCCTGCCAAGAGAACCCTCATTGTCCCCTTCAGTACCGATGCCGTCCTCTTAACTTTATTCTCGCTACCATTAGACGATTTTGTTCATCGGAAAGTAGCAGGAACAACACAAGTACAGTCGGGCTAATAAGTCAAGTCTCGGCACCAAGTATATTTCGATCAATAATTGGTATCAGTAATATCTAAAACTTGATTTATTCGTTTCGAGTGAAATATACAAATATTATCCTACACTTATCCACCCTATTCAACATCTGACGGACATTAATACAGCACAGAGCGAGGCAAACGTAATGATAGCTGGGACATGACTTATTAGCGCCACCGTACATCGCCCAAACATAGCACCCATGAAACTGAAGACGCCGCTGCTGGTGATGGTATGGACAGTAAAACCTGGTCAATCACGGGGAACGGGCTGCCTGGAGAAGATAAAAATAGTTTAACCCTTTGAGTACCAGCGACGCGATTTTTGTTATATTTCATTCTAGCTGTATTTAGATGATATTATGCAGCTTAGGAAGGATCTGTGGTAGTTAAAAGGGTAGGTTGAGGTAGTTTGAATCCTTATTATTGCTAGAGGTCCTTCCTAAGCTGAAATAAAATCGTCTAATAGTTGCCCAAGTAGGATAAAAAGGACGCCTCTGGTACTGCACGGGTTAAGAGGTAGCGAAAAGGCAGTGAAATACCCACGAAATACGAAAAAACAATCAAAAGTTCTCCAATTTAGTACAGCCTACGTTCACCACGAAAACGTCAAAACAAGAATACAACACTATTATCTAAAGGTAATAAGAATACAATGAAATTCCCTCATTGTTAGTGCAGATTGAGCAGTTCAGTAGAAGAAAAATATATATATAAAAATGTATATATAATCAAATCTTCTTATCGGCTTATTCCCTTCCTTGAAACTAGATACCTTAATCAATAAAAATTAAATAATAATCGTCTTATCAGCTTATTCCCTTCCTTGAAACTAGACACATATTATATATAATATATAAATCGTATTATCGGCTTATTTAGTACCTTGAAGACCTTGAATACCTGGATACATAATAGATAAAATTAAATAATAATCGTCTTATCGGCTTATTTACTTCCTTGAAACTAGACACATATTATATATAATATATAAATCGAATTATCGGCTTATTTAGTACCTTGAAGACCTTGAATACCTGGATACAATTATACTACCACGAAACTTGATAAATAATAAACAAAGTAAAATTCGTCTTATCGGCTTATTTACTTCCTTGAAACTAGATACATAATAGATACAAATAAATTAGTAATAGTATCGATCTTAAGAGCTTGAACTCCCTCATAGCCCGAAACTTGTGAGTGGCTGTTTATTAATGCCGCTCTTTCATTTCTAAACTATCCCGGAGTGAATCAAGCCTAAATTAACCCTTTCAGACTTCAGAGGACGCCCTACGTCCTTATATTCTGGCCATCAGTAGACGATTTCATATAGTTTAAGAAGGATCTCTATGAAAGGGGTAAAATATTTTCAATTAATCTTTCGACTCCCACACATACTCTCTAATCTTAATGAAATCATCTAATAATATCCATAACACGATGAAAAAGATTTAATCTTATGCTGAAAGGGCTAATTTGTTACCTTGTTTACGTAGTTCAGGGTTTTGTTAAAGCAATTAGAGGAATACAAAAAAGACCTGAATATCTGCCCAACAGTTTATCTCGGTACGCGTTCTACCCGGCCCAGTGCTAATTGTATTTAGGCTATTATAGAGTAATAAAATAGAATAATGGCGAACAAAATGTACAGACTTAAGGCGCACCCCCCCTCCCCCCCCCCCAACACTTCACCCCACTCAACCCCCCCCCCCCCACCACCTCCACCCCTCTCCCATCCCCGCCCCGCTCCACCCCCACAGGCACACACACACACACAAGGTACTGGTGAAGGGAGTGGGCGACAGACTAGCTGGATCTTCGCAAATAAGTGTGGTTTTTGTCAGTGTTGATATAAGTAGTGCTTCCCTAACAGTGACTCGTTGACATCCAAGGGTATCGGGAATATGAAGGTATGTGCCTAAATATGTACTGTGAGCCATATCGCGGGTTATGTGGCGATATAGGTGTTAACTGTTGGGTGGAAGAAGTAATCATATTTTGGGGATGAAAGAGACAGGCCCTACAGTGGATGCTAGACTGTTCGCTACCTGACCCATTCACTTATCAGTATTTGAGCGTATTCCAAAACCTAATAACTTGTAACTAGCCTAACATTACCTAGCAAATCCTAACCTACCCTAACATGAATTTGGCAAAGTGCAGGTAAAGCGGTTCTCGGTAAAAATTGAAGACAACCCAGACAGGTGGGATCTCATTTCTAATGGTAGTTTTGGGTTCCTATCATGTTATGCTTCATTGCTATATACTTTTTATCCACCAGATTTTTTTTTTTTTCTTGGCTTTATTTTATTTTTTTAGCATTAACTTAACCAAAAATCCTAACCTAACCTAACCTAACCTAACCTAATAGCCCCCAAATAGATTTAGGTTATGTTAGGTTAGGTTTTTTGGTTAGGTTAATGCTAAAAAAATAAAATAAAAAAAATAAAACCAAGAAAGAAAAAAAAAAATCCGGTGGATAAAAAGTATATAGCAATGAAGCATAACATGATAGGAACCCAAAACTACTATTAGAAATGAGATCCCACCTGTCTGGTTGTCTTCAAGTTTTACCCGGTTCTCTAATAGCCGTTTAGATATATAAAGGGTAAAATAAACAGAAACGAGCCGTTAAGATGGCCGTATCCTCGAACTATCATCATTTATCGTGGTTTGTGTTTTTCCTCATACAGGGTATATATGTCACTCCCGTAGATATTAGAGCAATTAACTACCCTTACCTAACTTAACCTAACCTTATTTTGGATAATGCCGGTATCCGTATCACACGAGCGCTTTTTCCTTCAACATTTATCCTCAACACTGGTCTGGCAGCTTATGAAGTCAACATTTTAAATATTTCGGTTACGTAAACTCAGCTATCATCAGTCTAGTTTCCGATACCAGTGCAAAATAGTCCAGCAATGTTGCCAGCAAAATGTTGATCATTGAGTGTTGACTAAAAAGGCTCTCGTGTGATACCGGCTTAAGTTGTGTTCATCAAGTTAGTTCTAAAGCTAATGTTCGAGTTAGGCTTTTGGCAGCGAAGCGGTTATTGAACGAACTGTTTTGATACCCCCTCAGCCAGGCAGGAGCCGAAGCTTTGGGATTCGATAAGTTAGATACACTTGAAGCAATAAAAGTTGGTTACTGCATGGAGATGTCGCCCCGAAAACAACTCACCCCGCATTTTGTGCGAGGAACTTGACCCGTTGGGTAGGTTAGGGTTGGTTAGCTTAACAAAAAATGAATATAATATAATCATAGGCGACTTCGTTTCGGGCGAGAAAACGGGGAAGCGATTTTATTTTATTTTTTTCGGGGCGAGTCCTTCAATATTCTAAACGTTCCGGCCACATTCTTAAGGGGGGATGGGCCGCTTTTCTGGACCACTTTCTCCCTCATGTTTATCCCCATTAGGTTTCAGATGTTATGATGTTTGCCCCATTAGTTAGTCGATTTTAAGACCTTTCGCCACATTTCTTCGTCAATATTTAGACCTTTCGTGCTATTTAGGTGTCGGTTTTTCCATGGCGAACGATAGTGAGCCTGTAATGTTGGAAGAACCGGCCTTCGGCCGGGACATTTTTCGGTATTAATCTAGAAGGGGGATCTAATGGATGTTTTTTTAAATTTGATGGAGGTCTAGGGAGGAAACTAGAAAAATAATGTGTCAATATACAGGAGACGCAACGATAATATTCAAGACCTCTTTCGCCGCCCTATTAGAAATTATTTATTAGGGAAAATAGGGACCAATAGACTCGCCATATTTTTCTGATTATAGTCCACATGGAGGAATTTCGTTATCGACACTTGAAAAAACCCGATTACACCGAAAAATAACACGAACATAATGTCCCGAACGTAAACAAAGCATTGCACCCAATGAATCCTTCGACCTGGGTCCTCTTCTTCTTGTTTTGAAAGATGCGGTGAGTGCGATTCACCCAATAAATGGCTTGAACGTTACTCACAAAAACTATATTATATTATATTAGGGTTAGGTTAGGTTAGGTTAGGTTAGGTTAGGTTAATCTAATCTAATCTAATCTAATCTAATATTTGTACATTTTGGAAGCGTGCATGGCCTCCCCACAATTTCCCTTACCTACTGTAAAAGCGCGAGTCACCCAATAAATGGCGCCATTTGACGGAGTATCTTCAGATTAATGAATAATGGGTAAGTTATGCAAATCCTCCACTCAAACCATGAAAAACAACAATAAAACACTATATTCCTTGAAAAAAATATACAGAAACGGTCTTCAATATTACCCTTTTTATCCCCGAGGGGAAAACAATATAAATCTTGGGATTTTTAATTGTTTTCTTGGGATTTTTTTTGGGTCATTAACCTAACCTAATAGCCCCCAAATACATTTAGGTTAGGTTAGGTTAGGTTAGGTTTTTTGGTTAGGTTAATAAAAAAAATAAAAAAAAATAAAAGACAAAAAAAATGAAAAATCCCAAGATTTTGTTTTGCTTTTTTTTCCCCCGGGGATAAAAGGTATATAGAAATGAAGCATATGATGATAGGAACCCAAAACTACAATTATAAATTTGCTACCTATATTGTTGCGTCTCCTGTATATTGATTATTGACCAAATAATGAATACCTGCAAAAATCACCCAACAAGTGAACCATCCCCCCTTAAAGCTTACCATTATGAATCCTTTGCATCGACGAACGAAATAAGTGGAAATATATTGTAATCTTTTGAAAACGAGTAATAATAGGTGCTCTCTCACTAATCATCGTTCAGTTCCTTAGGCTTTGTTCGGCACGTATCACGGTGTCAAACCAGGACAATTTGGTTTTAAAACCACCCAGAGTATCACCCACATAACCATCCACACTACAACCACCATCCACTTCACCAACCACAGTACCATCCACACTACACATACCACCCACTTCACCAACCACAGTACCATCCACATCATCATCCACACTACAACCACCACCCACGCCACACCAACCACCCACAGATCCCCCCAAACCATCCCCACCAACCCCACCCCCCCCCACCAGTATCACCACACCAACCACCCACAAACCACCCCCCCCAGCACCAAACCCCACAGTACCACCACCCCCACCACCCACAGTACACCCACACACTACCACACCACAACCAAAACCCATAGTACCCCGTCCCCCTCATCCTCCCGCAGCACTCCACACAGAACCCCCATCCCATCCACCACCCCCACAACCCCCCCAACCCCAACTCTCACACCCATAACCAGTCACCTGCAATAACAACATCGTCTGCGCGTAGGTTCTCTCGGCACCACTGTAGGTCATCACTCACCACCACAAACACCGGACGATAAACCCTATAAAACACAGAGAAACATTAACACTATTTGGTCCGATGAGGGGGCTTTGTGGGCTCCCCATTTTCGCTCCGCTAGTTTATGGATTTTAAGAAGCTTTACCCCATTAGTTTAGAGGTTTTAAGAAGCTTCACCCACTAGTTTGACGATAATAAGACGATTCACCCTATTCAGGTATCGATTTTTTTCTGGGCGAGCGATAGCGTTAACTTAGATGACATCGACCATTGTCCGGGTAATTTTTCTATAAAAAATGTGCAAACTTCGCTTGACCCAGGGTGTCTGAGTGGGCATGTTTTAGTTTGTAGGAAGGCTGGAAAGGTGTTTTTTATTAGCCTAGGGGACAAACTAATCTACATTGCTCGAAAATGACAACAGCAAGACATTTCTCAATGATAATTAAACACAATATTATAATATCCTAAAATACATCGGCCCAGATAGTGTTAAGCAGTTAGCAGGAAGACTTTACCCCTTTGAGTACCAGCGACGTGTGTTATATTATGCTATAGCTATAATTAGACGATATTATGCAGCTTAAGAATGATCTGTGGTAGTTAATATGATTGGTTTAGATAGTTTGAAGCCTAATTATTGCTAGAGGTTCTTCCTAAGATTAATAGAATCGTCTAATAGTTTCCAGAATATAATACAAAAACGTCCTTGGTATTGAATGGGTTAAATCGGTGTGTGTTTACACAAGCTTACTCTATGCATGCCAAGTATTCGTAATATCAATTAAATGCTACGTAGAATTCTAAATATTATTATTATTACTATTTTACAGTGATGTACATTCGCCCACATTAGTTCTGTTCTTCGTCGTGATGTTATGCATGAAAGTAAAATATCATAAATTAATTGCGAAAGTATTTTTTAGTGTGTCCCCTAAGCTAACTAAAACGCCTTCCCAAACTTACTTCAAACTTAATAACTGCCCACCCAGACCCCCTTCAAGCTAAATTTGTACATTTCTCGAGAGGAACATTTCCAAGCCAAAGGACGATTTCTTCAGCTACAGACTCACTATTGCTCGCTCATTAAACAAAATAATCAACACCTGAATGGGCTTAAGTATCTCATTATATCGTCAAACAAATTGAATGAAATTTCTTTAAGATCTCCAAACTAATGGAGCGAAGCATAGGAGACCAATACAGTCTCCCCTCGAAACAAATAGGATTAAATGGGTTATCAACTTTATGCATGAATCTATTAAAATAAGTAGTTGATTAAATATTCTCTATAAATGTTATCGGCTTACCACAACTACACGGTTTATCGTTGTGTTCAAAATGTTCATGAACAGAGTTATTTTTTGTCCTTTATACTGGCATAATTTAGTGCTTATAGAAAAACAAATAATGTTCACTATAAAATGGATTCATTCGTATTATTTTTACAACTCCTATCAAGTTAATTGGACACCCATATACAGGAATTATAACAAGGTTACTGAAATTGGTATATATTTTAAAGACACGATAGTTCGCCCTGTCTCCTGAGTGCTCTTCACACCTAAAGGAGACTCTAGGGAGTGTTGAAAAGGTCGGTTCTATACAATAAGGAGTTTTGTTTTAGATTTGTGTGTATAATATTCATGACTGTGTGAACTTACAACCATTGGAAGCCATTACACTGAGTTTATAAATAAATTAACTTACAAAGTGCCTCACAACTCTCCCCACTTACTTCTGCCTGAAAAAATCAAAGGCCCGCTTGTAATAAACTTGATCCAGCGCCGTGAGATTGTAGTGATTGATTACAAACTTCACGTAATCGGTTCGTCTCACGTGGACAGTCACAAGGGTGGTAGAATCGTCCTCTATCGTCCGGTTCAGATACGACAGAGCTTGCGCCAGGTTGCGCTTGGCCGGGCCCAGCACCTCGTCTTTGAACACCAGGACTCGGCGGGCTAGACTCCGGTGATGCATGAAGAGATCGCGATGACAAGGGGAGTTATAGACAAAGTAGGATTTCTTCAGGAGAGGCCCCTTCACGACCCCTCCGTTACTCGCGGCCTCTCTCATCCCGGCATCGTACAAAAGCTGATATAGAGTGTTAAATGCTATCCTTTCCTCATTCGACTTAACCCGGACCGGTATGGTGATGTTCTGGAAGTGCTTCGTCAGGCTCTCCTTCATCTGCTGCCCGATTGACACCTGAGAGTGAAAAAGAGACGTATTAGAAGTATCCTCCTATTCATTTCACTCCACTAAACACGCACACCACTCTTCCTTCCAATACTCACAAAATATTAAAACAAAAACTATATATAAAATAAATAAATAAATAAAGATGACTTCCAACCACCCTTAAATTGGCTTGGTCACTCTTTCAACTTTATTGGAGACACTTGTTACAAATAGCTTTGCCTTCTCTCTCCCTCATACACAGAAAAAAACAAAAAATTATGTGTCCTGAGCTGAGAACACACACTTCCTATAATTTAATGGGCCTATCTCATGACATATGTGTAGCCTACTCTTGCCAATGTGTTTTATTAGGCATGTTGATTCTTAAAGATATCTCAATGACAAGGATAGCAATGCTCATAGTAGACATTTTCAGTAAGGGCTCATGTACTGTGCAGTATTTATAATTGTCTAGAATTCGCTTTTCGTTAACCTAGCATCGTACAATATTTTTGGACCTCCCCTGTTTCGCTCCTTTAGTTTGACGATAATAAGACGCTTCATCCAATTTGGATGTCGATTTTTATCAGGGATAGCGGTTTTATTCATGCAATTCTAACAATTTAGATGGATTTTTAGGATGCAACCTAAGTTTCCATAAATAGTATACCGATATACAGTTTTGTAGTTGATGTATAAACAATTATATTCCTAAGTACTTTTCTAGAGATATACTTCCAGAATTCGAAATAGGTGAGGTCCACGCCTATATATCAGTGGCTGTATAGTTGCCAACATAAATAAAGAATCACCAATTCGAAGCATTGAATCTATAAAGCCAAGTTCTGAATCATCTATAGGCTATAATAAAGCATTGTATTGTTTCGTTTGCGTTCGAGACTGTCTCAAATGGGTGCGTCGCCATTTATGCTCTTAATCCCTTCACAACCATTACGTAATTGTCATCCTTTTCTGGTTACCATTGGACGAGTTTCTTTAGTTTATAATTTACTTCTAAGATTCAGATGGGTAGATATGATCTCATTAAACCCTCTTTATTACATAGGTCATTCTTAAGCTGCATAAAATCGTCTAAATATAGCCAGAATCAGAGGGGAAACGGCGTCATGGTGGTGAAAGGGTTAACAATACACCTGACTTTTAAGATGTCCAACTGGTCCATTGCTAATTTTATATATGCAAGTATTGAGTAAAAAGGTAGAGTAATAATATAATTTATTTATTTCACTCTCATCACCAAACACTTTCCAATGAAATTAATGAAAGCATGTGATCCTACCGGGATTCGAACCTGGGTTACCACATACAGACCTTGAACACTCTAAGCATTACACCATCAAGCCGGCAAACATAGTATACAGACTTAACTACCGACTAATTTCTGTCTTTTGCATTTCTCATTTTAGTTTTTGCAAATAGCATCAATACCCAAAATAAGAAAAGACCAGGACCAGTTGGAAATTTTGCAGACTATACCTTGATTCCGAAGATGTGTCTGAGGAGGTAGACAGCGAAGTATTGGCACATCTGATTGCCCAGTCGACCCTGAGCATTCATGATCACGTAAGGAGTTGCATGGGCTGTAAAAACGAACACATGAAATCGTAAACATAAATAAATACATAATTAGTTTGTAATCATTTATGTGTTCTAATATGCATAAATTAATACGTCTGTTTATGTGTACCGTGTTTTACAATTAACCCCTTCAGTACTGGTGACTTCGTTTTATTTGATTTCAGCTACGTATAGGCAATTTTTTAAAACTTAGAAAGGATGTATAATAGCTAAATGGATTAATTGAGATAGTCTGTAACCTTTTAATTGATAGACGTCCTTCCTAAGATTAATTAAGTCGTCTACCAGAATAAAACGAAGGATGTCACCGGTACTGAAGAGGTTAAGTGTTCAAATTGTTAGAGTATAATATGTTGGAGAAACGAGCGACTACTGAAGTCTATTCATTATAACTAGGCCGACAAACTTGACCTGTAACCTATAACTAAAAAACTACTAGAGTTTATATATCTAACAATTGGAAGAGTCTGCCAGGGAATAGGAGTGGACATGTACAGCCTATTTGTTCTAGCTTTGTAAAGTTACAAAGGTTAGGTGTCACAATTTCTAGCCTACTTATAATTATTGAATATAATAAAGTCAGGCTATTTCAATTCAGGAGCTGCTTTATTAGAAATGTCGAAGAAGGCCGTAAATAGCAACAATAGATAAAATGAATAGAGAAAAACTTGAATAAGTATATATATTTATATACTGTATTCAGATATTTATATACTGTACAGTATATGTATATATATTTATGTACTGTATATGTATAAGTATATATATCTATATACTGTACAGTATATGTATTCAGATATTTATATACTGTACAGTATAAGAATTCAGTATATGCATATATATGTATGTACTGTATATGTATAAGTATATATATTTATATACTGTACAGTATATGTATTCAGATATTTATATACTGTACAGTATATGTATTCAGATATTTATATACTGTACAGTATATGTATTCAGATATTTATATACTGTACAGTATATGTATTCAGATATTTATATACTGTACAGTATATGTATTCAGATATTTATATACTGTACAGTATATGTATTCAGATATTTATATACTGTACAGTATATGTATTCAGATATTTATTCGTATATTTATTTATTTCCTTATTTATCTATTTATTGATTTATATATACACATTTAAATAGTCAAATATATATTTGTTATTCAATAAATTACCAATGTTCAAATATAGACACAGGAATGGACATTTGAAAGGGTCTGTACATTACAATTCTGAGGCACCAGGGGAGGGGGGGAGAAGGAGGGTGTCGGGTAGCAGATGTGGCCCTTGTTCTTGTTCTTCTTGTTCTTGGTCTTCTTCTTTTGCATCTCCTGTCCGGCTGCTTGGGGTTCATGCTTGTTAGCCTGTGGCCCATTTGTTTCAGCCTTCTTTGGACCGTTCAAATTGGTCGCTGTGGACAAATCAGAGGGAATGACTGGAGAGCTTTCATCGTCAAATTTGTATATTTGTGTATCGTATTTGTGTGTAAAATCTGCGTTTGTCATGTGTTTGTCATGTTTGTTGTCATAGTTTATTATTTTAGTATGCCTTATTTTTGTTTGTCATACGTTTGTCATATTTATGTGTCATTATTGTTTTTGTCATGTTTGTGTTTGTCATACTTTTGTTTGTCATTTTGTTGTGTCATATTTGTGGTTGTCATATTTGTGTTTGTTATGTTTGTCATGGCGACATTATTTGTATAACCAGATAAGCACATAGACTGCCAGACATGATTTTCGGACTAAATTCGACGAAAAAATGCACTTAAATGTGATACCGGATTTTCTCATGAAGATTCGGAGTTTTTCTGTTGGGAGGGATTTTTAATTACTGTAGTTTTAACCCTTCTACCACCATTTCGTAATTTGCATCATATTATGGTTACCATTACAGGATTTCCTTTAGTTTATAATCTACTTCTACAACTTAAATGGATAAATACAATCGCAATAAACCCTCTTAATGAAATAGGTCCTTCTTGAACTGCATAAAATCGTCTATGTTTAGCCATATCGTAGGTAAAAAGAGGTCATGGTATGAATGCGTGGCTTTTATAAGCTAGAACTACAAACAAATATATGTATATCACACAGTTTTTATTCAGAATGACATAATCTTTCATTTCCGCAAATAGGTAATAATTTTCATCTGTATATCAATCACCCTGTTATGGTACAATTTATGGTTTGTATTGCAAGCACTATGCACAATTAACCCTTTGAGTACCAGCGACGTGTGTTATATTTTATTCTAGCTATATTTAAACGATATTGTGAAGCTTAGGAAGGATCTGTGGCAGTTAAAAGGGTTGGTTGAGGTAGTTTGAAGCTTTTTATTGCTAGAGGTACTTCCTAAGCTGAAAAATATCGTCTAATAGTTGTCAGAATATGATGAAAAGGACGTCCCTGGTACTGAAAGGGTTAAGTGTTTGTATATATATAAATATATATATATATATATATATATGCAGTATATAATTATATATATATATATATATATATATATATATAATATATATTTTAGTTTGCTCGAAAGATCTCTGTCAAGCTATAAAGACACCCCTAAGAGCCCCCTTCGAAATCAATTTGTAAATTTTTGTATGGAAAAGACTCCCAGCCGAAGGCCGATTCCTCCTAAGTTATAGGTCTTAATGTTGACAAAGAAATGAGTCGAGAGGTCTTAAAATTGCCAAACCGATGGAGCAAACGTCTTAAACCTCAAAACTAATGAGACCAAGCATGGGAGAGAAGGGGGGTCCAGAAAAAAACCCAAAGCCTCCCCTCAACCCAACCCTTCCTTTCCCGTGGCCTACCTGATATTGTAGCCCTGAGTCTCCAACCAGCACCACCACCACCAGCACCTCTTCCACTAGTACTACCTCCCTCTCCCTCTGTGTACGGTCCCTCCACAGCTTCCCTCCGTACAGTACACAGGGCTCTGTGTACAGGGGGGAGGTAGTCACTTTTTCTAGACCCCTCATGTTTAGCATATTAGTTTTGAAATTTTATGAAGTTTGTTCGGTTAGTTTGGCGATTTTGAGATCTTTCGCCTCATTTCAATGTAACACCTTTCGTGCCATTTATGTGTCGATTTTTTTGGCGAGCGAGAGCGAGCCATAAATTTTAGAAAGAATCGGACTTCGGCCGGGAAATTTTTCTACCGAAAAATTTACACATTTATCTTAAAGGGGGTTCTAGAGGTGTATTTCTAAGCTCGATAGAGGTCTAGCGAGGAGACTCAAAAATAAATTAATATATAAATATATAGACAAAAAAAAAGCCCTTGCCCCTAAACCCTTCCTTTCCGTTGGCCTACCTGACATTGTAGCCCAGAGTCTACCACCATCACCACCACCACCTCCTCCCTCAGTGTACGGTCCATCCCCGGCTTCCCTCCATACAGTAAACAGGGCATTTCGTACAGGGGTGAGTACATTGGGCAGGAAGTAAAGGAGGAAGCTGGAAGAAATAGATGTGTACTTAGCGAGAAAAAATAATAATGAAAATGTGTACAATTAGTAGACAGAATAGTTTATGAAAAGTTGGAAGAAATATATGTACGTACATGGGACAGCAAGTACAGGAGGAAGCTGTAAGAAATAGATTTAATAAACCCTCTTAGTGACATAGGTCCTTCTTAAACTGCATAAAATCGTCTGTGTTTAGCCAGTATTGTAGTTAAAATGGCGTCATGGTGCTGAATGGGTTAAATTATATGTATGCGAGAAAAAAAGTTGTACAATTATATCCTGTTTATTTTAATTTCAAGTATATCTCACAAATACACGTGAACTACTAAATGTGTTCATACTCTCAGCCAGACTCGAACCACCGGCAGCCAGGACGGGTGTATGTTTTATGGGATACGTGTGTGTACAATTAGTAGATAAAATAGTACTTTCAAAAGCTGGAAGAAATAGATATGTACTTAGCTAAACAATATATCATTCATGTGTGTACAATAAGTAGACAAAATAGCGTATGAAAAAGCTGGATATAATAGATGTATACTTAGCTAATATATTTAACAGGATTTATTATGTACTATTAGTAGGAGAAATAGTGCTGGATGATTTTTATTTTTATTTTTTTTTTATATATATATACAACACTACCGATCTCGCTGTGTACTTTGCTGAATTGAACACTTGTTTGTTTTATGTTTTTTTTTCTGTATTTGTTCGTCTCCGAACCCCTTGACAAACTATTCATCCTAAACAGCTGCCTCCATTACATTGAACATTAAGACAAAAGTCGTTTGTAGAGCCAAAGTGAACCTGCCGGATTTCAACCACACTAAGTAGCTCGTTACGTTGCGCTTTGTCATCTCCGGTATCTTTGACGCACTACTCCTCCTAAACGGCTACCTCCATTACATTGAACACCAAGACCAAAGTTGTTGTTGTTCCCCAAGCTGCCTGGCCGAACAGCCCCAAGGCCCCGAGCAAGGCCAACGCCACAACAGAGCGCCCCCACAGAACCCTCCCTGCCAACCACAATAAAGCCTGGGTGACCGAAGCCACTCCATGACGGGGAACTGAGGAGGGTGCGGAAACGCCCGGGAAACAAAAGCCCCACCCAGGGCCTTGTGCCCCTCAGCAATTATGAAGTGAAAGTTGAGGGGCAAAGGAAAAATGCGACACTTTGGCTTCCAATCTTGGTAGATTGGGAGGTCAATCCACGGAAGAGACGTCGTCACTTGAGATCTAGAAAATATATAAGTAAAAGGAACAGTCAGAGTAAGCTATGGGTATGGCAGAGATCGCTCAGGTCTCACTCAGATAGACCAGCCCATCACCAAAGACCAAAGTTGTTATAATTAACACCATATTTCACTACAAAATCTTCAAAATAGCTGAGAAATCTTGATGGGAACTTTGTAATTTACGTCAGTTGAAAAGAAACAGATTATAGTTTTCTCACCTGATTGTTAGACACGTGACGAACCGTTTTATAACAGGAGTTTTCATAATCCGTGGGCTATCCTTCTTCAGATTCATTGATAGAAATACACCCACTAATGTACCGATAAACGTAAAGTTTTGGTTGAAGGGGTTCTAGGGATGTGGGAAGATTTAGTTTGAAGGTAATATAGGCGGCACAATATATAACACTGGTTAAGGGGGACCACCTCGCTTTTTTCTCTTTCTCTCCCTCTCTCTTTGGCTTGTATCCATTCGGCCACATTCAGCCGACTGTTTTATGACGTTTACCCCCATCCAGGTGTCAATATTTTCCTGGCGAGCGGTAGCGAGCCAGTATATATATATTGTTGTTTTGACAGCAAGCTAAATTTGTACATTTTTCGATAGAAAAGTCTCCGGCGAAACCGGATTTCTCCATACAATGCTGGCTCGCTATCGCTCGCCAGGAATAAATTGACACCTGGATGGGGATAAACGTCTTAAAACAGTAGGCTGAATGGGGCCGAATGGATACAAACCAGAGACAGAGAGAAAAGGAAAGACAAAAAGAATGTGATCCCCCCCTTAAAAGGAAGTCCCTGGTACTGAACGGGTTAAGCAGTTTAGGAATTACCTGTAGGCATCTAAGGGGTCAAAGCCAACTCAATTAGGCCTCTTGGTCCCACAGATCCTTCCTAAGTTGAATACAATCGCCTTTTAATAATCAGAATAAACTGTCAAAATGTGTCATCATTCTCATAGGGGTTGAACAAGGGTATAGAAGATCATTGGCTATATTTATAGTGATTTATTATTATATTAGCATTATTAGTATTATTAATCACATTCTGTCAACTATTAGACAATTTTATTCAGCTTAGGAAACACATGTAGCAATAATAAAGCTTAAAGCTATCTCAAACCAACCCTTTTGACTACCACAGATCCTTCCTAAGTTACCTAATATCGTCTAAATGAAGCTAAAACAAAATATGAAACACTTCGCTGGTACTCAAAGCACCGCTAGAACGCGTCCTAATCCACAATTGTAACCACAGTGACGGCGACAGGGAGACTAATCGGTCAAGTGCAATGTTGGTGTATGTGTGTGTGAGTGAGTGTGTGTGTGTGTGTGTGTGTGTGTGTGTGTGTGTGTGTGTGTTTGTTTCTGTGTGATTTAGAGACAGTATATTATACTTGTTCGTTTATATGTCAGTGTGTGTGCGTGCGTTTGTGTGTGTGTGTGTGTTTGTGTATATGTGTGTGTGTGTGTTTGTGATTCAGAGAAAAACGTATGTGCCTATATATTTGTGTGTAGGTGTTTGTCTTTGTGTGACACACACACACACACACACATACAGAGAGAGAGAGAGAGAGAGCGTTTCGGGGTGTGTGTACTGTATGTTATATACAGTATATATACAGTATATATATATATATATATATATATATATATATATACTGTATAATATATATATATATATAATTTATGTGTGTGTATGCGTGTATGTGTGTGTGTGTGTATGTGCATGTGTGATAACATACTCTTTAACCCGTATATATGCAATATAATTTATAATTTTTACTTGTGAGCGAATTCCATGAGCGATGATATTATAGTATTTTATGTGTGTATGAAGGAGACAAAAGCCAATGCTGCCTGCAACAAGTGCCCCTCTTCTCTCTCCCCCCCCCCCCCCCCCCTCTCTCTCTCTCTCTCCAAGTTGAAAGAGTGAAAGAGAGCCAAATTTATGTTACTGGACTGGGAATTTCGGCTTGGAGAGTTGCACAATAAAATGGGTGGGTATGTATTGGAAAGAAGGTGCCCCTCACTCTCTACTAACCCGTACAGTACCAGGGACGTCCTTTTCATCATATTCTGGCAACTATTAGACGATTTCATACAGCTTAGGAAACCCCTCCGGCAATAATATGGCTTCATACTATCCCTTTTAACTACCACAAATCCTTCCTAAGCTGCATAATATCGTCTAAACATAGCTAGAATTTAATATAACACACGTCGCTGGTACTCAAATGGTTAAGAAAGAAGTATACACTGTCTAAGCTCTGAAGAACACTGATTATTGTAGTAGCGGTGGAAGAGCGAGAGAGATGCAACATTGCAGCGTGTAGAGAGAGATTGTAGGGATTTAGTAAGAGGAGGAAAATTGATGAAACGGTCGAATGCTTTTGCCTTTACTCTTTCGAGAAGTGCGGTATTGGTGGAATATTCCCCTATAAAGAGCAAGATTATATATATATATATATATATATATATATATATATATATATATATATATATAATGTGTGTATAATGCAACAACCGGAAGGAGGCGTGAGGTTGATAAGAGCACCAGAGATCACCCAACTCGGTCTTTGGCGGCCATGTTGGAGACCTAAGTAACAATATCGGTGTTATATAATAGTACGTAGACTGTAGTAGACCAAATATATTACATTGATTAAGAGGAGATGGGTTGTTCTTGCTGGCCACCCTTCTCCCTCATGTTTAGCCCCATTAGTGTTCAGATTTGATAATGCTTGCACCATTAGTTTGTAGATAAAAAGACCTTTCGCCCCATTTATTTGTCAATATTAAGACTTTTTGTGCTATCTAGGTGTTGATTTTTTGTCCTGGCGAACGATAGTGAGCCTGTAGTATTGGAGGAACCGGCCGAATATTTATCTGTAATATTGGAGGAACCGGCCGAATATCTATCTGTAATATTGGAGGAACCGGCCGAATATCTATCTGTAATATTGGAGGAACCGGCCGAATATCTATCTTTAATATTGGAGGAACCGGCCGAATATCTATCTGTAATATTGGAGGAACCGGCCGAATATCTATCTGTAATATTGGAGGAATCGGCCGAATATCTATCTGTAATATTGGAGGAACCGGCCGAATATCTATCTGTATTATTGGAGGAACCGGCCGAATATCTATCTGTAATATTGGAGGAACCGGCCGAATATCTATCTGTAATATTGGAGGAACCGGCCGAATATCTATCTGTAATATTGGAGGAACCGGCCGAATATCTATCTGTAATATTGGAGGAACCGGCCGAATATCTATCTAAAAATTGATAAATTAATCTAGAAGAGGGATCTAATGGATGCTTGTTTTTTAAGTTTGGTGGAGGTCTAGGGAGGAAACAAACAAATATAGAAGTTTGGTGGAGGTCTAGGGAAGAAACAAACAAATATAGTAAATATATTAAATAATCGACCTAAAAATAAACCCTTCCCACTTAATGGGGGTCACAAGCTTTTTATTTTCTACTTTTCTCTCTTCCTTTGGCTTGTATCTATTTGGCCCCATTCAGCCTACTATTTTAAGACGTTTACCCCCATCCAGGTGTTAATATTTTCCTGGCAAACGGTAGCGAGCCAGCATATATATATTTTTGTTTTGACAGCAAGCTAAATTTGTAAATTTTTCGATAGAAAAATTTCTCCGGCGAAGCCGGATTTCTACATACAATGCCTGCTCGCTATCGCTCGCCAGGAAGAAATTGACACCTGGATGGGGATAAACGTCTTTAAGCAGTGAATGGGGCCGAATGGATAAAAGCCAGAAAAAGAGAGAAAAAGAGAGAAAGATAAAACAAATGCAGGTGACCCTCTTAATATACCAGCAATTAGACGGTGTAGAATTTAGACCCAAACACCAAACAACATGTCCTGCACCCGTGTTGCCAAATGTGCTTTATAGGTACAGTCGGCCAAATAAGTCATGCTCGGCTGTCATTACGTTTGACTCTCTGTGGGCTGTATTAATGACTGTCAGGTGTTGAATAGGGTGGGTAAGTGTAGGAACATGTTTACATATCTCACTGAAAAAGAAGAAGTCATGTGTAAATATTGCCGATACCAATTATTGATCAAAACATAATGGGTGCCGAGACATCACTTATTAGGCCGATTGTACAGTCAGCCTAATAAGTGATGTCTCGGTAACAAGTTTATTTTGATTAATAATTGGTATATATATATATATATATATATATGAATTATTTAACGTAAGGAAAATAGCGAAACACGTGAACGAATTTGAAATTTGACCGAGGAGTAAAGGTTAAAATACTATTGATATATATAATACAGGGAAATAGAGAGAGAGAGAGAGAGAGCGCTTCACCTTTGCCCCCCTGTGTTTCAATATAGTCCCGGTTTACATCCTATATAACCCGGGCCCTTGCTTTATTGCTCTAACCCTCGCCCGGATTTAGTCCAAGTCTTCTATCTCGTATGTATTGGTTTCAATGTTTCTTCTTCTTCTTCTTCTTCGTCTTCTTCTTCTTCTTCTTCTTCTTCTTCTTCTCTTTTTCTTTTTCTTCTTCTTTCTTGTTCTAATCCATCTTCTTCTTCTTCTTCGTCTTCGTTTTTCTTCATCTTTTTCTTCTTTTACTTCTGTATTCTCCTCCTTCTTCTTCGTTTATTATTTATTGAACTCCACTTTGTTCTTAGCATGTTTTCTGCTTTTTCTTCTTGCTTTCTCTCTTAATTTCTTTCGTTATGTCTGCCAGTTTTATCCTTACTATATGTTGTATTTCAGTCTCTCTAATCTTCTTTTTCAGATTATATAATTATACTGTATATAATTTATATATATACATATATATATATATATATATATATATATATATATATATATACTGTATAATATATATACAGTATATATATACAGTATATATATATATATATATATATAGCCTCATCCTGTTAATATATTGCCTTTGAAGCCTTTTCCGAGAATTAATACAATTACCTAATGATATAACTAGACTACAAAGTATCATTAGCCTCAAGGAGAAATTCGAGGTCGAATGTAATTAGCAAGTTGACCAAGTGACGTCTTTCCTGAACTGAATAATATCGTCTATTGATAGCCGGAGTATAAGGTGAATATATACACACTCGATCATTATATGTTATTTTATATAATTTTATTCTGGCTAGTATTTACCATTTGAAGATTATGACGTATTTTGACACTTTACTCTGGCTATTATTAGAAGATTTCATACGAGTTAAGAAGGATCTGTGGGAATTACAAGGGTAAACGGTATAAATTATGTGGATTCGTCTTGTCATTACGATTCCAACGGTCTATGAATTTTTGAATTTTGACCATTTTTTTAGGCCCAATAGGCCTATTTTAAAGTTTATTTTAATCTAAAGTTTAAAAACTCCATAGACGAGTTATCTATGTACGGATTTTATTCAAATTTATACATAAAGTATAGTTTGACACGATGAATCGAATGGCTTGGGGACGAATTAGTGGCTGGATTGCTGGGGGACGAATTAGTGGCTGGATTGCTGGGGGACAAATTAGTGGCTGGATTGCTGGGGGACAAATTAGTGGCTGGATTGCTGGGGGACAAATTAGTGGCTGGATTGCTGGGGGACGAATTATTGGCTGGATTGCTGGGGGACGAATTATTGGCTGGATTGCTGGGGGACGAATTATTGGCTGGATTGCTGGGGGACGAATTATTGGCTGGATTGCTTGGGGACAAATTAGTGGCTGGATTGCTGGGGGACGAATTAGTGGCTGGATTGCTGGGGGAAGAATTAGTGGCTGGATTGCTGGGGGAAGAATTAGTGGCTGGATTGCTGGGGGACGAATTAGTGGCTGGATTGCTGGAGGACAAATTAGTGTCTGGATTGTTGGGGGACAAATTAGTGGCTGGATTGCTGGGAGACGAATTAGTGGCTGGATTGCTGGGGGACGAATTAGTGGCTGGATTGCCGGGGGACGAATTAGTGGCTGGATTGCTGGGGGACGAATTAGTGGCTGGATTGCTGGGGGACGAATTAGTGGCTGGATTGCTGGGGGACGAATTAGTGGCTGGATTGCTGGGGGACGAATTAGTGGCTGGATTGCTGGGGGAGAAATTAGTGGCTGGATTTCTGGGGGACGAATTAGTGGCTGGATTGCTGGCGGACGAATTAGTGGCTAGATTGCTGGGGGACGAATTAGTGGCTGGATTGCTGGGGGACGAATTAGTGTCTGGATTGCTGGGGGACGAATTAGTGTCTGGATTGCTGGGGGACGAATTAGTGTCTGGATGGCTGGGGCACGAATTAGTGGCTGGATTGCTGGGGGAAGAATTGGTGTCTGGATTGCTGGGGGACGAATTAGTATCTGGATTGCTGGGGGACGAATTAGTGTGGATTGCTGGGGGACGAATTAGTGGCTGGATTGCTGGGGGACGAATTAGTGGCTAGATATCTGGGGGACGAATTAGTGGCTAGATATCTGGGGGACGACTTAGTGGCTGGATTGCTGGGGGCCGAATTAGTGGCTGGATTACTGGGGGACGAATTAGTGTCTGGATTGATGGGGGACGAATTAGTGGCTGGATTGCTGGGGGACGAATTAGTGGCTGGATTGCTGGGGGACGAATTAGTGGCTGGATTGCTGGGGGACGAATTAGTGGCTGGATTGCTGGGGGACGAATTAGTGGCTGGATTGCTGGAGGACGAATTAGTGGCTGAATTGCTGGGGGACGAATTAGTGTCTGGATTGCTGGGGGACGAATTAGTGGCTGGATTGCTGGGGGACGAATTAGTGGCTGGATTGCTGGGGGACGAATTAATGGCTGGATTGCTGGGGGACGAATTAGTGGCTGGATTGCTGGGGGACAAATTAGTGGCTGGATTGCTGGGGGACGAATTAGTGGCTGGATTGCTGGGGGACGAATTAGTGGCTGGATTGCTGGGGGACGAAGTAGTGGCTGGATTGCTGGGGGACGAATTATTGGCTGGATTGCTGGGGGACGAATTAGTGGCTAGATTGCTGGGGGACGAATTAGTGGCTAGATTGCTGGGGGAAGAATTAGTGTCTGGATTGCTGGGGGACGAATTAGTGGCTGGATTGCTTTGGGACGAATTATTGTCTGCATTGCTGGGGGACGAATTAGTGGCTGGATGGCTGGGGGACGAATTAGTGTCTGGATTGCTGGGGGACGAATTAGTGGCTGGATTGCTGGGGGACGAATTAGTGTCTGGATTGCTGGGGGACGAATTAGTGGCTGGATTGCTGGGGGACGAATTAGTGGCTGGATTACTGGGGCACGAAAGATCTTAAAATTGACATAAAAAGGGGCGAAACTAATTGGGTGAACGTCTTAAATTTGCAAAACTAGCGGAGCTAAACATGAGGGAGAAGAGGATCCCGAAAGAAAACCAAAATTTACAAAAACAGCTGACTTTTGTAATGGGGTGTACGGGCGGCGGGTGGGGGCATGTGTTAGCGAATTATTAATGGGAGGCAATAACTCCCAGGCCCACCTCCTGACGGGACAAAATAAACGAGCGTAGCAGTGGTAGTGGTGGTGGTGGTGGTGGTGGTGTGGGGCTGGAAAATATATCACCACCACACACACACTCTAAAGCCTTGTACTCTCTCATCCATCTTGTTCCCCATGTCATAATTGATCTTTTATCCCTTTATTGTGTATCAGCTAATGTTAAAATGTAGGTAACAGGAAGTACGGTATATAAACTCAATAATATGGGACTTATAAATAACATGATTAAAAATGTTACATACTTCTGTCTAAGGCTGGAAAATATATCACCACCACACCCAATCTACATCCTCGACTCTCATCCATCTTGTTCTCTGTGTCATAACTTATCTTTGTTACGCTTGTAATTATTGCTGAAATTGAGCTAAGAGAAAATATATAACCATCACACTCTCTCTCGTCTTTCTTGTTCTCTGTGCCTAACACAAAAAGGGAGTTAGCAATTCATGTTAAAAGCAATATAATAAGGGTAATGCAAAGTTAGTCTAGGGAGTAACTAGGGAAGTTCTATAAAATTACCTAGGACGATATAACACCTTAACCCCTTCTTTACCGCGGTCTTTTTTTAACTATTCTGGGTATTATTAGACGATTGTATTCAGTTTAAAAAGGGGACTCTAGCAATTGACAGGTTTGGAACTATCTCACTTAAGCACTTTTGCTTATTATAATTATTTGATGCTCGAAATGAAGTCACCACCTCAAACTCTAGCCTGTTTTGTTCTATGTAACATAACCTATCCTGGATTCTGTGGTCGTTTACGTTAGACTATAGATAACAAAAACTATGATATATAAACTAAACAATGTAAGATTTCTATGAAATACAATTATCAATAATGCTACCTACTTCTATCCAAGGACGGAAAATATATCACCTCTTAAGCCGGTATCACACGAGCCCTTTTTCACTCCACATTTATCTTCAACACTGGTCTGGCAGCTTATGTGGTCAACGTATATAATATTTTAGTTACCTAAATGAATCTATCATCAGTCTAGTTTCCGATACCAGTGTCAAATATTCCAGAAATATTGCCAGAAAAAATTTGATTATCGAATGTTGACTATAAAAGCTCTCGTGTGATACCGGCTCTAACACTCTCCGTCCTGTACTCTCTCTCATAACTGGTCTCTAGAACTTCTTGTTGATATTAAGCTAAATGCACCATATACAATTATTGATATATTATAAACCCAGACAATGTTATTATTGATAATGGTGTGGGTCTGGAAAATATATCACCAACGCACAGACACATATGTTTTGTATTCTGTTCTAGTTAAGGGGAGGAAGACCGTTTTTCTGAACCCCATCCTTCCTAATGTTTAGACCCCACTAGTTTTGAGATTATAAGACGTTCGGCACATTAGTTTGGCAATTTTAACACCTTTCGCCCCATGTTCTTGTCAATTTTAAGACCTTTCGTGCCATTTAGGTGTCGATTATTTCCTGGCGAGCGAAAGCGAGCCTGCAATTTTAAGAGGGACCGGTCTTCGGCCGGAACATTTTTCTACCGAAAAATGTACAAAATTTAATTTGTCTAGGGGGTGTTTTTCTAAGCTTGATGGAGGTCTAGGGAGGAAACTAACAAAATATAGGAATACATGAATTAATAGACCAAACAAACGGTCTGCCTTTCCTTAATATGCTCCTTTCTTTTGACTTACCTTTCTTTCTATGGCATTACTTTCCCTCTCATCTGCTCCTCTTGTCTTCATCTCTCCCCTCCCCTCTGCTTCTCTCTTCTCTGATCTCCTCTGCCTCCCTTTCTCTCCGTTCCTAAACTATCTTCTCTTCTCTTCTCCCCTGCCCCTTCCCCTCCATTATTTCTCCTTCCCTTCTTCTTGCTTCTCTTTTCTTGTATTCTATGTTCATTATCTCCTAACATTTCCCCTCCGTTCCTCTTCTCTTCTCTCCTCTACCCTCCATTCCTTTCCCTTCCCTCTCCTCTTCTCTCTTCTACCCTTCATGCCTCTCGTCTCGTCTCCTCCTCCCCTTTTCATTTCTCTGCCCTAAATTCGTTCCCCTCCCCTCTTCCATACTCTTCCCTCTCCTCTCCTCTCCTCCTCCCCTCTTTACTTCTCTACCCTTCATTCGTTCCCCTCCCCTCTTCCATACTCTTCACTCTCCTCTCCTCTCCTCTCCTCTCCTCCTCCCCTTTTTACTTCTCTACCCTTCATTCGTTCCCCTCCCCTCTTCCATACTCTTCACTCTCCTCTCCTCTCCTCTCCTCCTCCCCTTTTTACTTATCTACCCTTCATTCTTTCCCATCCCCTCTTCAATACTCTCTCCTCCCCTCTTCCATACTCTTCCCTCTCCTCTCCTCCTCCCCTCTTCACTTCCCTACCCTTCATTCGTTCCCCTCCCCTCTTCCATACTCTCTCCTCTCCTCTCCTCCTCCCCTCTGTACTTCTCTACCCTTAATTCGTTCCCCTTCCCTCTTCCATACTCTTCCCTCTCTTCTCCTCTCCTCCTCCCCTCTTCACTTCCCTACCCTTCATTCGTTCCCCTCCCCTCTTCCATACTCTTCCCTCTCCTCTCCTCTCCTCCTCCCCTCTTTACTTCTCTACCCTTAATTCGTTCCCCTTCCCTCTTCCATACTCTTCCCTCTCCTCTCCTCCTCCCCTCTTCACTTCCCTACCCTTCATTCGTTTCCCTCCCCTCTTCCACACACACACACTCCTCTCCTCTCTCCATATACAATGTAACACAGGGATGCCTAAGGGGAGAGAAGTTTGGGAAGCGATAATTCAGTGTATGGCATTTCGGGGACTGACATACAGTATATACAATTGATGAAGGGGGAGGAAGTAAATAGATATAATATAATTGATGAAGGGGGAGGAAGTAAATAGATATAATATAATTGATGAAGGGGGAGGAAGTAAATAGATATAATATAATTGATGAAGGGGGAGGAAGTAAATAGATATAATAAAATTGAATTCCCTTTCATTTGTAATATGAAGCTTATCAATCACTGTATATCGTACTTTTTTATTATTTGATAAACTGTGTCTTTATCTACGTTGGTATGAATATATATATATATATATATATATATAACAATATATATATACAGTATATATATATATATATATTTATATATATATATATCTTACAATATTATTTCCCTTCGCAGCGCCCGGTACCAAACGAATGAATGTTGTGGGAATGAGTTGTTTACACAGAGTACACAGATTAGCATGCTCATTTTTTTACGAAAACGTAATTTTTCAGTGTAGTTCGTCCATAAACGGCTCTGGGAAGGGGAAACGTTGTTTAAAAATAGCACTATAAAAGCTGTCGCCCTAGCTCTTCGGCAATTTTAAGAACTTTAAGGGGAGGTATTTAGTTTGTTCCCTAGACCTCCATCAAGCTTAAAATTACACCCGCTAGACCCTCTTTCAAGCTAAATTTGTAAATTTTTCGGTAGAAAAATTTCCCGGCCGAAGGCCGGTTCCTCTTAAATTACAGGCTCGCTATCGCTCGCCAGGAAAAAATCGACCCCTAAATGACACGAAAGGTCTTAAGTGACATAAATGGGGTGAAAGTTCCAAACTAATGGGGCGAACGTCTTAAAATCTCAAAAGCAATGGTGCTAAACATGAGGGGTAAAGAGAAAAATCCCTCAAGTGGATATCTCCCCTTAATGCCAATTTGTAGGTGTTGATTTCCTCCTGGCGAGCGATAGCAAGCCTGCAATTTAGGAATAAGCAACCTTCGGGCTGGGACATATTTTTATCGTTAAATGTACTGTAGAAATATATCTCAAAGGGGGGGGGGGGTCTCGAGGTTATTACTATAAGCTTGATGGAGGTGTAGGGCATAAATCACATTATCTCACGACATAAGTTAGGGCCTACGTTTTTGTAAGCAATCCGGAACATAATCAAATAGTCTCATTAATTATAATAAGTTGCCAGAATATAATGAACAGGACGTTACCGGTACTGAAGGGGTTAACCACAACCTCAACTTGCTAAAATCTTAATTAATATCACTCCTAATACCAAACACCCTCAAGCAAAATTAGTGAAAGCAGGCCATCCTCACGGGATTCGAACCTGGAATACCACATACAGAACTTAAACAATCTAACCATTACTCCATCAAGACCGTTAAAGATTTCTTTCACGACCACGATTAATGGCAGAAACCCCTCGCTAAAGTTATATGGGTCCTTCGATCTCCAAGTGAAGGTTCTCTGGACGTCAGCCATAAAGGTAACTGTAATGATTTGGCAGGAGGGGGGGGGGGCTCTATCTCTCTATCTATCTATCTCTCTCTCTCTCTCTCTCTCTCTCTCTCTCTCTCTCTCTCTCTCTCCTGCTTCCTGTTCTTCTAGTTTTGTCTACTCATTTTGTTTCTTGTTGTTGTGGCTTTCTGGTTCAAATTGTTTTTTCTTTGTCAACTTTTGTTTCTTCTGGATTTCTGTTTTTATTTTAGTTTTCTGTTATTATTCCCTCTCCTGGTATTTATTATTATTATTATTCTCATTATACCCCCCCCCCCCCTTCTCTCTCTCACACTCTCGCTCTCTCTCTCTCGCTCTATGTTTTCACTGGTGGCGCCAATGATGGGAGGACGAAATTGGCAGCGCTCTTTTCACGTATATTCTGTGAGTGTGTGTATGTGTGTGCCTGTGTGCGTGTGTACGTGTGTGTTTGTGTGCATGATAACGTGGGTTTTTTCCTCGTTCAAAAACCTTTTTGCGAGTAATATATACACTGACAAAAAGAAAGAGGGATTAGGTTCGTAGCGTTCCCTCTCTCTCTCTCTCTCTCTCTCCCATGTTGAAAGAAAAAGTATCGCGTCAGTCGAAACTTTGGCCACATTCAAGACGGCATGAACACGAGTGACATGAAAAGGCCGGTATAAGAATTTAATTTACGATCTATTTAATTTCTTCTTTAGTTTTTTCACTCAGATAAAATGTATGCCAGTGTTAGGTACTTTATCAATACATTCTTTAAGGGGAGGTATTTAGTTTGTTCCCTAGACCTCCATCAAGCTTAAAATTACACCCCCTTGAGTCCCTTTCAAGATAAATTTGTACATTTTTCGGTAGAAAAATTTCCCAGCCGAAGGCCGGTTCCTCTTAAATTATAGGCTCGCTATCGCTCGCCAGGATATAATCGACACCTGAATTGCGCGAAAGGTCTTAATATGGGGTGAAAGTTCTTAAAATTGCTAAACTAATGGGGCAAACGTTTTATAATATCAAAGGCAATGAAGCTAAACATGAGGGAGAAAGGGGTCAAGAAAAAAATCCCTCAAGTGGAGATCTCCCCTTAACCCCTTGAAGATCATGACGCGTTTTGACAGTTTAGTCTGCCTATTATTAGACAATTTTAATACACCTTCGGAATAATTTGCGGAAATTGAAAGGGTAAACAAACTCAATCTCAATTAACTCTCTGACTTCCATATACTCTGCCTAATCTGAATAATATGGTATAATAATAGCCAGAAAGCAGACAATAAATGTATATTCGGATCTTGAAAGGGTTAATCTTCTCAATCCTAGAGATTATCTCGGTTTTATCAAATTAACTGAGTGTAGCATAAATATTTCGAAGCAATCCCGAATTGAATCGAAATCACGTTAATTATTTACCTAATGTTCACATTTCGAAGGTTCGTTTTGCAGTTCAAGAGTTCATATTGGGGTAGGATATCTGTTTTAGCTCGTACACTCTAGGACGTAAATTGTGGTATTAAGTTTTTGAAGCTATCCCGAACTGAATCGAATCTTCTCATTAGTTTTATACATTATATTATACATTTCCGCTCGGGTTATTCTTCCAAAGGACTGGAGCTATTCTCGACTTACAGTGTGCATGCTTAATAATTCAGAAGGGTCTTAGCCTCTGAATTCCTATTTTAACTAACTAATTATTCGTCCAAGGGAGTAGAGTTCTCGGCCTTGACTTTCTTACTAACTTATGATGCCTTTATGAACCTGAAGAGTTGGTAGCCTATAAATAATCTACATTCATTTTTAAATCGTAACATCAATCACCCCACAATTAAATTGATGGAAACATGTGATTCTCCCGGTGTAAAAATATAATATAAATATAAATATATAAATAAAAACTTCAAGTAAAGAATAGGAAACTCCCGTCTTAGCATTGTAGGTTAACCCTTTCAGTACCAGTGACGTCTTTATATATGTCAGCTACATTTAGACTATTGTATGAAGCATAGGAAGGATATATGATAGCTAAAATAATTATTTGAGACAGTCAGTTGCCTTTTAAATGGTAGACATCCTTCCTAACCCGAGTAAAAATCGTCTATTATTTGCCAGAATATGTTGAAAAGGATGTCACCGGTACTGCATGGGTTAAACAATATACATATCTAAATGGTTTCAGTCATTATATGTATGCTAATTTGAACACGTGAGCGGTGCAACACACATTATACATATCATATAACTTCGCTACATTTGAACATTTTTTTTGTTTCCAGTGTGTAGCCATAAATACTGGTGACTATGTATAACTCAACCAGTCAACCAACTAGTCTAGTAGCTCTCAACCAGTACATGCATCCAATACGGTTATCATTTAGGAGTTGCATAGACACTGATTTGGTAAACTGGTTGAGATCTACTGGTTGAAATGGAGTACTGCTTAACTCTATTTGGTCAGAGGGATATTTTTTTGTTGGACATCCTCTGTTTAGCTTTATTAGATTGTAGAAGTTAAAACGTTCCACCGCATTAGTTTGGCGAAATGTGAGACGATTTACCCCATTCATGTGTATTTTTTTCTGGGCGAGCGATAGCTAGCCTTTTGAAATCGTCGTTCGGCCGGGACAATATTCTAACGAAAACTGTACAAATTTAGCTTGAAAGTAGTCTCTGGATGGGCATTTTTAAGTTTGAAAGATGTCTAGGAAGGCGTGTTTGTTAGCATAGGGGACAAACTCAAATATATTGCTCGATATTGGCAAGATATGACAAAATTCTCAATGCCGTCAAACAAAATACCATATTTAACCTTACAAGACGTCGGAGCAGGTAGTGTTAAGTTACCTGGGAACCGTGTATATTTGGAAATCTTTATCATAATAGGGGCAAGTGGTAATATTTGGCACCTGTATATACGCTACTATTTTGTGGCCTTCCTATGCTGAACGAATCGTCTGCTCAGCTAAAAATATGATATATAAACGCAAAACACTACAGGCAACATATAAAATCGACTCGTCAACTATTCTATCACAGTTGACCTTTTATATTATTTCAGCGAACAATGTGGTCCATGAAATGTCTCAATTAAAAATATCACGGTCATTAATTTTCGTGGGAATTTGTTTTTGACATTCTGGCCAATTACTTTCAGGATCAAATTTCATTTTTCTTTAGCCATGGTTGTTTTAATTGCTGAATGGTTTGATATATATATATATATATATATGTTGTGTTGCATATTTGCTTTCCCTATTATTAAGTTAATACTATATGCGAGTGCTAGAGAGCTATAATACCCTCTCACTTACACACACAGTCATAGGGATTTGAGCGCTTAATAGTTAATAAAAGGGCGAACCGATTGTGGATATTATCGCTCAATACGGCGCGCTCCCAATCTGCAATGCAAATTTTAAGCTGCTCTCCTAACAGAAATTGGGGGTTTTATCCAGCTTTCACCAGCGCCGGGGGTCACATTTGCACCACCATTTATACCGGAACAGTATCACCACTAACAGGGAGAACCACTGTCATTCTCTCTCTCTCTCTCTCTCTCTCTCTCTCTCTCTCTCTCTCTCTCTCTCTCTCTCTCGGTACGTCATAGTTAAAGCTCAATTCTGATTGCTTTAAAAAACATCGGAGAATGAGAGAAATACATTTTGTGTTGCGGGAAGGAGCCTTGAAAGTAAACATGGTGGTCTGGACTTAGGACAGGACTGAGAACTCTGAACATTTTATATGGGAGGAAAAATCAAAATTGACGAAATTAGCAAAGTAGTACTTATCCGCAAGATGCTGAGTTAGAGGTAGGAGCAAAATAAAAATGAAATGCATATAATAATAATAATAATAATAATAATAATAAGACAAAAATAAGAAAAAGGGAACAAATAAAATATCCATAAGGCAGGAATCCCGTAATGGAGTAGTAGTAGACGTGTAGAATACCCAATACCTGTAATAAAACAAATTGAAGCATGGGGTTATAGGTTAGACACCATAATTGAAGCATGGGGTTATAGGTTAGACACCATACAGCAGAGAACTGCCAAACCTACATGATGGATGGATATGGTGAAAGGATAATAGTAGTCACTATAATAACTAAAATATAAAGGCTTGCTAGTATTAACCCCTTATGTACCGGCGAGGTCTTTATAATTTTATTCTAGCTACATTTAAACAATTTTGTGCACCTGAAGAACGATCTGTGGTAGTAAAAAGGGTTAATTAAGATGATTCGAAGCCTCTTAATTGCTCGAGACCCTTCTTAAACTGCATACAATCGTCTAATAAGAACAGAAGAACATAAGAAAATAATAGAACATAAAGAACATAAAATAGTAGCCAGAAAAAAGTAAATATGATATCGCCGGTACAGAAGGCGTTAAAGGGACTTACCTGTTGGTCAGGTGTGTGTCTAGGTGTCCGTGAGCATAGATGGCAGGCTATAGAGTAGTATTAGATTGGCGTGAGAGTCGTGCAGCAGGTGGACTTGTTGACGGTAGGGAATTCGTGTGAAGAGTGCTCCTAATTCCCTTTGTCGTATCAATGATGAAAAATATATAGAGCTGATACTGTCCTAGGATAAAACGTAAGATAAAACAAACAAAAGATAATTGGTGTAATCAGAGACTTATTTATCCATATAACGTAACTTTAAATACCTCCCGTATGTTGCACAATATATTATCGTTAACCACTTAGTATAATTATATAATCGTATTTTACTGCACTGCATTAGCTATTTGTCTTTCGGGATGCCAAAATCAGCAAACAAAAAGCAGTTGATTAATTTTCCTTCGGTGTCCGAGACTCCGAATTGCTGGTGGCCTGTTACTAGATGCTTCTGAATTGGATCAGCAAAACTTTCGCGATAGTATAATACTAGTTCTGCAAATAGGGTATTGTTGATTGTCATATACGTCACTCTGAGTTCCATGCACCAGTATTAAACTAGTACTACACAAACAATTATATTCCAATTAACTCATAGCTTTCCTAATGTCAATACAAAGCTTTAATTATTAGGGGTATACGTTCAACATATCCGTCTTTCACTAACGGCAGACTGAACAGAAAATAAGGAATTGAGCATTGATTTATGAAAGAGAACTTGATGCAACCCAGTTTCAAAAGTTAACAATATATTTCACCTTGCATAAGTGTTAAGAGTGATTGTGATTGGTGTTGAAGCAGGCAATAAACAGATCACTTATGATTTAGCGCTGGGTCGCCTATTCCAGAAGATTGGCGTAAAACTTGTCTTTTACCAGGACGATCACATTATATTATCCTAGCCAAACCTGACTTGCCTTAACCTAACGTAGTCCCCCCTTATCTAACCTACCCTAAACAAAGCTAACTTAACTTAATGCTTAGCTTGGATTGGGTTAGGATAAGTTATTGTAATCGTTGTGTCAAAAGAAAATTAGTTGAAAATCGCGGTATATGAGATTGGGTTAGGTTAGTTGATTCTTTCAAGATACAAAGTCGCATGTCGGTTCTGTTTTTTGGCTATTATTAGATGATTTTATTCATATTACGAAGTCAGATTATTAGTCGAGATAATGTTTACCCTTCTAATTCCCACAGATCCTTCCTAAGCTCTGTAAAATCGTGTAATGATGTCCAAAATATAGTCAAAATGCGGCATAATCATCCAGAGGTAAAAGTCCGAGGTTAGGCCAGGAGAAGCCAACACGATCGTCCTGGGTAAAGAAAGTAGTAGCGCGAATGTATGAACCTGTTCAAATTTCGAGCGCATGCCCTCCGGCCATATGGTAGCCACAGCCCTGACTGATTCTTCAAGGTCATTCAGTAGGAAGTAGTGACGGTGAGTGGTTGTGTCGTGGGCGGCGGGTGTGTTAACCATCCTAGTTCGCTGTTTACTATCCTCTATCTTCACACTTTTGGTAAGTTAGCATTTATCTTTTGTGAAGTTTGGAGAGCTTATTAAAAGGTAAATAGCATGAAGTTTGGTGTGAGTTAGGTGCTGATGTAAAGGCTTATCTCTCAATACCTTCACCTGACCACTACTTGTTAGCATTCACTCGGACGGTGCAGGCGAATCGATAATGTTAAGGGGGTAGGGATTATTTTTTGGCCGAACGTCTTTAAATCTCCCAACTAATTGTGTTAAACATGAGGAAGAAGGGGGCTCAGAAAAAAGCGAACAACCCTCCCTTCAGGTGAGCGGGGTTTGACTGGCCGGCCGGACCCACACTACACTGGGCTGGTGCGTGAATGCCCCTTTAATACCAGCGTCACACGAGTGCATTTTCCGGCAAGTTTTATCTCGTACTATTTTGAGGCTTTTTTGGAATGGGATCGGAAACTTGATCGATGGTAGATCGTGATAGGTAGTTTTATTCTTAGGAAACTTAAATTTTGAAGCTGTCAGTCCACAATCGCCCTTACAAAAAATGACTGAAAAATCGTCCATGTGACATTGCCCCTAATACGGTGAAGATACCTTGGGGCACTATTAACACCATACCCTAACATATCAAATGACCCAATAAGCTACTCTTACCGTATGCAACAATAGCTTTCATGACGGCATATTAGACAGTGACAAGTTTATTACCGTAAAGTCAATATTGTGTGGGTGACGAAATAGGAGAGAACGCGGATAGGTAGTTTTATTAACCCCTTCTGTACCGGCGACGTCTTTATAAATTCATTCTAGTTAATACAGACGATGTTTTGCAGCTTAAGAAGGATATGTGGTAGTAAAAAGGGTTATGTGAGATTGTTCGAAGCCTGTTAATTGCCGGAAGCCCGTTTTAAACTGAATATGATCATCTAACAGTAGCCATAATAAAGTTAAGAGAACAGCACCGGTACGGACAGGGTAAATAATATACCGGTTACGATAACCATGCGACTGTTACCCCAATTTGCAGCCAACAGCCTCCTATCCTGGATCAGTTGTAAACACTAATAGCTATGCACCCATTTATATCAATATCGAATACTTTACAATACTGTATTATAACCTGATTATCAGGGAGGGAAACTGGGACAAAGCTGTTGGTGTTGCCAAATTTAGATTTTACTGAGTTATTGAGAAATATGTGGGACAAACTGTACGGAAAATCTGACTTATAGGTGCGATCGTGGTTTTAGCAACTATTTTGGCCAAGGTTATCATGTGTCACCCATTCAGGTACCTCGATAATTATGTCATATATTCAATGTTTATTACCCTTGCATGTTACCACTTAAGATCAGTTGTGCCGACTTATTTACCAAGACATTTTGTGTTATTTTCGGTAGCATTCAAGGAGACTACTGCAAGACTCTTCTTCTTCTTACCTCTGACAGGGTATAGGCTATCCTAGTGTTTACTAGCCTAACCTAACAACCTTACCTAACCTATCCTAGTATTATAGGTGGAGGCTGCCGCCCCCACACCCCCGCTTTGACTTAGATTTTTGGTGTATTTGTCTGTGAAGTGGGTATTTTTCAATTTGTTGATAACGAAAATCCTCCATGCGGACTATATGGATGAAAAATGTCGAATCTATTGGTGCCTATTTTCCCTAATAAATTGTTTCTCATAACGCTGCACTAGTGCCGTTGAATATAAGCTTATTTTCTTCTTTCAGAGAATGTAGGGTTTTATTGTCCACTCGCCCCAATTTGTTCACTCGCCCTATTTGACTTGGTAAAAATTGAAGAGACCCCGGACAGCCTTTTTAAAAGTTAATTTATTTTTTTGTTTTCTTTGGTAAACAGTGTTGTTTAATACCGAGGACCGTCGCATTTTAGTATTTTCAACATTAGCCTAACTTAACCTAACCGAAAACTAACCGACGGTCTAAACCCAGCTCACGTTCCCTGTTTATGGGTACGCGACGGTCTAAACCCAGCTCACGTTCCCTGTTTATGGGTGAACAATCTAACAGTTTCTCGTATTTCACTTATAGTGAATTTGCGACGGTAATCACATGTACACCAACAAAGTATCGTCCATGAACACTGATGATTATCGATGGGGCTCGTATCCGGGTTGTCTTCAATTTTATCTTTTGACTTCTCACCCCAATTTGTCCACTCGCCCAATTTGTCCTCTCGCCCCAATTTGTCCACTTGGCCAAATTTGTCCACTCGCCCCAATTTGTCCACTCGCCCCAATTTGTCCACTCTCCCCAATTTGTCCAATCTCCCCAATTTGTCCACTCTCCCCAATTTGTCCACCTGCCCCAATTTGTCCACCTGCCCCAATTTGTCCACTCGCCCCAATTTGTCCACTCGCCCCAATTTGTCCACTCGCCCCAATTTGTCCGCTCGCCCCAATTTGTCCGCTCGCCCCAATTTGTCCTCTTGCCCCAATTTGTCCGCCCTCCCCAATTTGTCCGCCCGCCCCAATTTGTCCGCCCGCCCCAATTTGTCCGCCCGCCCCAATTTGTCCGCCCGCCCCAATTTGTCCGCCCGCCCCAATTTGTCCGCCCGCCCCAATTTGTCCGCCCGCCCCAATTTGTCCGCCCGCCCCAATTTGTCCGCCCGCCCCAATTTGTCCGCCCGCCCCAATTTGTCCGCACGCCCCAATTTCTCGCCCCGCCCCAATTTGTCCGCCCGCCCCAATTTGTCCGCCCGCCCCAATTTGTTCGCCCGCCCCAATTTGTCCGCCCGCCCCCACTTTGTCCGCCCGCCCCAATTTGTCCCCCCGCCCCAATTTGTACCCTCGCCCCAATTTGTACCCTCGCCCCAATTTGTCCGCCCGCCCCAATTTGTCCGCCCGCCCCAATTTGTCCGCCCGCCCCAATTTGTCCGCCCGCCCCAATTTGTCCGCCCGCCCCAATTTGTCCGCCCGCCCCAATTTGTCCGCCCGCCCCAATTTGTCCGCCCGCCCCAATTTGTCCGCCCGCCCCAATTTGTCCGCCCGCCCCAATTTGTCCGCCCGCCCCAATTTGTCCGCCCGCCCCAATTTGTCCGCCCGCCCCAATTTGTCCGCCCGCCCCAATTTGTCCGCTCGCCCCAATTTGTACGCTCGCCCCAATTTGTACGCTCGCCCCAATTTGTACGCTCGCCCCAATTTGTACGCTCGCCCCAATTTGTACGCTCACCAAACTTTGTTTGCTTGCCACAAATTACCAGGATACCCAAATTCGCCAGCTTGCCTGATTTGTCAGATTCGTCCACTTACCCCAATTTGCCCCCCTAAAAAATAATATACTTAATGTCTGAGTGAACGATCCAATCGGAGCAAGCGAGTGACTTGGAATAAGCATGCTGATCGGGGCAACACAGTGAATTGGAAGTAGTTAGGAATCGGGTCGAGCAAGGAAATAAAGGATACTGGTCAAATCGGAGCCAGTGGTCGAATTAGAGTGAGCGAACGAATTAGAGTGACCAGTCAGAGTAGGGCAAGAGGTCAAATCGGGGCGATCGGTCAAAGTGGAAACCCTACTTTAAAAGTCTAACTAAAAAAAGTGGGTGACAAGATTGCAGCGGTTACGTAACATAATTATAGTTAGATTCCCTACAGGTTCTGAAAGTAACTTAATTATAGTTAGATTCCCTACAGGTTCTGAAAGTAACTTAATTATAGTTAGATTCCCTACAGGTTCTGAAAGTAACTTTATACAATATTTGTTTTCACGTATGTACTAAATGTTACTATCTTTCAGTTCTGGTTAAGCCATCAGCAGTCTTATCATGGAGTGGCACCACATCGTCTACGCTCTTCTCTTCAGTTAAAGGTCAGAATTACAATTTATGTTCTTTTTAGTTAAATATACCATGCAGATTGAGCGCAGTGCGGCGATGTAAAAAGCAAGGGCTGGAGAATAAAAAAACATTTACGGCACCTTATTTCCCTCTGATCGTCGTATCCTTAATGCCATCATATTTTTAACGCTATTAATGCTAAAAAAAAAAAAAAAAAAATCCTAACTGGGTAGTATAGCTTATAACGTCGTGGTTGAGGAATATGCTATGAATTAATTGGTATAGTATGCCTCTTTTATACCTAGGTGTTAATCGGTAAGCAATGCACCATATTTATTGTTGTTATTTCGGAGGTTCGTTTAATCAGTTCGTGCGTCAACAGCATTTCAGAATTTGTGATCATGACTTCACAATCGCAGGCAGAAATAATTGGTAAACAACAACACGATAAACACGAAAGAGTAAATAGTTATTGAGGAAAAACAACGACTCGGTCCATTTGGCTGAAGGGAATATTGCCGTGTATTGCCGAGTGTCAAATGTATATATTAAGGGTAGATGTTATTATTATTATTATTATTATTATTATTATTATTATTATTATTACTATTATTATTATTGTTATTGTTAGTTATTATTATTAATATTATTAATATTATTCAACACTTTTACGACGGAAAATAAATAGTAGCCTACTAGTCACAAGCTACTATAAACATGTAATGACTGTCAACGGAAGATACAAGCTTACAATTTTCGGCGAACTGTTCATTTTGACTTTACACTCTTATTACGGAAATCGTGTTTTCAAGTATTCGAATCCATCCCAAACTGAATGTGTTCATTAATTACCTGTTTTATGCATTTGAGAGGTTCATTTTAACTGTTCGAGGGTTCATACTGAGCCAGGATATGTGTTTTAGATTTAAAATGTAGGTCAGGTCAGGTGAAGGTATTGAGGAACAAGCCTTTACAACGGCACCTCTTATCTACTTTTCGAAGAATGTTGAAAGGGGAGAAGGGGTGTTGGAGAGAGAGGAAGCTGTTTGGAGTGTTTTTTGTATAGTCTGTATAAGTCATCGAGGTGTCCCCCGACTGGGTGCGACACTTTGAAACCCGCTAGGACGTACTACCACACCAACTAAATATGTCCGCCTTGGCTGGGATCGAACCCAGGTCAAGCAGATTCACACGTGAGCGTGCTATCCACTCGACTGTTGCGGCTCAGTATATATATGATTATACCAGTTCGAGTCGTTGTAAAGCCAAGTTGTTTAACCCTTTGAGTACCAGCGACGTGTGTTATATTTTATGCTAGCTATATTTAGACGATATTATGTTGCTTAGAAAGGATCTGTGGTAGTTACTAGGGTCGGTTGAGATAGTTTGAAGTCTTATTATTACTAGAGGTCCTTCTTAAGCTTAATTGAATCTTCTAATAATAGCCCGAATGCAATTAAACGGACGTCACTGGTACTGAACGGGTGAAGGATCTGGACTATAATATGGTACTGTACTGTCTCGTTTGCGTTCGATGCGGTTTCAAATGGGTACATCGCCATTTATGCTCTAGATTGTACAGACATGAGCGATAATACCCGCACACACATTTTAATCTGTATCCAACCCACACGAGACAATGCAATACATTATTATAGCCTAGATGCTTCAAATTTCTTGGTTTAAAAGGTTCAGAAAAATCGAAATTGTGTAACTTAATATATGCTGAGAACTGTAAAAAAAAAATAGTTATATATTACTAAGCTTCCTCCCCGGACTTCATGGAGGTCTCTCTCACACACATGGACTTTTAATAAATGAGTTAACGAGGGGTAGTAGTTGCCGCTCAAAACTCTCTCTCTCTCTCTCTCTCTCTCTCTCTCTCTGTCTCTGTCTCTGTCTCTGTCTCTCTCTCTCTCTAGGCTCTCTCTCGAATCTCTCGCTCTCTCTCTCCAAGCTCTGCAAGGTATTCACTAACTATTTCAAGTACGGCATATTGCCGGAGGGAGCGGAGGGTGGGGAGAGGCCTCATCTCTCTATCATTCTCTCTCCCTTTTTCTCATCTCTCTCTCTCTCTCACTCTCCGTAGGATCGTAAGATCTGGTGGCCAGTGTATTAGGTTAAATCGATTAAATAAAATAAATCTCTCTCTCTCTCTCTCTCTCTCTCTCTCTCTCTCTCTCTCTCTCTGTATAGTTGTTGTCTTTTCCTGTCTTCTCTTAGTATATTTATTTTTCTTTACTCTTTCCGTCCGTCTTGTTTTACTATTATTTCACACACACTCACACTCACTTTTTTGTTCTCTCTCTCTCTCTCTCAGGGACTATTAATGAGTTAACAAGGGGTAGTTGTTGCCGCTCTCTACACTCTTACTGCTGGAGTCACTAGGGTGTGTTTGTGTGTGGAGTTGCTGTATGTTGGCTCTCTCTCTCTCTCTCTCTCTCTCTCTCTCTCTCTCTCTCGGACTTTTAATGAGTGAGTTATAACAAGAGGTAGTAGTTGGTGCTCTCAAAACTGTTACTGCTAGAGTCACTAGGGTGTATTTGTGTGTGGAATTGCTGTATGTTGGCTCTCTCTCTCTCTCTCTCTCTCTCTCTCTCTCTCTCTCTCTCTCTCTCTCTCTCTCTCTCTCTCTCTCGGACTTTTTAATGAGGGAGTTATTAACAAGCGGTAGTAGTGGTGCTCTCCCCCCAAAAACTGTTACTGCTGGAGTCACTAGGGTGTGTTTGTGTGTGGAGTTGCTGTATGTTGGCTCTCTCTCTCTCTCTCTCTCTCTCTCTCTCTCTCTCTCTCTCTCTCTCTCTCTCTCTCTCTCTCTCTCTCTCTCACACAGGGACTTTTAATGAGTTAACAAGGTGTAGTTACCGCTCTCAAAACTCTTACTGCCGGAGTCACTAGGGTGTGTGTTGGAGTTCCTGTATGTGTGCTCTCTCTCTCTCTCTCTCTCTCTCTCTCTCTCTCTCTCTCTCTCTCTCTCTCTCTCTCTCTCTCTCTCTCTCTCTCAAAACTATTACTTCAGAAGTCACTCAGGCGTGGAGCTTAATAATGTTGACTTGTTGGGTAATTCACGTATGCATGCAAACGTATACACACACACACACACACACACACACACACACACACACACACACACACACACACACACACACACACATAGGCCTACATACACACATGGATAGCCCCATTTTTTTCGATTTTAAGAGCTTATACGTCCCATTTCTTCATCAATAAAGATCTTTCTCCCATATAAGTAAACACAAATTTCCTGGCGAGCGATAGCCAACCTCTAATCGGTAACTGTCTTCGTGGTGCGATGTATAAGGTGTTGTTGATGTTCGGTTTTTTTGTTTTTATTTTCCAGGAGCATCCTTGGGTTTCGAGTCCACGGACTGCCACATGTGTTTGTAAATTTCATTAATCGATTTTAGGAGTATTGTTGGTTGTTGGAAGAAACATAATAATTATGAGGAATTGGCCTAGGCCCAGGACATTTTTGTACCGAAAAATTTACAAATTTATCTTGAAGTGGGTGTTTTTTATGCTTGTTGGAATCTAGGGATCGGCAAACTAAAATCCTCGCTTAAGATGGGGATGAGTCAATTTATCGCTAGCTTTAACAGAACAGGCAATAGGTCCCTTATGTGTCAAATTTATTCCTTCAAATATTACGAAACTATACCTGACTTGGCTGTACAGTACTCAAACATACGATGTACAAAACAGTCACAAACAATAATACGCGCGTACGCACATAGACAAGCTTAGGCACGCACAAATAAACATCACAAGCATACATAGCGACACATATGGTATTATACAAGGATAGGCACTCACTCACACACACAGGCATCCCAAGCAAACACAGACCCTATAGTAAGCTCGACATATTCACGAGTTTTGCAAAGACATATATTACACAGAGATGGACGCACAGACTTACCAATGGAACATAAAAAGAACACTCGCACACCCCCAAACCCTCACTACCATTTTCAAGCATCCCCAAGGTGAAACATTCAGTAATTATAGCCTACGATGCTGGAAGCTCCAAACACACTATGTTATACACAAAATCATATGCATGCCCAGACAAACGGAAGTTGATAACTGTCTAGCTTAGACAAACAAAACAGTGGGAACCCGAGATCTAGTACTTATGTAATTGAGCCCTTGTACAGACTGTACAAGATGTTACTGAACACACATATAACACACACACACAATCCACCAACTACCACTAAGAATTTTCAGTAAACACTAAGTTGCACTCTGTATTTAACCCCCCCCCCAGTAATTAAAATGCCGTTAATTGCTATATTATGCACACTTACCCCCAACGCCCCTGGTTACACCACCCACGCTACATACATAGACAAGATCAAACACAGACGGGTGCAGTAATGTACAGAGATTTTTTTTTTTTTATTAAGGTGACCGTTACAAAGTGGTACACAGAGATACACACACACAAATGGAAACAGCATTCATCACTGCTCGTCTCTCTTATCTCTATCTTCTCTCTCTCTCTCTCTCTCTCTCTCTCTCTCTCTCTCTCTCTCTCTCTCTCATTCTAACACTGTCATTAACACTCATTCACAAACTCTCTCTTTCACTTATTCACACCTGCTCTCTTGCGTCCTCACTGGATCCTCTCTCCCAAACCTCAGTTAAAAAAACTCGTGTCCCTTGTTAATCCTCTACGTCAGATTGTCCCTCATGTATTTCTGTCTCGGCCTCATTTACTCTTTTCGCTCCCGGTCTGCCTTAGAACTCACAGAACGTTCTTAATCAAATTTGTGTCTAGTCTCTCTATCATCATCAAGAGAGAGAGAGTAGAGATGAGTCAGAGAGAGATTGAGAGAGGAGAGAGAGGTGTGATGTGAGAGTGAGCTGAATATATAATACGTCATTGAAAAGTTCAGTAGGATAAATACATATAGTGGTCTATCATTACAATGACAAAGAGGTAGAGACAGACGGAGAAGCGAGATCGAGAGGTCGTGAGAGATAGAAGCACCTGGACGGTGATGAAAGCCGAATGAAGCATTGCGAGTGTGCTGGAGGATGTAAAGTGGTTGTTTGTGGTGTGGGTGGAGCTTTGATTCTGTGTGGGTATGGCTTTATGTTAGGAGGTAGGGTGGTAATATACGATAGCTCGTAGAGAACTGTGGGTACCATTCAAGGTGGATTGTGAGTGAATAACATAGTACATAGTTATATAAGGAAGAGAGAGAGAGAGAGGAGGTGGGAGGTGGAGAGGAGATGAGTGATGAGAGGTAGAGAGTGTGACCCTGTAAGGCTGTGCTGAATACGGTGTGAGTATGTGTAGCAAAAGGAGTACAAAGGAAATCAAGGCAACAACAGGTCTAGTGACCCTATAGGCGCTGGTGTCCTTTCCAGAATAACCACTGAGGGAATCAGAGTGTCCAAACAGTGGTTTAGCGTGAGAGTAATAGGGGACATTGGAAAGGAACTACTGCACCGAAACTAATATCGTGGCAGGATTAGGAAGTTAGTAGGGGACAGATGGTTAGTAACTGATGGGGGGATAACAAAGTATCATATACAAAACGCAGTCAGTCGCGGGTTTGATGCGAGATATTGTCTAAGCAGAGGTTAAATGACTCAACGGTGCTGGCAGTGCACTATACACGGGTCTCGGGGAAGCCCCTTCCACAAGTGTGAACAACACGATTGAAGAAGACTAGTCTTAGATCGTGTGAGGTTAAAGATTTACTAATAAGTTTTGCAACGTTTGCTCCGCGTTTAATTTAGTGATTGGTCGATAGTGAGTACTACTAACAGTTCATATGGTCGACTGTCCTTTGCTGATTTTGAACAGACTTGATTTAAGTCTCACCTCTAATCTGCGCTTGGGTTAAAGAAATAGTTTAATTCTAGCTAAGACGCTCTCGTAGGTTTGTTCTTAGGCTAGGTATCATTTGGTAACTCTACACAGTGAACTCGTTCTAGCGTTTATATCTTTTTGGGAAATAAGGGCACCAGATTTGGAACGCATTTTCATTAGTGTTGAGAGAGTGTGTGTGTGTGTGTGTCTGTGTGTGTGTGTGTGTGTGAGCTTAATATCGATAGCTCGTTAGAGAACATAAGCGAAAAATACATATATAAATGAGAGAGAGAGAGAGAGAGAGAGAGAGTTTTACGCGAGCTATTATGTCTTCCAATAAATAGCAATTGGGCAGCGTTTCCTCCACTTTATCATCGGAATTACGCCTTTATTGCATATTGTTCATTTATATTGGCTTTTTCGCGTCAATTTGATTGTTCAGCTAAAGTATACGACATTCTAGGTAAGTTGTGTAGTGAAATTATGGGCTTTAGTAGATGGATGTATATATGTACTAAAGGTGACACACACACACACACACACACACACACACACACACACACTTACCTACACTTACAACCACTTACAACCACTTACAACCACACACAACCACTTACCTAAAAGCTGTGCAAGACTGCATACCATCGAAAATACGGCGTCCAGGCCATAATAATAAGCCCAAATGGTGGAATAAAGATATTTCAAACTGCCTGCTTGCTAAAAAATGTGATAATGATAGATTAAAATCCTCACAAAATGGACGAAGACGGGGTGAAATTTGTAGAGCTACGACGCAAAAGCCAAAAAGTTAATTACGCAAAGTAAAACGACCTTATGAGGTAACATAGTGCCGAATCAAAGTTAAAAACAAACCCGAAAGAATTCTATAGTTATATCAGAAAGAAAAAAGTTATTTACTTCAACTGTTGCGACCGTTAGTCGGATGAAAAAAGTGACGAATACACCAACAGACGAAGAGTACAAAGGAGTATATGCCCTCAATCACTTATTTGCATCAGTTTTTACAAACAGAAGGGACGTCCCCAGTGATATCAATACACCATCCGCCGATTCAGGTGATATTTCAGATGTTCTAAGCAATATCACCGTTACAGAGATGAGAAGTATTGAATTGTTTAGATAAAACTCAAGGTAAATAAAAACGCCAGGGACTGATACCATCTCGCCTAGAGTTCTAAAGGAAGCTACGAATGAGCTCTCCAAACCAATGACATTACTATTCAATAAACCTTTGCAAGCTTGGAACGTAATGCCTGATCAGTGGAAGCTAGACCAAACGTAACACCGATATTCAAAAAAGGCAGAGAAGAATCCCTACCCAGTAACTATAGTCCAATTAGCTTAACCTCAGTTGTATGTAGAATGCTAGAGAAACGGTCATACGAGACAGGACTCGTAAATCACTTGGAGGAAAATAACATACTTAAAGATACTCAACCACGGCTTTGTTAAAAAACGTTCCTGTTTAACAAACCTCTTAGACTTCTTCCACGATATCCTAAACCTCTACGATGAGAGTACAGCTGTAGATATTATATACCTTGATTTCAAAAAGGCCTTTGACAAAGTTCCCCACAAACGTTTACTGCTAACACTAAAAGCGCATGGAATACAAGACGGTGTATCTACGTTGTGTTTTTGAAATGCGATAGAAAATTGGCCTCCAGCAACAGAAAGCAGAAGGGGATAGTCATTAAACGGTAAGGCATACTAAATGGACCAATGTACGTTAGCGGGGTACCCCAGGGACACTGGTACTAGGACCAATTCGCTTTCTCATTTACATCAACGACAGAGATGGAGGGGTTCTCACCTGCGACAAGGTCTCAAAAATTTGCTTGACGATACAAAAGTGTCAATGCAAATAGCTAGTACTCTCAAAAGCAACAAGTGGACGCTATGGCAACACAATCTAGATAAATTGTCATGTTGGGCCCAAATTTGGCAAATGAGTTTCGAATGCGGATAAATGTAAAGTACTACATGTTGGGATACCTATAATGAGAAGAGCAAACATTGTAGTGGATGAATGGCAACTCAGCTTAAAGAATGTAATACAGAGAAAACTGGATCTGGGAGTAACAATATCGAGTAACCTAAATCACGAGTCAAACAATGTTCAGAAGTTGTTTAAGGCAATCCAAAATAATTGGCTGTTATAGGCAGGTCATTTGAGCATAAATCCAAGAGAAGTTATCCTAACCCTTTACAAATTCTCTTAGTCCGCCCTCTTCTGGAATACTGCGTTCAAATCCTGGTGCCCTTATGTACCAAAAAGATATAAACAAGCTAGTTAGAACGAGTTCAACGTAGAGTTACCAAAATGATACCTAGCCTAAAGAACAAACCATACGAAGAGCGTCTTAGAGAATTAAATCTATTTTCCTTTACCCAAGCGTCAGATTAAGAGGCGACGTAATTCAAGTGTTCAAAATCATCAAAGGCATCGACAATATGAACTGTAGTAAGTACTTCACTTGTATTGCACGACCAATGTATTTAATGTACCAGCGGGGAAAACGGTTGCAATAAGTATTGGTAAATCTTTTAACTCGCACTAATCTAAGAATTCTTCTTCAGTATCGAGTGTTCAACTGGTGAAAGGGCGCTTCCCCGAGACGTTTATAGACGGCATGCACCGTTGATGTCATTTAAGAGTCCGCCTAGACAAATATCTCGCATCAAACCCGCGACTGACTGCGTTTGTAAATGGAATAAAGTGTATCCTCCACTCAGTTACTAACCCATATGTCCCCTACTAACTTCCTAGTCCTGCCACGTTAGTGGCAGGGCGAGTAGTTCACTTGGCCAATGTTCCCTTACCCACTCTAAACCACTGTTTGGACACTTGATCCTCAGTGTTATATGGAGGACAAGCAACCTAGAAGGGCTCACTAGATATGTTGATGCTTGATTTCCCTTGTACTCCTTTGTACTTCCGTTTGTACTCCGTCTGTACACACACACACCACACGACACTGTACAGCATAGTCAACTTACTCTCATGGTTATTTATGATATGTAATTTGTTATTCTGGCATGCATTGCAATCTGTTATTGGGATTTATTTATTTGTTTGTAGAACTAATAGGACTTACCATCCCTCATGTATCATTAGGGGGTAAACATTCTCATGTTCATCCACTAAATCTAGAATGTGAAAATGTGGTATTTTAGCTCATGAGGCTTGCCATTCTTTAATAAACCGTTTATTATTATTATTATT